>OY979707.1:53882758-54567445 GCA_963855925.1 Inga laurina | reverse complement strand
TAAGTTTTTTAGAATAAAGTTAATTGATATCAATTTAAATTTACTTTATTACTTTATCTTTAAAATAGAGTAACCATATTTTACTTTGTTTTGTTGGATTGATATTACTCTCATTTGATGTATTTTGGAGTCTACGCGTAAAATTCTAGAACATGTTTTTTTTCTCAAGATTAAATTACTAATATGTAATTAACTGTTAAAAAAATATGAAATTAACCGTTAAGCTCACATTTGCTCACATTAATATAAGTATTAATATAGTTATTGCAGTAATTACCTAATAAAATTGTATGGTCCCTAATCCCAAGTATAAACAAAACTCATTTATTTTTATTTTGTAGTTTTATTTCTGATGTATCAAAAGGAAATAAAAACAATGTACCAAATAAAAAAGAAATAAAACTGATGGCCAAAAAGGAAATAGAAACAAAACTCGTATGATCCAAACGATAAGAACAGTATAAAATCAATGACATAATTGGATTCTTTTTGGTCAATTGAGTAATTGTTTAAACCATTTTAGATAATCATTACTTATTATCTATCAATAATCATCATCAATATACGTAATTATGTGCGTGTGTTATATCTCGAAGTGAAGTGATTGGTACACTTAAATACTTAATGATCTATTTAAAATTTAATTGACTAGCACCTAGTGGTGCAACGGTCATGGAGTTGGCCTTAAGCCACTCATCCCCCTCCCCTCATGGGTTCGACCCATGCCAATGTAATCAAAAAAAAAAAAAAAAAATTTAACAATTTTTAAGAATAAAGTTGATTGATATCAATTTGAATTTACTTTATTACCCAATTAGCTCCCACTTGTGGATTGAAAAGGAAATCCATTTGACGGGTATTAATTACATGAATGAGTGTTAATGTGATTATGCAGTGATTAATTACATGATGTAATATCCCGACCCATTTTAAAGTTAAAGAAGTTATTAAGTGGATATTACAAGATTTCATATGTAAAGTTGATTAATTGACTAATCGATGATTGATTATATAAAGTGATATATATTGCTCTTTTTTGCCCCACAGACACATATTGCTGTAGCTTGTGAGCTATCAATTAATTTATATGGGTTAAGTTTTTGTCAAAATAGAAGTATTATTAAATGACACGACCATAATAAGCAATGAAATCCCAATTATTATCCTACTAGACCTAAAGGCATATATGTGGAAGATTCAGTCGCCCATTTAATTAATACTCCCTCTTATCTTTAATATAAGACATATTTAAGAAATTGATCATTGTCCTAAGTTTAAAACATAATTTTTCATATTTATTTATATTTTCCTAATTTATTCCTATTGATGCTCCCTCAACAATAATCAATGAGGTGAGGGCAGGAAGGGATTAAGGAAAATAACTAGAGTGTTTTAGAAGATACATATTTTATTAACTAACAACCTTAATCTAATTAAATTAGATAAATAAGTCTTATATTAAAGACTAAAGGGAGTATTTTTCCTTTATAATTTATGATTGCGACCTAAACAAATTAATCTTCTCGGCATATTCATATGAGTTTTTTTTAACACACACACAGACCAAAAGGCATAAACATTCATTTATAGGATTTACCGATTTAGACGATAGCGAAATAAGGATGCACGTGCGGGATGCGATGCAAACTCATAGCAAAAGCCATTTTTGCATTTTTTTTTAATGTTTAGTGACAAATTTTTCACACATGAATTAATCATAACCGCGATATAACTGAATTGTAAAAAAAAAAAAAAATATGTAGCTTGAACGATTGGTAAATAAATCTCTTACTCTTAAAATTTGACATTGATTTTATAAAATTTTTTAAATTTTATATGCAACTGTTTGCTTTTAATTACTTTAATTTGTTATTTCACTAAAAAACAATGTTAGTTATTGTACATATTTTTAAGTATTTATCTGCTTAAATTTTAAGTCAACGCATAGATAATATGATTAAATTTTAGTTTTTTGCCCTTACCAAATGTGTATTTAGTCCTTACATCAATGAGAAGTATGTGTGTTTAATGATAATGTAAATAAATAGGATATTTCATCATTTGGGCACCACCCGAGTTAGGTGGTTTTTCTACTTGATGTTGGTAAAAAAAAATTAAATTAAATTTAGTTTTCAGGGAATTTGACAAATGTGTGTTTTCTTTTACACTAGAAATTGCTAAAAACATGTATATTGTTTAATGGAAGCAAGTAACAAGTGTCAGAAACATATAGAATTTTAATAATTTCTAACATGAAAACAAACAGCTCTTAAATTGTAGAGTGAGATGAGAATTATTTCCTAGGTCCTTTTGACACAATAGTGAAGTAAATATCTTCTCTTTTAAGTCTTTAATTAATATCTCCATTTGCCACACTTGCATGGTGCAAAAGAAGATGGGTTGAATTATTAGGGAGAATTACTCTGAATTGAAATTTCAAATGAATGAATGTAAATCCCTAAAAGGTTCTAATAACAATTAGAGCACTATTTCGATCTTATACTATTTTCTATATCGAAACTTATCATTGTATGTAGTTCAATTGTTGCTGAAGTTTTTAATGATTACATTCATTTTTGGGACTTCATAGTGTTTATCTATCTCCCTATTACTTTATCCGGTTCTTAATATAAGACCTACTTACCTAATTTGGTCAGATTAAGGGCCTTAGTTAAATTATTTAATATAATTTATATTTTCTAAAACACCTCAGTCATTTTTTTTAATTCCTTTTTCTCGTTAATTATTGTTAAAAGGAGCATCAATAGGCTAAGGATAAATCAGGAAAAGATTGACAAAAATAAAAAATATATCTTATATTTATAATTAAGATTAACTTTCAAAATATATCATATATTTAGAACTGGAGGGAGTATTAATTATCTGTATTTCTTGCATTTTTGGGTAAAAAAATATATCTAAAAGGGTCCTTATAAGGCTATATATTAGTTAGACATAAAGGTGTGTAGAGAGGCATCAAAGGTGCATCATATGTCTCATTTGGCATAAATATTTATAGCTACAGGATATATATGAACCCTTCTGTTTGCTACATTCACACACAGAGACATATAGATGGATAAATAAATTAAAAAAGATATTTAAAGTGAAAAAAGGGGAGATAATAGAAGCTGCGCACTGTGACTGTATATGTTCCATGTGTTGTCTATCTCTCCATTAATTCACTATTCCATCTATCATTTTCTTATTAACATTTCCCACTGGCACAGTTCACATGAACCTAAATATCTCAAACAAACAACCTCAACACATTTGAGAGAGAAAGAAAAAGGCAAAATTATATATATACCTGTGTATTTATTTCCTTTAAATTTAAATTTCATGAGTATAGAATATCTCAAATTAATAACCTCAGAACTTGTGAGAGAGAGAGAGAGAGAGAGAAGGAAAATTGCTTGTGTGTTATTTCCTTGAAATTGAAATTTATTTTTTTTCCTTTGATAGTAAAATAGTGATTTTAAAAAATTGTTGAAATTTGCATTCTTTTTTATTTGACTATCTTATTGGGTTATATTTGAGCATTGTCAGATATAACTGGAGATAGTTCTCGCAAAGGCATTTCGAACTCGAAACCTCGTACCTAAGCTATCAAAGCCATTTTCACTAGAATCAATGTCTGTTGGTTGAAATTTTCATATTTTCACTTTTAAGATTTATGCTGGCTTTTCTTTTCAAATAGAAAATAAACTATATAAATCATCAATAAAGAAAATAAACTATACAAATCTCCCTATAGTTTACTAAATTTTACACATCTCCGTTTCATATCTTTAACTCACACGAACCATTTTTCATACAAAAATAAATTAAACAAATCGTTCTTGTTTTTTACCCCCCTGAAATTAGATACAGATCCCTTAATTTTTTAGGGACACTTGTGAAATTCATCTTCATTTTTTCGAATATCTCTGTAGGTCTAATAAATTAAGAGAGGTTTGTGTAATACTGTAATTTTAATAACATCAAGAGAGATTTCAATTCTATTCATCCTAAAATTTGAGGAAAGTTATGTACATTTTCAACAAAAATCAGATAACAGTTGATGATTTCTTCAAATACTTATAATTATAATTATATGACTTATTAAAATATAAAGTTTTTTTCTATTTTTTATTATTAGGGAAAAATTTTATTTTATTCAAGATATCTATATTGAAACTATGGGAGAATTGGGGATAAGGACTTATTAATTAAGAAATTTACTAGGGAAAAAAAATATCAAGATCTCTCCAACCAAACTCGGAAGGAAAAGTGAAAAATACAGAAGCTAAAATGAAAAATAAAATATACATTTTTTTGTGTGGTCAAAAAAAGACCTGATAAAAAATTTATATTTATTTTTTCATGTTCTATATTTTAGCTTCCGTATTCTTCACTTTTTTTCCTCCACATTTTTTGCTGGAGAACTTTAGGTCCTTATTTAATTTTCAAATAATTTTTCCATCAAGTCCGTATCACCCCAATTTTCTCTAAAAATATTCTACTGTAATTAAATTTGTGAATAGAATAAGCACACAAGTTTTCTTATAAATAATTTATATATAGCCTTATAGAAATATAAAATTTCCATGCTTAGAAAACAAAAAAGGATCTAAATGATGATTATTATGGGGATGAAATATTCAGTATTTTATAATTTATGAAAGAATAAAAATTTCTTGTTTATATAATATATTGCTCATGAGATGCTAGCTGGGTATGGGACATGCCTGTAGGGTTGGGACACAACGGAGCATTGATTTGAGTGGGACATGAAATGGGTCCTCAAAACGTTGCCCTAATTTTAGAGTCCATGTGACACCAAGGTCCACCAGAAATCATTGGTGTACCGTTGGAATTTATCTTTCTGTATATCTCCTAATTAATTAATAATATTATCTAATTACTTGACTTCTCTCTATATATATATTGAATAAAGATAAATACTTTGATGTGGACCTCTACGAAGTCTCAGAAATCCACCCACTTTTTCACTGGTTCAATTTGTCCTTTCAAGATGAATGACAAAAAAAAAAAAAAAAGAAAAAAAAAAGAGGAGGATCCCACATTGAAATATAATTCAAATAGACTAAGTGAGAGCTTTGAAAATGATTTGACACACTCAACTTACTATTAATTTTTATAAATGTGTGCATAAACGTCATGCTTATGATCAATATAAGTTCTCTCAGAAGCAAAGTGGTACTTCGTTTGAATTATATACACGGTTCCATCTAAAAAATAAGCCCATTATATTAATCATTATCATATTTGCTGAATGATTAAGCACATAAACTAAAGGGCTAATGTTTATAAATTAAAGTGGCCCCCATAAACTTACTAGAGTACATGATTATGTGATCTATAATTGCTGAACTACCTTGCACTGCTAGGGTTATATATCTGTGTGTAGTGCCACACATATGTGATTAACTCTAGCTGTCATGCCAGCTAAATCTCTTGCTAGTTATTCTTTTTGGTTCTTAATATAAGACATACGTAGTATTTACCTAATTTGATTAGATTAAGAAAGTTTATTAATATGACATGTATTTTCTAAAACACCCTAATCATTTTCCTTAATACCTTCATTTCCTCTCCTCCTTAATTATTGTTGAGAGAGCATCAATAGGGGTAAATTAGAAAAATATTGATAAATATGAAAAATAATTTTTATATTTAGGATCAAGATTAATTCCTCAAATATATTATATATTAAGGACTGGAGAGAGTAATAAAAAAGATTAAGGAAATCCTTTTGCATAGCCTCATAAGTATAAACCCTAAACCATAAATAACCATCGCATTAAAAAATGTGCATATACTCTATTTACTTTATTTATAAGTCACTCTCAACATATTTCAGTGAAACTAAGAAAAATTTTAAATCACATTAACCCCTATTTAAAATTTATAATAACTTTTTAATTTATCTTTATTTAATATACACTCAACTCCAAGAGTATAAACTCTACACAATGATAAATAAATGGTAAAATTATATATTTATATATATATATATATAGTTAGGGCAGAGATAGAATTTAATTATTAGAGGGACAAAATTGAAAAATATACATATAATACAAAGTTTATATAAATTTTGAAAGAAAAATAAGCTATCTAATACTAAGAAATATGCCTGGGACTTTTCCTTTGCAATTGTACATGTTTAATTGAGAAGTATTCCCCCCAAACTTATCATTATTAGCTTGAAAATTTCGGTATACATTTGTATGTTGTGTATTTCTAGCTAGACATACACATCAGCAACCGTCAATTGTATACAAGTTAAGCATTTACAATCCTAATAATGAGTCTTAACTAGTTTGAAAGCTCCATGTGATTTTGTCCAAAAGAAAAGGAAATAACCACAAGATCGTGAAGACACAAATAAAAAAGATGCTGTGTGTGTGTGTGTGTGAAACCGAAGATTCATTATTATGTGAGAGAGATGAGCCATAGAAATAATATCATACTGAAAATCTGAAACAGCAACGAAATTAATGAAAGTAGGGCCTTTGCATGCACTGAATAAGGCATCTATTAATTATTTCTTTTTTGAATCATTATTATTGCTTCCTGTCCTTTATGCACTCTGGTACAGGTCTTCTTTGCTTAATTTGATTATTTATGTGCCTAACTAATTATTCATATGTACTAGTATATGCTTAATATGTAAGGCCTTCATCACTAACATATTAATTAACATGTCCTATTTAAATTATTATTATATATCTATATTTTGCATGCATTGAAAGAAGTAATTAAACCATGATGAGATTAAACGTGCCTTAATTAATTACTACTGTGGTCATGATGCCCGCTCATATATCTCTGACACTGAGACTGACTAAAATAGCCTTCATGTTGATTAAATTTGTGAGCAGAAGATCCATGTATTTTCTGTGAAACCCTAATTCTGATATGATGATATTAAATTTCATGAAATATGGATATTGAAGATTGAAGCTAAAAGAGCAGTGTAGCATATAGCAGGTTGCTGTTTGAGTCAATGAGAAAGCTGAAGCGAACCTGCTTGCAGGTGATTCCATCACTATCTCATTATGGTTCAACAATGATCGTTCCCATACATATATAAGTAAATAATTTATCTTAACGCATCATTAATTAGTCATATATATGACTCATGATCGTTCTATAAAACAATAGTTCATGTATTTAATGATTCTAAGAAGTGGATGATACATACTGGCACTAGGCTGACAAGTGGAACAAGTTAATTACAATGTGGTGGGACACTTAATTAGTGTGCTAAGAAACTAAATATTTTCTCCTGTTTTCCAATGCAAGTCTCATTGCTTTGTCAGCATCTTTGGATCTTAATAACAAGTTTTATTTATCCCTTTAGGTGGAGACGACTATATGGATCGTATGGTGTTATCATACTCTATCAGCAACCGATACTTTAAATAAATTGTTAACCGAATCTCATCCTCCATAATTACATTGAGTGTTCTTTTTAGTTCTCCCCTACATACCCCTTTATAGAGGATTCTGTTTTGTGTTTGTTAGTTATGCCATCCTCATTACTCATTAGTGCATACAGTGATCTTCTTTGTAGGTGCATGAGGTTTGAACATGTATAAAAAAAAGTTATTAAATGTATTGGTGAAGAGGATAGACTAAATAATATGAAATTCTCTAAAACAGAAGGTAAAGAAAAACAAAATAAAACACTCCATAAACTTACGAGACATAATCTTTTAATTAACAATTTATCTAAAAAGTGATGGATTTTACATGACAATGACACCATGCCATATCTATATGGTCCACCCTTACGCGTGATAAACTATATATAAAAGCAAATTATTAAAACTATAAAAGTAAAAACAGAATGAAGTTAAATTTACACCGTCAGTCTTATTTATGTTGGCGTATGTTTTAATAGGTTTTGAGCATGAATCCCATTATCCCAACTCAATTCAATGGAAAAGCATACAAGGTTTGCTTGAATAAAACTATAAAATAAAAGAGCTCTCTCTCTCTCTCTACACACACACACACACACACACACACACACTCATATCGCTGTCGGTGTCTGTTATATATAGAGAGAGATCAGCTTTTTAAAAAGGCAAAGCATTAAATAGAGGGAGCAGAATTGATGAAGAAAGTGAAAATAACAGAGAAACATAAAGCGGAGCATGCAACGCCAAAGGTGTAGTTCTGGCCATCGTCCTTTCTTCTTCACACTCCTGCAAGCTCGTGATCCAAGACGATAACTAAGGAATCAAATGCCAACAACCACATCCTCTCCCTCCTTTTTCTTTTATCCCTAAATTATTTATTCTTTTTTTTAATAAATAAATTATTTAGTCTTTATAAAATTTTAGTCATATCACTATCAGTTAATTTAACTGTAACTTTAGGTGGTTTTTACCTTTAGTGTACTATCATAATGGAACCGGTTTTAGCTCTCATTGCAATGAAGAGCTCTCATTGCAAATCGTTCATATATAATTTAGATGATTTAAATTGATTTTTTTTTTATTTTTACTTTTCACATAAAAAATTATTTTACTGTGTACAAAATATAAAATAAAGATAATATTTTAATTGTCAGTTTTCAAAAAAATGATTTTTTAATTTAAAAATGATTAGTTAAAAATCTTAAATCTAGATCATTGAAATTTTATTTGAACTGTGCATATCTCATCATGATGAATAGTTCTTAGTACTCATCATCGACGATGAGCTCTGAAACTGATTCTCTATTGTAATTTTAATTTTTTAACTACATTACCTTTACCCTTTCTCATTTTGATCACGTAGTTGGATTAGCTTTTTAAAAAATTGTTTATCTTAAAACAATTTTCTAAGTTTCTTATCAAAATAAACTTTTTTCTAAGTGATGATAGTACAAAAAAAAACAGTGAATTAGTAACAAAATTATATGATTCCGTTATCAAATATATTGACACTAATTAATTATTGACGGAATTTCATTGCTAAGTCAAATTAGCGACGGGATTCCGTGGCTAATTATTTTTTTTTTAGTGATGTTTAACTTATCAAAACTACTCCCCTTAAGTAGAGCATACAAACTAAAGGCAATCCTTGTTCGCAAGTTTCCACCTTTCGCCACATATATAATTGTAATTCAAGTTTAGGGTAAAGACACCTAACTAGTTACATATAAATTAATAAAAACTCAAACGTAATCAAATTTAAAAAGCACGTGCGTGTGTGTGGGGAAGAAAAAATCTAGCTAGGTGTGCCAATATTAATTTTCCAGAAGTGTCAATTTGAACTTTCTGTTTGATGTGTCTGAAATTGAAGGAAACCGTTTGTGATGGTTGAGACTTGAGATGACCACCATCAAATAGTGTGTGGTTATGAGGGCAAAAAAAATCAGGTTGATGTGTGATACTGTGGAAGATTGTGAATCAAATAGGGTCCCATTTTGATTCAGTATATATAATATTATTTGGATCCAATCTAACGATGGTCCTAACTAATGCAACTTTTTTCTTTTTCTGGGTCTCACGAAATGGTGAGTACTCGTTTACATGTAAAATTATGATGGCACACAAAATCAAGAGTTTCTCAGCTTATTATGTCATTTTCTGATGAGGGTGTCAACTATATATGCGAGTGTTTGAATTAGTGTATGCAAAACTGAAGTTTTCACAAATTAGAATTTACAAATTGAAGATTGGGTAAAAGCTGATCTAAAGTTCTCTTTAAGGTTTTGTTTGGATCACTGTTAGAAGCTTCTCCCAAAAGCGATTTGTCAAAAAGCCAACCGGGGTACGTAGCTTCTCTCAAACAATGGTCTGCCTCATTAATCTATTTTTAGTTTTTAACTGAGTGTTTGGCTATAGCCTGGATATGGAAACCAATGTTTTGATGAAAAAAATTTCTTGAGAGGATCTAAACACGCACTATGTACAACCTAGATTATAGTCGTGAATATGTTTTTTTTTTTATAAAAAGGCCAAATGACATTAATAAGAAAAAAGTTGAAGTACATTACAAAGACAATAACAAAGGCAAAAAGGAAAATAAGTCAGTAAATACACATGAAGATGGATTAAATATTTTTTCTTGTTCCTTGTACATGACTAGCCTCGAACAAATTGCTTGATTGATGCCAAAATTTGTAATGGTGAGATCCCATGAGCAAATAAAGAGGATTTAATAATTTAGAAAAGAGCAGAACGAAGACTCTTATAATTAAATAAATGATCCTCTTTTTATCCTCAAACCCATTGAAAAGGTCGAAGGGGTTAACCTTGAAGGCATTTCCAAATATAACATAGATTAACAAACCGCACAGAGCTACTAAAAATACCAAGCAAGGAGAAAACTATTCCAACCAACTTTTGACTCCTCTAACCTTGGTTTGAATAATCGTCCAACGAAGATCCAAACATATCAAGCAAATCTTATAAGTGATTGTATTCGGACTAGTTAAAGGTTCTTGAATAAGGCTAGCTAACTAGTCCAAATACGTTAGACAATATCTTTATCATGAGATGGAGGCAACAAAATCACCTTTTTGAATTATACATATTCATTTCATAATTAAGATGGTCCAAAGTTCAAACTAAATATTTGACTAATTGATCGCCATTCATATTTAAAGAGGGATTCCCGTTGGACCCACGTACGAGAAATGTCGTTGCTGAATTAGTGTTAGTGGTTACCGTTAAAACTTGAAAATGATAGGGAGACAATATTTTATTTGAATTAGTCAGCATATATAGTTAGCTGAAAATGCTGTAACTTTTGTAATTTGGTGACATATTCAAAATTACTTTTTCAAGGTCAATTGCCCTTAATTCCCCCCCCCCCCCAAATTGGGAAAAAAAGTAATATTCTATTCACACTTTGATGTGTGGAAAACTGTGATAATTTGTGTTCAATTGCAAAATCACGTCTCTTTTTCTCTGGGCATCTTCTCCTCCACTTGATGTTGCTGTCTACATCAAACCATTCTTCGCGTGATGCCCAAGAATTTTGGCAAGTTTCCCACCAAATCAAGGTCACTGTCTTAGCTAGACTGTATAATCACCAGTAATACGTCAGATAGTTATTTGGATCAAGCTAATCAACTTTCCAGATTCAAACATGTGTGAACACTGAACAGTACAACACATGCAATATTTTCAAAGGGCGAGAATTTGTCTTTTTTATTCTCTTATACTATCATTACAAATTTAATAGTTAATTTATATTTATGATCAGTATATTTGGTACTTGAGGTTTTTGTCAAATGATCAGCACCCAGGAGAAGAGAACACGGTTTCTAACAAATTCAGAGTTAATTCGTTTCTTGGTATGTATCAAACACATATAGATAATGTTCTGATGACGCAATTAATGTGAGTTAGCTAGGGTCACTATCCATCAAGAAATTAATGGTGTCGCTGAATTAATTAGTGGTTAGTATTAAATCATGAAAAAGATGTTAATTGGGAGAATATATATATATATATATATGAAGTCATACTTTAGCTGAAAATGTTACAACCTAAAAGTTAACCCTTTTGAAATTTGCTGTCCCTCAAAATGGGAAAAAATCTCAGATCATATTCCCACTTTGATGTTGAAAAATATGATCATTTTGCGATGAAGCAAAATTATAACCTCCATTTAATTTGTATGTGCACGTCTACATCTCGCGCACCGTTCTTTTCTTAATAGCCAAGGATTTTCCCCAAGTCTACATCTCAACGTCTCTATCTTCAGTAAGATCGAGGAATACATATCTCCGAGTCTTTGTTTATCCATGTAGGATTTGTTGAAATTATGAATTAATTAGGTGTGTGTGTGTATTAAGTTTATCTATCTATCAAAATATCCCAAGCAAAAAATGAAGGGCCTGTGAGACTCAAAAAGAAGTATAAGTGCAGACAAGAAAAAAGTGTGAAGGATATTAGAATGAATGATTAAGTCCCACATTGAATCATTGAAGATGAATTAAAGGTATATAATGTTAAGGTAATTAATTGCTCGTTTGGTATAGTTTATTTTTTACTTTTAATTGTTTATAAATTATGATTTACGGCATACGAGATAAATACGTGAGATAAGTTTTATCTCAATTTACATAATAAATACTTATTGCCAAAAAATAAGCTATCCCAAATCTTATCAAATTTCATAATTTAACATGATTCGGGGCGTGTATCTGTAACTGCTTGTCCGATTAAGTATCCTGATTGCCCACACGTAATAAAATCACACCTACATTTAAACTCCGGTACCTTGCTCATTGCTCAATACTCATACCCCTTCACCCTCCTGGGGGTTACCGAATAGATTTAAACAAAAATGGGGAAACCACCTCAATAACCCTTATTATTCCGTATTCACACAACAGCCCCATTATGTATTGGGCTTGAACCCTTATTATTCCATATTCACGCAACAGCCCCATTATGAATTGGGCTTGAGCGTTGATCCACTAAGAGTAGTCTAGATATATTTTAACAATCCATGTTCACCAATCTTCTGAGGTAAAGGAAGGTAAGTGAAATACAAGACTACTATCAAAATTTGGAAACTGAATAATGTCTATTATTAATTAAAAAAAAAAAAAGAGCTACCTCTCTATTCTCAATATATGAGCTGTTGGTTTAGCAAACAGTGAAGGTTAATTCGTTAAACTAAACATCATTGTTTTAAAATAATCCTGCATTTAAACTAAAACAAGGAATGAGAGATTTGGTTCTGGGAGTTTAAGGAAGACTATTTGAATTAAATAAATAAAAAAAATCAACAGTTCAGATTTTATCTTTAGCTAATCAAATGTTGCGTTCTATTTGGTACTATAGAGGTATCACAACTTACAGAGAAGCACTATAATACTATCTCAGGTCTTAAATATAAGATTTAGTTGATTTTTTTGAAAAGATTAAGGAAGTTAATTAAACTATTTTAAAGTATATATATTTATCATTTTTCTAAAAACTAGTTTGCTTGACTTATAAATTAGCATAAAATATAATTATATATATATAATATATAATACAGTTAAGTAACTTATTTAGTTTTTCTAATTTCTCTAAAAAGAGTCAACTAGATTTTATATTTAAGAGCCAAGGGAGTATGGTGATTATCTTGCACAGAAGTCTCTTGAAGTGAGTAATGATCCAACCATATATTGCAGGAACCCCCAGCATTATTGGCCCAACGTCTAGGTCCTTGCCTTCTTTACTTTTTAACTCCCCAGCAGCCTCGCATTATCTGTGGTTTTAGTTTTGAAGTTTTGAGTTTTCTTCTGTGTTAAAAAAAACAGAGAGAGAGAGAGAGAGAGAGAGAGAGAGAGAGAGAGAGAGAGCGCACAAAGTTTTTGGTAGCAAAGATTCACATCCCGTATGATATAATCTTAAGCAGACTTTACAGGCATGTTAGTGCATGTATTGGTTTCTTTATATATATATATATATATATAGTCTAACATAATGATCCAATTCTCTATACACTAATAAGGTGTTTGGATTAACTATTTGAAAGTGATTTTACAGTTTATGCGATAACCATATTTTATCTTGGTTTGTGTCAAAATGCTTAGTAGAATTTTTTAACGTGTTCGTGCTAATGGGTCATCGTTGGTCAAAATCGTTCCTCCTCGAAAAAAAGGTATAACTAAAGGCCTTCCAGTCCATTTAACTTTTTTTTTTTTGTCATGACTCACGCACTAATTAAACTCTCTATAGAGAAGCTCTCTCTTGGAATTCTTGAAAAGTTTCCATTGTGCTCTGCAATGCAACCCCCCCGGCTGTGGAGAGAGATACCTCCGCTGCCTACTACGGTGAAGGAAGAGCGATTCCACAACATCGCGCCTTGTGGTGAAGTGAAGTGAAGCGAGAGAACTAACAGCCATTACGATCAAAGATCGGGATGGAGGAACGCTCCTTGATGATTAAGCTATAGGAGAAAGAGGAAGAACCACCATAGAATGACACTCACTTGGCCAAGAAAGTGAAAGTCCAAAATGAAGAGGACTTTGAAGCCATCGGAATGGAAACTAAAGAAACCCACTGCGCTATTGAGGTGGAGCATCAGGACGAACCCATGTTGGGGTTCCCAAATCCCAAAGGCCAGCAAGCCCCTTCCTTTAAGGACATGTTGATCAACAATGGCAATGGACAAAGCAACAGAGACGAAGAAATAGATTTGGAAAAAGGGGATGTGACATACTCCCTTAATAAAGGAGTTCTTGCTGCCTCCTTTTTTGTGAGGGTCAAAGAATTACTAGACCGCAGCTTCAAACTTGCTGCTGTGGTGACTAAGCTACTAGGAAGAAGAATACGCTACCCCACGCTAAGGGACAAACTCCCATACCTCTGGACTTCTCTGAGGCAGTATCAACTCATTGACTATGCTGCCGATTGTCTTATTGTCAAATTTTCTACTATTGAGGACTATCAAATTGCTCTTCTTGGTGGTCCTTGGGTCGTATTCAGGCACTACTTATTAGTCAAACAATGGACAAGTTATTTTTCACTACTTGAGCACTAAAACAATCAAGTTATAGGTTGGGTACGCCTCCCCATGCTCCCAATGCGATACTACAACAAGCATGTAGTGAGAGCAATTGGCCAAATATTGGGAAAAGTCATCAGAATTGATTACAACAGCGAAGCAAGTACAAATGGTCACTTTGCTTGTCTCGTTGTGATTATATCGATTTATCAAAGCCTCTTCTTTCAAAGATCATTATAGATGGCAAAATCATCTACATCAAGTACAAGGGATTGCCAACAATATGTTTCCACTGTGGCCTCTATGGCCATCTCCAAGAAAATTGCCCACAGAAGAGTACTACTAAGACGACCACGGCAAAGCAAGTGATAATGCTGGAAAAATCATCGGAGATAGAGGCGCTTGAGAAGGATGCCTATGGGTCTTGGATGCATGCTCCATCATGAGGGCGGAGATTTAATTGGTCCAAACAAAACTCTGACCCTAGCCACCAAAAGAGTATAAGAGGTCTCAACACATATGACCCCCTCGCCAATGTAGAGGATGAGCTAGCAGAAATTACCACGAACCATACCAAAACCCAACCTACCTAAGACGAAGAGCATGTCAAACCCAACCTTACCCTAAGGGAAGGAGAACCTAAACAACCTAAAAGCTCAGGAAAAGTCAAACCTAAGCAGCAGCCTAAAAGCAACCACCCTAACTAGTCCACAAAAAAAGAAGAAAACCATCCAAGCCATTGATTTGATCTTCTCTACACAAGCACATAAGACAACCCAAGCCAAGACAAGCTTTAACCTCACCAACCACACATTTGTCTCTGCCTGAAACCCTAGGGATACCCTAAAGAAACCTAGTGGACCCACAGGGGTCATGCCCTCAAGATTCAAGAAACCCCAACCCAACTCACCAAAGACAAATTCCATCCCACAGGCCCAGATAAGGAAAATACTGCCTTAGGGGTCAAACTAAGCCCTAATATCAAAGTCAAGGCCTTCAATATAAACCCAAAAAACCCCAGGCATCCTCATCTAATGCTTTGGTATGAACTCTAGCTTCAGAATTAGACAAAGTACAATATTAAGATCCCACAGAGATTTATGAGGAAATATAAAGCAATGTTGACATAGCTATAAAGGATTCTGGCTTTACCCCTCTAACTACTCTTTCCATATGTCAATTTTTTATTTGGAATTGTCAAGTAGTAGCTGCTCCTAAATTTCTTACAGTCTTAAAGTTATAGCCTTAGTAAAGACAATGATTTCTAGAGTCCAAGCAGACAAGGTAATCAGGAAAATTGGCTATCCCAGATCTCATAGAGTGGAAGCTAATAGATTTTCTAGAGGCATATGGCTGATATGGTCTAATGAAGTGGAGGTCAAGATCCTTGTTAGCCACCATCAATTCATTCACACCTCCATCAGATGGATTGATCAAGGCAAATCCACCATATTCACAGCTGTTTATGGAAGGCCAACCCCATTACTACGAGAGAGGTTGTGGACTGACTTATCACCCACCATGAAAGATTGCACAGATGCTTGGCTCCTTGCTGGTGATTTTAACTCGACCTTATCCATTATTGAATGACAAGGAGGAGGAGCATGACAATCACCAGGTTGTAAGTCTTTCATCAATTTTGTTAGCACAAATTATCTCCATGATCTTGGATTCTCAGGTCCTAAATTTACATGGAGACAAGGAACCCTCTTTGCACGCCTTGACCAAGCCTTTGTAAATGAAAGTTGGGTACTAAACTTTCCCAACGTCTCTGTCCAACACTTACCTAAAATACAGAGCGACCATCAACCCTTATTGTTAAACTTGGAAATTCAGTAGCAGCACAATGGCCCTAAGCATTTCCACCTACTTCCTCTCAGTTTTGGTCACCCACCTAGACTTCAAGCAGTTGGTGGAGGAATCCTGGTCTACTACTAGTGCCTTAACTGACAACATTTGCTCCTTCTAACAACAAGCAGCTTGTGGAATAAGGAAACCTTTGGTTATGTGGGAAAACGAAAACAACGACTTCAGGGTCAAATTACAGGGGTGCAATGTGCACTAGAGGAAAAGTCAACCCTACACTTGATTGAGCTCGAACAACATTTATGCTTAGAATATGAAGACACTTGTTTGCAGGAAGAAATGATGTGGATGCAAAAATTTGGAGAGGACTGGATCAAACTGGGTGATCGCAATATTGCCTTTTTTCATGCCAAGTCACTAGCATGGAAGCGTCACAACAAAACTCTAACACTACAAGATAGCCAAGGGGTATGGCAAACTGACCAAAGTATCCTTAAATCCATGGCATCATCTTTTTTTGAGCAATTATACACAACTGACTCGGTCACACCACTAAGGTATAGTATCACAGGTCAATTTCTCACTCTCAATGAGCCTATACTCAACTCACTTAGCCTGCTAGTCACTATGGAGAAAACTCACAGTGCCTTGTTTGACATGAGCCAGCTTAAGGCTCCAGGCACTAATGGGCTTCATGCTCTGTTCTACCAAAGCCAGTGGAGTACAGTGGACCTAATAGTCTTCTCATGTATACATAGAGTTTTTAATGCGCTTCCAGTTGTCCTAAAATCAATAACACTCTAATTACCTTGATCCCGAAAGTGGACCACTAGGGGTGGCAATAGGCCAGGCCAGGCCTATTTTATAGTAAGATGGTCTGAGCCTGGGTTGTGCCATGTCAGAGGCTTTGTTTTGGGCCTGAGCTTGGCCTGTACGTAGGCCTGGCCTGGCTTGAGGCTTGTTAAGGAGGCCTGGACTTTTGAAAATTTTTAATCAGGTTAATAGGCCGCAAGCCTCATCACAAAACAACCTTACTTATAACAAGCCTACTTCAAATAGGTCAAAAACAGGCCGAAATTTAAATAATGAATTAATACTAATGATTTAAAATACATCATGAAATATGAAACCAAATACAACAACATACCAATTTTCATTACTAGTTCACTAATTTAAACCAAATAATGTAAAGCCATTAATAATATGACTCTGCCCTTTCTGCAATTGTATCACCCACTTCTTCATGTGAAGGAGCAAATCAAAGCAAAGCATTGTAGCGAATCTAATATACTCAATTCCATTATTGTGGTACTGGAAGGATTTCAATGTGAAGACATAAAAAAATGGCAGATTAAACTATAAGAAAAATAATGGGAAATAAAAGAACCACTCATATTGGTGAAGGCTTAATGAATGTAGATGATAACTTAATATGATTACCAACAACTTAATATTGGCAAACAAAAATAAAAATATAGTTGACCAGGTACTTTTATAGTTAATATTGGCAGCCAAAAATAAAAATATGAACAAGTACTTCTAACAGCTTCTTCCCATTTTACAGTTTATATTGGCAGCCAAAAATAAAAACATGAACAAGCATATAAGGAATGTGTTAATAATCTAAATTCCTAAGCTCAAATGTACAGGAAACATCAATTAGGAATAAACCAATACTATCATGTCCTGTGTGTATGATACAGGACATACATACAGGCTACATTATAAGAAAAATGGGAAATGCGCTGAGTTTAACCAAAATGACAACAAAATAAAAAACGAAGAATGACAGATGTAAATCGCAAGAATGGGCAAGTTCAAAAGCAATTAAGTCGAGAATGACATCACAAAATCAAATCGCAACAATAAATAAACAAACTAAAAAAACCAAATACTTTCCCACTATGGAATAGACGACAAAGAGAGGAGGCCTACGGGAGGGACCGACGGTGGATGGAGTAGGACAAAGGACACCTGGACAAAGTGTCAAAGTCGGACAGAGGACAAAGTACAGAGTCGGGCTATACAATGCCAGTGATGGATACAAGATATGCGACTGAGTGGAGTGGAGTGCAGTATCAGAACTTGGATGCCTCGATGGATTCAGACAGAGGATGCTTGGATAGAGCTTCAGAACTCAGATGACTTGACGGCGTCGGACAGAGTAGAGCTATTTTTTGTGCTGTGACTATGGAGTTGATACTCTCAATCTTGAGTCTCGGTGACGGCACGACACATTCAACTCTGAAGTTTAAACAGATGAAGAATATTAAAGATTGAAGAGTTAGATATAGGGTTAGGGCAGAAGGGACAAAAGGAGATGAAATATGCGAATATGTTATAGGCACATTC
This sequence comes from Inga laurina, assembly GCA_963855925.1. NCBI lineage: Eukaryota > Viridiplantae > Streptophyta > Magnoliopsida > Fabales > Fabaceae > Inga > Inga laurina. Next base: position 54,548,824 of record OY979707.1, on the reverse strand, counting down.
AAGCAAAAAAAAAAAGAATATGTGATGGGCTTGGGCAATTAGTCCACTGAACCACTGTTATGTTTTTTTAAAAAAAAGACCTTAATAGGCTCAGGCCTGCTTGGTAGGCCTATCAGTAGGCCTTAACCTGACCTATTAAGGAAAAACAGGCTTACTACTTGGCCTTGGCCTAGCCTTTTGACCTAACTGGCCAGGCCTCTTACAGGCCAGGCCGCAGGCTTCTGTTAGGCGTCCTGGCCTATTTCCACTCCTATGGACCACCCAAAAAGTCTTAAGGTATTTAGACTAATCAGCCTCTGCACAATTGTATACAAAATTGTCACCAAAGTTATTGCTAACCACCTCAAGCAAGTGATGCCAAATCTAATACTTTTAAATCAAACTAGCTTCATAAAAGGCAGAAACATCACTACAACATAATTATTGCGCAAGAAGCCGTCTACTTCATGAGAAAGAAGATAGGTAAGTAAGGTTGGTTTGCAATCAAAGTAGATCTTGAGAAAGCATTTGATAAATTAAGGTGGGACTTCATTAAAGATACTCTAAATGATGTAGGCATACCAGTAATGCTTACTCAAACTATCATAAGATGCATTACCTCATCCTCTATGCGTGTTCTATAGAATGGTAGGACACTTGACCAATTCCAACCAACAAGAGAAGTAAGAGAAGGTGATCCTCTCAGCCCCAAAATCTTTGTACTATGCAATGAGAAGCTCTCATAAGCCACCATACAGGAAGTTAGGACTCGCAATTGGCAGGCTATCAGAATGGGCAAATCAGGTCCTCTTCTTCTCCACCTATTTTTCACGAATGACCCATTCTCTTTAACTCCACAACACCTGAGCAGATTAATGCAATACAAAGAGTTTTGGATTCCTTCTGTGCGTCGTCGGGGCACAATATTAGCCAAGCTAATACACGAATCTATTTTTCTAAGAATGTGCCCCTTAGCCAAGCAACAAGTATATGTTCTCAGTTAGGTTAACCAAAAACATCCAACCTTGGGAAGTACCTAGGAGTTCTCTTATTACATAAGCGAGTTACTTCAGAAACATACTAATATCTTATTGACCGCCTACAGCACAAGCTTTCTAGACAGAAAGCTAAGTTCGTCTCCCTTGCTGGCCGCATCACATGTGATAAAAGTGCCCTTTGCAATATACCATACTATAAAATGAAAACTACAAGGCTACCCATTACTTGCTACCATAGAATTGACATGATTGTTAGAGACTTCATATAGGGAAGTGATGAGAACACAAGAAAGTCAGCCTACTCAAATAGGACGATATTTGCCAACCACCCATCAATAGTGGATATGGCATTAGAATCATAGAGGAGCAAAACAAAACATTTCTATCTAAGCTTGCTTACCAGCTAGCGGCCAATCTGGATGCCTAATGGTTATGAATCCTACGAGGGAAGTATACTTGGAGCAATAATAAGCCCATATTTAAAATCAGGAACTAGTCCCACGTCTAGTGAAGCATTGCTGCGACCTGAGAGGAAACCAACCTATATATTGTTTGGCATCTTGGGGGAGGTACTAACCTTAGTTTTTGGGAGGATAACTGGATTGATGATAGTAGGCCACTTAAATATCTAGCATTTGCTGATATCTTTGAGGATAAAGTTAAACATCCCATAAGTAATTTTGTTGCGATTGACGGTCGATGGAACTACCCCTTTTTGAGCACCTACTTCCTTCTGGCATGCTCTTAAAGATTAGTGCTTGCAAGCCACCCTTGCCCGTAGATGGAGAAAAAGTATGCTATTGAGGTCTAACCCCAAATAGGCCCAAATGGGGAGTTTAACATATCCTCTAACTATGCAGCATCACAAGAGCTTTACTGGAACTGGGAAAACCACAAACTGAATTGGATTTGGAAATGGCCATAAACATTTATGTGGATCAAAGAAAGGCTCCTAACCAATGCTAAATGACTACACAGACACATGGCTACCAATGCGGCATGCATAGCTTGTGGATCTAATATTGAAGATATTGATCATGTTTTGAGGTGTCATCTTACAAGGGAGTGTTGGTGCCTCGTGACTACTGACGAAGGCAATTCCCCCTACCCCCATAGATCTTTTGTTGATTGGATGCTTCACAATCTCAACCCAATGAACAATAGCCAAGTTTGGAGGATAAAGTTTGGTCTCCTCTGTTGGAAGCTTTGGGGCAATCGCAACCAAAGAATATTCCAAGACGAAACTTTATTTGCGGAATCCATAGCCCACAGCGTTAATGTACTCACTGAACACACTTAGAGTTAGTAACACACTCCAATTCTTTTGATGATGGGTTTTATTAACTAAGACCCAAATCTACTATGTACTAAGACTCCCTTTTAAGTTAAAAATCAAACTCTCTATAAAGGGTTTGAACTTACAACTTCACACTTAAAGAAGCCTTAAAGGAGGTATTTGATGTCTATATGATTTTTTTTTAATTTGAATCCCTTTTGAAATTTAGAGCACAAAAGGTTTTTGTCTCTTCTAACAAGTGTGCTTCTTAAGATTTGAATTTATATTCTCTTCTTTACGGGGTGAGGTTATTTGCCACATCAACCAGCAACATTCTGGTATTTATATCGCTATTTGGCTTAGCTATATTTAAGTGTTACCAATTTATCATTACCAATTTTGAATATTCAAACGGGTTTTTGCAAAACACATAATAACAGATAAAAGCCCAATACCCTGCAAATATGATCAATGAGAAATTAGAATCTTCTTCATTTCTTTACGAACGAGCAACTGCCTTCTGTCTTTGTTTTGTTTTGCACTCTTAAAAGAAGGGACATTTCTTTGGCCAAGAAAACAAAAGGCAGAGATATTTTTAACAATTTTTTTGTTAGATCAAGGAGGCTTATATATATCTAGATATTTGTTATCTTATGCTTTGAAATTGACAACAGGAAAAAAAGAAAACAGGAAATGTGTTTGAAAGTGACAACAACAAAAAGAAGAAGAAAACGTGATTTAAAAAAAGCGTCATTATTGCCATAAAATACATTGTGCAAAAGTTCGAAATTATCAAAAAAAACAAAAATCTGCAAATCAAACTCCTCCAAAATTCTTTTTGTGGGCTTATAGGATCGGTTCAGTTGGATTTATACCAATCACATATGGGCCGCCCTATCAAGATCTCCAGTCTCCAGACCCAATGTTTTTATTCTCGAAAAAAAATGAACACGCAATTCTGTTGGTTTAACATCATTTCATTCATCCAGAAAAAAAAAAAAAAAACCTGATATAGTTGGTAGATAGCTAAATCTCTTAAATATGATGTTTTAAATTCGAACAAGGCCGTGTGCATGGAAAAGGGAGGATACTGTGCCTAGAAAAAAAAAACATCATTTCAGTCTCACCTTCTTTGAGACTTAAGCTTGAGACACAGAGGGCTCTAACAAGGCCACACACTACTAGATCAATTGTGTTGGTGATTTTTGAAGTCAAGTAATAAATTCATTCAAAATATATTTCTAACATTGAGAAGAATAAGTTGTAATAATTTTAAAATTATGATATATTTGAGGATAAAAGACACTTAAATTCCATTTAAATGTACAAAACCTTAAAAAGTCTTTTAACATATGAAAGTGACAAAAAGGTGATGCGATAGGAATTTGGAATTTTGAAGCTTGCGTGTTTTTACCAAAATGCCCCCAAATATTTTAATTTATAAAAAAAGAAAAAAGCGACCCTCACCAAAGCACCATTGTCAACCAGCCGCAGAGCTTAGACGTTGGTGGCTATTTTTTTTGGGGAGGGGATTATTATTATTATTATTATTTTGAAAAATGTGGAACCAAAGGGGTGAAGGTGGGATTTGAAACCACCCCTATTGGTTCCCCAAAAAGCTTGGTGACCATTGGACCATCAAACCCTTTTGATATATGTGTGTGCGCGTGCGCGCTCATGCATAAAAATATACATGTATACTATAAATAAAAGTGTAATGATGTTTGACCAAATGAGTAATGAAAATGATTAAAGGTGTAATGGTATTGACTAAGTTCATGAATGTATTAATTAAATCAGTAATGATATTAACTAGAGGCATAAATGTAATGACTAAAAACGTAATAGTATTGACCAAATGAGTAATGATATCGACTAAAGGCGTAATGATATTAACTAAATGACTAAAGATATTAACTAAATGTGTAAACGTATTGATTAAAAGCGTAATAGAAATGATTAAATGAGTAATGGGATTCACCAAAGACATAAACGTTTTAACTAAATAATTAATGAAAATGACTAAAGGCGTAATGATATTGACTAGAGTCGTAAATGTATTAAATAAATCATTAATGATATTAACTAAATGCCTAATTGTATTGACTTAATGAGTAATGGTATTCACTAAATGAATCTCTCATTTAGTGATTACATTTACGCCTTTAGTTAATACCATTACTCATTTACTTAATACCACCATTCACATTTAGTTGATACGTTTACGCTATTAGTTAATATCATTATTCATTTTGTTAATATTATTACGCCTTTAGTCAATACTGTTACTCATTTAATCATTTTCATTATGCTTTTAGTCAATATGTTTGCGCATTTAATTAATATCGTTAGTCATTTAGTTAATACCATTATGCCTTTAGTCAATGTCATTACTCATTTGATTAATACTATTAAGTTTTTAGTCAATACGTTTATGCTTCTAGTTAATATTATTATTGATTTAGTTAGTATTTTTACTGCTCTAGTAAATACCATTAAAATTTTAATCATTTTCATTACTCATTTAGTCAAACACCATTATGCCTTTATATGTATGTATATATGTATGTATTAAAAGCGTTTGATGGCCTAATGGTCACCAAACGTTTTGGGCAAACCAATGGGGTGGGCTCAAATCCCATCTTCACCTGTTTGGTTCCACAATTTGTTAAAAAAAAAAATTAAACCCCTCTCCAAAAAACCAGCTACGGTCAGGCCTCTAACTGTCGGAGGGTGCTGCTGGTGGTCACCAGAGTTTCGACGGGCAACCGACGATGGTGCTCTAGCAAAGGTGGCTTTTTTCTTCTTTTTTTAAATTAAAATATTTGAGGGCATTTTGTTAAAACCACACAAACTTTAAAATTTTAGATTCCCACCATATTACTTTTCTGTCATTTCCATGTGTTAACATGTTTTGTAGGGTTTTATAAATGCAAATGGTATTTAAGTATCTTCTTCCCAATTTTCAATGTCCTCGTTTCTTTCTTAACTTAAGTAGTGTGAATCTTTTTTGTTGGGCTAGTTAATACTACATCCGATTCTTAATATAAAACATGTTTATTTAGTTTGATTAGATTAAGGAAATTAGTTAAATTAGTTAAAATGACATGTATTTTTTAAAATACCCTAGTTATCTTTGTTAATTCCTTTATACTCTTTTCTCTTTAATTATTTTTGAGGGAGTATTAATAAATGTAAAAAATATATCTTATATTTATGATTACAATCAACTTTCTAATTATGGCCATAGAAGTAGTGGTTATATGAGGTGGCTGGCTGATTATTTCTTTTGAAAAGTTGCTTATCAAGTGAGAAATTGAAAAATTAAGGGGAGAATCGAGGGATATTCGAAGGCTTGATGGATATTGTTGGGATTGGCTACGGTCCTCTACTTTTATTATTTTCTTTCCATCCTCTTCTTCCCATTACTCATCGCAGCTTTTAGATTAAAATTCGAGCGGTTCAGATTTAATGTTTATAAAAATATTTAAGAAATATCAAATTATTAAAAAATAATTGAATAAATTCAAAAATATTAAATTTTAATTATGATAATTTAAATATGTAATAGAAAATATTTAAAAATAATATTTATATGAAACATTAAATATAAACCGTTTATATTTTATTCTAAAGATTGAGATCAACAGTGAACAGTGAACAGTGAACAGTGAAGAGGAAGAGGAAGAGGATAGAAAGAGAATGACAATACCACACGAGTGTAGCCAATCCCGACACCATTGGACATTAGAACACGCAAATGAGAGAGTTCAGAATTTCTCTGATTTCAATTCCGTTCGCCCACCATTTCCTTCATTTCAGCGAGAGAAAAAACATTTTCCTTTGATTCACAGAAGCAAACCACTCTTCCCGCTAAATCGGATGCAGGGGCTACCGTTACTTCATCGCCAACCTTCCTTAATCTCACCACCAACTCTGTTCCCGAAGCTCACACCCAAAGCTTTTCACTCTCACAATCCATGCTTACATTTCGCTACTTTACCTCGAGCCCTGCCACTAAATTTTTCTGGATTCCCAAGACGTTTACTGGCTTCGAATATATCGGTTTGCTCTGCTCGTGATGTTGACTTCGATGTTGAATTGGACCGTCTCTTGGCGCTGTTGCCGGAAGAAATGCGGCGGAGGGTCAGTGAGCACCGTGAGCTACATCATTTGATTGAAGTAGTCATGGATTTGGGAAGGAAGCCTCTTGCTAGATTTCCCTCCGGAGATTTTGTGATCTCCGACTATCCTATAACGGTTCAGGATATTGAGCATGCAACGTCCCAGGTACCCGAAACAATGCCCGCTACCTGTTTGATGAATTGACTGAAAAGAAATTGTGTTATGCCCTGTGAAGGAGAAATGACATTTACTAAAATCAAATTATAAGATAAGCGTATTAATTTCAAAATAGATTCGTATAATATATTACATCTGAGTTTTGGCTTACAATGAAACAGAATACTCAAGTCTTTTGTTAAATTAATTGGATGAAGGCTCATAATCCTCATGTAACTTTTTATATTTTTGTTTTTATATCAGTCATTCATGAAAATTGTTGAGAAATAGTCCCTTACAATTAGTTTTGACAGAATGTGATATTCTAGTTTGAAAGTATTTTGATACATTTCAAAATCCAGGTAACAATTTAATTTTGCAATTAAGTTTTAGTTGAAGGAGTTAGTGTCATTTATTTTGGCCTGTCTCTCTTGGGAAATGTCTTGTACTATAGCTTAACATTGTTCATAATAAGTTATAGCTACATCAACTGTGGACTCGCTGGGACCATCTCTTGCAGGTTGGGGACTTTGCTGTTGATAATCGAGCAGGAATCAGTAGGACATTACATCGAATTAGTGCCATCAGAAATCGGAAAGGTGCAATTATTGGTCTTACTTGTCGAGTTGGCAGGGCAATATCAGGTAGTGCTAAGTTGCTGAGAGACTTGGTTCAAGATGGGGCCTCTTTGTTGCTTATTGGGCCTCCAGGTGTGGGAAAAACTACGATTATTAGGTGAGTAATTCTTTTGTTATTCTATATCCAAGGAATTGATTATTGCTCAAAGTATTGAAAGAATAGGCAGCTGATATGCATCGTGCATAGTTTGTTGATTTTCATTTGAGTAAACAGTTAATGGGTGTGCCCCAAATATAATCGTAGCAGCTTTATTCTTTGAGTCTTGAGTCTTGTTGCTTTCCCAAGACTTGACTCAAGAATATTCTTTTGCTAGCAGCTTTATTCTTTCACATGAACTTAATGTGTATTTAAATCCATATCTATAGGGAAATTGCTCGGATGTTAGCGAATGATTACAAGAAGCGTGTGATGATTGTTGACACCTCCAATGAGATTGGTGGTGATGGCGATATACCTCATGCAGGAATAGGTGGTGCTCGTCGGATGCAAGTTCCTGACTCTGAAATGCAACATAAGGTATTAGCTGCAATCAAAGGTTCTTGAGTCTTGTTATCTTGCTTATTAATGTGGAAAATTTATCTGTATTATCTACACTGATTGAGAACAATATAAACATCTAGGTTGGCATTGTAATTTACCGGATGGCTGGGGCATAGCTTTTCAGCATACATTAGAATAAAAATAGTACAGCATGAACTTTTTTTGCTGTGTTCGATAGGTTTCCAGAACCATCCCTTTTATGTTAGAGGTATTCCGTAAGTCAGTTGCTCTTACCTAATATGGTGGGAGTCTTCTCTTTTTCCTCTAACGTGTTATTTTTCCTTCTTATTTTTGTTACAACTTCTCCCATTTGAGGGTTTTTAGGGGTCTGAGGGTTGGTTGGGTGGGTGTTTTTCCTTTTCATTTTCCTTTTGTTTTGGGACAGGTAGATATTCTTACAAGGACCCCCACGATCACAGATGATTTCATCCAAGAATTTTTTAGTTTGTGATTTGTTGTTTTTCTAAGAAATTTTTTATGACGTCCTTGTTGTATTTCATTGTTTAGGTGTTGATAGAAGCTGTAGAAAACCACATGCCGCAAGTAATTGTAATTGATGAAATTGGCACCAAACTTGAAGCAATGGCTGCAAGCACAATAGCACAACGAGGGATCCAGCTTGTTGCCACAGCTCATGGAGTCACAATTGAGAACTTGATAATGAATCCTTCGTTAGAGATGCTTGTTGGAGGAATACAGGTGAACTTCCTTTGTTTAAAGTGAGATGCCAAATTAAATAATTGGGTCCTTTATACCTGTTTTAGATTAAGTACTGAACTTGTTTATGATCTAGATGATGCGGATACTGGCAAGGCCTCTTTTCTGAGGCTATCAATTTGTCTACTGTTATATTCTCTAACTATGTATTAGTTCACTTAAAGTTGTGTTTGATTATGTCTAGAGCCACATCACTATCAGTTAGCTGATAAGGAATGTCATGCTGGGAAGCTTATTGATGTGAAACAGATTGGGAAAGGGGAGGAGAGAGAGACTAGAGGGGGAGGACAGCAAGAAGGAGGGGAAATGAGATGAGGGGAGAGGGAAGAGAGTGAATATTCAGAGGGAAAAGGGTTTCTTATTCAATCGATCAATTAAAGCTGATTATAACTAAGAACTCTAGCTCTATTTATAGAGCTTAGGAAATAACAAAATAGTAATAAAATAACAATTCAAATCTAAATCCTAAAAAAGATCATAGGATACTAGATATCCTATTTTATTGAGATGCTGTACATATTAAAATAATAAATCTAATAAATTATAATCTAATGGATAAATGTTCTTATTTAATATCCCTAATGGATAACCCTAGATTTCCTAATTAAACCCTATATATTCCATATCCCATATCCCACCACTTATTATCTGATGCTATGTTGAAACGGGAGGAAATAGATGAGTAATCATCAATACACTAGTCAAGTTTAATAGTAACTATGACCATACTTTGTGGGTAAATAGACCTACTATGTCGTATTTCAGATTTCTTTTCTTTACTGGTGCCATTGGAGCCAAAGGCCACCGGATAAATGCATTTTAATTAGTTAGGTCATAAACTAAGCCCTTGATTGAAAAGATTTTCATGTTGATAAAATTATAATTTGTTGACTATGATGCTCTTATAGTGTTATGGACAGATTTAGCCAACCCGTTTTGCTGATATCCTATCATTTTGTTATCCTCTTTGTGACTCTTTTTTATGACAAGAAGATTTTGTATTTTCTTTCCTTGGTTACATAGAGCTATTATTATCTTTTAGAGTGTAACGCTGGGGGATGAAGAGGCCAGCCGCAGGGGTGTTCAGAAGACTGTACTGGAGAGAAAAGGTCCATCAACATTCAGTTGTGCAGTCGAGATAATTTCAAAGACAGAGTTGCGGATCCACCGTAGCCTTGAAGCAACTGTAGATGCTATTCTTTCAGGTAACACCATTCCCTGGCATATTAAGTTGTCCTAGTATATCACTATATTGTTAATAATTGAACTTTTTTCCTTCTCCGTGAAGGTCGCTTTCCACCTGTGGACATCCGCAAGATGGATTCTGAGGGACAGGAAGAAACCTTACAAGAACCTGTTACTAACAATTCTGAAAAGAATGAGGAACTTATGCTTGAAGATGGTCCAGAAATGACTGGTGATCAAACCTGGCAATTTGAACCACTTCCTCCGTTGCCTGTTGACATGGTTGAGAATTCATGGGAACATAGATTGCCACTTCGCCTTTTTTGTTATGGGGTAAGATGCCAATACATACCAGCTTTGGCAAATAAAACATTTGTAAGATCACAAAGATACTATTTATCTGATTGTCTCTCATTTCCTTTGGCTCTGTTTCTTTTTCCTTTTCTTTACATAGTTGCGTTATAATGATGATATAAGGTAGTTGAAGCTTTATTTGCACCATAAAGAGACTTGCGATTAGGGTCAGATGACAAGGAATCAAGGATATTGACGAATTTGTGTTGCAATGACTATAAAATTAGTAAAATTATACTGTGGTTTCTAGCCTAACACTATAGATTGGGTAGATATTAACAGAGTCTGCTCTGTGTGAAATTTAATTCTTTTAACTTTTGAGGGAGGAAAGTGTTGTTTGGTTTTTTTTTTTTTTTTTTTTGTGGGGGGGGGGGGTTGGTGCTGAGCGAAGAGCTTACAAGAACGCTCAGACAGCCCCTGTTCTTTATTGGTTATTCTTGCAATCGTTTATCAGTTATTAGCTGCAAGTAGATAAACTCTATTTACTGTAGCTCATTTCTCCTGGAGTGCCATCTGGAATCCTGTTCACAACGTGTCATCAATCAAATCATTATTAGTGCACTCTTCTTTTTAGTATTTGTGTTGGCTATTTAACTTACAGAATGAGCAGTAATTCTAGATTCTGGAGGCAACAGTTATGCAAGCAATTAAACAGCTGAAAATGACTGATATGGCCTTTCAATTGACTGACAATATAAGTGAGGCAAACGCATTACTTGCCTTGCAATCCAAGCTTAAGAAGAATCCTCGGATCCAAGCTGCTGCTAAATCTCATGATATACCCATTTATGTAACTAAGGTAAAATATTTCTGAAATTAAATTTTTCGTTAAACAATTATTCTTTGTCATAAATTTATGCCGCAGGTAATGTTTACTTTCTAGACAAGTTCATTGGTGCAAGTAGAAAAAGCTATACAAGCACTAGTAAGTGACTATGAAGATAGTTTAAAGGAGGTTGGATCCATAGAGAGCATAAAATTGTCAGAGAAGGTTGATGCCTTGGAGGTAATATTTAAATTGTAGTTTTCTTTCAGCTTTTCCCTCGAATTTTTGCAACTGCATGTTTCATTTTCATTTTGCCTTTTTCTATGGGGCCCAAATGTGGTTTTATGTTTCATAGAGGGAGTAATTCATTGTAAAAATTGTTAGGCTGTGAGAGATATGTTGCTGAAACCCTAAATCTGAGTTTTAGACATGATGAAATAGAGGGAGAAACAAGATTGTGAATACCTAGAGACTAAAACATAGGCTTATTATTGCTTAAACCATGGTGTCTTGGCTCATCTTTCTGGATTCCTTCTGTAGGCTGTTTCCTTGAGTAGAACTGTACAAACCTATGGCTATCGGACAGAACTCTTAAAAGACTTGGATTTTTCACAAGGGAACCAAATTAGGAGAAAAATGAATATTTAATATTGAAATTTCAACATGGTATTGTTAATTTAGTGCCGAAACTTCTACTTATTTCAATGAGATAGTAAACAATCATGAAACTTTCTGTTTTGATCCAATGAGTCACTAAGGAGAACATTAACTATGCACAGGTAAGATTTATTTTGATAATGATAGTGGTATAAAAGCTGGGAACGAGCCAATGACTACCATGGATGGTGGTGTTACTTGTTCTTTTGAGTCCAAAGAGGCCGGCCACTTTCTTGGGCCAATTCGGGTTGGCCCAAATAGCCTGAGTAACAAAAAAGTATACTTGTTTCAAGCCTGACCATAAAGTTTTACGGATTATCCAGGCTGACCCGTCAGGTTTGGCCCGAATTACCTTCTCTAGTTGTGATGGGTCCCTTTTTTTTTGTTTAAATTTTTTCCCCTTGCAAACTCTACAATAATATTTATTAATTGATGGGTCATTTTTCCTCAAGGATGTTGGCTTATATATCTGATCAATATATATGAAAAAAAGTATGGGGAAGTCTGTCCCTTTCTGTTGTAATTAGACATTACATATTGGTGGATGTTACTGACGACACATGACATTCTGAAGATTCTGGTCTCCCCCGCCATTTTAGTTTGATTGAATCTATTAGGGCCTGGACATGTTTGTAGATTAATTCAACGATTCAAACATATTGTGATAACTAAAAGTACAAAATCAAAACCACCTCCAGAAAAGAGTGAGGAACAATAGAGAGTTTCATCTGAATTCTTAATTTCAGATCGTCAAGTAGTTCTAGGCCCAGGAAGGCTGGTATGTCTGTACATATATATTGAAATTGAATGCTTGTCAAATTAAAAAGAACAAGAGAAAAATGCATGCTATTAACTAACATGTTACTCATTCAGGAGGCAAGAATGGCTGTAGAACATGCTGTGATCCCAAAAGGAGAGCCTGTTGATCTACTGCCAAGGTCATCTGCCATATTATCACTTCAGCTAGAACTTGTACAAAAATACCAACTAGAAGCAAGAAAAATCACTTCAGATTCAGGTGTACATCTCCGCATCCTTCCAAACCATTATAGGGTTGATGAAGAAAGATTTGATAACAGTGAGGTTTCTGATGATCCTGAAGAAGATGAAGGACTTGATGACTTTGCCTCTCCCAATGGCAATGTCAATGGTTCCCCTTACAGGTTGCACAGGTTACCCCTCCTGCCTGACTAGTCCTTAATTGTATGTTTGTGTATATATTTCATTCTTGTATGGGAAATGACATTGAAGAATCCATAATTTGTAATATTGACAAACATGGATTTTAAAAATTAGAATCTGTTTTTAAGAGTTGTGGAAAGAAGTTATATTTGATCTGACGCGTTTTAAAATTATCACTCATGATTCTGTGGTCATTAGTCACCAACATGTGCGGTTGCCCAAAAAAAAAAAAAGCCACCAAACTTGTTTCATTGAAGTTTGTGTTAATTAATAATTATACAAGAAGCCATGCATGAGTTTTAGGATTTGTCTCCAGCAATATATTAACCCCAAGTGCTGATATTATGAGATACGATTTTGTTGCTCTTTCTTTCTTGTTTTCTTTTTAGCCAAACCTTTTTATGCCTATTGATTTGGTAAATCTTTTTGTCCTGTAAATAAATATTCACATGTAATGTTTTTGTAAAAAGGAGCGTTTATTATTGGGATTAAAATTATACTCTTTTGGTCCTATTTATAGGGCAAAAATAGAGTATTTTACCATCCTTGATATAAGTTATCTACCATCAAATTTATTATATGAATGCAAGGTTTTACTCATAATTTATTATTCATTAGATTATTATTATTTATTTGAAAAATGTATAAACTTTTGAATAGAGATAAAAAGAAAATTTATTTAATTTTATAATAGAGTTAATGAGATTTAATATATTTTTTAATTTTCATAAAGCATGTTAGAAGTATTTTATAAATAGAATCAAATTGTTAGCAATGCATAGTGCACTTTCTTTTCATCAACCTCAAACATGAACTATGAGATTTAAACTCGTGATTGAGCCTTAATCACAAACTTGAAGAAAGAGCTTTTAATTAGGCTATATATATATATATATATATCAACCTAAATCAATCAGGGCTCATCCATTCAAAATAAACGTGATCGACATTTTTTAAGACTTTCTTCCCTTTTTACCCTTTTTTATGACAAATCATTTGGTGTCAATTTTCAATTACTCGAAGATTTCTCAACTTTAGTGCTATCTATCCTTTATGTTTTGTCACTAATTGGACCATTCGAACATGACTTGAATGTTTTGAAAACTATCCCCCCTATAATTAATATGTTAACGTAAATGTATTTATAGGAATCATATCTTGCACCAAGAAAGTTCCTTCTTTTTTAATGGATTGAAAAGCTTATAATTTTAGTTGGTCAAAAAAGAATCCTAATGATCTTAAAGTTTTTTATGAGATATGATGTGGGCTATAGGCTAATCAATCAATCGCTTCAAAAAAAAATAATAATAAAAATAATCAAATAAAGAAAATATGATATCTGGTAATATCAAAACTAAAAAAAAAAATGCCATTAATACTAATTAGCTAGAATTCCTATGTTATCTAGCTTTTATATTTAAGATAGAGGTAGCATAAGATTATTTATCGAGGCAATTGCCTTAGTTGCAATTTGTGAGGAAAGTTTTATAATTATTTATTCGAAGTTGAACGTGGAGAGGGAGAATTGCATGAGTACTTGAGTAGCTTGCAATTTTCTTTTTCATTAAAAAATTGCACTTGATGTTATTCTGATTTAAATATTACCAAGATCCATATGTTCATTAAAAAAAACCTATTAATATATATATATGTGTGTGTGTGTGTGAGATAAAAATTCTGCGTATATTGAGTTATTGACATTAAATGTCAACATGCACTTTAAATTAAATTAAAAGTAATTTTGACACTAATTATTAAATAATGGGTAGATAATGGATTCATGGTTAATTGTACTATTTTTGAGAATATAAAACAGCAAATGGAACTACTCAATGTTTTTTTAATGTACTAGATAGCTATTGAAATCCAGCTAAATATATATATATATATATATATTTGATCATTTATGTTTGCATTATGTTTCATTTTAGTCCTTTAAGTTTATAAAGTATATTTTTAGTTCTTCAATCTTAACATTGTTAGTTTAATCTAACAAAAAATGTTAACTCATCAAAGTTAAGCCATGATTGTGTAATTAATGCTGAAAAAGTATGCTTGCGTTTTAATTTTTTAAACATATAATACTTTATATTTTAAATCGTGAAAATTTAAAAGATTTAAAATGAAAACCACCGTAAATGTTTAAGATTCATCCCTACAAGTCTCGATGCATACTTACTGAAGAACTGCATAACAAGACAACCCTCAAAACCCCAACATTAAAATATGTGAACAAAAAAAAAACCTTCAAAGACTCTCTTCTTAGACAGATAACAATTTACAAACAAAGCATAAAGAGATAAAATTCTCCGATAAAATGAGGTAATAAATAATCAAAGAAAAAGAAACAAGAGACAGATTGTCGAATTCTCCTCCTTGTACTCCCTCCAATATCATAAGTATATACAAAAAACACCAGAGCCCATTCTTATTCATGCGAAAGTTTCCCCTTTTTTTTAGCCAAAGCAAAAGTTCCCACCTTGTAGGATTAGACGAGATGAGTTTGTGGCTTCGATGAAATCTAGAACATTGAGGGTTGTTTTCATTTTATTTTTTTTTATTTCCATGAATTAAAGTATAAAAATATTAGTTAAAAGAATTAAAATGCATGCTTTCTTTGTTAGCATTTAATTACACGGTTATTACTTAAATTTGATGGGTCAACATTTTCCGTTAAATCAGACTAACGGTATTAAAATTGATGGACTAAAAGTATACTTTACAAACTTAAGGGACTAAAATGAAACATGATGCAAACATAAAGAACCAAACGTATATTTTAGCTTATATATTTATATATATATTCATTCCTGCAGTATTCCTTTTAAAAATTTTATCAATTTAATCTGAACAAGAAGTCATATGCATCTAATTAAACTTCTTTTTTAATGGATTGAAAAGCTTATAATTTTAGTGGGTCAAAAAAGAAACCCAATGATTTTAAAGTTTGTTGTGAAGGTTGGATCAATATTAATGTAGATGCCTTAATATACTTCAAAAGGGATCTGCTGAGATTGGCCAAAAAAAAAAAAGGGGGATCTGCTGAGATATGATGTGGGCAATAGGCTAATCAATCAATCTTTTCAAAAGAAAAATAAATAAATAAAAAATAAAATTAAGAAAATATGACATATAGTAATATCAAAACTAAAAAATCCCATGAACACTAATTAGCTAGAATTCCTATGTTATGTCTGTAAAAAGTGAGAATGGGAATGAAACGCTTAACTATTATTGGAAGATGTAATGTTTTTTGGGTTGATATTGATATTAAATATAAGATCTATTTCTTTCATCGAGAGCGAAACCAGGCGAGGACCCTGTTTGCTTGGTTGTTCTTTTCTGACTAGAGCTCCACCATGTCTTCAAAAGGGGGTCTGAAACCTAGATCAAATTAGGGAGCAACTTCATTTTTTTACAATTAAAAAAAATATCATTGCCACATCTCTAGCCATTTAATCTTTCAACTAAGCTTCTATGGGTCAAACTTCAGTCCTAGTTAGCAGTTTAATTGTCAAACTAATGAGTCTATTACGTAGAAGGGTGACATCGATCCATTATAAATATATTAGAGGTAAAATTGTCCCACAGAATATTTTAGGGCGTTAGATACACCTCCTAAAATATTTCTGAGGTGCTGGATGCGCCTTTACATTTTATGGGTTTTTAAAAAAAAAAATTCCCTATTAATTGCACTCATTAAGGGGGTTTCATTCAAATGTAGTCATTTATTAATTTATCTAAATTAATTACAAATAGCTAACTTAACTAATATTTTTAATTTATCTAAATTAATTATTTTTATTAATATCCAAATTAATTATCTAACTCTTATATTAAGGATAGAGGTAGAATAAGATTATTTATCGAGGTAATTGGCTTAGTTGCAATTTGTGAGGAAAATTTTATAATTATTTATTCAAAGTTGAACGTGGAGAGGGAGAATTGTATGAGTAGCTTGCAATTTTCTTTTTCATTAAGAAATTGCATTTTATGTTATTCTGATTTAAATTGTACCAAGATCCATATGTTCATTAAAAAAACCTATCAATATATGATATTGATAGGTTTTTTTAATGAACATATGGATCTTGGTACAATTTGAATATATATATATATATATATATATATATGACAGATAAAAATTCAAAGTATATTGACATTAAATGTCAACATGCACTTTAAATTAAATTAAGATCAATTTTGACACTAATTATTAAACAATGGGGTAGATAATGGATTCATGGTTAATTGTACTATTTTTGAGAATATAAAACAGCAAATGGAACTACTCAATGTTTACTTAGTGTTCTAGTTAGCTATTGAAATCCAGCTAAATAACAGGATTAAAGCACTATATATATATATATATATGCACCCACATATCCTGCTGTATTCCTTTTAAAAATTTTATCAACTTAATCTGAACAAGAAGTCATATGCAACTAAGATTATTGTAAAGTTTAATGGAGATAATAACATTCTTAACAATATTTTTAATTTATAAGATTATGATTAAAAAGTATCAAATTTATTCTACTTAATCTGACTGCTATTGATAAATTATTAAATTATTTGAGTAAAATAAATTATTACTCTCATTCTATCCTTAATATAAAATCTACTTAATTATTTGAGTAAATTAAAGAAGTATGATAAATTATTAAATTATAACAAATATGACATAGTCTTTCTAAAATACCCTTATACAATATTAAGTTATATATCAGTTTATAAGTTAAATATATCAGTTTGAAAAAAATGATAAATATTAGAGATAAAATAAATAAAAATATTATATTTAGGATCAAAACTGACATCTTAACTAGTTCTTATAATTAAGAAAAGAGGATGATTATATTTTGTTGGTAAATTGTGTACGGTTAAAAAGGATTGATATAATGGGGACCCTTACATTGTGCACCTATATCACCTACGGACAACACAATTCGAATTTTGGTATTCAAATGCTTATCTTGATAGCTTTCCAAAAACAAATTAATGTAAATTATGGGAACGGATTTTCTTTATGTTAATTATATATTATTATAATATTTAGATACCAACATTAGCATAAAACATCAATAAAATAGTTCTTTGATTAATATAAGCATCGTTAGTGTTGTACCTTAATATCACTAATGCTTGTTGAGTAGTCCTTATGGCCATTTCAAAGGTCACTTGTCCCCAAATGAAGTGCGCATGCTTAGACTTTTGTGTACGAATTATATATATATATATATCAAAAAATGAACTAAATCCAAGCAATGAAAAACGGAAAAAAAAAATTGACCAAAACTTGAAACCGATTATAATTTTATTTTATAAAACGACGAAGTCAAATTACTTTTATTTTATTTGGTCAAAAAAATTATTTTTATTTTAGTTCTAAAGCAAATAGAAAGCCTTTTTTTTTTTACCTAATTAGGAGCCGAAAGGAGGACAAAGGCCAACAAGGGTTGGGTCAGAGTGTCAGACCTTATGCAGCGAACCATCCAAGAAATTCTGGGAAAATGACAATTAGGTCCCTTGTTATAAAATTAATAACCCAAGAATTTGGAAAATGACACAGAACTCTTAAGTCTTAAGAGCTAGGTTCTTGAATCTGGACCTGACCGGCCAGTCCGGCCCAGAAACCGGAGAACCAGCCGATAAACAGGTCCGGTCCAGTTTTATATTTAAAAAAAAAATTAGATTTTTTCTTTAGAATTTCATAGTATAAGTCTAAAATTTTCAATTTCTTACTGGTTTAGCTCCGGTTTAGCCCCGATCTGACTCACTGACCCTTAACCCAGTACCCCGACCGGTTCAATGCCCGATCCGAGTTTTAATATCTTGCTTAAGAGTCAAAGAGTTTGGCGGTGAAAAAAACATGACCGATGAAAATGTCCTTCCTCGATCGTAAACCTTAGAAGATACTCTTAAGTTGTAAACCTCGGACATATGTAAATATTGAAAAATAAGTTTACAAGTTACACCAAAACCCAATTATTAGATATGATCTAATCATCTCAATTTACAACTATTATATTTCCTTAGATCTTACAATTCAATATTGCATCATATACAAAAATTGATTTTTTTTTTATAATTCACAATTCATCTTCCAAAATGTACAACTCACTTATTGAATATTTCTACCTTACCACTCTGATTTTAACTATAAATCATTTTTAATTAATTCACATGTATCAATAAAAATAGTTAAAAATATTATATTTGTTATAAAATTCAAGTTATTTATAATATTATTCTTATTAACTCTTCTAAACTCTAACATCATATTAATTTTACTTCCTCTTTCTATGCCATGAGCAATATATGAAAAAAAAAAATCTAATACTCCTTAAAACAATCAAATTTCTTATAAAAAGGATAAAAAACACTCTCTTGAAGGCGCCCCATAATAAGGACCGAGTCAATATCATTCAAAATTCATAATTAATAAATTATGTTTTTTTATTTGGGCAATTAATAAATTATGTTGATTAGGCTTTTTTTTCCTCGACAATTAAGGACTCAATCACTTTCGTCCCAATATGCAAATTTTTTTTAAAAAAATCTTACTAATTTTCGAACAAAGGAGTCGATGGCCATTAATATATACACATAAATACACACAGACACACATTTATAAAAGCAGGTTATAAAGTCAAAGGAATTAAAGAAGAAAAAGGAGGTCAAATATTATATAAATGGTAGTGTGAGAGTCACTAGCTAAGAAAGGGGAAGATAACATTTTATGGCTGATGTCAAAAACCTTAAAAAGACAAGTGTGGTGTGGCGCATGTGGTGAGAACATTGTGAAATGACAAGTCACAAATCCCAAATGACGAGTCAGCCCCTCTTTTCTTTTGTGGACGAGGATGCCATGTGAAGCATCTTTTGCTTTTAAGTGTGTTTTGAGGCAATTTATTTTGTGTTTTTGGTAACTTATCTTCTCTTTTTTATATTTGGTTCTTCTTTCTTTTCAATGTCTTATGTGTGATCACTGATCGGCTTGTTTCTTTCTCAATTTCATCATTTCTTATTTTTGAGATGGCACAGCTTTAATTTGCAGAAGATGTTCTTCATTTTGTCGTTATGATCAGTTCAAGATTTTTATATTAATCGAGCAAAGTAGAGCCTGACATACTGAACTTTCAAGAAATAAACAAGTTCATTACCTAACTAAAGCAGAAATTAATTCACACTCAGATAAACAAGCAAGTTTATATAATATTACTCAGCGGTGGTTTCAAATATAGAGACGAACAAACTCATTTATGGATCTACACAAAGTGCTGATAGAATCAGTGAAATTGCTGAAACAACCATAACAAATGCATGAATGGGAGATGCTGAACTAGAAATTGCCCTCAGCCAAATAAACTTGGGTTCACAGTAGGACGATGAGTTCATGAAAAGCTTTTCATTAATATAATCTGCAACAGAAGTTGCCTAACTCTTCTTGGATCAGAAGTTATATATGACTGTTTATATAGTTATTATGCTTATTTATGTCCGACTAATCCTTCGCCGTGCTTAGCGTATCCCATATAATTATCTGCTACAATTTCTAAGGTATAGACCTACAAAGCTAGGCGAAGAAGACAGAACAAACTCCTGATACGCAATCAGTATCAACTTGAAATGAAAAGTAACTCAGAGGATGTCTGCAACATCAAACTTTGAGTGTCAAAGCCTTAATAAATGCGGGCTTTTCTGAACTCACTGGTGTTGTTTTAGATTGTATTTTCAGAGGGGGAAAACATTTTACATTTTTAATCTGTTGCATATGCATTTTTCTCTCTTAATTGAATCCTTAGTCTTGCTCTGTTAGCGCAATTAATTCTATATAAGGGTTAACCATGCTAATAGAGAAGAGTTATTGGGGTTAGCGGTGATTTAATTAAGAGGGAAAAAACTCATAGGTATGAAATTAAAAATTGAGAAAAAGTAAAGATACTTGCAAAATGGTTTTCCCTTTTCAAATCACATCATGAGTTCAGGAATGCTTTCATCATCTCAAATATCAATGATCACTACTTTGAAGCACATTTTAGATCACTGGTTCTATCCCCAGGTCCATATGGGTGTGTGTGTGTGTGAATTTTTCTGTCCTATAAGAGAGAGTTGTAATGGGTGGGTGGGTGTGTAATTGTCTCTTTCCCCAAAAAATTTACTACATGAAGTTTGTGGAGGTACACTCTAAAGGGGCTCCCGTATCAAATTAGTGGACTAATCACTTGGTCGATTATTAGTACAGATTTCTTGTATATGCATTTTGTTCCAACGGGTATCCAATTAATATAGAAAACCAGATTGGAACTTTTCTTCAAAAAAAGCTTATAACTATGTTTCATTTACCTATATGTCATCTGAATGTTGTTGCTCCAGAATCAGAATATTGCATTTGGAATGAACGATCATTGACAAATTAGCTCTCTTCTATACAGTTAGTCCACTGAAATATGGTATAAAAAGGTCAGTAAAAATGATTTTTTTCATGGCAAACACACCCTACCATGCTATATTAAAATATTATTCATGAATGACAGATAAGTAACCAAAAAAGGAAGAAAAATTAAAATTCTTGTTAAAATCTCTAGAAAGAAGAGAAAAAAAATTGCAACTAGAGTAAAAATAGTCGCTATTCATATGTCACTCTGACACCCAAAAGTATCTTTTAGTCTAAAACCCTAAGGTCCTACACTATGCTTAAACGACCCAGCTAGGGACCAGTAGGTGTCTTGTCTGATCCAAAATCACTCTCATATTACCTCATTCTTTTCTTCCTTGTTCACAAATAAAGTATCTTTGTGATGTTATTACTCGTAACCAACAAAAAAAGAAAGATCATTTGAACATCTTTGTCATTGTCTCATTCTGCAGAAAGATTTCATAACGCTCATATAATCTCCAAAATGCAAAATGCAAGTTGCTAGTTGCAGCATATATATTTTGGTGGTGATGTACGTTCTCCAATCTCAAGTGAATTTCAAGAAGATGATGCATTTTGATGAATTTGCAATGGAAGCCATACAAAGAGAGACAATGGATCCAATTTCTTAAGATAATTCCCTAGTTTATGTCCTACACATGCTGTTTAAATTATTTTGGCTTTTTAGTCCGGCAAATGTTTTAGGTTTGGCAGCTTTTGTAATCTTCGACCAGGACAATGTGTTTTATTAGGTTCTAAAATATAAAGTGCCACAAACTTATCACGCTTGTGGCTTCTTCCTTTATATATGACCCTCTTTTGTCTTCGCCTTCTATGTATGTTTCTGGCGTCACCATTATGGACGCACTCAAAGGAATGTGAAGGTGATACAGTCACTTTATCAGTAGGTGCCTACTCATTTCTTTTCTTACAATAGTGATTGGATTGGATATGATAGAAAAATAATGCATTTAACCATCAGCCTAGAATATG
Organism: Inga laurina; assembly: GCA_963855925.1. Taxonomy (NCBI): domain Eukaryota; kingdom Viridiplantae; phylum Streptophyta; class Magnoliopsida; order Fabales; family Fabaceae; genus Inga; species Inga laurina. The sequence continues at coordinate 54,526,835 of OY979707.1, read as the reverse complement.
AAAGGTTCACATTTATGAATTCTTAAAATTAGAAATGATTGGAATCATACGTTGGATACTAACTTTTAACTTTTTAAGGGCTGCAATAATAAAGCATGCATATTTCAGCTAAACAAATGGTAGGTACTCTAAAATTTAATATGAAAATGTTAATTACTTGAGAGACTTGCAGTAAACTCACCATCAAAATTTACAACCTATTATCAGACTCTATTCATTGTAAATTTATATTGAATCATTCTCTAAAAATATCTAATCTGTTAGATCTCATGTTTTGATGATAACAAAGAATATTATGAAAAAGATTTGATTAATAAATAAGTTTGAACAAAGTAATAACAGGGAAAAACATTACTTGAAGTAAGCATTGGAGTAATGAAAAAAGGCCAAAAGAAAAAGCTGAGAAACTTGATCAGAAGCAAATTTTCTAAGGCATTACTCCAGTAAGTACTCGAGTAATAAAATAGAAACTTGAAGTAACCAGAGATACATTCGAGTAACCTGCCAACAATACTCGAGTAATAAGGTAAATGTTTTCAAATTGCTCTCGACTTGCCAATGTTACTCGAGTAGCCACTCGAGTAACCAGGTAAATAACTTGGAGTTGTTCTTTGCCTGCCAACGTTACTCGAGTAGCTACTCGAGTAACCATGTAAAAGTCTTCCAGTTGCTCTCGGCCTGCCAATGATACTCGAGTATGTACTCGAGTCTCCTATTTCAAGAAAAGTGTTGCTCTCGGCATTTTCAATCCTGCCAACGTTACTCGAGTAGCTACCCGAGTAACTCACTGTGGTAAGCAAAACTTGAAGGTAATACTCGAATAACTTAATCTGGTTTTTATCACACTTCACTCGAGGCACTACTCAAGTAAGCAGGTATTCAATGACTTATTCAAAGTACATTACTCGAGTAATTACTCAAGTATTCAGAGTTATTTTTGAAAGAAAAACTTCAATACATTACCCGAGTAAGCTATGAACATAAATTGAGTTTACTCGAATATGTACTCGAGTAACAAGGTAATCAAACTTGAAGTGCTCTCGGCCTTGAAATCCTGCCAACATTACTGGAGTAAAGCATCGAATAATCTAAAGTTCATTTGAAGATTTACTCGAGTAACCTATAAAAAAAAGAGTGCATTACCTGAGTAGGTACCCGAGTAAACAAGTATTTCTAAAGGTTTGATATTTTGTTTATTCCATGCACTACCCGAGTAATGTTATATTTGTTTGTTGACTTGCAGTTCATCTAAGTTTTCCCGATGATACTCGAGTATGTACTCGAGTAAACTTTAATGAATACTCCAGTAGCTACTCGAGTATGCAAACTCAGAAATTCAGAAATCATTCCAACGTTCATTGTTTTGTTTCCTATATGATTAACCTTTCATTGTATTAGTATTCTTAGCATATTTGCAGATAAACAATGAAGAGATCTTACCAAATAAGGAAAGTCAAATGCAACGTTCAAATGTCACCTACCGCCACCTACTGCAAACGTATATCTTTCAAATACTAGAAAAGTCAACAGTAGCTGCGTACGCTCCAACGGACATGAAAAAATATGTTCCAACAATCATTACCAACGTATCTATATATATGGGAACATCCAAACAGAGAAGAACAACAAGAACACTCACGAACGTATCATCAAGTTCATTACTCTGTTTTATAATATACTTGTAATTCTATGCTTCAGTGATTCTTATTCACTCTGTGAGAGAGATATTTTATTCAAACTCAATATTTGTTATTGAGGTAACTTAAGGTTGTGGAACCTTGAGTTGGGATTGGATTACAACTTGTAAGGGGGAGTGAGTGTCTAGGCGAAGGAACTTGCTTATACTGAGGTGCCAAGAACCCACTGAATCTTGAAAGTTATAGTGAAATTCTTAGAGAAGCTCTGAGGACTGGACGTAGGTCAAAGTGGTTCTGGCCGAACCAGTATAACTCCCGGTGTACACTTCGGTGATATTTCTCCTTACTCTTTACTGTTTTAATTTCACCGTCAAGTTTTATATTTGCAAACGAAATTTTTTAGTATCACCCAATTCACCCCCCCTCTTGGGTGAAACGCTTGCTCTAACATAATCCTGTATCAAGAGTCGAATCAAGTAATTGGGTGAATGACGTTTAACAAATTATATCTATTCATATTGTTGTACAAAAGTTAAAAGCTCTCACAACTTTATCTAAAATGTGTGATCAGGTTTCATGACTAAATTTTTTGGATCACGAATTCATGTCCTCACCATGTTCCCAACCAAAACCCAAAAGGAGTAGGATAATGATGAAGAAAAAGCACACTTACTTGGATAAGACTGCAAGTGATATCAGCAATATTGCAGACTCAGATCATTGTGATTGCAGCCTTATCTGTTATAGACGACCAAACCTGAAAGCAGAACTACTAGATATGAACCCAATTTGACTAATCACTTTACATAAAGCAAAAAAAGTTGGAAGAAATAATTGAACCCGGCTATTTTGTAGTTTATTGATATTTAGAAACAAGGAATGCAAATCATGCTCTTCCTTTTGCTAATATTACCCCCTCCAAACATGCTTGCTGATAAGGTCATAAGGATAAGAACTTGCTTATTCAATCACCGAGAGAGAAACTAGAGATACAGAGAAAACTGATGCACGCAGAGCTTTGTTTCTACAACATTTAGCCGAAACAGAGGATTTCAGGTGCAAAAATTCGTGTAGAATTGAGGATTACATAAAAGGGGTAAGGAAGGTCCCGACAGACATATCACTTACAGATTTTTGGGACTCTATCCATCCCTCTTTTGAAAGGGGGAAAGGTGAATGGTGATCCATCCCTTTCAAAACCAGCTAGGACTTCCAAACTGAAGTTTAATGTGAGTATTTGACACTGACACGCCATTTCCAACATAAAGTACTGCAAAAGGTAACAAAGGCATTGACTATACACCACCCCTTGTCCAACGAACCTGACATGGTGATTCCCAATCCTTCTGAACTATTGATATGGATGGGATGCAATGAATGTTCTTTTCATCATTTTTCTTTTCGAATGAACCTTAGGAATATAGATTTTAAATGTTTGTAGTTCATTAAAAATATGAGATATGAGGAAGTTTCCTTCAATTTCAACATCAAATAAATGATATTTCAATCATTTTTTTGTATGTCTTGTGTTTGTTAAAAAAATTTGGTAGCAATTAATTATAGCACTTTACTATAAGTCTATTTTTTCACCTTGGCATGATTGTCAAATGGTGTGTGGCCCGTAATTAATCTATCTTTTAGCTTAGGTCAAAAGCGGAACATTCATGTGGAGATTAGGGGATTCGCCAATATATTTTTTAGCCAACCCTTTAGGTGGATTTAGATATCTGATGTGATAAAGTTTATGCTTCCCTATTACATAAGAGAGTTTTTTTTTTTAATTTAAGAAAATGAAAAAAAAAATACAACTTTACACACTTCATCTTCCCTACATTTCAAAGGATCCGTCTCACCAATGGAGTCGGAATCCTCTTGCTTTAAGTGAATCATAATGGGAACCTAGTTGAAGAAGATAGAGGGCGGTGAATTTTCTTTATTAAAAACTAGTAATGGCAGTTGAAATGGGACATTTGTACAGAATAAAAAAACAGTTGACGTTTCTATATATACCTATCAATTCTGACCAGAGTCTCCACACCATTCACTTCCTCAAATCTCGAGCAATGACCATTATGGCTATGAGCTGCAGGACATGGAGACTCATGTCTATTTTCCTATGCCTTTTCCTTCTTGCTACATCAATTTCAATCTCCCAAGCTCGATCTCTTCCTTGCTCATTCTCCAACAGTCATGGACACAAATCACACCATGCATTTATCGAAAATGCCAAACAAGTGTTGAAGGAGATCACACGAAGACAAATGTTGCTTGAAACACAAGACATGCCTACACGACTCAGCGCCGGAGGACCAGATCCTCACCATCACTAGTCTCCCTTCCAAATTATTTGCAAGGGAAGAAAAGATAAAATAAGCTAAGACTCACGGGTTTTACTTCTTATTCAAACGGCAGATACACAAATCTTTTAGCATGAGGATAAGAAAAAGGCCCACACAATCCCATTGTGGTGTCATCGATGCTTATACCATTTATATCTGAGATGAACTATATGGCATGCAGAAGTGCTACTCTGTTTCTGGATTTTGCTTTTTACCCGACTACACTATTCCTTTAATACGAAGATTAAGAAACGGCCCACAGATATATAAAGGTACAAACATCAATAGCACAGCATAAAGATTGTGTGGGCCTTTTTCTTATCCTCATGCTAAAAGATTTGTGTATCTGCCGTTTGAATAAAAATGCGCGTCTATGCAAGAAGAAAAACCCAGATACAGAGTAATGATTGCAGGTTCAGCTGAGCATCAGTTTCTTTCTTTATTCAGGCAGAGGTTTTTTAATCTCCCCTGCATTCTTCTTTGTATCGTTTTTGTACGAGCATTTAATATTTACTTTTACAATGTAACTTCAGAAGATTGTCTTGCTATTTCTTATAGCAGGATCTTGCCTAATCCACTATCTTGTCAGAGGATAATGAACCTATTTCGATCCTAACTTCTTTGGTTTCACAGAAGCATTTTCACAGTCAGTTGGTGGACGCCAAAGGGAGTTATTGTAACTTCCCTTTATGTGATGGCAAGTAAGATGTCTAGTTTCCTCTACTTGAAATTATTAATTTGGCATAATAGTAATGGATTTTGCATAGGGTTTAGCATCTTTCATCATTATAAGTTTTAACTAATCCCAATCTGGAATCTCATTTAGTGGTGCCCCACTTGAGCAAAATACTCAGACAGGACAGTTTCAATCACATTCTTTAAATCTTAAAGCCAATTCCGACAAAATGAGGCTTGTATCCACTTATATCTTGATCTCATGGCAGAGGAAAGTGTCAGATTCTTACACACACGAGAGCATATTCCATAACTGGAGATCTTTAAAAAAAAAAAAAAAAAGGAATAACTACTTTAACAGAAATACATGTGCATGCAGCTAGAATAGGAATTCAGATCAAACCTACCTGCCATGAATAAGAGAGAAAAAACCGAGGATTCAAAAGCCTGACTGATGTGAGGACATCGATCCACTTTTCCGCCTCAGCTGCAATCCACTAACGCATTTGTATCTCTTTATTAAAAAAATCTGAGAATGCACGAACGAACAACGATTTCCTTCGATAATTGTGCGCTTTCGCCTTCAGAATTTGTTGTTTGTAGATTCATGAGCGTGCGGTTGTGGGGTCGGAGAAGCATAAACCGATCGCTGGGTTTATCCGGCCGCCACAGATTATAAAATCCCTGACGCGGGATTTTTTTTTTTGGCCAAAGGGAGGCGGGAGATTTGATTACATCGGTTTTAATACTCAATCACTAACCATGTTATTTATTTAGTTACCATCATAAATAATAATTTTATTTTTTTAATTAAATCATACTATTTAGAATAATAAAGGTAAAGTATTAAATTAAATATATTGTTTGTTTATAAGTTTTACTTAACCATTGTATACAATCAATGGAGAAAATTATGCATGGACGTTGAGAAAATATGGAGAAAATCCATGAATGAATTTATCCAGAAAAGACTAGCCTCTGAACTTATAAAACAGGCTTTCATGACTTCCTAGTTCCCATAAAAAATACTCCTTCTGGTTCTAATTATAAGATAAAGTTGATTTTTTTGGAGAAATTAAGGAAGGTAATTAAATTAATTTAGAATATTTATATTTATATTTATATTTTCCCCCAAACTAATTAGTTTAACTAATAAACTAATGTATAATCTAAGAATACATAACATATGATATGATTAAGTAACTTATTTAGCTTCTTTAATCTCTCTAAAAAAATTAATTTTATCTTATATTTAAGACCAGAGATAATACAATCGTGTTTGAGAGCTAACATCCTCGGCTGCTTTAGGTCTCTCAATAAAAGACCTTTTGTTATGTTAACAAATTTAAAGCAAGAGTTTATTATAAAATACTAGTCTATTGAGTGAAAGAATTTCTTAAATTTATAAATCACATTTCAATTGTGAAATTCACAACATAAGCAAACACAAACAATAAGATGAATTTATTTTTTTGGCCAACTAACAATAAGATCTAAACATCATCTAAGATATATATAGAGAGAGAGAGGGAGGGAGGTAAATTAATGCATATGAATTAATGTGGTCATTTCCAAATTTTTTGTATGTGAAGTAGCTGTGGCTTGAATTGAGATCCAACTTTATCTTATAGTTTTCACATAGAAATTGTGTATATTAAGAAGTTTTTTTCGGGTTCAATGTGTCTTTAAGAGCATTAAAACAAGAGCAATGTCGCCCCTACTCTAACGATAGTCAAACAAAAGTCTATAATGTCATACCCTATGCCACATATGATTCCATGTAAGGATAACTGTGCCTTTTTCTTTGGTCATTTTTTGCCACAAAGTTTTCATGAGAAACAGCAATATTAATCCATTCCCATATCTATTCTTTAAGCATCACTTCAAGCAAGTTGAATATTCGTCAAAATTAAACATGAAACTCTAACTCATGTAATTTAATTCATCTACTAAAATTTTGCATGCAAATGTGATTTAATTATTATTATTTTTTTTTTTTTTTACATTGGACATTACAAGTACAATTAACAAGAGAGGTTGCCTAATGAGAAAGCATGTGTAGCGAGCCAAGACTATTCCAAGATGTTGATTGTACGATAGGGCACCATCATATGGAAAGTTATTTAGCATCGGCTTACCTTATTTTCTTTGGTATCTGTTTACACTATATATGCTTCATGGTCTCGGTCCTTTACTTCATTTCGCATCTTCATCAGTATTTCATATTCTTTTTGTGCTCTGCTATTAAATTTAAGTGACATTATATTGCTTCTTTTTAAATATTTTTGGGGCAATATAGCTCTTTCATGAAATATTACTGGGTTAAAAAAGGTTAAAGAAGAAATCATAGACACATCTACGTGGAATTATAAAATCCGACATGGTATATACTTGTTTGGCTACTGTTAGAGCAGGACAATGTTGCCCCTATTTTTATACTTTCAGGTCAATATTGAATTTCAAAAAAAAAAAAATTTGAATACCCACAGCTCCCACATAAAAACTTTCGGAGTAAATTAGACGTTGATTTTTATTAATATTTATGAATGGGTTAAGGTACAAATTTATCTTTAAAATGTTTACTTAGGAGCAATGTTGTCTTAATTTTTTTTTTTGTTCAAGGTTATTCTGAAAGTGTTGAAATTGAGAAATGTTACCGCTTATTATTGAAAGTGTTAATGGTCAATAATGGTTTTTAACAATTATCAACATTAGTTTTTTAACAGGACAAGATAACATTGTTACGTTCTGAAATTTATGAGGCGTACATCAAACCCAAAAAGTAAAAATAAAAACTTCTGAAAAAATATTGTTCCTGAGAAAAATACTTTCAAAACAAAATTTCACTTTAATTATCTATCGATTTATGAATGCTTACATTACTTAGAAGGCATCTATAAAACTTCGTGGCCTAGTCATCATGACATGGATAGAAGTTCAACAAACATCTTCACTTTTTAGTTTCTTTCGGTTAATTGGGTTTGCATATATAATAATATCATCACCGCATCTCTTTCTTAATTTGTTCCTTCGCAATCTTCATCCTCTTCGAATACCTTGATCCGATGCTTGAAACTTGAAAGAATAATTTGACAGAGACAGGAATCATACAACGAAAGGATAATATTCCTCAAACAAAAAGGCCATAATATACACATAAAAAGGAAGAATAATATAATTAAAATTTTCATTTAATAATTAACTAAGAGAGTTCAGAGTATATTTGTAAGTCCTGAGGATGAGTGGAACAGTTGTGGGTCGGTTATAATCTAAACATTTCTATTCATAGGAGCGACCACATGAAGAGCACTTTCATCTTTCAATTTATTTTTACGTTAAAGGTTTTCGATTTTATTTTTGTTGCTCCAAATCACTAGTAATAATTAAGGTTCTTTTTTTAAAAATAAAAAATCTATTTGGCAATGCTCAAGTTTATGACAACTACCTCAAGCAAGATTAGTGAATGTTCATAGAAAGAATTTTTATTATAAATTTTTAAAAAATGAAAGCATCCTTAGGATTTACAAATATATTGATCTGGGCTCATTAGTTACGATAACTTTTTTGGTGCTTTCACCTTTTTAATTTTGCGCCGACTTTTTTTGTTGCTTTCAGTTGTTATATTCCACGGCGGCTGGTGATAGAAAATATTATGCTAACTTGCCGTCCCATCCCATGTGCTTACACCTTAATGAACATTTATATCAACGGATAATCTTATTAACTACCCAACAGTAGAGCCGGGAAAACGGGCCGAGCCCGTCGGGCCGGCCCTTTTAGGCCCTGGCCCTTCAAGGGCCGGGCTTGTAAATTGTAGCATGAAAAGGAAGTCGGGCCTAAAAGGGCCGGCCCTGGAGGGCCTCGGGCCGACCCTTTAGGCCCGTTTATCTTTTATTTTTTTTGCTTGGAAAGGGAACCATGTTACATTTTTGAATTGCCTTATGGATCTATATGTCACTCTGTCCTCATATTGTATAGAGTATGATTTTTGAGTATATTGTTTTGTCTAATTGAATCATATTGTGATTTTTGAGTATATTGTTTTGTCTAATTGAATCATATTGTGATTTTTGAGTATATTGTTCTGCCTATTTAGAATAAAATCATATTATATACTGTTCTCCATGGTGGAGTATGATTTTTTATGGAAGTTGTGATTATTTGACTACTTAAACTTACTACTCAAAGTGAAACACAATCAAATGTCCTTGAAATTGATGATAGTGGCGAAGAAGGTGAAAATGATAGTTGTCATACTCATGTTGCTTAGATGTTAGAGTATTTAGCTTCTTGCCTTTTTATACTTTGGCAATTGTGTGAGTTATTTATGGACATGATTTTACCTTTGATTATACATTAATAACTGTGTTTGTTTGTTGCAAGAGATGTGTTATTTAAATCTTAATGTTGACAACATTTATGTATTAAATTAGAACTTTAATTGTTGTTATTTACTAATTATATCTCTCTGGGGAAAATACGTAAGAAAAATAGTTAAATATTGTGAAAAGAACTTTCGGGCCCTGCGGGCCGGCCCTGGCCCTGATGCTCTCAGGCCGGGCTTTGAAAAACTGCAATTTTCTTGACCCCGAGCCCTTTAGGGCCGGCCCTGTTAGGCCCTGGCCCGTCAAGGGCCGGCCCTGTAGGGCCGGGCCGGCCCTGATTCCCAGCTCTACCCAACAGAAATTTGTTTCTATATGATTATCCAGTTCTGTTATGAACGTGTTTGAGAGGGTTGAGACTTGAGAGAGAGAGAGAGAGAGAGATTGAAAGTTTTTGTGCTAGTTTAGTTCAATCTCATTACACTCTATTGTAAGGTGTAATAGGTTATTTTTTTTATAATTATTTAAAACTAATATATAACATAAAATCAATTTTACCCTTAACATAATCTTCATAGAAAAAATTGCTAAGCATCGCACTACTTCACCATAATTGTTGAACTAACTCAATGGGGATTGTTGGATAGAGCTCTTAGCGGCCGCCGCCGCCGCCGCCGCCCTTAGTTCTATCGGTTGTTGTTATCTTGCACTCTAATTTTGGAAAGGGAAATGACTGAACAAGATATTTAGAAGTATAAAAAGACTTATTGGCAATGGGGAGTGGCGGCGACTAAGATGCCTTGATAACAATGTATCTGTCACATTTAGATGAGGTTTTAGACCCAAGTATAACATTGATATGTTTGGGTGTGCACATTTGTTTTTGTTTTTGTTTTTTTGACCTAGGTGTGTGCATATGTTTAAATTTTACAACCTCTTATCTTTTTTATAAGAGCCCAAAATTGAATTGCCTTGATCTTTTTTATAAGAGTCTGACAAGAGTTGTCTAAACAACATTTAATGAGTTTTTTTTTCTATTATTACCCTCATTAATTATATAAATTATATTAATTAAAAGGTTGATGATACCAATATTTACTCTGTTACTCTATCTTATTTGTCTCTTCATAAATAATGGCATATTTAGAAAAATATATTTATTTCAGATACACTTATCATTTTTAACTAATTTTAACTTACTTTTTTAAACTACGTAATCGATTTATCATGTTTTTATAAATAGGAAAGGAAGAAGTATACAATAAAATAAAAAGTTGTTAATATTAATAAGGAGTAAACTTTGATGAAAGCGGTTTACTTTTTCTTTTGGTGAAGTGGAGGCTAAAAGTAAATATTCTTTTTGCCCGGGAGGCTAAAAGGAATTGATAGGTGAAAGATCCAAACACTAATTAATTAATGGAGGGAATGCCCATTAAGTGAATTTGACCTCTTCAAAACCGATTGGGATAGTGTCGTCCTTCAATGTTTCACGCAATATTAGTTATTTTCTCCGATTCTAATTATAAGATAAAATTAATTTTTTTTAGAGAAATTAAGGAAGCTAATTAAATCACTTTAGAGTATTTATATTTTTAGTATTCTTATATTATATATCAGTTTATTAGTCAAAGTAATTAGTTTGAAGAAAAATATAAAAATAAAAATACTCTAAAGTGATTTAATTGACTTCCTTAATTTCTTCAAAAAAATCAATTTTATCTTATAATTAGGACCGGAGGGAGTATTAATTACTCCCTCCGGTCCTAAATATAGGACAAAGTTTTTAATGCAAATTGCATTAAAAACTTTGTCCTATATTTAGGATCGGAGGTAGTACTATAATAATATGCATAGACCAACGGGCAACGGCTAGCTAGTTATTTTCAATTCATAACGGTATAACTAATATTTTAAAATCACATTAATTCGGCTGGTTCATCCGGTAATTAAATTGACTAACACCGACCTAAACATATATAAAATCTCTTTTTAAAGTTGATCCGGTTAATGACGATAAGCTTCTCAAAATCAATACTATAATTTATGGGTGCTTCTTGATAATGATATTACTCTCTAGTATTCTTTACATAAATTAAGAAGATTAGTTAAAATTAGTTATTTTTATAACAAAATCTCAAAATTATTCCACACAAAAGTAATTAATTAGAGGAGTTAGGATGATTAGTTACAAGGATTATTTATAGTTAGATAGGGATCACACTATATCATAAAAAAAAAAAACCTTTAGGGTAAATATGTTGTGCCATGAAATATACTACCTCTGGATCTAAATATAATCCCCAGTTGACTTTTTTTGGAGAGATTAAGGAAGCTAATTAAAATACTTTAAAAGTGTATATATATATATATATATATATATATATATATATATATATCATTTTTTCTTTAAACTAATTTATTTGACTTATAGGATGATATATAATTTAATCATACACAATATATAATATGATTAAGTAACTTATTTAGTTTCTTTAATCTCTCCAAAAAAGTCAATTAGGTCTTATATTTAGGACTGGAGGTAATATAATTTTATACCTCCTTAATTTGTTCTGCCTTGGAAGCTAGGTAGGACATGGTTTGATTTTTTTTTTTTTTTTACCTAAAAGAAATTGTTTGATTTAAATAAACAAGATACTACTAATTAAGTGTATTACCAGAAAATCAAAAAAACTAAAGTGTATAATACTATGCTTTAATTTCTCTTTTCCTTGTTATTCATGCATTTTCTTTTCATATTTAGTATACACTACATCTCATAAAAACATAGTCTAGAGAATGATAAATAAAGAGTATAATTATACATTCATATAAAAAATTTAATATGAACATTTCCTCTGAATTATAAATAGGACTATGAGTATATGTTTGCGTGGCTTAAAGAAATGTTAATCAATGGAGGCAAACAACACATGCGTTCCACTGAAGAGCAGAGACGACATTAATGGTTGGAGGGAAGGAATGTGTGTGTGTGGCGTGGCCATGTGATTGATTTTTGATTGTGGAGAAGCCATAAACGACACTTTCATTTCATGGCTTAATTATCTGAAAAAGCTGCGATGAGTTACAAAACAGTTTCAAGGTTTCTTTTGTCCTTTAATCTAATTCTTTATTTACTTAATCTCTTCATGTCTGTTATTAAATATAACGTTTTCGAGTGGATAGGACAAACATAAGATGAATGGGTTTGGTCGGCTAATTTACTTTAATCCTTTTTTTAATTGTTTACAGGTATCTTTCTAATAAAAATAATTTTATGTGAGGTATATGAGTCCATAGATTAACGTAATATTAATATAGCAGGAATATGCAATTCAATTAGTAGAAAGTTATAAATTTGATTTATAGCAAGATATATTACTATATATGGTCTTAAATATAAGATTCAGTTAACATTTTTTTGAAATTAAGGAAATTAAATAACTTACTTAATTATATTATATATTATGTATCACATCAGTTTATATATTAATTTATAAATATGACAAATTCGTTTATAGAAATATGATGAGTATAAATACTTTAAAATAATTTATTTAGCGTTCTTAATCTCTTTAAAAAGTCAACTTAATTTTATATTTAAGACTGAAGGTAGTGTCTATTTTGACCTACCTAGATAGTAATTAACTTGTTAAGTGCGGATAGAATATGGAAATTAAATTTAAAATTTAACTAATGTCCTTTTGGCACTATTGTAAACACCAGACCGGACTTTTTTTTTTTTTTTTGGACTGACAACAGACCAGCCTTATCTAGAGGAAATTAGTAAAGTGGGCAAACTGTTAAAGAAGGGATCTATTGGGCTTTTGTTTAGAATTATTCCTTCCGATATTAAATATTAAATCTAAGAATATTTACGATCGAATTCAGAAATATTGAGAGAGAAAAGTAAGTTAGTTTTTTTGTAATTAATATGTTAATAATTTATGACAGTTTTCCTGAAATATTCCTCTCATTTACTGGAACTTTTTTCATCCATTTAAATTTGAAAAAAAATGGAGTATTAAATAGGAATACCTCAAAAAAAAAAAAAGGTGAAAGAAAAAAGTAGATAAGGTTTTTTTTTTTTAATGGATTATAAGTAGATAAGGTAACATTATATTAAGTACCAAACCAAAGTCCTCAATATGGTCTAGAGCCCGGGAATATGGGCCAGCCTTTTACGGGCTCGAATATAAACAGGTTGGCCTGTTTTCTAAAAAGTCTCATATTTTTTAAGTCCGCGGTCTTATAGGGTTAATCCTTCACGAGTTCGGGCCTAAACGGGTTTAAATTCATTTTAATTCTAAAAAAATTCTTTTTCAATTTTTTTCAATTTTTTTATTATTTTGCTTTAAATTAAAAGACATTATATTTAAAACTTATAATTTTTTAGTTAAAATAATCATCTAATGTCTATATTAGCCTTTTTTTTTAAAGTTTAAATAAATAAACTATTGTAGAAAATAAAATAACTTAAACCAATTAATAAGTGCTTGCCTGTTATTAATACTCGATTAGATACTTAGGAGTTTCTCAAATTTATAATTTGATATAATGATATTATATTTATTAATTTATTTTAAAAAAACATTAAACGGGCCTAAAAGGGCTGGCCCTTTTAGGCTCGCTTCCTTTTTTAGCCTATAAATTATAAACCCGGTCTTTTAAGGGCTCAGGCCTAAACGAGCTCGATCCAATTTTCCGACTTTAACATGGTCCGAATAAAGCTTCTTCTCTAATTCCTTCCTTAAATTTGTAGCAGCATATGTACATCCTCCAGTTTAAAATGTAGTCATTTTTAACCCCTCATTATAATCCAGAGAGGTTAATTAATTAAATTTGTTTTAAATTGAATTTCTTCCAACTTTACTCTGTTTAAATTTGTCTTGTCTCTCCCCTCTTTCTCCACATCCAATGTGTCTCATCAATAAATAAAAGGGTAAAATTAAAAATGACAATTAATGACTCAACTCTCTAGGTGACTTATAAATCAATAATTTCTTTTAGAACGAGCTCTTTATTTTGAATTAGAGGATTACATTTTTAAATCTTGGACTTGCATCATTCTAATTCAAATCATGAACCTGAATTTCCTCAAAATTTGCAGGATTGGCCCCCAGGTAAAGTTCACTTTTAATTGAATAGAATTGAGTTCTTATTTGATACTCCCTCATGTTTTTAATATAAGACATATTTATCTAATTTGATTAGATTAAGGAAGTTAGTTGAGTTAGTTAACATGACATATATTTTCTAAAATACTCTTGTCATCTTCCTTAATTGTAACATCCCAAATTTTATTCACCAAGAATATATTGTAATTATTATATATATTCAATGAAATGGTGAAATATTTAAGGCCAAAAGAATTAAATATTGAAAATTGAAGGTGGAACAGTGTTTTCAGTGAAATCGCCTGCGAGGCAGTGAGATTGTCATATAGTTTTGGAAGACCAAATGATTACCAAAAATTATGAAATTTTATATGGTGAAAGTAGACATCCTAAACTTTAATTTGATAGGTCATATGACTCAATTGAAGCTATAGACAAAAAGATATGAATTTTTGAAGTTGATCCAGAAAATCTGGAAAGTTTCTGGAGCAGAGATCAAAGATTGAAAATCTGGGAATAATATGATCATTTCCAGTAAAATTCCATATTTTTCCTTGAAACTAGACTCAATGAGGGTTCCATAGGCTTTGGAATCGCCTCGAAACGATGTCTACAAAATTAGTTATGATTTTTCAAAGTTAAGGCAGAAAATCTGGCAGAATTGGCATTATTCCGAAAATTTGAGAAATAAAGTAATCTTCCTTTTTTTTCTTAATTATTTTAGAAATTTAGGGATGAAGGAGGAGAAGACAAGTGTCAACACCACATGAAAGATGATGGAGATAATTGTTGTGTCATAAGTCCTTACTTATGTCATAAGGTTAGATGGCCAACTTTTACACCAATTGACTTGAGTAAATGGAAGGAACACTTGATTTAGTTGGAGCATAAGAGGGAGCACGTTTTTGGCCAACAAAGAGAGAAGGAAATGATAATTTAGGTTGAGTGTACACAAAAGGGAAGCATGGCAAGGTTGAGTGTACACAAAAATGGAATGATGGTGTACATGAAAGGTGTTGCAATCTCAACCATTGATGAAATCAAGGGCTAGGAAGAAAGATGACAAGGTTAATAAAATATCTTCCCTTCCCCTTCATACACACATTTCGTTCAAGGCACAAGGGAAAGAGGGAGGGAGAGAAAGCTTGAGAAATAGAGAGAAGAGGAGAGCTCAAGGAGGAAGAAGTCTAAGGGATCACCATGTTAGCAAGCTAATCTCAAGGTTGAGGGGAGAGAGAGGACGTTCTAGAGAGAGAAACACCAAGGATCAAGAGGACCGATTTGGAGGCCGGATACGACACGTTCTTCGAGGCACATTTAAAAGGTGATTATAAAGCTTTGAGGTAGGGACATTATCCTTCATACACTATGCCATAAGTTATGTGATTGTGTGGATGCCATTGTTTTGTAAATGCACTTTATTAATAACATGATTTGCCTAGAGAGAGGCTGTTAGTGCCAGAGGTGCACTTACACTGGGAGTTGGCAGAAGTCCAACCGGTGTAGATTGTGGGGCTGGGCCCTACTCATGTATACATGACGATGATGTGTTTATATTGTTCATTAATTTGTGCATACTTTGGCGCATGACATATTTACTTTTCGCATTTTCTATGAACGATATTATGTCTCTACGAAGATTCTTCGGAATCTCACCCTATTTTTAAACAAATACCTCAGTGGGTACTAGTAGGTCAAAGGGCAAAGACGTTGACGCCGAAAAGTGAGTGGCACGTGTCCCGAGGCGAGGATTTGAACGCGGTTATGCTTTAGTCTATGCCTTAATATTTTGGATAATTTGTAAATATTAATACTTCCGCTGTATTTTCTGTTTCCGCCGACGAACAATATCGGAATTGTAAACGAACGACGTTGGGATTGTAAACGAATATTTTTATCAGTATAATTGTACTTTTCTGTATGCCCATTGAATTCCGTCTTTATTACTCTTTGATTATCGAAATGGAAACGGGGGTTGACATTTTTGGTATCAGAGCTAATAAGCGGTTCTGGTATTATCAGAAATGTATACTGATAAGCTTTTGTTTGCACGGCGAGAGGACATCATGGATAGTCCGAGTGCGCCTATATTCATGGATGGTCCGAGTGAGCCGATGATCGTGATCGTGGATAGTGACAGCGAAACGATGGTGAACCAGCGTGTTCCGGACAGAGGGCGAATGATCAACCACTTCGAATATGGCGGTATGCCTATCGATACACAGCACGGAAGAGCGTGCCGAGATTGCCCGTGTACAGTCCAGAGCCAAGGCTGACATCCCCAGGAGTGACAGAGTTTAGCGAGATCGAAGATGCGCCAGAGGAGTACCAGAGTGGGATTCCAACTATGAACCAGAGGAGATTCCATCGGATGAGGCGAGTGACCGTGAGTCTCAGATAGAGCCGGTACAGGTGCCGTATAACCTATATCCGAACATTGAGTTGTGATATTTTTTCAAGCCCAAGTGTCGCAGGGCACTGCAGGAGCACGATACCCCGGGAGACCGGTACTTAGCAATCATTGACGGTGTACAGACGAGGATACCAAGGGAGCAGGTTTGTGACTGAGCGGTATGGAGATGGTAAACTCGATATCAGTGAATGGGGTATCAAAGTACTCAGAGGTGATATCAGTACCTAGATTGCCATATCGGTGGTACTGGTGTAGCTGGAGATGATATCAGTATGGTATTAGTGGTATCAGGATGATATCAGTGGTATCAGGATGGTATCAGTAGTACCATGAAGTAGTAGTATCAATTCATGTAGAAATAGTAACAAAACCCAATTGATGGTATCAATGGTTCTAGTGCATATAGCAATGATAGCCACTCTTGTGATAATAGTGGTATCAGGAGAGTACCAGCGGTATCAGAATAGTACCAGCGGTATCAGAATAGTGCCAGCGGTATCAGAAGATAATGGAGTCAGGACAAGCTAAAGAGGTACCAGTGCCCAGTCAACGGTATCAGGGGAACTAGGGTGCTGGATGAAACAATCGATATACGCAATGACGATATCAGAACGCTAGTAGTAACAATTCTGATAATGGTATCAGAATTGATATTGTGTGATGAGCAGTAGTTTGTAAGTTGTGTAATGTCTTTAGTTTCCCATAACTACTGTAAATAGTTGTGATGTACGAAGTATGACATATTTGTGCCCTGATTGTTATGAAATGACAAAAAAAATGCTCTTGCTCTTGTATCCAAAATTTACTCTTCTTTAAATTTCGTGTAGAGTGAACTATGGAAATGATACAACCCGAGGAAGGTGGTAGGGGCCGCGGTAGAGGCCGAGGTAGGGGTCGAGGCCGAGGGCGCGGTAGACAGGGTGACAACGAGGGTGAGCCGAGGCCTGACCCTATCCAACAACGAATACTAGAGATGCTGGAGCAACAGCAACAGACCATGAATGAAATAAAAACTGATATTCGGGGAGTGCAACAGAGACAAGACCACTTGGAAGACCGTATGGATGAGTTCATGTGGGGAGGTTACGAAGAGATACATGAGGAACCTCCACTAGCGAATTTACCACCGGAGCCTGAGGTGGATATTCAAGCATGGCTTAGCAGATTTAGTAAGCAGCAGCCGCCCATGTTCATAGGGAAGTTCGATCCTCAGATGGCGGAAGACTGGTTGGCTCGTCTGGATAAGATCTTTGACATGCTGCAGTGTCCAGATGAAGTAAAAGCTCGACTAGCCATATACAAGCTGGAAAGGGATGCCGATCGTTGGTGGAAAGGCATGGACCTTATCCTGAAGGGGAAGAATGTTCCGATCACATGGGAACCATTCCAAGAAGAATTTAACAAGAAGTACTTTCCTCCAACTGTCAAGAGAGAGAAAGAGAAAGAGTTCTTTAGCATAAAGCAGCACGACCGGGAGAGTTTTGATGACTATCTGGCCCGATACATCCGACTATCACGTTACTCGTCATATGCCAAGCTGAACGACAATGATGAGTGGAATTCAGAAATGATGATAGAAGGGCTGAGACCTGAGTTCAAGGAGAGGCTAATCTCCCAACACTTCATGAAATTCAGCAAAGCGGCAGAGGAGTGCCGATACATTGAGAAACGTCTGTCGAACTGGTCAACACAGCCTGAAAACAAAGGTGCTTCTGGAAGCGGTAGTTCAACGCAGAAGCGAAAGGATCAGAGTGGATATTCTGGAGGGGTTCCTAAGAGGCTGAATCAATCTGGGGGCCGAGGAGGCCAGGGTTCTACAGGAAGCAGGACCTGTTGGCGTTGCCAGAAGCCAATGCACCCTGGTAGATCTTACAGCGGGATTCCGTTTAGGCCAGACCCGAGTAGACCACCTGTCTGTTATAATTGTGACAAGCCGGGGCATATGGCCAGGGATTGTCCACAAAAATAGCAGCAGCAGGAGATGAGACCCAGAGCTTCTAGCAGGATCTATACACTGACACAGGAAGAAGCCAGAAAGTCTCTAGAGCCGATTCAAGGTACGATTTCTTTGAACAACAGTTTAGTGCATGTTATGTATGATTCTGGTGCAAGCCATTCATTCATTACATACAACTGTATGAGATGATTATGTGTACCGATGCATAAATCCCCGTATGATTTAGTTGTATCTACGCCTAAGGGCATTCGAACTGTGAACTACTGAAGTTTGTTTAAATTATGTGGTAAATGCTGAGGGGTATGAATCGGCCGTAGTTAGGGAAGTATGAGTTCTGGCTTGCAGAGGTGAGATTTCTGGGCCACGTAGTCGCACAACAAGGGATCCTGGTGGACCCTGGTAAAGTGAAAACAGTACTAAACCAAGAAGGCCGGAAACTGTGGTTATGATACGCAGTGTTCTGAGTCCTGTTGACTATTATAAGTAGCTCAATGGTAGTAGCCTTAGTCTGGACCACAATCTTATGCCCTCAGGGTTGTGTGTTCGAGGCTGCGGGAGGCAAAAGAAATGCGGTTGAGTTGGAGGGGCCGCAAATTCCTGATGAGTCCACGCTCGTAGTCCGCTCATAGTCCCTGGGATTAGGGAAGTGCGGGGGAAGTGCGGGGTGTGACAATAAAAAGGATGAGATGTTTATATCGAAATTTCCTAGAACTCAACATTATGCATGGGATGATGATTTTGAGAGGAGCTTCAGAGAGCTGATGATGAAAATTTATTAAAGTACCAACATTGATAATCCCATATCCATAGTGAGCCTTTGTTGTCTCCACTAATGCTAGATGGCATGGATTGGGAAGGGAATTGAGTCCCAAATGCAAGCAGGCATTGATTGAGATGAGAATTGATGCAAGCCGAGTGAGGGCGTATGCATCATGTCAGCTGAAGCTTCAGGAATCGAACTATCCCATCCATAATCTTGAGCAGATGGTAATAATGTTTGCTTTGAAGATGAAAATGTCGCCTTTATGGCATAGTTGGGGAGTTGTACTGTGACCACAAAGATTGGAAGTTCTGAACGGAGAGGGCTACCTACGGTGAAATCTAATCGGAGAGGGCTACCTACGGTAAAATCTGAACGGAGAGGGCTACCTACGGTGAAATCTGATCGGAGAGGGCTACCTACGGTAAAATCTGAACGGAGAGGGCTACCTACGGTGAAATCTGATCGGAGAGGGCTACCTACGGTAAAATCTGAACGGAGAGGGCTACCTAAGGAAAGTTCTGATCGGAGGGGGGTTGACCAGGTGTATGGGCGCCTGTGTAAAGCACCGAGTACAGAACCCTAGAGTGGAGCCACCGTCATGATAGAACCCTAGAGTGGAGCCACCGTGACGACTAACCCTAGAGTGGAGCCACCGTGATGACTAACCCGCGAGTGCAGCCACCGTGACGACGAACCCTAGAGTGCAGTCACCGTGACATTGAACTGTAGAATAGAGCTACAGGAGCGTTGGCTCTCAAAGATGGTGCGTTGTAATAAGTTCTATATTAAAGGGGTTTTGATAAGAGTTTCTATGGCTCTGAATGATTCAAGTGGAATAGGACCAAGGCGTGGCATAGAGAAACACCAATTTTGAGTGCAGTCAGGTATTATGGAGATTCTTATGGGACTCCTATTTAATCAGCCTGACATTGTTGATGCACAAAGGAGGAGTAAAACCTCAAAGTGCATACCGTATCGCTTTGCCACCAAGTCTGAGCAGGCTACACGACGTTTTCCATGTTTTTCAGATGAAGAAGTATCAACCTGATCCAGAGCATATGATATAGTACGAAGATGTGGAAATACGTGAAGACTTGACTTATGAAGTCATGCCTGACCGAAACATTGATCGGCAGGAAAAGTAGCTCAGAAACAAGAGTATCCTGTTTTTCAAGGTCGTTTGGAGAGGGTTATCACCCAAAGAGGCTACGTGGGTAACAGAAGAAAGTATGAAGAAGCGTTACCCGGAGTTTATAGCTATGTAAGCGTAGCAAATTTCGGGGACGAAATTTAATTAAGTGGGGGAGAACTGTAACATCCCAAATTTTATTCACCAAGAATATATTGTAATTATTATATATATTCAATGAAATGGTGAAATATTTAAGGCCAAAAGAATTAAATATTGAAAATTGAAGGTGGAACAGTGTTTTCAGTGAAATCGCCTGCGAGGCAGTGAGATTGTCATATAGTTTTGGAAGCCCAAATGATTACCAAAAATTATGAAATTTTATATGATGAAAGTAGACATCCTAAACTTTAATTTGATAGGTCATATGACTCAATTGAAGCTATAGACAAAAAGATATGAATTTTTGAAGTTGATCCAGAAAATCTGGAAAGTTTCTGGAGCAGAGATCAAAGATTGAAAATCTGGGAATAATATGATCATTTCCAGTAAAATTCCATATTTTTCCTTGAAACTAGACTCAATGAGGGTTCCATAGGCTTTGGAATCGCCTCGAAACGATGTCTACAAAATTAGTTATGATTTTTCAAAGTTAAGGCAGAAAATCTGGCAGAATTGGCATTATTCCGAAAATTTGAGAAATAAAGTAATCTTCCTTTTTTTTCTTAATTATTTTAGAAATTTAGGGATGAAGGAGGAGAAGACAAGTGTCAACACCACATGAAAGATGATGGAGATAATTGTTGTGTCATAAGTCCTTACTTATGTCATAAGGTTAGATGGCCAACTTTTACACCAATTG
Organism: Inga laurina; assembly: GCA_963855925.1. Classification (NCBI taxonomy): domain Eukaryota; kingdom Viridiplantae; phylum Streptophyta; class Magnoliopsida; order Fabales; family Fabaceae; genus Inga; species Inga laurina. The sequence continues at coordinate 54,505,624 of OY979707.1, read as the reverse complement.
ACTTGAGTAAATGGAAGGAACACTTGATTTAGTTGGAGCATAAGAGGGAGCACGTTTTTGGCCAACAAAGAGAGAAGGAAATGATAATTTAGGTTGAGTGTACACAAAAGGGAAGCATGGCAAGGTTGAGTGTACACAAAAATGGAATGATGGTGTACATGAAAGGTGTTGCAATCTCAACCATTGATGAAATCAAGGGCTAGGAAGAAAGATGACAAGGTTAATAAAATATCTTCCCTTCCCCTTCATACACACATTTCGTTCAAGGCACAAGGGAAAGAGGGAGGGAGAGAAAGCTTGAGAAATAGAGAGAAGAGGAGAGCTCAAGGAGGAAGAAGTCTAAGGGATCACCATGTTAGCAAGCTAATCTCAAGGTTGAGGGGAGAGAGAGGACGTTCTAGAGAGAGAAACACCAAGGATCAAGAGGACCGATTTGGAGGCCGGATACGACACGTTCTTCGAGGCACATTTAAAAGGTGATTATAAAGCTTTGAGGTAGGGACATTATCCTTCATACACTATGCCATAAGTTATGTGATTGTGTGGATGCCATTGTTTTGTAAATGCACTTTATTAATAACATGATTTGCCTAGAGAGAGGCTGTTAGTGCCAGAGGTGCACTTACACTGGGAGTTGGCAGAAGTCCAACCGGTGTAGATTGTGGGGCTGGGCCCTACTCATGTATACATGACGATGATGTGTTTATATTGTTCATTAATTTGTGCATACTTTGGCGCATGACATATTTACTTTTCGCATTTTCTATGAACGATATTATGTCTCTACGAAGATTCTTCGGAATCTCACCCTATTTTTAAACAAATACCTCAGTGGGTACTAGTAGGTCAAAGGGCAAAGACGTTGACGCCGAAAAGTGAGTGGCACGTGTCCCGAGGCGAGGATTTGAACGCGGTTATGCTTTAGTCTATGCCTTAATATTTTGGATAATTTGTAAATATTAATACTTCCGCTGTATTTTCTGTTTCCGCAGACGAACAATATCGGAATTGTAAACGAACGACGTTGGGATTGTAAACGAATATTTTTATCAGTATAATTGTACTTTTCTGTATGCCCATTGAATTCCGTCTTTATTACTCTTTGATTATCGAAATGGAAACGGGGGTTGACATTAATTCCCTCTCCTCATTAATTATTATTGAGGGAGCATCGATAGGGGTTAAATTAGAAAAAGAGTGACGAATATGAAAAATATGTTTTATATTTAAGATCAAGATATATCAACTCCCTAAATATGACTTGTATCAAGGATTGGAGGAGTACTACCTTCACTCCCTAATATAAGAATTAGTTAATGGTTGAGTTTGGTCCAAAATATAATATCCCAATCTATTTTATCTCCTATATTTATCATTTTCCTTCAAACAAATTTAATTACCTAAATTATAAATTAAATTGATATACAATATAATGTTATACAGGGATATTTTAGAGAGATCAGGTTAATTACATTTGTTCAAATTAATTAATTAATTTCATTTATTTAGATTAATAATATACCCAAATTATTTAAGTAGCCCTCACAAATAGCAATTATATATTGACAAGAGGCAACCAAAAGTGAGAGAGAAGACAAGGAAGGTTTGGATCATCACAGTAATTTAAAGTGCTTACACGAAATTTCAATAACACTGTTCCACAAACAAAAAGTAACTCATCATTATCCTCTCACACAAGATGCTCTATCACTTATAGCTCGGACCTCTATAAATAGGCCCTTCTCTTGTAATTATACTCTCGCAGCTAAATCAAAAAAAAAAAAAAAAAAAAACTCTCACAGCTACCTCACAGTGCTAATCATATATATAACATTAAAGTCTTTGATTTGCTTATTGCTTGCCATATAGATATATTAACTTGTGTATGACTATGGCTTCTCATTTAAAGTCATCACTCATGTTTGTTCTCATTGTTGTAGTTGTTGTTGTATCACTGTTTGTAGCAAGCTCAGAATCAAGGGTCTTCCCTGAGTTCTCCAAAAGCAGAAAGATTGACTCACAACTTCTTCTGAGTCAAGTTATCAAAACTTATCATTCAAACAGGTCAATGCTTGAAGGAAGATTGGACAGAATGTCGCCGGCCGGACCCGATCCTCAGCACCATTGATGATGGTTGTTTCCTCCTCAAGAAATTTTCAATGTCAATTCTGAGAAGAGAGAAGACTCAGTCCATGTTAATTCTATATATCTCATTGAAAACATGTTTGCTTTCACACAAACATGGTTTTGATCATGTTTAATTTTTTTTTTTCCAAACACGTCATGAATATATGGGGAGAATGATTTTTGGATCCTTAAAGATACACAAACATGAGGGTTGGAGGGTGGTACGTGGGTCCCACACCGTCAACTCATTTCTTTATGTGTTTATCTCTCTTCTTATAACATCGTACTGCTGCAACAGAGAGATAGTTCTGATTTATCTCTATAGTGTAAAGCGAGATGGAGATAAAAATATGTTCTATTTTTGTGAGGCCTACTCTCCATTTTCTCTGTCTTTGTTTACACTTCAAGTTGCATTTAAGAGATCCAAATATCAAATTAAAGCAATGTGAGAAGAGAAGAACAACAGAGAACATGTCTTTTTATCTGTTTCTCGCTGACAATGAATCTTCCTCTGTGAGTCACATAAATTTACATGAAGCGTTTAAGATTAAATGCTTTATGTTATTTATGAGTGTGTGTGTGAACATCATATAGTAGTATGATTTTCTCTCTTAAAATTGACACTGATAATTTCTTTAGGAAATGCCAAGAATTAGGAGATGTACTGAATGCTACTTCTTATAGCTACGTGCTCTTCTGTTCTATGTATGAATTTAAGCAGAATAAATAAGTAGAAACTTTTGTTTCTCATATGCAATTTTCTCATGTAATGACTTAGACTTCAATGCATATCTTATTTTTCTCTTCCTATTTTTCTTTCTTCATTTTTTCTAAGGATGTCTATAGCCAACAATTCTACTTGCCAAAAGTGAATCAAATATTAAAGAAATTTAATATATGTTTGATATTCTTTTATGGATTAAGATGCATCCAATACTCTAAAATATTTTCTCAGTAACACTCAATTTCCTATTTCCAGATCAGTTTAATAAATTCACATCTTTTTTAAGAAATTGGATTGTCTCAGCTATTTCACCTATTAAATTGTCAAAACCTAATCCTTATTGTACATATAATCAAACACATGCATGTGCACATCGATGTTCATGGATTTCTTTTTCCAACCATCGAGTATTTTTTTCCCGACTAACCAACTATTGAGTATTTGATCCTAGAATATAATCCTATATTATTTGAGCATTATTGTTGCGCTCAAATAGATATAACTTTATGTAACTTTTTTTTTTTTATCTATATAGTATATGTAAGAATATTCCGGTGAAAAAAAAATTTAAGAATAAGTGTAGTAAAAACCCACATGGAATAATATCGAGAAAAAAAACCCCACATGGAATAAAAAAAAAAATTACTCCCTTCGGTCCTAATTATAAGACAAAGTTGACTTTTTTGGAGAAATTAAGGAAGCTAATTAAATTACTTTAGAGTGTTTATATTTTTAGTTTTTTCTTCAAATTAATTAGTTTAACTAATAAACTAATATATAATCTAAAGATACATAACATATGATATGATTAAATAACTTATTTAGCTTCCTTAATTTCTCCAAAAAAAATCAATTTTATTTTATAATTAGGACCGGAGGTAGTATCTCTTATATATCTCTTCTATCTCCCTCTTCATATGAGTAAGTGAGCAATTAAGGGTCCGAGTGTGAATAAGTAGAGTTACTATAATTCATGGATTAACAAGAAGGAAAGTGGGGAGGGAAAGAAATACTTCATTTAGTCCTTAATATAAAACTTAAAAATTATTTAATTATAGCATATATTACAACAATAAAACCTTAATATCCCACTAGGTGGGGTCAGCAACATGCATTGCATAATTCCATTATGTTTTATCCAAAATCATATCTTTTGCAATATTATTAACTAAAATATCCCGTTTTATAATCTCACTGTGTATTAATAGATTATATATCAATTTATAAATTTAAAAAATTAATTTACAGAAAAATGATAAATATATATACTATCATGTAATTTATTTAGTTTTTTTAATTTCTTTAAAAAAGCCAAATGCAATGAACTAAATTATTCAACCATACATTAAGAATCAATATTCCCTAAAATCTTGAATGACACTCGTAAACAGAATTTAAGTTCATACGCTCGGCCTCCAGCAACTAACTGCTCTTACAGATTCACATTATTAAATCCCGGTGTACACCTACTCTAAACAAAACAGAAAAACCGGCACCGACCAATGCCGGCCACATTACACCGTCGACGGTCCTTATATTGCAAATCTTGGATTATTTCTCTATGGAATATTCACAAAAACCTGTCAGACATGGATCTGAAAGTTCAACTAATTAACTCTTGTTGGCAAAGTTGATTCCTTTCTCAATAGATGCTTTGAGTTCAGACTTGAGGCTTTCAAGACCTTGTTGTTCATAATCTGAAAGAGGACCTAAACCCATAACTTCCTCCACACCATTCTTCCCAAGCCTCACCTGCAAACATTTATGATCACCAGTTACAACAAACAAGCCCACATGCTTGAATCAACGAGAATACAAAATTTAAAAAAGGGGAAATTGCGTTTAGGTCTCAAGGAAGACCAATTATTATAAGTAAGTCCCTTGAAATCATCAAATATCCAACAAGTCCCAAGGAACCTCTAGGCTCTAGGTAATATATTCCAATTGTGAAAAGGCACCCTTGCCCCTGTTTTTATTTTTGATAAAAAGTCAAAATGATATTAATTAAAGAGTCTTAATAGTAATAGGACAACAAGAAAGGAAATCATAAAAGGAATTAGGAAAATAACTAAACACTTCAACTTCCAAATGAGAAGAGGAAGAAAAGAGAGCAATAATATCCTCCATAAATATGTCTCTTGATGTGGTTGAGGAATTTGCAAGTCTAGTAGGCTGTTTCATAGAAGCCATGATCTTTAAAGGGGCAAGACTAATATAGAAGAAAAAAGAGTATATAATTCAGAAAAGAGCGAATTTAAGACATCTATAATTGAAGAAAATGTCATTCCTTTTTTTCCAAATCCATTGAAAATATTAAAGTGGTTGGCCATAACAAGAAATCCATGCATGCCTTTGTCTCTGTCAAAGTTACACAAATAACGAAGTTTGGCATGAAATGATTTCAAGGGGTAAGGGTGTCTTTTTACAATTGGAATATACTACCCACATGTCCCTTGGGACTTGTTGGATAATTTGATCGCAAGAGACCTGTTGGTAATAATTTATCTTCCTTAAGACTTGAACGTAATTCTCCTTTAAAAAAAAGAAGAAGAAGATATGATACAGAAAAATTGTCACAGTTCAATCACCTTAGAAGCAAAGAAAGGTAGCTCAGTGACATTGGATTGCACAAATGAGCACTCAACTACATCTGGAACCCCATTAAGTCCTTTAATGCAAGCATCAGCGAAAAGTGCTCCAGCATAGCTGCAAAAAGCCAAGAACCTCATGAATCCAATGCTCATCTTTATACCATAAAAGCATAGGTAATACAAATTAAAAGATTCAAGTCACTTAGAATCCATAATCTCTAAGAACAGAAAATGATCAACTTGTTAGTTATTAATGCTTGAGATTCACAATCATTATTTCAAAAACTCATGTTAAACCCATGCATCTTAACTTGAATTATGTTCAGCAAATTATGTTAACTTCACATTCCTTTATGTATCTTTGTACCTAACAAGATAACCTAAATTGTATACAATTCTTTGCAATAAAGCATTTAAGAGGATGGCTACACTTACGCCATTGACAGTGTTGCAGAACCTTTTCCAGCCTTCGCTTCCACAACCTCTGTCCCTCCATCTTGTGTTCGTTTTGTCAGAGCCTTAATATCATCATCTCCTAGATTGGCTTTTGGTGATGCCTATAACAGCGAAAAGGTTCAAAAGTTAGGCAAGCTCATGAAAAAGAAGGAAGTCAAACAAGACATTACAGAATCTAAATGTTGGGCTGAAGAGCAAGAAGATACTTGAGAAAATAGTGGCAGAATAGTTATGCCTGCATGGCCTCCTACGACAGGCACATTAACCTCTGCGGAAATATGCACAAACCTAGTAATCAGTGACACATAGTAATGGGCAGTAAAAGAACTTTAAATGGCTATTTAGCCATCAAATCATAGTATTCAACAATCAAAAACTACAACTCCCAAAGCTCACCTCCACCCAAAAAAAATAAAAACAAATAAAGACTAAATGTTTAAATTTTTTTCTTGAGCTTATGTGTAGTTGGCCACTATTCAAAAAACCTAATGACTGAAATTTGATCTCAAATCTAAGTCGGAACTAATTTTGATCCATATTCAAATTCAAAGGTAGACATCATGAGTTCATCTGATTTAGATTGTTCAGATCAGATTTGATGGTCTATTCAATTTTTTTTAATTTTTTTTTAAAAAAATTATTTTAATAGATAAAAAATCTAAAACAAAGATAATCTCACAACTAACATTTTTTCAAAACTGATTTTTTATTTAAAAATCATAAGTTGAAAAAAATTAAAACCAGACCGTCCAAATATCCACGTCATATGAGCTCATGGATAGGTACCAAAACTAGTTCCGATCCAACTCCCAATTTATTAATCTTCAGGTAGCCAAAACTAAATATATTACCAAAAACCAGAAAAGACATAAAAGTAACTACAAAGTTAGAAAGTTTTACATACCAGCAGCTGGAACTTTTGCCTTCCCAGCATAGAAAGTTTTTGCCCTCACAACATCAAGGGTAGTGACCCCAAACAACTTCCTTTCATCATAAGCCCCTGCCTTCTTGAAAACCTCAGCAGCGATTGGGACAGTAGAGTTCACAGGATTGCTTATCACGTTAACAAGTGCCTGAGTTCGATCATATGAAGGAAAAATACATATAATTTTCAAGCATACACACATAATCTTATAAAAGCTCACGATATAGATCGTTTGCATTTTCTCATTTCTTTTATTTAATGCTTCCGTGTGATTTTCTAGTCTTCATTCTAGTCAATTCCATACTACTATTGCAAAGGGATCCCCATACATCTTTTCACCATGGTTTTGAATTAAGAAGATAAAAGTACAGTGAGGGTGAACAGCACTGCTTCTTGGAAAACAGACAACTGCTCCATTGTTACCATTGGACTTCATGGATCTTTGATTTGAACGATATAAACAACAGATTTTCGAACTTTAAGTGGGTACAATGCCATAGCAACCACAATAATACACTCAAGAATACTCCCTCCATCCTTATATATAAGGTCCTCTTTTTTAATAAGCTTGTTCCTTTTTATAATGTCTTTTTTGAGTTTGTCTCAATAATAAATGCACTTTTACTTATTTTACCCTCAATTACTCTCTCATCCATTTTTTATTATCACACTCTCTCTTACTCATTCATAAATAGTGACATTTTTGCAAAATAACTTATATTTTATACATATTTATTACTTTTAACTAATTTTAAATTGTTTCTTAGAATCCCGCAGCTCGGTTGAAAGGACCTTATATATAGGGTTAGAAGGAGTAGCATTTAGTATCTCAAAATAAATATCATCCACCACTCAAGAATATGTTTTCAGTAGAATTTAGTATTCCAAATTAATTTCTAGTATACTCACCACTCTAAAATATTTTTTAATAGCATCAAGTGGTAAGCACCCAACACTTAGAAGTATTTTTTTTAGTAGCACATAGTATTCTATCTAAAAAAATGCACTAAAAGTTACTTTATGTTCATAGGTGCACAAAAAAATTATTTTAGTGTGTTAAATGTACTAAAAATTATTTTGGAATATTAAATACTAATTTTTCCTGTCCTTAATATAAGGCATATATTTACCTAATTTGATTAGATTAAGGAAGTTAGATGAGTTAGTTAATATGTCATGTATTTTCTAAAATATTATAATCATCTTCTTTAATTTTTTCATTCCCTTTCCTCCTTGATTATTGTTGAGGAAGTACCAATAGGAGTAAATTAGAAAAAAAAAAATTGATAAATATAAAAACTATGTTTTATATTTAGAATCAAGACGAACTCCTTAAATATATCTTATATTAAGAATCAGAAGATTACTTAAAAAATATTCAAGAGTGTTGGATGTTTTTTTTTTTTAAAAGCGGACCAGAATGGCAAAGAAGAGAATCCAGATTCATCAAATCTCCGGAAGGGCAAGGGCAAAATACCAAAACCACGCAGAATAAAGGGAGGAAAAGCTTTTTTAAAAAAAATAAAAAAAGGTGACCATTCATCAACAACCACAACTAATTCTCATTCTACCAAGGAACTCAGTTTAGCAGATGGGTTTTGTACAATGTATTCGAAGCAAATTAACATAAACAGTAGTCGGCTACAATTAACGCATAATGAGTGGTTAAAAGTTAAAACAAGTGAGAGAGAAAAGATACCCACATGAGGACAGTACTTGGCAATGGCAATGCAGAGTGATTTGACGATGCCGGCATTAATGTTAAAAAGATCATCACGTGTCATTCCAGGCTTTCTAGGCACACCAGCCGGAATAATAACAATATCTGATTCTTCTAAGTGCTCGTTTGGAATAGTTTATTTTTAGGTAATAAATGTTTATAAATCGTGATTCACGGTATATGAAGTAAGTATGTGAGAGAAATTTTATCTCGGCTTGCATAATAAATACTTATTCTTAAAAATTAAGCTCATCCAAACATACACTAAAGCCTTCCCAAGCTCATCTTCACCTTCGTATCCAGCCCCCTTCAACGCCAAGGCATAAACACCTTATTAAATTATAGGGTTAATATTGTCCTTTGGCCCTTAAATTTCCCCTCATTCTCAATTTCGTTTTATTCCTTAAGTTTTAAAATTTAAACCATTGGTTTTTTTCCCTACAAGGACAAAATCGTTTAAGATTTTAGTAAGTTATAGAGATTAATGTTTTAAATCAAATGAAATTGTTGGGGATACTCTAATTTCCCCTCTTTTTTATTATCTTATCATAATCTTATCTACATCCTTAAATCATGAAATGGATTATTTAGATTTAATATTTTATAAATCAAATTTTATTTATTTCTTTCTGTATAGTAGAGGATTTTAAGGGTGCAAATTTACTTATTTATGTTTAAAGCAATAATTTTATAAAAGATTGAATTTGAACCATTTTTTTTTAATATAAAAGTGGATATAAGATTATAAGAAGAAAAAAAAAGAATAATGAGAGAAGCCCAATCAAAAAAATAATATGGAAAAAAACAAAACATAAGATTAAAACATATGTTTGCTGAAAAAAAAAAAGATTAAAACATGTGATTTAAAACTTGTTTCATCCTGATCAAGAGGTGAAAAATGAAGAAAGAGGATAGGTTGGAGTAGTATTTTTGTATTGTTGTTTTTGTTATGAAATGATATCCAGATTTATCTTCACAAAGGAAAAAAAAAAAAACCTTGACAAAATCAAAATGACTGCAGCGTCAGGGACATCACACTACAGCAGTAAATCCCGTACTCTTGCAAATTCCAAAAAACGAGGAACAAATGCAAGGAAATGTACCTCAGATTTGGTGCTAACGTGGCTGACATCAGCGGCAACACCGGGGGTTTTATGTGGAGTTATTTTACTTAAATTATTTATTTTTATTAATACCCAAATTAATTATCTAATTTTTATATTAGGATGATAGAGGTAGCATAAGATTATTTATCGACGCAATTGGCTTAGTTGCAATTTGTGAGGAAAGTTTTTATTATTTATTCAAAGTTGAACCTGGAGAGGAAGAATTGCATGAGTAGCTTGCAATTTTATTTTTCATTAAAAAATTGCACTTGAAGTTATTCTGATTTAAATTGTACCAAGATCCATATGTTCATTAAAAAAATCTACTAGTATGTATGTGTGGTAGATAAAAATTCTGCATATATCAAGTTATTGACATTAAATGTCAACATGCACTTTAAATTAACTTAAGAGTTACGAGTAATTTTGACACTAACTATTAAATAATGGGTAGATAATGGATTCATGGTTAATTGTACTATTTTTTAGAATATAAAACAGCAAATGGAACTACTCAGTGTTTATTTAATGTAATAGTTAGCTATTGAAATCCAGCTAAATAACAGGATTAAAGCGCTATATGTATATATATACTCTCTTTGGTTATAAATATAAGATAAAATTGAATTTTTTTGGAGAAATTAAGAAAGCTAAATAAGTTACTTAATTATATCATATATTGTGTATTCTTAGATTATATGTCAGTTTATTAGTCAAATTAATTAGTTTGGAGAAGAAAAAAATATAAATACTTTAAAGTAATTTAATTAGTTTCCTTAATCTCTCCAAAAAAATCAAATTTGTCTTATATTTAGGATCGGAGGGAGTATATATATTCATTCATGCTGTATTCCTTTTAAAAATATTATCAACTTATTCTGAAAAGAAGTCATATGCAACTAATTAAACTTCCATTGTTATTATCATGAGAGTAACATAAAATATTACTCCATCTTAATTCAAATATGAGTCATCATTATCATCTGAATGATTTAATGCTGAGGTGTTATATATTATACTTCTACTGTTAAAAAAAATTATTATACTTTTTATATAATTATCTAATATTTTGAACTATTCTATCATATTTGGATATTGTAAAGTTTAATGGAGATAATAACATTCTTAACAATATTTTTAATTTATAAGATTATTATTAAAAATACTCATCTGATTCTTAATATAAGATATATTGAGCAGTTGATCTTATCCTAAAAGCAGAGGATTCAAAAGCGGCTGACCTTTGAGGAAAAAAAAAAAAAAAAGAGCTGCTGACCGCTGTGAGGACATCGATCCACTTTTCCGCCTCAGCTGCAATCCACTAACGCATTTGTATATCTTTATTAAAACAATGTGAGAATTGTACAAGAATGAAGGTTTAAAACTCCTTAATCTCATTAGTGTACAATTACATGATTATATACAACACTAAGATTTACGTTTTCTACCATTACTTACGTTTCCTAAAAAACTTTTAAGCCCATTTTACTCATTTCTTTTTTGTTTTAATTCCAACTCAAATTTTTTCCCCTCCGCTCACTTCCTTTCCTCTTCTCTCGTACCAAACAAGCCCTTGAGGTGTAACCACATGGGATGGGACCGCAAGTCAGTGCATCATTATCCTCCTGATAAAGTCACTGCATCACCTTCTCATTCCTTTGCGTTCATAGTTCTGCTTTCAGGTTTGGTCGGCTATAACAGATAAGGCTCCAATCACAATGATCCGAGTCTGCAATATCGATGATATCACTTGCAGAGTTTTCCAAGTAATTAAGTCTGCTTTTTCTGCATAATTATCCTCCTGATAAGTGACTCATCACCTTCACATTCCTCCGAAGACGCCAAAGATTGAATACAATTGATAAAACTTTTTCTTCCCCTCCCCTCTCCTCCAAATCCGTACCAAACACGGCCTAATGAACTTTTATATCATTGGATAACCTTATTAACTACCCAACAGAAATTCATTTCTGTATGATTATCCAGTTGTGTCATGAACGTGTTTGAGAGCGTCAAGAGAGAGACATCGAAAGTTTTTGTAATCTTTGACCAGGACAATGTGTTTTATTAGGTTCTAAAATATAAAGTGCCGCAAACTTATCACTCTTGTGGCTTCTTTCTTTATATATGACCCTCTTTTGTCTTCGCCTTCTATGTATGTTTCTGGCGTCACCATTACGGACGCACTCAAAGGAACGTGAAGGTGATTCAATCACTTTATCAGTAGGTGCCTACTCATTCATTTCTTACAATAGTGATTGGATTGGATATGATAGAAAAATAATGCATTTAACCATCAGCCCAGAATGTGAGAGGTTCACGTATATGAATTCTTAAAATTACAACCCTTTAGGTGGATTTAGATATCTTATGTGATAAAGTTTATGCTCCCCTATTACATAAGAGAGATTTTTTTTTAATTTAAGAAAATGAAAAAAAAAAAAAAATACAACTTTACACACTTCATCTTCCCTACATTTCAAAGGATCCGTCTCACCTATGGAGTCGGAAGCCTCTTGCTTTAAGTGAATCATAATGGGAACCTAGTTGAAGAAGATAGAGGGCGGTGAATTTTCTTTATTAAAAACTAGTAATGGCGGTTGAAATGGGACATTTGTACAGAATAAAAAAACAGTTGACGCTTCTATATATACCTATCAATTCTGACCAGAGTCTCCACACCATTCACTTACTCAAATCTCGAGCAATGACCATTATGGCTATGAGCTGCAGGACATGGAGACTCACGTCTATTTTCCTATGCCTTTTCCTTCTTGCTACATCAGTTTCAATCTCCCAAGCTCGATCTCTTCCTTGCTCATTCTCCAACAGTCATGGACACAAATCACACCATGCATTTATCGAAAATGCCAAACAAGTGTTGAAGGAGATCACACGAAGACAAATGTTGCCTGCAACACAAGACATGGCTAAGCGAGTCAGCCCTGGAGGACCAGATCCCATCCACACTTGACAACCTCCCAAAATCAATTGAAAGGGACGAAAAGAAAAAAACAAGCTAAGCCTCACGGGCTATTGATGTTTGCACCATTATATGTCTGTGGGCCGTTTCTTAGTCTTCGTATGAATAAATATGCTACTCTCTCCGGTCCTAAATATAGGACAAAGTTTGTAGTGCAATTTGCACTACAAACTTTGTCCTATATTTAGTACCGGAGGTAGTAATATTTTTATAAATGGCTAGCTAGTTATTTTCAATTCATAATGGTGAAACTAATATTTTTAAACTCACATTAGTTCGGCTGGTTTATCCGGTAATTAAATTTTCAATGTCCCCTTTTGTTTCTTAATCTATATATAGTGCGAATCTTTTGGGCGAGTATTTTTTTATTTGAAGCTTTATTTACACCATAAAGAGACTTGCGTTTAGGGTCAGATGACAAGGAAAATATATATCAATACAAGGCACATGTGTAAAACTCATACAAAAGGAGAGAGTCTTGGACTAATTGAGTCTTTGTTTATCCATGTACGATTTGTTGAAATCATAAAACGTTATCTTTCTATCAAAATATCCCAAACAAAAAATGAAGAGCATCTGAAGCTCAAAAAGAAGTACAAGCCCAGCAAAATAAAAGTATGAAGGATATTCGAATGAATGATTAAGTCCCTCATTAAACGATTGATTGATGAATTAAAGGTATATAATGTCAAGGTAAGTGATCTTATATGGCTTAATCCATTTTGATAGAAAAATAAATATAAAAGGCTTCTGAAATTGAAAAAAAAAATGTAAAAGCCCCAGCATTAAAATGAAGGGCTATGAGACTAAAAAAAAAGTATAAGTCCAAATAAAAAAAAAAGTATGAAGGATAATAGAATGAATGATTAAGGGGCTGTTTGATTTTATTTTTAAAAATTGTTCTTCTATTTTTAAAATTAATAAAACAATAAAACCTGTTTGATAAATAGTTTTCAAAAAATTGTTTCTAAAAATAAACTGTTATTTTTAAAAACTAGAATATAAAAATAATTTTTAGTTGTTTTCTTGTTTTTATTTTTTGAGGCTACCACTTATTCATTATTAACACTATACTAGCAGTGACGACCACTACCACGTCACCACCGACGATCGCATCATCACGTCTCTTTAAAAACAGATTTTTTAAAATGATAATCCAAACAGATTTTTTTTTTATATATATTTTTAAAACTTATTTTTAAAAACTATTTTATAAAACTGTTTTTGAAAAAAAATATAGAGAATAGAATTAAACAAACCCTAGATCCCTAACACATATGACACCCGATAAGAGTACGAGTGAAGAGAGATTAGGAACTTCACTCGAAGTTACGCATTGACACCCACATTTAAACTCCGGTACTGTACTCAATACTCATATCCCTTGATCCTCCCGCTGGTTACCAAATAGATTTAGTGTGTGTTTGGAATGGCTTATTTTTGTCCAAAACGGGCTTATAATTCGTGATTCACGGTATACGAGGTAAGTATGTGAGAGGAGTTTTTTCTCGGCTTGCGTAATAAGTGCGTTTTTACTGTGCAAAAAGCTTAAACAAACACGCACTTAAATAATAATGAGGAAACCACCTCAGTGAACCCTTATTATTCCATATTCACACAACAGCCCCATCATGTATTGGGTTTGAGCCTTAACCCATTAAAGGTTGAGTAGATATATTCTAGGGTTAAGGTACAAAAATATCCATAAACTTTTTTTAAAAGTACATCCAACATGATAAATTTTTTTTAGGTGCAAAAATACCCATGAACTTCTCAAAATGAGGCAAAAATGTCAAACCGTTAATTGGTACAAACGTCCGTTTTGTGGGACCCACAATACTATTTTTTGAGGTGCAAAAATACCTATGAACTTTTCTAAAAAGTGCACCCAACACCATAAACTTTTGAAAAGTTCATGGGCATTTTTGCACCCAGAAAAAATTTTATGGTGTTGGGTGCACTTTTTAGAAAAGTTCATGGGTATTTTTGCACCTCAAAAAATAGTATTATGGGTCCCACAAAACGGACGTTTATACCAATTAACGGTTTGACATTTTTGCTCCATTTTGAGAAGTTCGTGGGTATTTTTGTACCAAAAAAAAGTTTATGGTGTTGGATGCACTTTTGATAAAAGTTTATGGGTATTTTTACACCTTAACCCTATATTCTAACAATACATATTCACTAATATTCAATGAGGTAAAGGAAGGTCAGTGAAATAAGACTACGTACTATCAAAATTTGGAAACTGAATAATGTCTATTATTTAAAAAGAAAAAAGAAACTGAGCTGCCTCTCTATTCTCAATATATGAGCTGTTGGTTTATAGCAAACAGTGAAGGTTAATTCGTTAAACTAAACATCATTGTTTTAAAATAATCCTGCATTTAAACTAAAACAAGGAATGAGAGATTTGGTTCTGGGAGTTTAAGGAAGACTATTTGAATTAAAAAAAAAAAAAAAATCAACGCCAGATTTTATCTTTAGTGAATCACATGTTGTGTTCTCTTTGGTAGTATATACAGAGGTAATACAACTCACAGAGAAGCACTATAATACTACCCGCGATCCTATATATAAGATTCAGTTGATTTTTTAAGAGAGATTAAGGAAGCTAATTAAACTATTTTAAAGTATTTATATTTATCGTTTTTCTAAAAACTAGTTTGCTTGACTTATAAATTAATATATAATATAATTACATATAACATATGATATCATTAAATAACTTATTTAGCTTTCTTAATCTTGTTAAAAAGAATCAATTAGATATTACTCCCTCCGATCCTAATTATAAAATAAAGTTGACTTTTTTAGAGAAATTAAGGAAGCCAATTAAATCACTTTAGAATATTTATATTTTTATTTTTTTTCTTCAAACTAATTAATTTGACTAATAAATTGATATATAATCTAAAGATACTAAAAATATAAATACTCTAAAGTGATTTAATTGACTTCCTTAATTTCTTTAAAAAAATCAACTTTATTTTATAATTAGGACCGAGGAGTATATTTAAGAGCGAGAGAAGTATAGTGATTATCTTGCTATACTTCTCTAGTGAGTAAACCAGCGCTATTAGGCGCACTGGTTACCCAAGTGCTGTTAAGCACTTTACCCCCTCCCCTATATCCGGGTTCGAACCCGCCGCCTTATAATCAAAAAAGAAAAAAAGGTAGTGAGTAATGATCTAACTATATATTGCAGGAACCCCGAGTATTCTTAGCCCAACGTCTAGCTCGTTGCCTTCTTTACTTTTTTTTTTTTCCCAGCAGTCTTGCACTATCTTTGGTTTTAGTTTTGAAGTTTTGAGTTTGCCTTCGCGTTAAAAAAAAAAAAAAAGGAGAGAGCACAAAGTTTTTGGTAGCTAAGATTCACATCCCGAATAAATATAATCTTAAGCGGACTTTACTGGCATGTTAGTGCATGTATTGGTTTCTTTATATATATATATATATAAATGCATTCTAACACAATGATCCAATTCTTTATACACCGATAAGGTGTCTTTATACACCGATAAGGTGTTTGGATTAACTATTTGGAAGTGATTTTACAATTTATGGCAGAAGTATATTTTACCTTAGTTTGCGTCAAAATGCTTAGTAGAATTTTCTAGTGTTCGTGCTAATCAGTCATTGTTGGTCAAAATCCTTCCTCCTTGTGAAAAAGTATAACTAAAGGCCTTCCAAACCATTCAATTGTTTTTTTTCCTTCACAACTCACCGACTAATTAGCAAGGTAATTAAACCCAGACCGGTCAGTGAACCGGTCGGGGTACTGGGTCAAGGGTCAGTGGGTCAGACCGGAGCTAAACCGGGACAAAACAGGTGAGAAATGAAATATTTTAGACTTATAGTATGAAATTCTAAAGGAAAAATGTTTAAAATTTTTTTTTAAAAAAAAATAAAAAAATAAAATATCTGACCCGGACCGGACCGGTTTAGAGGCCGGGTCGCCGGTTTCCAGTCGGCCGGGCCGGTCCGGGTTAGATAACCCTGCTAATTAGAGTGTGTTTGGGTTAGTGTTGGAAAAACACATTCATGCAAATCAAAACAAAATTCCGCTCATATACCTATTTCGTACACTGTAAATCATGTCTGAAAAATAGCTTCTATTGTCAACCTAAACAGGCACTTAAACTCTTTATGAAGGGTTTGAACTTACAACTTCACACTTAAATAAGCCTTAGAGGAGGTATTTGGTGTCTGTATGATATTTTTTTTCATATGAATCTCTTTTGAAGTTTAGAGCACAGAGGGTTTTTGTCTCTTCCAATAAATATGTTTTTTGAAATTTAAATTTATATTCTTCTCCTTATGGGATGAGACCACTTATCACATCAACCAACGTATTGATATTTATATGGCTATTTGGCTTAGTTATATTTTAAGTATTACTAATTTTGAATATTCAAACGGGTTTTTGCAAAACACAAAATAATAAATAAAAGCCGAATACCCTGCAAACAAGATCAATAAAAAATAAGAATCTTCTTCATTTCTTCACGAACGAGCTACTGCCTTCTGTCTTTGTTTTGTTTTGCACATTTAAAGGAAGGGACATTTCTTTGGCCAAGAAAAAAAAAACAGAAATATTTTTAATAATTTTTTTATTATATATATCTATATATTTGTTATCTTATGAATCGTGTTTGAGAGTGACAACAGAAAAAAAGAAAAAGAAAACGTGATTAAAAAAAAGCGTCATTAATTTAAAATACGTTGCGCAAATTCGAAACAATTTGTTTTTTTTAAAAAAAAATCTACAAATCAAACTCATCCACAATTCTTTTTGTGGCCTAATAGGATTGGTTCAGTTGGATTTATAGGCCCTATCAAGATCTCGAGTCTCCTGAAACAAAATGAAGACGCAATTCTATTGGTTTAACATCATTTGGTTCCTTCAGCAAAAACCTCCCCCACAGTTGATAGGTAGCCGAGTCCTTTAAATGATGTTCTGGCGATAAATCAGGCCATGTGCATAGAAAAAGGAGGATACTTGTGGCTGAAAAGAAAAACATCATTTCATTCTCACTTTCTTTGGACTCGAACTTACACTTAGGGGATCTAATAACGTTATACAACGACAGATCAACCATGTTGGTGATTTTTCAAGTAAAGTCATGAATTCATTCAAAATATATTTCCAACATTGAGAAGAGTAAGTTATAATTTTAAAAGTATAATAAATTTGAGAAAAAAAGACACTTAAATACCATTTAAACTTATAAAATATTAAAAAGTTTATTAATATATGGAAATGACAGAAAATGTGATGTGGTAGGAATTTAGAATTTGAAGTTTGTGTGTTTTTATCAAAAGGCTTCCAAATATTTTAATTTAAAAAAAAAAAAAGAAAAAAGCCACCTCTCGTCAAAGCACCATTGCCAGCCAGCCAGCCATTGAAGCTTTGACGCCAGTGGCTATTTTTTTAGAAGGGGATTTTTTTTTTCTTTTCAACAAAAAATGTGGAACCAAAGGGGGTAAAGGTGGGATTTGAAAACCCCCCAAAAACGAATCGGTTACCCAAAAAGCTTGGTGAATATTAGGCCATTAAACCCTTTTGATATGTATACGTGCGTAAAAAAATATATGTATAATATAAATAAAAGCGTAATGGTGTTTAACTAGATGAGTAATGAAAATGATTAACGGCGTAATGGTATTAACTATAGCCATAAAGAGCAATAGTATTGACTAACTCATTTAGTGAATACTTTTACGCCTTTAGTCAATACTATTGCTGATTTAGTTAATTATTGTTACTCATTTAGTGAATACCTTTACGATTTTAGTCAATACCATTACATATTTATTCAATACCATCATTTGCATTTAGTCAATACGTTTACACCATTAGTTAATATCATTACAACTTTAATCAATATCATTACTCATTTAATCATTTCCATTATACTTTTAGTCAGTACATTTACACATTTAGTTAATATCTCTAGTCATTTAGTCAATATCATTACGCCTTTAATCATTACCATTGTGCTTTTTGTCAATACCTTTACGCCTCTAATTAATATTATTACTAATTTAATTAATATATTTACGGCTATAGTCAATGCCATTACGCCTTTAGTCAATTTTATTACTCATTTAGTCAAACACTATTACACTTTCATTTTTATTATACATATGTATTTTTATGCATATGTATATTAAAAGGGCTTGATGGCTCAATGATCACCAAACTTTTTGGGGAATAATTGGGGGGTGGGTTGAAATCCCACCTTCACCCCTTTGGTTCCACATTTTGTGAGAAAAAAACCCTCTCCAAAAAAATAGTCACTGTCGTTGGAGCTCTGGCATCTGACGGGCAGACCTCCAAGGGTCGAAGGGTGTTGTTGGCCATCACCAGAGCTCCAACGGCCAGCTGGTGAGGGTGGCTTTTTTCTTTTTCCTTTTAATTACAATATGTGAGGGCATTTTGGTAAAAACACACAAACTTCAAAATTTCATATTCCTACCACATCACCTTTCTGTCATTTTCATGTGTTAACAGCTTTTTTAAGTTTGGTAAATTTAAATGACATTTAAGTGTCTTTTTTCCAATTTCAATGTCCCCATTTCTTTCTTAACTTAAGTAGTGCGAATCTTTTTTGTTGGGCTAGTTAATATTACATCCGATCCTTAATATAATACATATTTATCTAATTTAATTAGATTAAGAAAATTAATTAATATGATATATATTTTTTAAAATATCTTAATGATATTCATTAATTCGTTTATACTTTTTTCTTGTTAATTATTTTTAAGGAAGTATTAATAAGGATATATTAAAAAAATTAATTAATATAAAAAATAAATCTTATATCTAAGATGGATTGATAGTATCAACTTTCTAAATATATAGTTATATGAGGTGGCTGGGTTGATTATTTCTTATGAAAAATTGCTTACCAAGTGGGATTGAAAAATTAAGGGGAGAATCGAGGGATATTCGAAGGCTTGATGGACATCATTGGACACTAGAACACGCAAGTAAGATAGTCCAGAATTTCTCTGATTTCAATTCCGTTCGCCCACCATTTCCTTCGTCTCACTGAGAGAGAGAACATTTTCCTTTCATTCACAGAAGCAAACCACTCTTCCCCCCAAATCGGATGCTAGGGCTACCGTTACTTCATCGCCAACCTTCCTTAATCTCACCACCAACTCTGTTCCCGAAGCTCACACCCAACGCTTTCCACTCTCACAATCCATGCTTACATTTCGCTACTTTGCCTCGAGCCCTGCCACTAAATGTTTCTGGATTCCCAAGACGTTCACTGGCTTCGAATATATTGGTTTGCTCTGCTCGCGATGTTGACTTCGATGTTGAATTGGACCGTCTCTTGGTGCTGTTGCTGGAAGAAATGCGGCGGAGGGTCAGTGAGCACTCTGAGCTACATCATTTGATTGAACTAGTCATGGATTTGGGAAGGAAGCCTCTTGCTCGATTTCCCTCCGGAGATTTTGTGATCTCCGACTATCCTATAACGGTTCAGGATATTGAGCATGCAACATCCCAGGTACCCGAAACAATGCCCGCTACCTGTTTGATGAATTGACTGAAAAGAAATTGTGTTATGCCCTATGAAGGAGAAATGACATTTACTAAAATCAAATTATAAGATAAGCGTATTAATTTCAAAATATACTATTCGTATAATATATTACATCTGGTTTTGGCTTACAATGAAACAGAATACTTAAGTCTTAGTTAAAATTAATTGCATGAAGGCTCATAATCCTCATGTAACTTTTTATATGTTTGTTTTTATATCAGTCATTCATGAAAATTGTTGAGAAATAGTCCCTTACAATTAGTTTTGACAGAATGTGATATTCTAGTTTGAAAGTATTTTGATACATTTCAAAATCCAGGTAACAATTTAATTTTGCATTTAAGTTTTAGTTGAAGGAGTTAGTGTCATTTATTTTGGCCTGTCTCTCTTGGGAAATGTCTTGTACTATAACTTAACATTGTTCATAATAAGTTATAGCTACATTAACTGTGGACTCTCTGGGACCATCTCTTGCAGGTTGGGGACTTTGCTGTTGATAATCGAGCAGGAATCAGTAGGACATTACATCGAATTAGTGCCATCAGAAATCGGAAAGGTGCAATTATTGGTCTTACTTGTCGAGTTGGCAGGGCAATATCAGGTAGTGCTAAGTTGCTGAGAGACTTGGTTCAAGATGGGGCCTCTTTGTTGCTTATTGGGCCTCCAGGTGTGGGAAAAACTACGATTATTAGGTGAGTAATTCTTTTGTTATTCTATATCCAAGGAATTGATTATTGCTCAAAGTATTGAAAGAATAGGCAGCTGATATGCATCGTGCATAGTTTGTTGATTTTCATTTGAGTAAACAGTTAATGGGTGTGGCCCAAAGTATAATCGTAGCAGCTTTATTCTTTGAGTCTTGAGTCTTGAGTCTTGTTGCTTTCCCAAGATTTGACTCAAGAATAGTCTTTTGTCAGCAGCTTTATTCTTTCACATGAACTTGATGTGTATTTAAATCCATATCTATAGGGAAATTGCTCGGATGTTAGCGAATGATTACAAGAAGCGTGTGATGATTGTTGACACCTCCAATGAGATTGGTGGTGATGGCGATATACCTCATGCAGGAATAGGTAGTGCTCGTCAGATGCAAGTTCCTGACTCTGAAATGCAACATAAGGTATTAGCTGCAATCAAAGGTTCTTGAGTCTTGTTATCGTGCTTATTAATGTGGAAAATTTATCTGTATTATCTACACTGATTGAGAACAATATAAACGTCTAGGTTGGCATTGTAATTTACAGGATGGCTGGAGCATAGTTTTTCAGCATACATTAGAATAAAAATAGTACAGAGTGAACTTTTTTTTTTTTCCAGAACCATCCCTTTTATGTTATAGGTATTCTGTAAGTCAGTTGCTCTTACCTAATATGGTGGGAGTCTTCTCTTTTTCCTCTGACGTGTTATTTTTCCTTCTTATTTTTGTTACAACTTCTCCCATTTGAGGGTTTTTAGGGGTCTGAGGGTTGGTTGGGTGGGTGTTTTTCCTTTTCATTTTCCTTTTGTTTTGGGACAGGTAGATATTCTTAGCAGGACCCCCACGATCACAGATGATTTCATCCAAGAATTTTTTAGTTTGTGATATTTTGTTTTTTTAAGAAATTTTTTATGACGTGCTTGTTGTATTGCATTGTTTAGGTGTTGATAGAAGCTGTAGAAAACCACATGCTGCAAGTAATTGTAATTGATGAAATTGGCACCAAACTTGAAGCAATGGCTGTGAGCACAATAGAACAACGAGGGATCCAGCTTGTTGCCACAGCTCATGGAGTCACCATTGAGAACTTGATAATGAATCCCTCGTTAGAGATGCTTGTTGGAGGAATCCAGGTGAACTTCCTTTGTTTAAAGTGAGATGCCAAATTAAATAATCGGGTCCTTTATACCTGTTTTAGATTAAGTACTCAACTTGTTTATGATCTAAATGATGCGGATACTGGCAAGGCCTCTTTTCTGAGGCTATCAATTTGTCTACTGTTATATTCTCTGACTATATATTAGTTCACTTAAAGTTGTGTTTAATTATGTCTAGAGCCACACCATTATCAGTAGGCTGATAAGGAATGTCATGCTGGGAAGCTTATTGATGTGAAACGGATTGGGAAAGGGGAGGAGAGAGAGACTAGAGGGGGAGAACAGCAAGAAGGAGGGGAAATCAGACGAGGGAAGAGGGAAGAGGGAAGAGGGAAGAGGGAAGAGGGAAGAGAGAGAATATTCAGAGGGAAAAGGAATTCTTGTTCAATTGATCAATCAAAGCTGATTACAACTAAGAACCCTAGCTCTATCTATAGAGCTTAGGAAATAAAAAAATAGTAATAAAATAACAATTCAAAATTCAAATCTAAATCCTAAATAAGATCATAGGATACTAGATATCCTATTTTATTGAGATACAACACATATTAAAATACTGCACATATTAAAATAATAAATCTAATAAATCATAATCTAATGGATAAATATCCTTATTTAATATCCCTAATGGATAACCCTAGATTTCC
Organism: Inga laurina; assembly: GCA_963855925.1. Lineage (NCBI taxonomy): Eukaryota > Viridiplantae > Streptophyta > Magnoliopsida > Fabales > Fabaceae > Inga > Inga laurina. Next base: position 54,482,926 of record OY979707.1, on the reverse strand, counting down.
TAATTAAATCCTAGATATTCCTTATCCCCTATCTCACCACTTATTATCTGATGCTAGGTCGAAACGGGAGGAAATAGATGAGTAATCATCAATACACTAGTCAAGTTTAATAGTAACTATGACCATACTTTGTGGGTAAATAGATCTACTATGTCATATTTCATATTTCTTTTCTTTACTAGTGCCATTGGAGCCAAAGGCCATCAGATAAATGCTTTTTAATTAGTTAGGTCATAAACTAAGCCCTTGACTGAAAAGATTTTTATATTGATAAAATTATAATTTGTTGACTATAATGCTCTTATAGTGTTATGGACAGATTTAGCCAACCCGTTTTGCTGATATCCTATCATTTTGTTATCCTCTTTGTGACTCTTTTTTATGACAAGAAGATTTTGTATTTTCTTTCCTTGGTTACATATAGCTGCTATTATCTTTTAGAGTGTAACGCTGGGGGATGAAGAGGCCAGCCGCAGGGGTGTTCAGAAGACTGTACTGGAGAGAAAAGGTCCATCAACATTCAGTTGTGCAATTGAGATAATTTCAAAGAGAGAGTTGCGGATTCACCGTATTCTTGAAGCAACTGTAGATGCTATTCTTTCAGGTAACACCATTCCCTGGCATATTAAGTTGTCCTAGAATATCACTATATTGTTAATTATTGAACTTTTTTCCTTCTTCGTGAAGGTCGCTTTCCACCTGTGGACATCCGCAAGATGGATACTGAGGGACAGGAAGAAACCATACAAGAACCTGTTACTAACAATTCTGAAAATAATGAGGAACTTATGCTTGAAGATGGTCAAGAAATGACCGGCGATCAAGCCTAATATTTGAAACACTTCCTCCGTTGCCTGTTGACATGGTTGAGAATTCATGGGAACATAGATTGCCACTTCGCCTTTTTTGTTATGGGGTAAGATGCCAATACTCACCAGCTTTGGCAAATAAAACATTTGTAAGATCACAAAGATACTATTTATCTGATTGTCTCTCATTTCCTTTGGCTCTGTTTCTTTTTCCCTTTCTTTACATAGTTGCGTTATAATGATGATATAAGGCAGTTGAAGTTTTATTTACACCATAAAGGCTCTGTTTGGTCTGAGAGATTTGGAGGGGAGGGGATGGAATTGGGGGGATTTTGCTCCCCTCCCCTTGTTTGGATAATTACAATTTTTAGGAGAGGAAGAAAAATTTTAGAAAGTTTTCCCTCCCTTCCCCTTCTAAGCCTCCCCTCCAAAATTGGGGGAATTTGGAAGGAAAAGTTAATACTTAAATTTATATTGACTAATATATCCATACTATTTTAAAATATTACCACACTACCCTTCCCATTATTTACCCAAAACCTAATCCCAAAATAGCATTTTACATAGCTGAAACAGAGTCCCGATGTAAATGAGTGGGATCATCCTTCCCCTGTTTTGTTTTTTGTTTCCTTTTTTTTCCCATTATTTTTCTGTGTTGTCATGATGCGACTACTTGATTGTTTAGCAGATAAGGTATTTTTTTTTTTTAAAGCTTTGAAGCAAACCTTTTCTCTACGCATGGCATGTCGATATCGCAACTCGCAAGGAGTTGACTCGGTAGGCCATGAATGTACAAGGCCAACATAAGTTGATATGTTGATATTGTAAAAAAATGGTTAATTGATACGATTATTTATTTAGTTTTTATAATAATAAAATTATAATTTTATGTATTGAATGCCATTTATAATTATATTTTATTAAATATGTTAGAAAGTTATAAAATACAAATTAAATGAAATAAGGGTAAAGTTGTCCATATAAAAATATTTTCCCTCCCCTCCCCTCCTATACCAAACATGGTAGTATTAAAATCCCTCCCCTCCCCTCCCTTTTTGTCAATCCAAACAAGGTAAAAGAAAATCCCTCTCAAACCCCCCCTTCCCCTCCCCTTCATTGAGCCAAACAGACCCAAAGAGACTTGCGTTTAGTGTCAGATGACAAGGAATCAAGGATATTGACGAATCTGAGTTGCAATGACTATAAAAGTAATAAAATTATACTGTGGTTTCTAACCTTACACTATAGATCGGGTAGAAATTAACAGAGTCTGCTCTGTGTGAAATTTAATTCTTTTAACTTTTGAGGGAGGAGAGTGTTGTTTGTTTTTTTTTTGGGGGGTGGAGGTGGTGCTGAGGGAAGAGCTTACAAGAACGCTCAGACAGCCCCTGCTCTTTATTGGTTATTCTCACAATCGTTTATTAGTTATTAGCTGCAAGTAGATAAACTCTATTACTGTAGCTCACTTCTCCTGGAGCGCCATCTGGCATCCTGTTCGCAATGTGTCATCAATCAAAGCATATTTAGTGTACTCTTCTTTTTGGTATTTGTATTGGCTATTTAACTTACAGAATGAGCAGTAATTCTAGATTCTGGAGGCAACAGTTATGCAAGCAATTAAACAGCTGAAAATGAATGATATGGCCCTTCAATTGACTGACAATATAAGTGAGGCAAACGCATTACTTGCGTTGCAATCCAAGCTTAAGAAGAATCCTCGGATCCAAGCTGCTGCTAAATCTCATGATATACCCATTTATGTAACTAAGGTAAAATATTTCTGACATTAAATTTTTAGTTAAACAATTATTCCTTGTCATAAATTTATGCCGCAGGTAATGATTACTTTCTAGACAAGTTCATTGGTGCAAGTAGAAAAAGCTATACAAGCACTAGTAAGTGACTATGAAGATAGTTTAAAGGAGGTTGGATCCATAGAGAGCATAAAATTGTCAGAGAAGGTTGATGCCTTGGAGGTAATATTTATATTGTAGTTTTCTTTCAGCTTGTCCCTCGAATTTTTGTAACTGCATGTTTCATTTTCCTTTTGCCTTTTTCTATGGCGCAAATGTGGTTTTATGTTTCATGGAGGGAGTAATTCATGGTAAAAGTTGTTAGGCTGTGAGAGATATGTTGCGGAAACCCTAAATCTGAGTTTTAGACATGATGAAATAAAGGGAGAAACAAGATTGTGAATACCTAGAGACTAAAACATAGGCTTAGTATTGCTTAAACCATGGTGTCTCGGCTCATCTTTCTGGATTCCTTCTGTAGGCTTTTTCCTTGAGTAGAACTGTACAAACCTATGGCTGTCGGACAGAACTCTTAAAGACTTGGTTTTTCACAAGGGAACCAAATTAGGAGAAAAATGAATATTTAATATGGAAATTTCAACATGGTATTGTTTATTTAGCGCCGAAACTTCCACTTATTTCAATGAGATGGTAAACAATTATGAAACTTTCTGTTTTGATCCAATGAGTCACTAAGGAGAACATTAACTATGCACAGGTAAGATTTATTTTTTTTTTTATTTTTTTTTTTTTGATACATTGGAGGGCAAGAACCCAAACAAAATAGATTAAACTAGTGGGGAATTACTTCCCAGGCGGTCATTCTCAAGCAAGTTCCTAAGTTGGTCTGGGCATGTGGCCAACCAAGAAGACTTAGACAATCCCGTTTTTGCCAGTGCGTCTGCCAATTGGTTCTGATCTCTGGAAATAAACGCTATTGATAGTGGTGTAAAAGCTGGGAACGAGCCTATGACTACCATGCATGGTGGTGTTATTGGTTCTTTTGAGTCCAAAGAGGCCGGCCACTTTCTTGGGCCAATTCGGGCTGGCCCAAATAGCCTGAGTGACAAAAAAGCATACTTTTTCCAAGCCTGAACATAAAGTTTTACCGGATTATACAGGCTGACCCGTCAGGTTTGACCTGAATTACCTTCTCTAATGGTGATGGGTCCTTTTTTTCCCCCTTACAAACTCTACAATAATATTTATTATTTGATGGGTGATTTTTCCTCAAAGATGTTGACTTATATATCTGATCAATATATATGAAAAAAAGTCTGGGGAAGTCTGTCCCTTTTCATTGTAATTAGACATTACATATTGGTGGATGTTACTGACGACACGTGATATTGGTGGATGTTACTGATTGAATCTGTTAGGGCCTGGACATGTTTGTAGATTAATTCAACGATTCAAACATACTGTGACAACTAAAATTAGAAAATCAAAACCCCCTCCTGAAAAGAGTGACGAACAGTGGAGAGTTTCATCTAAATTCTTAATTTCAGATCTTCAAGTAGTGCTAGGCCCAGGAAGGTTGGTATGTCTGTACATATATATTGAAATTGAATGCTTGTCAAATTAAAAAGAAAAAGAGAAAAATGCATGCTATTAACTAACATGTTACTCATTCAAGAGGCAAGAATGGCCGTAGAACATACTGTGATTCCAAAAGGAGAGCCTGTTGATCTACTGCCAAGGTCATCTGCCATATTATCACTTCAGCTAGAACTTGTACAAAAATACCAACTATAAGCAAGAAAAATCACTTCAGATTCAGGTGTGCATCTACGCATCCTTCCAAACCATTATAGGGTTGATGAAGAAAGATTTGATAACAGTGAAGCTTCTGATGATCCTGAAGAAGATGAAGGACTTGATGACTTTACCTCTCCCAATGGCAACGTCAATGGTTCCCCTTACAGGTTGCACAGGTTACCCCTCCTGCCTGACTAGTCCTTAATTGTATGTTTGTGTATATATTTCATTCTTGTATGGGAAATGACATTGAAGAATCCATAATTTGTAATATTGACAAACATGGATTTTAAAAATTAGAATCTGTTTTTAAGAATTGTGGAAAGAAGTTATCTTTGATCTGATGCGTTTTAAAATTATCACTCATGATTCTGTGGTCATTAGTCACCAACTTGTGTAGTTGGCCCAAAAAAAAAAGCCACCAAACTTGTTTCATTGAAGTTTGTATTAATTATACAAGAAGGCAAGAAGCCATGCATGGGTTTTAGGATTTGTCTCCAGCAATATATTAAACCCAAATGCTGATATGATGAGATACGATTTTGTTGCTCTTTCTTTTTTGTTTTCTTTTTGGCCAAACCTTTTTATGCCTATTGATTTGGTAAATCTTTTTGTCCTGTAAATAAATATTCACATGTAATGTTTTTGTAAAAAGGAGCGTTTATTATTGGGATTAAAATTATACTCTTTTGGTCCTATTTATAGGGCAAAAATAGAGTATTTTACCATCCTTGATATAAGTTATCTACCATCAAATTTATTATATGAATGCAAGGTTTTACTCATAATTTATTATTCAATAGATTATTATTTTTTATTTGAAAAATGTATAAACTTTTGAATAGAGATAAAAAGAAAATTTATTTAATTTTATAATAGAGTTAATGAGATTTAATATATTTTTTAATTTTCATAAAGCATGTCAGAAGTATTTTATAAATAGAATCAAAGTTGTTAGCAACGCATAGTGCACTTTTTTTTCATCAACCTCAAACATGAAATGTAAGAGATTTAAACTCGTGATTGGGTCTTAGTGTTTGTTTGGTAACATCCCAAATCATAGTTTGCGCAACCCGAGACAAAACTCCTCTCACACACTTATTTCGTAAGTCGTAAAAGCTATTAAAAAAGCTAATCCAAACACACACTAATCACAAACTTGAAGAAAGAGCTTTTAATTAGGCTATATATATATATATATATATATCAACCTAAATCAATCAGGCTCATCCATTCAAAATAAACGTGATCGACATTTTCTAAGACTTTCTTCCCTTTTTACCCTTTTTTATGACAAATCATTTTGTGTCAATTTTCAATTACTCGAAGATTTCTCAACTTTAGTGCTCTCTATCCTTTATGTTTTGTCACTAATTGGACCATTCGAACATGACTTGAATGTTTTGAAAACTATCCCCCCTATAATTAATATGTTAACGTAAATGTATTTTTAGGAATCATATCTTGCACCAAGAAAGTTCCTTCTTTTTTAATGGATTGAAAAGCTTATAATTTTAGTTGGTCAAAAAAGAAACCTAATGATTTTAAAGTTTTTTATGAGATATGATGTGGGCTATAGGCTAATCAATCAATCGCTTCAAAATAATAATAATAATAATAAAATAAAGAAAATCTGATATCTGGTAATATCAAAACTAAAAAAATGCCATTAATACTAATTAGCTAGAATTCCTATGTTATCTAGCTTTTATATTCAAGATAGAGGTAGCATAAGATTATTTATGGAGGTAATTGCCTTAGTTGCAATTTGTGAGGAAAGTTTTATAATTATTTATTCGAAGTTGAACGTGGAGAGGAAGAATTGCATGAGTAGCTTGCAATTTTCTTTTTCATTAAAAAATTGCACTTGATGTTATTCTGATTTAAATATTACCAAGATCCATATGTTCATTAAAAAAAACCTATTAATATATATATATATATATATATGATAGATAAAAATTCTGCGTATATTGAGTTATTGACATTAAATGTCAACATGCACTTTAAATTAAATTAAAAGTAATTTTGACACTAATTATTAAATAATGGGTAGATAATGGATTCATGGTTAATTGTACTATTTTTGAGAATATAAAACAGCAAATGGAACTACTCAATGTTTTTTTAATGTACTAGATAGCTATTGAAATCCAGCTAAATATATATATATATATATATATATATTTGATCATTTATGTTTGCATTATGTTTCATTTTAGTCCTTTAAGTTTATAAAGTATATTTTTAGTTCTTCAATCTTAATATTGTTAGTTTAATCTAACAAAAAATGTTAACTCATCAAAGTTAAGCCATGATTGTGTAATTAATGCTGAAAAAGTATGCTTGCGTTTTAATTTTTTAAACATATAATACTTTATATTTTAAATCGTGAAAATTTAAAAGATTTAAAATGAAAACCACCCTAAATGCTTAAGATTCATCCCTGCAAGTCTCGGTGCACACTTACTGAAGAACTGCATAACAAGACAACCCTCAAAACCCCAACATTAAAATATGTGAACAAAAAAAAAAAACCTTCAAAGACTCTGTTCTTAGATAGATAACAATTTACAAACAAAGTATAAAGAGATAAAATTCTCCGATAAAATGAGGTAATAAATAATCAAAGAGAAAGAAAAAAGAGAAAGAGTGTCGAATTCTCCTCCTTGTACTCCCTCCAATATCCCAAGTATATACAAAAAACACCAGAGCCCATTCATATTAATGCGAAAGTTTCCACTTTTTTTTAGCCAAAGCAAAAGTTTCCACCTTGTAGGATCAGACGAGATGAGTTTGTGCCTTCAATGAAATCTAGAACATTGAGGGTTGTTTTCATTTTAATTTTTTTTAATTTCCATGTATTAAAGTATAAAAATATCAGTTAAAAGAATTAAAATGCAAGCTTGCTTTGTCAGCATTTAATTACATGTTAAATTTGATTAGTTAACATTTTCCGTTAGATGAGAAGATTGAGAGACTAAAAGTATACTTTATAAACTTAAGGGACTAAAATGAAATATGATACAAATATAAAGGACCAAACGTATATTTTATATATATATATATATATATATATATATATATATATATATATATATATATATATATATATATATATATATATATATATATATATATATATATATTCATTCCTACTGTATTCCTTTTAAAAATTTTATCAACTTAATCTGAACAAGAAGTCATATGCATCTAATTAAACTTCTTTTTTAATGGATTGAAAAGCTTATAATTTTAGTGGGTCAAAAAAGAAAACCAATGATTTTAAAGTTTGTTGTGAAGGTTGGATCAATATTAATGTAGATGCCTTAATATGCTTCAAAAGGGATCTGCTGAGATATGATGTGGGCTATAGGCTAATCAATCAATCTTTTCAAAAGAAAAATAAATAAATAAAAACTAAAATTAAGAAAATATGAAATATAGTAATATCAAAACTAAAAAATCCCATTAACACTAATTAGCTAGAATTCCTATGTTATCTCTGTAAAAAGTGAGAATGGGAATGAAACGCTTAACTATTGTTGGAAGATGTAATTTTTTTTTCTGGTTGATATTGATATTAAATATAAGATCTATTTCTTTCGTGGAGAGCAGAACCAGGCGAAGACCCTGTTTTCTTTATTGTTCTTTTCTGACTGGATCTCCAAAAGGGGATCTGGAACCTAGATCAAATGAGGGAGCAACTTCAGTTTTTTACAATTAAAAAAAAATATCATTGCCACATCTCTTGCCATTTAATCTTTCAACTAAGCTTCTATGGGTCAAACTTCAGTCCTAGTTAGCAGTTTAAGGGTGTGTTCTTATTAGCTTTTTGAGAATAGATTTTGGAGAGAATAGCTTTTGGAGAATAGATTATAGGAAAAAGTTATTTTAATAAAATGAGAGTGTTTGGATGATTTTATCAGAATAGCTTTTTTCATTATCAAATGACTAAAAAGGACATTAACTTTTATGATAATTACATATAAAGGATAAGATTATATTTTAAGTATTATTTGACATTAAATTGCATAATAATTACAATAAATGAAATAAATTTGTCCAAACATTTTTAAATTATAACATTTGTCAAATATGTAATATAAAAAAATAGATGCAAAAATTATAAAATTATAACATTAGTCAATTATGTAGTAAATTACAAAATTAGATCAAACGTATATATTGAAGGCGTACACTATATTAATTTTCATCTCCTTTCACAACATGGGTTATCTTTTGCCAAACCTACTGTATCATTCTTCATTTTTCATTAAATTTTAGAAAATGAAAAAATAACAATGAAAAATTAAAAAGTGAACAATTAAAACCCCTAACGGCATTAAAAATGATGTATCTTAACCCATTATTTAACATTAAATTTCATAATTAATACCAAAAATGAAATAAATTTGTCTGTATGTAATGTTAATTAACTTAACTAATTTTTCTAATATAATTAAATTAGAAAAATAAGTCTTATATTAAGGATAAGAGAGAGTATTAAAATTTAAAATAAAAAAAAAGGACAGAAAAAACGCTGAAATTAAAAAAAAAAAAGATGAGAGAGGGTGTGACATGGGACCACATATAGGAAAAGAACCAATGAGAATGAGAAGGTGGAGCCCACAAAGTGCAAAAGGTAAAAAAAATAGCTTATGCCCAAACCATGGTTTTGAAGTCCAAAATCATGGTTTGGGGGTCAAAATAGCTTATTTGAAATTTTTGAGTGTTCTTATACTTTTTCCTCAAAACTATGGTTTTGAGAAAAAAAAACATTTTTTTTGCATTTTCCGAACACACCCTAATTGTCAAACTAATGAGTCTATTACGTAGAAGGGTGACATTGATCCATTATAAATATATTAGAGGCAAAATTATCCCACAAAATATTTTAGGGCGTTGGATACACCTCCTAAAATATTTTTGAGGTGTTAGATGCGCCTTTACATTTTATGATTTTTTTTTTAAATATCCCTATTAATTGCACTCATTAAGGGGGTTTCATTCAAATGTAGTCAAGATAAAAGAAGGTATTTCAAAAAACCAACTCATTTATTACAAATAGCTAACTTAACTAATATTTTTAATTTATCTAAATTAATTATTTTTATTAATATCCAAATTAATTTTCTAACTCTTATATTAAGAATAGAGGTAGAATAAGATTATTTATCGAGGTAATTGGCTTAGTTGCAATTTGTGAGGAAAATTTTATAATTATTTATTCAAAGTTGAACGTGGAGAGGGAGAATTGTATGAGTAGCTTGCAATTTTCTTTTTCATTAAGAAATTGCATTTTATGTTATTCTGATTTAAATTGTACCAAGATCCATATGTTCATTAAAAAAACCTATCAATATATGATATTGATAGGTTTTTTTAATGAACATATGGATCTTGGTACAATTTGAATATATATATATATATGACAGATAAAAATTCAAAGTATATTGACATTAAATGTCAACATGCACTTTAAATTAAATTAAGATCAATTTTGACACTAATTATTAAATAATGGGGTAGATAATGGATTCATGGTTAATTGTACTATTTTTGAGAATATAAAACAGCAAATGGAACTACTCAATGTTTACTTAGTGTTCTAGTTAGCTATTGAAATCCAGCTAAATAACAGGATTAAAGCACTATACATATTTATATATATATATATATATATATATATATATATATATGCACCCACATATCCTGCTGTATTCCTTTTAAAAATTTTATCAACTTAATATGAACAAGAAGTCATATGCAACTAAGATTATTGTAAAGTGTAATGGAGATAATAACATTCTTAACAATATTTTTCATTTATAAGATTATTATTAAAAAGTATCAAATTTATTCTACTTAATCTGACTGCTATTGATTTATTACTCTCATTCTATCCTTAATATAAAATCTACTTAATTATTTGAGTAAATTAAAAAAGTATGATAAATTATTAAATTATAACAAATATGACATAGTCTTTCTAAAATACCCTTACACAATATTAAGTTATATATCAATTTATAAGTTAAATATATCAGTTTGAAAAAAATGATAAATATTAGAGATAAAATAAATAAAAATATTATATTTAACTAGTTCTTATAATTAAGATAAGAGGATGATTATATTTTGTTGGTAAATTGTGTACTGTTAAAAAGGATTGATATAATGGGGACCCTTACATTGTGCACCTATATCACCTACGGAAAACACAATTCGAATTTTGGTATTCAAATGCTTATCTTGATAGCTTTCCAAAAACAAATTAATGTAAATTATGGGAACGGATTTTCTTTATGTGAAGTATATATTATTATAATATTTAGATACCAACATTAGCATAAAACATCAATAAAATAGTTCTTTGATTAATATAAGCATCGTTAGTGTTGTACCTTAATATCACCAATGCTTGTTGAGTAGTCCTTACGGGCATTTCAAAGGTCACTTGTCCCCAAATGAAGTGCGCATGCTTAGACTTTTGTGTACGAATTATATATATATATATATATATATATCAAAAAATGAACTAAATCCAAGCAACGAAAAACGAAAAAAAAAAAAATTGACCAAAACTTGAAACCGATTATAATTTTATTTTATAAAACGACGAAGTCAAATTACTTTTATTTTATTTGGTCAAAAAAATTATTTTTATTTTAGTTCTAAAGCAAATAGAAAGCCTTTTTTTTTTTTTTTTTACCTAATTAGGAGCCGAAAGTAGGACAAAGGCCAACAAGGGTTGGGTCAGACCTTATGCAGCGAACCATCCAAGAAGTTTTGGGAAAATGACAATTAGGTCCCTTGTTATAAAATTAATAACCCAAGAATTTGGAAAATGACACAGAACTCTCAAGTCTTAAGAGTCAGGTTCTTGAATCCGGACCGGATCAGTCGGTCTGGCTCAGAAACCGGCAAACCGGCCGATAAACCAGTCTGGTCTAGGTTCATGTTTAAAAAAAATTTAGATTTTTTCTTTAGAATTTCATAATATAAGTCTAAAATTTTCAATTTCTTACCGGTTTGGTCCTGGTTTAACTTCGGTTTAGCCTCGGCCTGACTCACTGACCTTTAACCCAGTACCCTAACCGGTTCAATGCCCGATCCGAGTTTTAATATCTTACTTAAGAGTCAAAGAGTTTGGCGGTAAAAAAAAACATGACCGATGAAAATGTCCTTCCTCGATCGTAAACTTTAGAAGATACTCTTAAGTTGTAAACCTCGGACATATGTAAATATTGAAAAATAAGTTTACAAGTTACACCAAAACCAATTATTAGATATGATCTAATCATCTCAATTTACAACTATTATATTTCCTTAGATCTTACAATTCAATATTGCATCATATACAAAAATTGATTTTTTTTTTTTTTTATAATTCACAATTCATCTTCCAAAATGTACAACTCACTTATTGAATATTTTTAACTTACCACTCTGATTTTAACTATAAGTCATTTTTAATTAATTCACATGTATCAATAAAAATAGTTAAAAATATTATATTTGTTATAAAATTCAAGTTATTTATAATATTATTCTTATTAACTCTTCTAAACTCTAACATCATATTAATTTTGCTTCCTCTTTCTATGCCATGAGCAATATATGAAAAAAAAAAAAATCTAATACTCCTTAAAACAATCAAATTTCTTATAAAAAGGACCAAAAACACTCTCTCGAAGGTGCCCCATAATAAGGACCGTGTCAATATCATTCAAAATTCATAATTAATAAATTATGTTTTTTTATTTGGGCAATTAATAAATTATGTTGATTAGGCTTTTTTTTCCTCGACAATTAAGGACTCTAGCACTTTCGTCCCAATATGCAAATTTTTTTTTAAAAAAATCTTACTAATTTTCGAACAAAGGAGTCGATTGCCATTAATATATACACATAAATACACACAGACACACATTTATAAAAGCAGGTTATAAAGTCAAAGGAATTCAAGAAGAAAAAGGAGGTCAAATATTATATAAATGGTAGTGTGAGAGTCACTAGCTAAGAAAGGGGAAGATAACAGTTTATGGCTGATGTCAAAAACCTTAAAAAGACAAGTGTGGTGTGGCGCATGTGGTGAGAACATTGTGAAATGACAAGTCACAAATCCCAAATGACGAGTCAGCCCCTCTTTTCTTTTGTGGACGAGGACGCCATGTGAAGCATCTTTTGCTTTTAAGTGTGTTTTGAGGCAATTTATTTTGTGTTTTTGGTAACTTATCTTCTCTTTTTTATATTTGGTTCTTCTTTCTTTTCAATGTCTTATGTGTGATCACTGATCGGCTTGTTTCTTTCTCAATTTCATCATTTCTTATTTTTGAGATGGCACAGCTTTAATTTGCAGAAGATGTTCTTCATTTTGTCGTTATGATCAGTTCAAGATTTTTATATTAATCGAGCAAAGTAGAGCCTGACATACTGAACTTTCAAGAAATAAACAAGTTCATTACCTAACTAAAGCAGAAATTAATTCACACTCAGATAAACAAGCAAGTTTATATAATATTACTCAGCGGTGGTTTCAAATATAGAGACGAACAAACTCATTTATGGATCTACACAAAGTGCTGATAGAATCAGTGAAATTGCTGAAACAACCATAACAAATGCATGAATGGGAGATGCTGAACTAGAAATTGCCCTCAGCCAAATAAACTTGGGTTCACAGTAGGACGATGAGTTCATGAAAAGCTTTTCATTAATATAATCTGCAACAGAAGTTGCCTAACTCTTCTTGGATCAGAAGTTATATATGACTGTTTATATAGTTATTATGCTTATTTATGTCCGACTAATCCTTCGCCGTGCTTAGCGTATCCCATATAATTATCTGCTACAATTTCTAAGGTATAGACCTACAAAGCTAGGCGAAGAAGACAGAACAAACTCCTGATACGCAATCAGTATCAACTTGAAATGAAAAGTAACTCAGAGGATGTCTGCAACATCAAACTTTGAGTGTCAAAGCCTTAATAAATGCGGGCTTTTCTGAACTCACTGGTGTTGTTTTAGATTGTATTTTCAGAGGGGGAAAACATTTTACATTTTTAATCTGTTGCATATGCATTTTTCTCTCTTAATTGAATCCTTAGTCTTGCTCTGTTAGCGCAATTAATTCTATATAAGGGTTAACCATGCTAATAGAGAAGAGTTATTGGGGTTAGCGGTGATTTAATTAAGAGGGAAAAAACTCATAGGTATGAAATTAAAAATTGAGAAAAAGTAAAGATACTTGCAAAATGGTTTTCCCTTTTCAAATCACATCATGAGTTCAGGAATGCTTTCATCATCTCAAATATCAATGATCACTACTTTGAAGCACATTTTAGATCACTGGTTCTATCCCCAGGTCCATATGGGTGTGTGTGTGTGTGAATTTTTCTGTCCTATAAGAGAGAGTTGTAATGGGTGGGTGGGTGTGTAATTGTCTCTTTCCCCAAAAAATTTACTACATGAAGTTTGTGGAGGTACACTCTAAAGGGGCTCCCGTATCAAATTAGTGGACTAATCACTTGGTCGATTATTAGTACAGATTTCTTGTATATGCATTTTGTTCCAACGGGTATCCAATTAATATAGAAAACCAGATTGGAACTTTTCTTCAAAAAAAGCTTATAACTATGTTTCATTTACCTATATGTCATCTGAATGTTGTTGCTCCAGAATCAGAATATTGCATTTGGAATGAACGATCATTGACAAATTAGCTCTCTTCTATGCAGTTAGTCCACTGAAATATGGTATAAAAAGGTCAGTAAAAATGATTTTTTTCATGGCAAACACACCCTACCATGCTATATTAAAATATTATTCATGAATGACAGATAAGTAACCAAAAAAGGAAGAAAAATTAAAATTCTTGTTAAAATCTCTAGAAAGAAGAGAAAAAAAATTGCAACTAGAGTAAAAATAGTCGCTATTCATATGTCACTCTGACACCCAAAAGTATCTTTTAGTCTAAAACCCTAAGGTCCTACACTATGCTTAAACGACCCAGCTAGGGACCAGTAGGTGTCTTGTCTGATCCAAAATCACTCTCATATTACCTCATTCTTTTCTTCTTTGTTCACAAATAAAGTATCTTTGTGATGTTATTACTCGTAACCAACAAAAAAAGAAAGATCATTTGAACATCTTTGTCATTGTCTCATTCTGCAGAAAGATTTCATAACGCTCATATAATCTCCAAAATGCAAAATGCAAGTTGCTAGTTGCAGCATATATATTTTGGTGGTGATGTACGTTCTCCAATCTCAAGTGAATTTCAAGAAGATGATGCATTTTGATGAATTTGCAATGGAAGCCATACAAAGAGAGACAATGGATCCAATTTCTTAAGATAATTCCCTAGTTTATGTCCTACACATGCTGTTTAAATTATTTTGGCTTTTTAGTCCGGCAAATGTTTTAGGTTTGGCAGCTTTTGTAATCTTCGACCAGGACAATGTGTTTTATTAGGTTCTAAAATATAAAGTGCCACAAACTTATCACGCTTGTGGCTTCTTCCTTTATATATGACCCTCTTTTGTCTTCGCCTTCTATGTATGTTTCTGGCGTCACCATTATGGACGCACTCAAAGGAATGTGAAGGTGATACAGTCACTTTACCAGTAGGTGCCTACTCATTTCTTTTCTTACAATAGTGATTGGATTGGATATGATAGAAAAATAATGCATTTAACCATCAGCCTAGAATATGAAAGGTTCACATTTATGAATTCTTAAAATTAGAAATGATTGGAATCATACGTTGGATACTAACTTTTAACTTTTTAAGGGCTGAAATAATAAAGCATGCATATTTCAGCTAAACAAATGGTAGGTGCTCTAAAATTTAATATGAAAATGTTAATTACTTGAGAGACTTGCAGTAAACTCACCATCAAAATTTACAACCTATTATCAGACTCTTTTCATTGTAAATTTATATTGAATCATTCTCTAAAAATATCTAATCCTGTATCAAGAGTCAAATCAAGTAATTGGGTGAATGACGTTTAACAAATTATATCTATTCATATTGTTGTACAAAAGTTAAAAGCTCTCACAACTTTATCTAAAATGTGTGATCAGGTTTCATGACTAAATTTTTTGGATCACGAATTCATATCCTCACCATGTTCCCAACCAAAACCCAAAAGGAGTAGGATAATGATGAAGAAAAAGCACACTTACAAGGATAAGACTGCAAGTGATATCAGCAATATTGCAGACTCAGATCATTGTGATTGCAGCCTTATCTGTTATAGACGACCAAACCTGAAAGCAGAACTACTAGATATGAACCCAATTTGACTAATCACTTTACATAAAGCAAAAAAAGTTGGAAGAAATAATTGAACCCGGCTATTTTGTAGTTTATTGATATTTAGAAACAAGGAATGCAAATCATGCTCTTCCTTTTGCTAATATTACCCCCTCCAAACATGCTTGCTGATAAGGTCATAAGGATAAGAACTTGCTTATTCAATCACCGAGAGAGAAACTAGAGATACAGAGAAAACTGATGCACGCAGAGCTTTGTTTCTACAACATTTAGCTGAAACAGAGGATTTCAGGTGCAAAAATTCGTGTAGAATTGAGGATTACATAAAAGGGGTAAGGAAGGTCCCGACAGACATATCACTTACAGATTTTTGGGACTCTATCCATCCCTCTTTTGAAAGGGGGAAAGGTGAATGGTGATCCATCCCTTTCAAAACCAGCTAGGACTTCCAAACTGAAGTTTAATGTGAGTATTTGACACTGACACGCCATTTCCAACATAAAGTACTGCAAAAGGTAACAAAGGCATTGACTATACACCACCCCTTGTCCAACGAACCTGACATGGTGATTCCCAATCCTTCTGAACTATTGATATGGATGCGATGCAATGAATGTTCTTTTCATCATTTTTCTTTTCGAATGGACCTTAGGAATATAGATTTTAAATGTTTGTCGTTCATTAAAAATATGAGATATGAGGAAGTTTCCTTCAATTTCAACATCAAATAAATGATATTTCAATCATTTTTTTGTATGTCTTGTGTTTGTTAAAAAAATTTGGTAGCAATTAATTATAGCACTTTACTATAAGTCTATTTTTTCACCTTGGCATGATTGTCAAATGGTGTGTGGCCCGTAATTAATCTATCTTTTAGCTTAGGTCAAAAGCGGAACATTCATGTGGAGATTAGGGGATTCGCCAATATATTTTTTAGCCAACCCTTTAGGTGGATTTAGATATCTTATGTGATAAAGTTTATGCTTCCCTATTACATAAGAGAGTTTTTTTTTTTTAATTTAAGAAAATGAAAAAAAAAATACAACTTTACACACTTCATCTTCCCTACATTTCAAAGGATCCGTCTCACCAATGGAGTCGGAAGCCTCTTGCTTTAAGTGAATCATAATGGGAACCTAGTTGAAGAAGATAGAGGGCGGTGAATTTTCTTTATTAAAAACTAGTAATGGCAGTTGAAATGGGACATTTGTACAGAATAAAAAAACAGTTGACGTTTCTATATATACCTATCAATTCTGACCAGAGTCTCCACACCATTCACTTACTCAAATCTCGAGCAATGACCATTATGGCTATGAGCTGCAGGACATGGAGACTCATGTCTATTTTCCTATGCCTTTTCCTTCTTGCTACATCAATTTCAATCTCCCAAGCTCGATCTCTTCCTTGCTCATTCTCCAACAGTCATGGACACAAATCACACCATGCATTTATCGAAAATGCCAAACAAGTGTTGAAGGAGATCACACGAAGACAAATGTTGCTTGAAACACAAGACATGCCTACACGACTCAGCCCCGGAGGACCAGATCCTCACCATCACTAGTCTCCCTTCCAGATTATTTGGAAGGGAAGAAAAGAAAAAATAAGCTAAGACTCACGGGTTTTACTTCTTATTCAAACGGCAGATACACAAATCTTTTAGCATGAGGATAAGAAAAAGGCCCACACAATCTTTATGCTGTGCTATTGATGTTTGTACCTTTATATATCTGTGGGCCGTTTCTTAATCTTCGTATTAAAGGAATAGTGTAGTCGGGCAAGAAGCAACATCCAGAAACAGAGTAGCACTTCTGCATGCCATATAGTTCATCTTAGATATAAATGGCATAAGCATCGATGACACCACAATGGGATTTTGTTGGCCCTTTTTTTCTTATCCTCATGCTAAAAGAATTGTGTATCTGCCGTCTGGATAACAATGCGCGTCTATGCAAGAAGAAAAACCCAGATACAGAGTAATGATTGCAGGTTCAGCTGAGCATCGGTTTCTTTCTTTATTCAGGCAGAGGTTTTTTAATCTCCCCTGCATTCTTCTTTGTATCATTTTTGTACGAGCATTTAATATTTACTTTTACAATGTAACTTTAGAAGATTGTCTTGCCATTTCTTATAGCAGGATTTTGCCTAATCCACTATCTTGTCAGAGGATAATGAACCTATTTCGATCCTAAGTTCTTTGGTTTCACAGAAGCATTTTCACAGTCAGTTGGTGACGCCAAAGGGAGTTATTGTAACTTCCCTTTATGTGATGGCAAGTAAGATGTCTAGTTTCCTCTACTTGAAATTATTAATTTGGCATAATAGTAATGGATTTTGCATAGGGTTTAGCATCTTTCATCATTATAAGTTTTAACTAATCCCAATCTGGAATCTCATTTAGCGGTGCCCCACTTGAGCAAAATACTCAGACAGGACAGTTTCAATCACATTCTTTAAATCTTAAAGCCAATTCCGACAAAATGAGGCTTGTATCCACTTATATCTTGATCTCATGGCAGAGGAAAGTGTCAGATTCTTACACACACGAGAGCATATTCCATAACTGGAGATCTTTAAAAAAAAAAAAAAAAAAAAAGGAATAACTACTTTAACAGAAATACATGTGCATGCAGCTAGAATAGGAATTCAGATCAAACCTACCTGCCATGAATAAGAGAGAAAAAACCGAGGATTCAAAAGCCTGACTGATGTGAGGACATCGATCCACTTTTCCGCCTCAGCTGCAATCCACTAACGCATTTGTATCTCTTTATTAAAAAAATCTGAGAATGCACGAACGAACAACGATTTCCTTCGATAATTGTGCGCTTTCGCCTTCAGAATTTGTTGTTTGTAGATTCATGAGCGTGCGGTTGTGGGGTCGGAGAAGCATAAACCGATCGCTGGGTTTATCCGGCCGCCACAGATTATAAAATCCCTGACGCGGGATTTTTTTTTTGGCCAAAGGGAGGCGGGAGATTTGATTACATCGGTTTTAATACTCAATCACTAACCATGTTATTTATTTAGTTACCATCATAAATAATAATTTTATTTTTTAAATTAAATCATACTATTTAGAATAATAAAGGTAAAGTATTAAATTAAATATATTGTTTGTTTATAAGTTTTACTTAACCATTGTATACAATCAATGGAGAAAATTGCATGGACGTTGAGAAAATATGGAGAAAATCCATGAATGAATTTATCCAAAAAAGACTAGCCTCTGAACTTATAAAACAGGCTTTCATGACTTCCTAGTTCCCATAAAAAATACTCCTTCCGGTTCTAATTATAAGATAAAGTTGATTTTTTTGGAGAAATTAAGGAAGGTAATTAAATTAATTTAGAATATTTATATTTATATTTATATTTTCCCCCAAACTAATTAGTTTAACTAATAAACTAATATATAATCTAAGAATACATAACATATGATATGATTAAGTAACTTATTTAGCTTCCTTAATCTCTCTAAAAAAATTAACTTTATCTTATATTTAAGACCAAAGATAATACAATAGTGTTTGAGAGCTAACATCCTCGGCTGCTTTAGGTCTCTCAATAAAAGACCTTTTGTTATGTTAACAAATTTAAAGCAAGAGTTTATTATAAAATACTAGTCTATTGAGTGAAAGAATTTCTTAAATTTATAAATCACATTTCAATTGTGAAATTCACAACAAAAGCAAACACAAACAATAAGATGAATTTATTTTTTTGGCCAACTAACAATAAGATCTAAACATCATCTAAGATATATATATAGAGAGAGAGAGGGAGGTAAATTAATGCATATGAATTAATGTGGTCATTTCCAAAATTTTTGTGTGTGAAGTAGCTGTGGCTTGAATTGAGGTCCAACTTTATCTTATAGTTTTCACATAGAAATTGTGTATATTAAGAAGTTTTTTTCGGGTTCAATGTGTCTTTAGGAGCATTAAAACAAGAGCAATGTCACCCCTACTCTAACAATAATCAAACAAAAGTCTATAATGTCAGACCCTATGCCACATATGATTTCATGTAAGGATAATTGTCACGCCCTTATTTTAATTTCACATTTACCAGAGTATTAGCGGAAAACGATATGCGGTTCGGTGGGCAACACAGGAATAGCATAACTATACTGATAATATGTGCATGATTACATAATTCCCCCATAGGGGTTCGTACCTGATAAATTCAAATAATGTAGCCGCACAAGGCTACCAGGGTGTTTAAACTCATCCCAGTGAAACGGGGACTTCTTCTCGTCTTCATTCCACTACTGTAATCCTCTCGTACGATACTCTGCATTGTTGTTTGCATATCTTTTGTCGTCTCCTGTCTAAATTGTTGGTAGGGGAGGGTGAGATTCGAGAGAATCTCAGTAGGAAACAGATACTATAATGCATGCATGATTGATGCTATGTGTATGACATGTTAGCTTTATCTAGATGTATGCCCCATATTGACATTTCTGCATGCTCAATGTTTCATACAACAAGACTATGGCCACAACGAAAACCAAAACAGAGCTTCATTTATTCAAATATGCTCTACACAATCAAGTAAAGCAATCACATACGTCACCACACAAGCAGAGATATCAAATACATGCAAATAAGGCAAGTCCCCTACCTCCAATCTTTCTCCTCGATTTGCGTGCCAACAGCTCGGGGCTCCATATTCGATCCTACAATGTCAAATGTACTATTTAGACACTTCCATAGTGTTTCTGGGGGTTATATGAGTCTATCTTGAAAAATTACTAAAATACCCCCGGGGACCCGGCCCCATCGTACCCGGTCCGGCTGTACTTTTCTCGAAATTCTAACCTGGGCTATCCTGACATATTTTCGCCCAAGGAATCCATTTCCGGACTCGGAATTATCAAATTCAATGTAAAATTACGAAATTGCCCTTGGCAGCCCTACTTTTAGGGTTTTAGGGGCGTTTCCGTAATTATGCTTTCTCGGCCTTTTCCGAAAAAGTGCTCAACTGTAACCCCACCTAATTTTCCCTCCTGAACTCAATGGAATCATCAAATCATTGAAAATCCAACTCTAAGACCCATTTATAGCCCTGACCGAATTATATGGGTTTTCCAGGGAAAATTGGGGTTTTTCGGTTTCGGCTCCGTAAACACGTCCCTTTCTACTCCTAACCACTTTATTGACTATGCCATTAGGTTACAACTACCATTTAGTACCAATTTGGGCAGCATAACCCCTAGGCAACTCAATTTCTAAACTTTAAAACCAATGGCAATCCGGCGAAATTTCACCGATTAAATTGCCCACAACAGCCAGAATAAGCAATATACGAAAGTTTGGAAGTTACCTCAAGCTCCCACTAGCTTTTTCTCTTCTTGGCTGAAACCCTAACCTTTGAAATACCAAAAGATGAGCTTCCAAACCTTGAATCACATAGAAGAATAGCTTAGGAACGGAGTTATACGCATTAAGAACCGATTTACCGAAGAAATCACTTACCTTTGCAAGTTTTTCCCTCTCCTTCTCTCTCTCTAAAATTTCACACTTCCTCTCTCTTAGGGTCTGTTATGGCGTCAGTTTCATCTGAATAAAGGAGGAAGATGATGTTTTATTTTAATATCTTATATCATATTTCATTTATTTGATAATTTCCAAATTTTCGGATTTTACAAAATTCTGGCAGATTTCTGCCCAAACTTTGAAAAATCATAACTAATTATAGAAAAATCGAAATGAGGTGATTTCAAAGCCTATAGAACCCTTATTGAGTCTATTTTCAAGGAAAAATATAGAATTTTACTTTATGGAATCAAAAAATTCCCAGAATTTCATTCTTTGCATGTTGTTTCAGAAACTTTCCAGTTTTTCTGGGCTAACTTCAAAAATTCATATCTTTTTGTGTATAGCTCTAATTGCGTCATATGACCTATCAAATTAAAGCTTAGGATGTCTAATTTCATCCTGTAAAATTTCATAATTTTTACTTATCATTTAGTCTTCCAAAACCTTATGATAAGCTCACTGCCTCATAGGCGATTTTATCAAAAACATAATTATATTCTCCAAAATTCATCATTTTACTTTCTTAATACCCCAAAGATATTAGAATCATTAGGGAATATATTTGGGACATCTACTAAATCGGGGCTTAGTAGTCCACTCAATTTAGGCTTATTCCAAAGCCTCTAATCCCAAAATCCGGGATATTACAATAATTATGCCTTTTTCTTTGGTCATTTTTTGCCACAGAAGTTTTCATGAGAAATAGCAATATTGTCCGGATGTATAAAAAAAAGAGCAATTTTACCTAAATTTAACAGAAAAAGGATAAAAATATGAAAGACTATTGAAGACGCAAAATGAAATACATGATAGAGATGATCAATGGCTCACCCTTACCTCTAGTACTAATCCATTCCCTTATCTATTCTTTAAGCATCACTAATTAAACATGAATCTCTAACTCATTTAATTTAATTCACCTACTAAAATTTTGCATGCAAATTTGATTTAATTTTTTTTTTTTGTTACGTTGGACATTACAAGTACATTAGGAGCAATGCCGTTTTAAAATTTTTTTTACTTTTTTGTTCAAGGTTATTCTGAAAGTGTTGAAATTGAGCAATGTTACCCTTTATTATTGAAAGTGTTAATGGTCAGCATTGATTTTTAACAGTCATCAACATTAGTTTTTTAATAGGATAAGGTAATATTGTCACGTTTTAAAATTTATGAGGCGTCATCATCATGCCCAAAAAAAAAACTTCTGAAAAAATATTGTTCCTGACAAAGATACTTCAAAACAAATTTCCACTTTAATTATCTATCGATTTATGAATGCTTACATTACTTAGAAGGCATCTAGAAAACTTCGTGGCCTAGTCATCATGACATGGATAGAAGTTCAACAAACACTTCACTTTTTAGTTTCTTTCGGTTAATTGGGTTTGCATATATAATAATATCATCACCGCATCTCTTTCTTAATTTGTTCCTTCTCAATCTTCATCCTCTTCGAATACCTTGATCCGATGTTTTGAAACTTGAAAGAATAATTTGACAGAGACAGGAATCATACAACGAAAGGATAATATTCCTCAAACAAAAAGGCCATAATATATACATGAAAAGGAAGAATAATATAATTAAAATTTTCATTTAATAATTAACTAAGAGAGTTCAGAGTATATTTGTAAGTGCTAAGGATGAGTGGAACAGTTGTGGGTCGGTTATAATCTAAACATTTCTATTCATAGGAGTGACCACATGAAGAGCACTTTCATCTTTCAATTTATTTTTACGTTAAAGGTTCTCTATTTTATTTTTGTTGCTCCAAATTACTAGTAATAATTAAGGTTCTTTTTTTCTAAAAGAAAAAATCTATTTGGCAATGCTCGAGTTTATGACAACTACCTCAATCAAGATTAGTGAATGTTAAAAAGATTTTTTATTATAAATTTTAAAAAACTGAAGCATCCTAAGGATTTACAAATATATTCTGGGCTCATTACTTACGATAACTTTTTGGGTGCTTTCGCCTTTTTAATTCTGCGCCGACTTTTTTGTTGCTTTCAGTTGTTATATTCCACGGCGGCTGGTGATAGAAAATATTATGCTAACTTGCCGTCCCATCCCATGTGCTTACACCTTAATGAACATTTATATCAACGGATAATCTTATTAACTACCCAACAGAAATTTGTTTCTATATGATTATCCAGTTCTGTTATGAACGTGTTTGAGAGGGTTGAGACTTGAGAGAGAGAGAGAGATTGAAAGTTTTTGGGCTAGTTTAGTTCAATCTCATTGCACTCTATTGTAAGGTGTAATAGGGTTTTTTTTTATAATTATTTAAAACTAATATATAACATAAAATCAATTTTACCCTTAACATAATCCTCATAGGAAAAATTGCTAAGCATCGCACTACTTCACCATAATTGTTGAACTAACTCAATGGGGATTGTTGGATAGAGCTCTCAGCCACCGTTGCTGCCGCCACCCTTAGTTCTATCGGTTGTTATTATCTTGCACTCTAATTTAGGAAAGGGAAATGACCGAACAAGATATTTAGAAGTATAAAAAGACTTGTTGGCAATGGGGAGTGGCGGCGACTAAGATGCCCTAATAACAATGTATCTGTCACGTTTATATGAGGTTTTAGACCCAAGTATAACATTGACATGTTTGGGTGTGCACATTTGTTTTTGTTTTTTTTTTGACCTAGGTGTGTGCATATGTTTAAATTTTACAACCCCCTATCTTTTTTATAAGAGCCCAAAATTGAATTGCCTTGGTCTTTTTTATAAGAGCCTGACAAGAGTTGTCTAAACAACATTTAATAAGTTTTTTTTTCCATTATTACCCTCATTAATTATGTAAATTATATTAATTAAAAGGTTGATGATACCTATATTTACTCTGTTACTCTATCTTATTTGTCTCTTCATAAAAAATGGCATACTTAGAAAAATATATTTATTTTAGATACACTTATCATTTTTAACTAATTTAACTTATTTTTTTAAGCTACGTAATCCGTTTATCATGTTTTTATAAATAGGAAAGGAAGAAGTATACAATAAAATAAAAAGTTGTTAATATACATTAATAAGGAGTAAACTTTAATGAAAGCGGTTTACTTTTTCATTTGATGAAGTGGAGGCTAAAAGTAATTATTCTTTTTGCCCGGGAGGCTAAAAGGAATTGATAGGTCAGAGATCCAAACACTAATTAATTAATGGAGGGAATGCCCATGAAGTGAATTTGACCTCTTCAAAACCGATTGGGATAGTGTCGTCCTTCAATGTTTCACACAATATTAGTTATTAATTACTATAATAATATGCATAGACCAAACGAGCTATAAGTGGCTAGCTAGTTATTTTAAATTCATAACGGTATAACTAATATTTTAAAATCACATTAATTCGGCTGGTTTATCCGGTAATTAAATTGACTAACACCGACCGGTTAATGACTATAAGCTTCTCAAAATCAATACTATAATTTATGGGTGCTTCTTGATAATGATATTACTCTCTAGTATTCTTTACATAAATTAAGAAGATTAGTTAAAATTAGTTATTTTTAACAAAATCTCAAAATTATTCCACACAAAAGTAATTAATTAGAGGAGTTAGGTTGATTAGTTACAAGGATTAGTTATAGTTAGATAGGGATCACACTATATCATTAAAAAAAAAAAAACCTTTAGGGTAAATATGTTGTGCCATGAAATATACTACCTCCGGTTCTAAATATAATTTCCATACCAGTTGATTTTTTTGGAGAGATTAAGGAAGCTAATTAAAATACTTTAAAAGTATTCATATATATCATTTTTTCTTTAAACTAATTTATCTGACTTATAGAATGATATATAATTTAATCATACACAATATATAATATGATTAAGTAACTTATTTAGTTTCCTTAATCTCTCTAAAAAAGTCAACTAGATCTTATATTTAGGACCGGAGGTAATATAATTTTATACCTCCTTAATTTGTTCTGCCTTGGAAGGTAGGACATGGTTTGATTTTTTGTTTCACCTAAGAAATGGTTTGATTTAAATAAACAAGATACTACTAATTAAGTGTATTACCAGAAAATCAAAAAGACTAAAGTGTATTATACTATGCTTTAATTTCTCTTTTCCTTGTTATTCATGCATTTTATTTTCATTAAAAACTTAAAATAAAAGAATAAACTAGTTAAAAAGTGATTGAATGATTCAACTACGATGTAACACCACCATGAAAATAACACACCATGAAAGATTAATGTTTCCCGATTCAATGATCGATTTAGCTAAAAAAAAATCACTTAAGCACTTGTAGCATCTTAATTAACTAGTAATAGTCTAATATTCCTAAGATCCTATTTATAAATAACTTTCAATTCATTTCCAACATTTTTCATTAGAAAACTTTAATAAATCTCATTAACCGCTTCTTTAAAATTTAACAATTTTTTTTATTTTACCCATATTTAGTACACACTATATCTCATGAAAACATAGTCTAGAGAATGATAAATAAAGAGTATAAATATACATTCATATAAAAAAATTTAATATGAACATTTCCTCTGAATTATAAATAAGAGTATGAGTATATGTTTGTGTGGCTTAAAGAAATGTTAATAAATTGAGGCAAACAACACATGCGTCCCACTGAAGAGCAGAGACGACATTAATGGTTGGAGGGAAGGAATGTGTGTGTGTGGCGTGGCCATGTGATTGATTTTTGATTGTGGAGAAGCCATAAACGACACTTTCATTTCATGGCTTAATTATCTGAAAAAGCTGCGCTGAGTTACAAAACAGTTTCAAGGTTTCTTTTGTCCTTTAATCTAATTCTTTATTTACTTAATCTCATCATGTCTATTCTTAAATATAACGTTTTCGAGTGGATAGGACAAACATAAGATGAATGGGTTTGGTCGGCTAATTTACTTTAAT
Organism: Inga laurina; assembly: GCA_963855925.1. Taxonomy (NCBI): domain Eukaryota; kingdom Viridiplantae; phylum Streptophyta; class Magnoliopsida; order Fabales; family Fabaceae; genus Inga; species Inga laurina. Next base: position 54,456,830 of record OY979707.1, on the reverse strand, counting down.
CCTTTTTTTAATTGTTTTCAGGTATCTTTTTAGTAAAATTAATTTTTTTCGAGGTATATGAGTCCCTACATTAACGTAATATAGCAGGAATATGCAATTCAATTAGTAGAAAGTTATAAATTTGATTTATAGCAAGATATATTATTATCTTCGGTTCTAAATATAAGATTCAGTTCTTACTTAATTATATTATATGTTATGTATCACATCAGTTTATATATTAGTTTATAAGTCTGATAAATTAGTTTATAGAAAAATGATGAGTATAAATACTTTAAAATAACTTATTTAGCTTTATTTATCTCTTTAAAAAGTCAACTTGATTTTATATTTAAGACCGGAGGTAGTATCTATTTTGACCTACCTAGATAATAATTAACTTGTAAGTGCGGATAGAATATGGAAATTAAATTTAAAATTTAACTAATGTCATTTTGGCACTATTGTAAAAACAGACCAGACTTTTTTTTTTTTTTTTTTTTTTCAGACTGACAACAGACCAGCCTTATCTAGAGGGAATTAGTAGAGTGGGCAAACTGTTAAAGAAGGGATCTATTGGGCTCTTGTTTAGAATTATTCCTTCCGATATTAAATATTAAATCTAAGAATATTTAATATCGAATTCAGAAATATTGAGAGAAAAAAGCAAGTTAGTTTTTTTTTTTTTTTTTGTAATTAATAAGTTAATAATTTATGACAGTTTTCCTGAAATATTCCTCTCATTTACTGGAACTTTCTTCATCCATTTAAATTTGAAAAAAAAAATGGAGTATTAAATAGGAATACCTCAAAAAAAAAAAAAAAAAGGTGAAAGACAAAAGTAGATAAGGGACTTTTTTTTTTTAATCGATTACCAGTAGATAAGGTAGCATTATATTAAGTACCAAACCAAAGTCCTCGTCATGGCCTAGAGTCCAGGAATATATGGCCTGCCTTTTACGAGTTCGAGCCTAAACAAGTTGACCCATTTTCTAAAAGGTCTCATATTTTTCAAGCCCGTGGTCTTATAAGGTTGATTTTTCACGGGCTCGGACCTCAACGGGCTTAAGCTCATTATAATTCCAAAAAAAAAAATTATTTTTCAAGTTTTACAATTTACTTATTATTTTGCTTTAAATTGAAAGACATTATTTTTAAAACTCATAATTGTTTAGTTAAAATAATCATCTAATGTCCATATTAGCCTTTTTTTTAAGTTTAAATAAATAAAATATTGTAGAAAATAAAATAAATTAAATCAATTAATAAGTGCTTGCCTGTTATTAATACTCTATTAGGTACTTTGGTATCTCTCAAATTGATAATTTGATATAATGATATTATATTTATTAATTTATTTTAAAAAAACATTAAACGAGCCTAAAAGGGCCGGCCCTTTTAAGCTTGCTTCCTTTTTTAGCCTCTAAATTATAAACATGGTCTTTAAATGGTTCAGGCCTAAACGGGCTTGACCCAATTTCCCGACTCTAACATGGTCCGAATAAAGCTTCTTCTCTAATTCCTTCCTTAAATTTGTAGCAGCATATGTACATCCTCCGGTTTAAAATGTAGTCATTTTTAACCCCTCATTATAATCCAGAGAGGTTAATTAATTAAATTTGTTTTAAATTGAATTTCTTCCAACTTTACTCTGTTTAAATTTGTCTTGTCTCTCTCCTCTTTCTCCACATCCAATGTGCCTCATCAATAAATAAAAGGGTAAAATTAAAAATGACAATTAATGACTCAACTCTCTAGGTGACTTATAAATCAATAATTTCTTTTAGAACGAGCTCTTTATTTTGAATTAGAGGATTACATTTTTAAATCTTGGACTTGCATCATTCTAATTCAAATCATGAACCTGAATTTCCTCAAAATTTGTAGGATTGGCCCCCAGGTAAAGTTCACTTTTAATTGAATAGAATTGAGTTCTTATTTGATACTCCCTCATGTTTTTAATATAAGACATATTTAACTAATTTGATTAGATTAAGGAAGTTAGTTGAGTTAGTTAACATGACATATATTTTCTAAAATACTCTTGTTATCTTCCTTAATTCCTTAATTCCCTCTCCTCATTAATTATTATTGAGGGAGTATCGATAGGGGTTAAATTAGGAAAAGATTGACGAATATGAAAAATATGTTTTATAGTTAAGATCAAGATATATCAACTCCTTAAATATGACTTGTATCAAAGACTGGAGGAGTACTACCTTCACTCCTTAATATAAGAGCTAGTTAATGGTTGAGTTTGGTCCAAAATATAATATCCCAATCTATTTTATCTCCTATATTTATCATTTTCCTCCAAACAAATTTAATCACCTAACTTATAAATTAAATTGATATACAATATAATGTTATACAGAGATATTTTAGAGAGATCATGTTAATTACATTTGTTCAAATTAATTAATTGATTTCATTTATTTAGATTAATAATATACCCAAATTATTTAAGTAGCCCTCACAAGTAGCAATTATATATTGACAAGAGGCAACCAAAAGTGAGAGAGAAGACAAGGAAGGTTTGGATCATCACAGTAATTTAAAGTGCTTACACGAAATTTCAATAACACTGTTCCACAAACAAAAAGTAACTCATCATTATCCTCTCACACAAGATGCTCTATCACTTATAGCTCGGACCTCTATAAATAGGCCCTTCTCTTGTAATTATACTCTCACAGATACCTCACAGTGCTAATAATCATATACATAACATTAAAGTCTTTGATTTGCTTATTGCTTGCCATATAGATATATTAACTTGTATATGACTATGGCTTCTCATTTAAAGTCATCACTCATGTTTGTTCTCATTGTTGTAGTTGTTGTTGTATCACTGTTTGTAGCAAGCTCAGAATCAAGAGTCTTCCCTGAGTTCTCCTCCAAAAGAAGCAGAAAGATTGACTCACAACTTCTTTTGAGTCAAGTTATCAAAACTTATCATTCAAACAGGTCAATGCTTGAAGGAAGATTGGACAGAATGTCGCCGGCCGGACCCGATCCTCAGCACCATTGATGATGGTTGTTTCCTCCTCAAGAAATTTTCAATGTCAATTCTGAGAAGAGAGAAGACTCAGTCCATGTTAATTCTATATATCTCATTGAAAACATGTTTGCTTTCACACAAACATGGTTTTGATCATGTTTAATTTTTTTTTTTCCCAAACACGTCATGAATATATGGGGAGAATGATTTTTGGATCCTTAAAGATACACAAACATGAGGGTTGGAGGGTGGTACGTGGGTCCCACACCGTCAACTCATTTCTGCATGTGTTTATCTCTCTTCTTACAACATCGTATTACTGCAACAGAGAGATAGTTCTGAATTACCTCTATAGTGTAACGAGAGATGGAGATAAAAATATGTTCTATTTTTGTGAGGCCTACTCTCCATTTTCTCTCTTTGTTTACACTTCAAGTTGCATTTAAGAGATCCAAATATCAAATTAAAGCAATTTGAGAAGAGAAGAACAACAGAGAACATGTCTTTTTATCTGTTTCTCGCAGACTATGAATCTTCCTATCTGAGTCACATAAATTTACATGAAGCGTTTAAGATTAAATGCTTTATGTTATTTATGAGTGTGTGTGAGAACATCATATAGTAGTGTGATTTTCTCTCTTAAAATTGACACTGATAATTTCTTTAGGAAATGCCAAGAATTAGGGGATGTACTGAATGCTACTTCTTATAACTACGTGCTCTTCTGTTCTATGTTTGAATTTAAGCAGAATAAATAAGTAGAAACTTGTGTTTCTCATATGCAATTTTCTCATGTAATGACTTAGATTCAATGCATATCTTATTTTTCTCTTCCTATTTTTCTTTCTTCATTTTTTCTAAGGATACTTGCCAAAAGTGAATCAAATATTAAAGAAATTTAATATATGTTTGATATTCTTTTATGGATTAAGATGCATCCAATATTCTAAAATATTTTCTCAGTAACACTCAATTTCCTATTTCCAGATTAGTTTAATAAATTCACATCTTTTTTAAGAAATTGGATTGTCTCAGCTATTTCACCTATTAGATTGACAAAACCTAATCCTTATTGTACGTATAATCAAACACATGCATGTGCACATCAGTGTTCATGGATTTCTTTTTCCAACCATCGAGTTTTTTTTTTTTTTTTTTTTTTTTCCGACTAACCAACTATTGAGTATTTGATCCTAGAATCCTATATTATTTGAGCATTATTGTTGCGCTCAAATAGATATAACTTTATGTAACTTTTTTTTTATCTATATAGTATATGTAAGAATATTCCGGTGAAAAAAAAATTAAGAATATGTGAAGTAAAAACCCACATGGAATAATATCGAAAAAAAAACCCCACATGGAGTCAAAAAAAAAAAAAAATCTCTTATATATCTCTTCTATCTCCCTCTTCATATGAGTAAGTGAGCAATTAAGGGTCCGAATGTGAATACGTAGAGTTACTATAATTCATGGATTAACAAGAAGGAAAGAGGGGAGGGAAAGAAATACTTCATTTGGTTCTTAATATAAAACTCATAAATTATTTAATTATAGTATATGTTATAACAACAAAACCTTAATATCCCACTAGGTGGGGTCAGCAATATGCATTGCATGATTTTATTGTGCTTTATTGAAAATCATATTTTTTGCAAGATTATTAACTAAAATATCTCACTCTATAATCTCATTGTGTATTAATAGATTATATATCAATTTATAAATTAAAAAAAATTAGTTTGCAGAAAAATAATAAGTATATATACTATCATGTAATTTATTTAATTTCTTTAAAAGAGCCAAATGCAATGAACTAAATTATTCAACCATACATTAAGAATCAATATTCCCTAAAATCTTGAATGACCCTCGTAAACAGAATTTAAGTTCATACCCTCCGGCCTCCAGCAACTAACTGCTCTCACAGATTCACATTATTAAATCACGGTGTACACCTACTCTAAACAAAACAGAAAAACCGGCACAGACCAATGCCGGCCACATTACACCGACGACGGTCCTTATATTGCAAATCTTGGATTATTTCTCTATGGAATATTCACAAAAACCTATCAGACATGGATCTGAAAGTTCAACTAATTAACTCTTGTTGGCAAAGTTGATTCCTTTCTCAATAGATGCTTTGAGTTCAGACTTGAGGCTGTCAAGACCGTGTTGTTCATAATCTGAAAGAGGACCTAAACCCATAACTTCCTCCACACCATTCTTCCCAAGCCTCACCTGCAAACATTTATGATCACCAGTTACAACAAACAAGCCCACATGCTTGAATCAACGAGAATACAAAATTTAAAAAAGGGGAAATTGCGTTTAGGTCCCAAGGAAGACCAATTATTATAAGTAAGTCCCTTGAAATCATCAAATATCCAACAAGTCCCAAGGAACCTCTAGGTAATATATTCCAATTGTGAAAAGGCGCCCTTGCCCCTGTTTTTATTTTTGATAAAAAGTCAAAATGATATTAATTAAAGAGTCTTAATAGTAGTAGAACAACAAGAAAGGAAATCATAAAAGGAATTAGGAAAATAACTAAACACTTCAACTTCCAAATGAGAAGAGGAAGAAAAGAGAGTAATAATATCCTCCATAAATATGTCTCTTGATGTGATTGAGGAATTTGCAAGTCTGGCAGGCTGTTTCATAGAAGCCATGATCTTTAAAGGGGCAAGACTAATAAAGAAGAAAAAAGAGTATATAATCCAGCAAAAAGCAGATTTAAGACATCTATAATTGAAGAAAATGTTATCCCTATTTTTCCAAATCCATTGAAAATATTAAAGTGGTTGGCCATAACAAGAAATCCATGCATGCCCTTGTCCCTGTTGAAGTTACACAAATAACGAAGTTTGGCATGAAATGATTTCAAGGGGTAAGGGCGTCTTTTTACAATTGGAATATACTACCCACATGTCCCTTGGGACTTGTTGGATAATTTGATCGCAAGGGATCTATTGGTAATAATTTGTCTTCCTTAAGACCTGAACATAATTCCCCTTTAAAAAAAACATTAAGATATGATACAGAACAACTGTCATAGTTCAATCACCTTAGAAGCAAAGAAAGGTAGCTCAGTGACATTGGATTGCACAAATGAGCACTCAACTACATCTGGAACCCCATTAAGTCCTTTAATGCAAGCATCAGCGAAAAGTGCTCCAGCATAGCTGCAGAAAGCCAAGAACCTCATGAATCCAATGCTCATCTTTATACCATAAAAGCATAGGTAATACAAATTAAAAGATTCAAGTCACTTAGAATCCATAATCTCTAAGAATAGAAAATGATCAACTTGTTAGTTATTAATGCTTGAGATTCACAATCATTATTTCAAAAACTCATGTTAAACCCATGCATCTTAACTTGAATTATGTTCAGCAAATTATGTTAACTTCACATTCCTTTATGTATCTTTGTACCTAACAAGATAACCTAAATTGTATACAATTCTTTGCAATAAAGCATTTAAGAGGATGGCTACACTTACGCCATTGACAGTGTTGCAGAACCTTTTCCAGCCTTCGCTTCCACAACCTCTGTTCCTCCATCTTGTGTTCGTTTTGTCAGAGCCTTAATATCATCATCTCCTAGATTGGCTTTTGGTGATGCCTATAACAGCGAAAAGGTTCAAAAGTTAGGCAATTTCATGAAAAAGAAGGAAGTCAAACAAGACATTACAGAATCTAAATGTTGGGCTGAAGAGCAAGAAGATACTTGAGAAAATAGTGGGAGAATAGTTATGCCTGCATGGCCTCCTACGACAGGCACATTAACCTCTGCAGAAATATGCACAAACCTAGTAATCAGTGACACATAGTAGCAGTAAAAGAAATTTAAATGGCTATTTAGCCATCAAGTCATCGTATTCAACAATCAAAAACTTCAACTCCCAAAGCTCACCTCCACCCAAAAAAAATAAAAACAAATAAAGACTAAATGTTTAAATTTTTTTCTTGAGCTTATGTGTAGTTGGCCACTATTCAAAAAACCTAATGACTGAAATTTAATCTCAGATCTAAGTCGGAACTAGTTTTGATGCATATTCAAATTTAAAGGTAGACACCATGAGTTCATCTGATCTAGATTATTCAGATTAGATCTGACGGTCCATATTTAATTTTTTTCAATTTTTATTTTTTAAAAAAATTATTTTAATAGGTAGAAAATTTAAAATAAGGATAATCACTTAACTAACATTTTTTCAAAACTGATTTTTTATTTAAAAATCATAAGTTGAAAAAAATTAAATCCGGACCGTACAAATATCCACATCATATGAGCTCATGGATAGGTACCAAAACTAGTTCGGATCCAACTCCCAATTTATTAATCTTCAGGTAGCCAAAACTAAATATATTACCAAAAACCAGAAAAGACATAAAAGTAACTACGAAGTTAGAAAGTTTAACATACCAGCAGCTGGAACTTTTGCCTTCCCAGCATAGAAAGTTTTTGCCCTCACAACATCAAGGGTAGTAACCCCAAACAACTTCCTTTCATCATAAGCCCCTGCCTTCTTGAAAACCTCAGCAGCGATTGGAACAGTAGAGTTCACAGGATTGCTTATCACGTTAACAAGTGCCTGAGTTCGATCATATGAAGGAAAAATACATATAATTTTCAAGCATACACACATAATCTTATAAAAGCTCATGATATAGATCGTTTGCATTTTCTCATTTCTTTTATTTAATGCTTCCTTGTGATTTTCTAGTCTTCATTCTAGTCAATTCCATACTACTATTGCAAATGCATCCCCATGCATCTTTTCACCATGGTTTTGAATTAAGAAGATAAAAATACAATGAGGGTGAACAGCACTGCTTCTTGGAAAATAGACAACTGCTCCATTGTTACCATTGGACTTCATGGATCTTTGATTTGAACAATATAAACAACAGATTTTCGAACTTTAAGTGGGTACAATGCCATAGCAACCACAATAATACACTCAAGAATACTGCCACCATCCTTATATATAAGGTCCTTTTTTTTAATGAGCTTGTTCCTTTTTATAAGGTCTTTTTTGATTTTGTCTCAATAATAAATACATTTCTACTTATTTTGCCCTTAATTACTCTCTCATCCATTTTTTGTTATCACACTCTCTTTTACTCATTCATAAATAGTGGCCTTTTTGCAAAATAACTTATATTTTCTACATATTTATTACTTTTAACTAATTTTAAATTGTTTCTTAGAATCCTGCGGCTCGGTTGAAAGGACCTTATATATAGGGTTAGAAGGAATAGGATTTAGTATCTCAAATAAATATCATCCACCACTCAAGAATATGTTTTCAGTAGAATTTAGTATTCCAAATAAATTTCTAGTATACTCACCACCCTAAAATATTTTTTACTAGCACCAAGTGGCAATCACCCAGCACTTAGAAGTTTTTTTTTTTTTTAGTAGCGCATAGTATTCTATCTAAAAAAATGCACTAAAAGTTACTTTATGTTCATAGGTGCACTAAAAAATAATTTTACGGTGTTAAATGTACTAAAAATTATTTTAGAATACTAAATACTATTTTTTCCGGTCCTTAATATAAGGCATATGTTTACCTAATTTGATTAGATTAATGAACTTAGATTAGTTAGTTAATATGTCATGTATTTTCTAAAATATTATAGTTATCTTCTTTAATTTTGTCATTCCCTTTCCTCCTTGATTATTGTTGAGGAAGTACCAATAGGAGTAAATTAGAAAAAATATTGATAAATATAAAAATTATGTTTTATATTTAGAATTAAGACGAACTCCTTGAATATATCTTATATTAAGAATCAAAAGATTACTTAGAAATATTCAAGAGTGTTGGATGTTTTTTTTTTAAAGCAGACCAGAATGGCAAAGAAAAGGATCCAGATTCATCAAATCCCCGGAAGGGCAAGGGCAAAACACCAAAACCACGCAGAATGAAGGGAGGAAAAGCTTTTTTTAAAAAAATAAAACAAGGTGACCATTCATCAACAACCACAATGAGTGTGTTCTGATTAGCTTTTGGATAATAGTTTTGACAGTTTACGAGGTAAGTATGTGAGAGGAGTTTTATCTCGATTTATGAAAAAATGTGTCTAAAACCATAGTTTTGGGTAAAAGAACACACATAGCTCATTCTACCAAGGAACTCAGTTTAGCAGATGGGTTTTGTACAATGTATTCGAAGCAAATTAACATAAACAGTAGTCGGCAACAATTAACGTATAATGAGTAGTTAAAACTTTAAACAAGTGAGAGAGAAAAGATACCCACATGAGGACAGTACTTGGCAATGGCAATGCAGAGTGATTTGACGATGCCGGCATTAATGTTAAAAAGATCATCACGTGTCATTCCAGGCTTTCTAGGCACACCAGCCGGAATTATAACAATATCTGATCCTTCCAAAGCCTTCCCAAGCTCATCTTCACCCTGGTATCCAGCCACCTTCAACGCCAAGGCATAAACACCTTATTAAATTATAGGGTTAATATCGTCCTTTGGCCCTTAAATTTCCCCTCATTATCATTTTGGTTTTATTCCTTAAGTTTCAAAATTTAAACCATTGGTTTTTGTTCCTCTAAAGACAAAATCGTTTAAGATTTTAGTAAGTTATAGAAACTAATGTTTTAAATCAAATGAAATTGGAGGGGATGCTCTAATTTCCCCTCTTTCTCATTATCTTATCATAATCTTATCTCCTTCATTAAATCATAAAATAAATGGTTTAGATTTAATATTTTATAAGATTATTATTATTATATTTTATAAATTAAATTTTTTTTCTATATGGCAAAGGATTTTAAGGGTGCAAATTTACTTATTTATGTTTAAAATAATAATTTTATAAAAGATTGAATCTCAATCATTTATTTTTTTCAATCTAAAAGTGGATATGGGATTATGAGAAGAAAATAAAAAAAAGGACAATGAGAGAAGCTCAATCAAAAAATAATATGGAAAAAAACAAAACTTAAGATTAAAACATATGTTTGCTCAAAAAAAAAGATTAACACATGATTTAAAACTTATTTCATCCTCCACCTCCTGATCAAGAGGTGGAAAATGAAGAAAGAGGATAGGTTGGAGTAGTATTTTTGTAGGGAGAATTACACTTAAGTCCTATAGAAGAGGAGAAATGAAGAAATGGTTCCTATAGATTGCAAAATGAAAAAATGATCCTATGGAGTTGTCAATACAGGCTAATAGAGTTGTTAATAGGACTATTTTTTCATTTTGCAATGTACAGAGACCATTTCTTCATTTTGCAATGGTTCCTATAGATTGGAGTAGTATTTTTGTAGGGAGAATTACACTTAAGTCCTATAGAAGAGGAGAAATGAAGAAATGGTTCCTATAGATTGCAAAATGAAAAAATGATCCTATGGAGTTGTCAATACAGGCTAATAGAGTTGTTAATAGGACTATTTTTTCATTTTGCAATATACAGAGACCATTTCTTCATTTCTCCTCTTCCATGGGATCTAAGTGTAATTCTCCCATTTTTGTATTGTTGTTTTTGTTATGAAATGATATCCAGATTTATCCTCACCAAAAAAAAAAAAAAAAAAACTTGACAAAATCAAAATGACAGCAACGTCAGGGACATCACACTACAGCAGTAAATCCCGTACTCTTGCAAACTCCAAAAAACGATGAACAAATGCAAGGAAATGTACCTCAGATTTGGTGCTAACGTGGCTGATATCAGCGGCGACACCGGGGGTTCCGGCGATATCGTAGAGTGAGAGACTTGAGACGTGGGGGTTGAGCTTCATCAACATTGATAGGGGCTGACCAATCCCGCCGGCGGCTCCGAGTATGGCCACCTTCCGTTCAGGTACGGCATCGTTGGAATACCCACGGCAAGAGAGATGAGAGGAGCCACGAGCCACGACTGAGCGTAAGGATCGGAGCAATGTCGGATTCACCATTTTCTATCTCAAGTTCCCGAGAAAATAAGCAAGAAATTACGAGCGCCGGTGAGGAAGTGAACTCAACAACTGAGGTTTAACAATGACGAGCCAAGTTTCAGGTGTAATAGTAGTGATAATAATAACAAATTGTCAAAATTTACGGATATTAAATATCATGAATCATAAATTTGAGCCATAAAAATTATAATTTTTTTTTGAATAAAGACGGTCTTAAAAATATAAAATAATTAATTCACTTGGTGCATGAATTATATCTATTTCTTTCGGAACGTGTTTACTAGTTGTGATAACTTTGTTAACTCTCATATTAATCAATTTACCCTTTTTTAATAGAACATTTTACAGTTTACACATTATACTACATTCATATTGACGGAGTCCTTAAGCCTTCTTTTATTCCTGTTTTTAAGCAACAAATCAATAAATTGTAGGGTAATTAATAAAAACACGTTAGAATTTGTTGTGTTATTAATGATTTTTTTAAATTACTCATCCGAACTGATTGAAAAATGTAATTTTAAAAAAATTGATTGATGTTTAGTCTGAAATATAAGATCTAATTAATAGTAGAAATCACACTACAAACTAGATCCTACGACTAACTCCCTTATTTCTCAATTACTCAAATTTGACTTGTCATTCCAAACTCACCTTCGTTTACAGCTAATAAATAAAACAGAGCGAGGATTTTATAAACCAAAAGTCTTAATGCTCGTTTAGAATAACTTATTTTTGAGTAATAAGTATTTATAAATCGTGATTCATAGTATATGAGGTAAGTATGTGAGATGAGTTTTATCTCGATTTACATAATAAACATTTATATTCAAAAAATAAGTGTTCTCAAACATGCAATTAAATTTAGACAAAAAGTAAACAGTGGAAGTATTACTATAGCTGACAAGTGACTAAATCAATGACAATGAGTCTGTTTGTTTGGGCGACCAGATTACTTATAAGTTGCTTTTTACGTAAATCGAGACACAACTCCTTTCACATACTTACCTCGTATACCGTAAATCATTATTAAAAAGTAACTTATAAGCAATCGAATCGCTCATCCAAACGAGCACAATATCCGCTCAATTATAGACTTATAGTGGCGTCCAAAGCAGTGTTGAGTTTTTCTAGCCCACGTGTACTGATCAGCTTCTTTCCCATATGTTAAATCTTTCTCAGCTTTTCGTCAATCAGTCTCTATTTTGAACACTACACTATTTCTTGATTTTGGCATGCGACAACAGAACAGAATAATTTGCACCTGATCTTCCAAAATTTGACATGGAATATTTTAGACAAAAAAGGATAATTAGGTAGTTTTATACCATGTTCTTAAACCCAGATCGGACCGGTAATTGGCCAACAGGCTGGTTTTCCGGAAAGCGGTTCGGTTCATGATTTTTTTTAAAAAAAAAATTTTAAAAAAATCATTTTTTTAAATATTTTTCTTTAGAATTTTATATTAATAAATATAAAATATTCAATTTCTCACCGGTTTGACCCCGGGCTGACCCACTAACCCTTGACCTAGTACTCCGACGGATCCAGTGACTGGTCCGGATTTTAAAACCTTGGTTTTATGTGATTTTCATTTTGTCCTCAAACTGAAATTAAATTAAAGTTTGGGTCCCAAAGTGTCATTCCCGGAACAAAAAAAGCCAAAAACTCTCAGAAGTCTGGAAGGTTTTTGAGTAGTTCAATTTCCTACAGCCTTCAGTAGTTATGAAGAGCATCTCCCAAGGTCATCCTTAAAAGCACATGCATTTGGAAACCAAAATAATTTTAATAAATTTTATTGGGCACAAATTGTGAAGAAAAAAAAAAAAAAGGAAAGTAACGGCATTGAACACAAACCTTTACAAGCAATCCGAACAGCATTCTTCTTTCTTCAAGGATGTCAAAACTGATGTCACTGTGAGGGAAAGCAAAAGTAAAGGAACCATCCCATCATTCTTCAATCCTTCTGATTCACCCACTCCAGAATATGAGAACAATCTTCATCTTTCATGAAATGCCTTCATAAGAAACTTCATTTGTCAAACCCTATGCATCAGTTAATATAATTATTACTATCATTATTCCGTCTCTATAAAAGTATACCTATTTTTTGTGCGGTAAGACTTAAGTTGAGCAGCTTCTTGGCGATTAGATATATCTTTAGACATTCTAAGGTGTTCAGGCACAATGAGATTTCCACTCCAATCATGATACGCATGGTCCATGAATTCTATAATTGCATTCTGCCACAGGTTGTTCACCACAAGGGCACCATAATCAAACTATATGAATGAAATAACCAGAAGGAAACCACTAATTTGAGGGTTAATTAAAGGAAATGGTCAAAGAGTACTTCCACACAAAAGTTTAAATTATTTAAGCGAAAACTCGTATAGTCTGGCTGTAATGTCTGATAACCCATTTAAGTGTAGGAAAAAAAGTTTAAGATGACACTGTGTTGGGTATGTGTTTTTCCTTATTTAATCAAGGGTTTCCCCTTTCAAGGTTTAGAGCACTAAAGGTTTTTGCCTCCTCCAACAAGGGCTTCCCGGAATTCGAACTTGTGTTTTCCACCTTACGTGGTGAGATCATTTACCACATCAATCAACAGCTTGTTGGTGTATTGAGTATGTGTTTTGCCAGCACTTGAACAAACTTTTATGTAAAATTAGGGGAAAATAAAAGAAAGAGAGGAATGTTCCAAGCTATACTCATTGGTCTTCAAATGCCACACCAAATCAGAAGCCTCTAATTTTCGTCCATGGCAAGAGAAGTTGAACAAATAAAAGAATCTTCCGACTTACAAGCAAATCATTGACTATGCAAAGCACAATATAGAGCAACAGCCGGTGGCAAGGAGGTTTCATTACCTGAGGCTTGGAAGCATCAAGCCAGTGGTATATATGCTCGTTGCGAAACCATGTCAATTGTCTTTTTGCAAAATTCCTACATAAAAAAAAAAAAAAAAATTACAAGTATCTATATCTCATCATTGGGTAGGGTAATCCAGCAACAATCCATCTCAAGCACATCAAGAATAAAGTCCAACTAAGCTCTGGTAAAGTAAGCAAATAGATGCTCTCCAAACACAATAGTCAAATACAAGCAGCCATACATGACTAGAAGATATTACAACAAGCAAACAAACAGTTGTGATACTCGGTGTCGTATGATATTGAAATATAAAAAGGTTATCATTGGAAGATGGAAAATTTATATATTTTGGTTCATATGTCAGATCGAAAGTCCAAGCTCCTGAACATGTAAAAAGATTATAAGAACAGCACACTTCACAAAACTTCACTATCCCCAACTTCAGGTGATCCTTTTCCAACCTTGATTAGGCCCCACTGAATAAAGATTACACTGTATGGATTGGCAAAACAAAGTATTACCTAGTTTCTTTTTGAAATTCAGATAAAAAATTGTAAAATTCTTCAGCTGAACTCTGCCCTTGGCATCTAAGTAAGTATTCCATGGCCTGAAATTATATAGCTGTTACAATAACCAAATGACAAGAAACACTCCCAAAAAAACACAAATTGCAACTATCATCAGCATTCAGCAGGATAATCTATTAGTTGTCATCTGCAGATTGTAAAACTTGAATAAAATTAGGCAAAACAAATTATATACTTGTCTATAACCAATTGCTCGTGTTGCAGAATTGGAGTTTGGATGAAGACCCAACTTTAGAAGCCATCGAGCCTCACACAGAATCCCATCCCTTTCTGCAGTTTTTTAATACAAGTGCATAACACCAAGGAAGTATGTGTCATATGATGTTAGTGCGAAGCATGCACACAAATGAACTGATCATATATCTGGTCATTTACCAATACTTATTAATTATTAACTCCCACAGGAATCCAATTACATAATTAATACAAGAAATGCAGCTTAAGGGAAACCACAAAGAAGAATATATTACAATACATATGGGAAGCATAATTGCATGGAGAAAATTTAAACAAGCTTTTCATATATTTTATATTTAGATTTTTCAACAAAAACATGACAGGCAGATCATTCTATAGCATACACCAGGACACCACATAATTCAATAATTTAAAAAGATTTCTTCAGTCATATTTTTATTGGAGAGCTTGAATGAAAAATTATAAGGAACTTTACTTGAAACTAGTCACAAGTGAAACACAAATAAGGTGTCTCTGGCTCACAAGTCACATATACCTAACAGCATATCTTCGCACCGCTGGTCAATTGCTTTATACAGGTCAAGTCTCTGACTAGAAAGGAAAAAGCATATGAAATCATAAGGTAAATCTGATAACTTGGAATCTTCCATTGAATCTTCAGAAATTTGGACATCAGAAGATTCAAACCCATTGGTATCACTAGAATCACCCCGTTCCTTGAAAGAATCATATGGCACCCGAAAAGCAGATGGAGGCGATCCACTAGACTGCCATTCCAAAAGAGTATAAACGTGATATGACAAATTGTAAATATATCTCAGACAACATAATATAGACCACTAAAAAATAATAGATGACATATACACCCCCTTGGAACATGAAAGTATGATTTGTTTATTAATAATGAAGAATAGTTAAAGCAAATAATTTTGGAAAGATTTAATGGCAATGGAATCACAATAAGAAACTTATTTATCTACTCATTCATGCAAGCAATGTAACTGCATTTGTCCTCAATTTGCCACCATGCACAATGAACGAGAAAGAGAGATAGGCAGGATAAGGGAATACACAACAATAATAAAAGCAACTCTTGAGTAATAATCACAAGAGTATGGTAAAAATTGCAAAGAACAAATAAAGAGAATCCCTTCCTTCCATGATAGCTAACAAGCCCAAAGAGCACTTTCTTCATTCTTCAGGTGAGTTTTAAAGTTTGCATGGTTGTGACACAAGGCAGGTTCATTTAGATTTTCTTACAGAAAAAATTGCAAGCTTACTTTGATAATCTCTAGGCTACGCTGTAATCGATACCAATCATTCACTGCTAAAGTTTGGGCCTTTGTGTCACCTGCATCAACTACCAGCTGCACAGCAGCATCCCAATCTTCATTTTTCTGCAGTTCAGCTAACGCTGAATATACTTCAGATTTGACATCTGGAGAGGATTTGGGAACATCTGGTTTTCCATATATGAACCTGATATTTTGAAGCTCAAACATAACGTAGAGATATCTTTGTGTCACATTAGCTGATTTTAACAACTTACAGTGAATAAACTGAGAAATTCATTTGGAAAAGCAAGACATACCATCGTAAATACAACCCAGATCCCCCAACAACCATGGGAACACGACCATTGTCAAGGATACATCTTGTCGCTTGCCTTGCATCCTCAAAAAATTGTCCAACTGAATAGTCTGATAAATAACAGTAGGTTTTAACTGGGGGTATTAAACAACTCTTCAAAGATTTATCAACATACAACTTAAATTAAGTTTCTAAAACATGTCAAAAGTGAATAGCATCTTCTAGTAATACATGAAGCAAAGATAGCCAGCCCAACAAAGAACTCAAGAACATACCTTTAGATGGATGCAATTTGTCAACCAGATGATGTTTTACCTCCTGACAAGAATAATTAACAAAAAAAACAAAAATGAATAAAAATCTACAAACAAAGTTCCATATTTCTAGTTCTTGAATGATGCACAAAATGGATGGTTCTATACAGAATGCATTTCATTATCATGGGACGGGCAACATTTAACATATGAAATTTCACTAATACGTAATGAACACTGATAATGCATATTATAATTATACAGAATAAAAACCGGGGGGGGGGGGGGGGGGGGGACCTCATGTCATATGTTATTAAAAAGCATCTGTTCTCTCCCCTTTTTTTTTTCATTGCTTTAGTTTTACTGTTTCAAGCAATTGAATCAGAACAAAACATAGTTACAATTTTAACTTCAATGCTGAGGATGGTTGAAATGACCAACAACATAATAGCAAAAAGTCTCCCAAAACGCAAACCTTGACAGGTGAAACAGAAACCAAAGTTCCATTATGAAAAGAAAGAGGAAAAGAGGTGTCAAGAGTTCTAAAAGTTAAGCACACAACAAACTGGCCCAGGCAACTTGAAGGAACAGGGGAATATTTGAACAAGGGAATATTCTATGTCTAAATTACGGACCTTTCTATCATTTGGAGAGGGTTTAGCGGATCCAACATCAAGACCTTGGTACACCTGCCACAAAAGTCATCTTGAATAAATATAGGCTAAAGGAAACATCTACACCTTTATTATTATAAGTAAAAAGGATGAGAATGAACATAGAAAATTCTTTTCATATATGTAGTTACTTAGATAAGAATGCTTTGCATGTTTTACTCTTGAAAATGAAATCTTATAGCATTTTGAGAGTCAAAAGGCAAAACTATTTTCTCACTTCTTAGTCATCACTATATTACATGCAGTATTGCAATAAGAGGAAATAATCCCACATATAACTCTACTTTTTTTCCTTTACAACAATAATCTTTTCTCTCTTTCAATTGTTCATCTTTCATTTTCTGTTTGATGAAATAGAGAAAAGGAATCATAAGTTGGCACCCAAAATACCAAACTTCTTATGTGAAGGAACCCATAAATGACCTCTTATTATGCTTGGTGGAAGCACCTTCCAATTTCCAAGAACCAACACATACACAAAGGCACAAAGCGACAAGGCATGAAGCATAACATTCATCTTTCACATTATCCAAATCCAAATAACAGGCAATACTCTCCATAACTCTCAACTCTTCCCTCCTTAAACCCAAATCTCACACAAAAAATCTCGCCCCAATAAGACATTATAATTGCTCTTTCCCTCACTTCATAAAAGAAAGAAGCTGAAATTTCCACAAAAATGTTTCTACTTCTTCCTCTAATCCACTTCATTGAGCTAACCTGAACAGAGTCGGCGTTGACAATTTCGCCATTGAGCCGCTTCGCGAGTTCCAATGCAAGACGACTTTTACCAGCGCCGGTTGGTCCAGAAATCACAATGACCTTCTCTTTAGTCTCCTTCTTTTTGTACGTTTCAGAGACTGCAGAGGCGGTGACCACAGGCCGCCGGCTCCGGCAAGTAAGTGAGAAACGATGTGGCAGGAATAGCCGGGTCTCCGGGAGATGAGGAAAACGTAGGCAACGCGTACGGATACTGCACACACTAATGTTAACCATATTCTCTTGAAATCCTTCGGACGGAAGAGCAAGAAATTGTATGATTTGTTTGACTTCAACATTGAAAAACCAGATAACAAAGGAATAAAAGATACGTGAAGATTTTTTTGGCTACGGTGAATGAAAGTAATCCTTTATCTTAATGACAATTGTTCCTATCATATTTTTTAGGGTAAACATAACTTTTGGTCCCTCAAGTTTACGCCAATTTTGATTTTAGTCCCTGTAATTTCAAAGTGGTGGTTTTGGTCCCTGAACTTTGGACCGTTTCAAACCGTTAGTCCCCCAAATTTCAGAAGGACTTGCTTGGTGTCTGGCGGTGTTAAATAAGCTGATGTGGCTCTAACGGTGTTAAAATTGCCTATGTGTCATGCTTATTTGGACAGGTGATGTGGCAAGTTTAAGATATAATTATTCCTCACTTCAAAAACAGAAAAAAGACAACGCACGAGCAAAAACCTAATAGAGGGACCTGCGCTTCAGCTAGAAGTGGAGCAGCGAAGTGTGAGAGGAGCGATTAGCTTCGAGGAGGTTGAAGGGAGGGGTCTGAGCAAGGGTGATCTGGCCGGCGAAGTGTGGGACGAGCGGCCAACGTGAGAGGAGCGGTGTAACTCTTAGGATACAAATCCATGGCAAATGAATTATCCCTATAAAGCTCTTTAAGTCTTCTTTGCACAGCAATTAGAATCAATCACAAATACTTTGTATTTCAAAAGTTATGATTCAATGTGTATCGATTGGTCTAGAGCAGAATAGAGCTTGATTTCGATCACCAACTTCCAGAAGGCATATCTCTTTGAATATAACTCTAAATATGACCCATAACCTATCCATAGAAAGATCTTTAAGTCTAGTTTCATATGGCACCCGTTTCATCTCAATCCGATGTGTAGTTTGAGAGTTATGTCCAAAATACTAAAGTTGTTCTGGAATAAGACGCTGATTCATGTGTCAACTTCAAAAAATCATATCTCTCTCATCTGACCTCCTTTTAACTTGATCTTGGTGTCAAAATAACGTATTGGAAGTCTAGTTTCATATGCCACTAGTTTCACCTCAATCCGAGTTGTGGTTTGGGAGATATATCTAAAATACTAAATGTCGCACGTGCTGAAAGAAACAGAGTCTGCTGCTGCTATTCGAATAGCACTTATTCTATTCGAATAATATCACCCTTTTTCAGTTATGGACTATTCGAATAGTCACTTCACTATTCGAATAATATTTGATTTTTTGCACTGAGACTATTCTGATAGTTCAATTACTATCATGATAGTCTTGTGATTATTCGAATAGTATTTGATTATTTTGCACTGAGACTATTCTGATAGTTCCATTACTATCCTAATAGTCTTATAGTATTTGAATAATCATTTTACTATTTGAATAGTATTTGATAATTTTGCACTGAGACTATTCTGATAGTTCCATTACTATTCGAATAGTCCTCTTTGAAATATGTCAAATACTATTATGATAGTCTCCTTACTATCCTGATAGTAATCTTACTATTCTGATAGTAACCTTACTATCCTGATAGTCTTGTATTAGAGGTTGAAATTCATCAAAAACTTATTCGAATAATCATCACACTATTCGAATACTACCCTTACTATTCGAATAGTTATCCTACTATCCGGATAACATATTTAGAAATAGAGTTTGAAATCACAATGACTATTCGAATAGAGCCTTGATTATTCAAATACTTTTTCACTTGAATTATTTTCAGATAAATTTGATAGGCATGCTATTTGAATACTAATGTGCCTTTCTGAATAATTTCAACTTTTAATAGTTCTTCTCTATTCGAATAGTATATTTATTATTCGAATAATACTTTGCTTATTCGGATAAATTTAGAGTTATTCGAATAGATCTTAACAAAAAACAAGTTTTACTATTCGAATAACAATTTGACTATTCGAATAATCAGCAATATTAAATCACATGAATCTTTTCAACCCAACTTGATATCTTCATTCATTGCTTGACTAAACTACAAGATATTTCACATTAAGCACAATAGTTAGCCGCTCGTCTCACACTTCGCCGGCCAGATCACCCTCGCTCGGACCCCTCCCTTCAACCTCCTCGAAGCTAATCGCTCCTCTCACACTTCACCGCTCCACTTCTAGCTGAAGCGCAGGTCCCTCTGTTAGGTTTTTGCTCGTGCGTTGTCTTTTTTCTGTTTTTGAAGTGAGGAATAATTATATCTTAAACTTGCCACATCACCTGTCCAAATAAGCATGACACATAGGCAATTTTAACACCGTTAGAGCCACATCAGCTTATTTAACACCGTCAGACACCAAGCAAGTCCTTCTGAAATTTGGGGGACTAACGGTTTGAAACGGTCCAAAGTTCAGGGACCAAAACCACCACTTTAAAATTACAGGGACTAAAACCAAAATTGGCTTAAACTTGAGGGACCAAAAGTTATGTTTACCCTATTTTTTATTTACCTTTATCTTGGTTAAAAATTCTAAATTCTTAATGTTTTACTAATTCATTAAAAGAAAAGAGGTAAGTTTGGGTAGTATTTTTTCAGATATACCTAATATTCTTAAATATTTTATCATTTTATGATAGTGTCTTGCAATATTTTTTTTATGTATGTCTAACGTTTTAAAATATTTTATGGTTGATCAAACATTTTAAAGTATCAATGACAAATAAACAGAATATATGTGTCGACATGTCTTGTAATAAAACTTATTTAGTTACTTATTGTGGGATTTTTAGTTATTACACTTCCGTTTTTGAGATCTCATGATAAATTTCCTTAAAATATATTTCCAAATTAATAATTACGTTTTCTAAAATATATTTTGTTACACTAAAAACCTCTGAACAATATGAAAATCACATTTTTTTAAAAAAAATTAAATAAACAGACCATGAATTAATAAAAACAATTTCATATAAAAAATTAGAATAGATAGATGTGCTAACTTAAAAAGGCAAACAATATTTTCCTATATAAAAAAATGCTTTACTAATTTTTAAATACAAAGAGACTTCGAAGGCAAAAGACAAAAATACAAAAAAGACTTTCAAATTTCAAGTCTAGCAATATATTGAGAAAAATAAGGCCTGTTTGGTATGAGGATTTGAAGGAAAAATTTTTATAAATTAAAATTTTAAAAATTATAAAAGTGAAGTTAAAAATTTTTAATTAATTTTTCATATATTTTTAGGGAAAATTCCAAAAAACTACACTCAAAATATACAAAGGACAAATCAGTACAACGAAATTCAGAAAAGACAAATCAGGCGGGTGTCAGAAAAAGGAGGAATCTGTCCTTTTGAAATTTCGGCCAAATTACCAAAATGTCCTTCAGCCCTCAGTCGCAATAACAACATCAGAGTTGTTAATGGCGAATCATTAGTTGTTAATGGCGAGGTGAGTGTTGTTATTGGCCCTGAAACTTGTTAAGTGTTAAAAGAAGAAATTAGAGTTGTTAATATCGAAGCCGAAGTTGTTAATGGCGAGTTATGTGCTGTTATTGGTCCTGAAATTTGTTAATTGTCAAAGAAGAATTGCAGTTGTTAATACCAAATCCGAAGGTGTTAATTCCGATGATCATGTTGTTATTCTGAAGTGTGCATGAAGGGCATTTTGGTAATTTGGCCGGAATTTCAAAAGGACAGATTCCTCATTTTTCTGACACCCGCCTGATTTGTCTTTTCTGAATTTCATTGTACTGATTTGTCCTTTGTATATTTTGAATGTAGTTTTTTAAAATTTTCCCATATTTTTATGTTATATTTTCTCTTTATTAAAATTTTATAATTTCACTTTTTCAATTTCTTCACATTTAACTCATAAAAATTTTATTTTCCCTTCTTTCCATTCCTCTCCCCTCATACCAAACAGTCCTAAAGATTTAGGGGACTTGAAAGTTTAACTATCAAGCACAATCTTGTGAAACTTTTTTAAATACATTCAACATAAATGAAAACTACATCCTCAAGGACACAACAAGGAATCCATTCACGTCAAAATAAGCCATTGATATTCAATTATCTTCTTGAACAAGTTTATGTTATTTTTTTAATCAATGCCCATAATAACTCTGAAACACCTTAATATCTTAAAATATTTTTAAAATATCAAATTACTAAAACATAATTAAATAAATTCAAAAATACTAAATTTTAGTTATGATAATTTAAACATGTGATAAAAATATTTTAAAAATTATATTTTTATGAAACATTAAATCTGAATCGCTCATATTTCAATCTAAAGACTGAGATAAGTAGTAGAGAGGAAGAGGACGGGAAGAGAACGGTAAGAGCAGAGGACCATAGCCGATCCCTATCTTAAAAGTGACAAAAAAAAAAAAAAACTTCCGTATTTGCTAGAATTCTTGGATTTAATCTTTCCTCTCCGAATAAATAGTCCCAACGTTACTTAATCCATAATTTTTCTTCTTCTCCTAATTACCTAAACCAATCCTACCAACTGTCTGTTGAAAATACTTAAAAGCATGCTTCAAACCCAAGCAATCTAATCTTCCACTTCAAACACCACCAGAAACAAAAACAATTCACAGTTACACAAACCCATGATCTCTACATTTCTGCTTCAACAACCATCCTTCTCAATTCAATGCATTCTTTCAAGTCTGTCTCAGACAGAAAGATCCAGACTCTGTTCCCAGTAGTTCTATCTTCCATTATAATTCTAGGAAGTGTGAGATTGGCCTTGGACAGCTTCAAGAGCAATCAGAGCAATATTTTTGGGATCTATGGGAAGCTTAAGGGGGAGAATCATAACAGAGTACACGTCGTGGTTTCACCAGAGGATCGGCTCGAGGACGAATGTAATGTGTTTGAAGGGAAATGGATATGGCACAATGAGTCATACCCTCTGTATGAAGAACAGAGTTGTCCTTACTTGGTGAAGCAGACCACTTGCCTCAAGAATGGGAGGCCTGATTCTTTCTATCAGAACTGGAGGTGGCAGCCTAATGGATGCAATCTCCCAAGGTAATAATGAACTAGCCCCTAAAGATGAAAACAATCTATGAATATTCAATATGACACTGTGATGACATGACAGAACTTAATGTTGTTTGTGTTAGTTTCAAGTGTTGTAATGTATCTTAACAGAATTATTTGTCATGTGTCAGATATTATCATAATTGTTTTCTGTTAGTATTGTAGTCAAGTTGTGTTTGGATCAAGTTGTATGTAGTAAATAAGATATTTGCAGATTTTTGGTGTTACATGAAGGGTTATGCTCAAAGTGCTCTATGAAAAAAGAAAATCCAAAGTTAATGCTACCTCTTATACTTATTATAAGAGCTAAATGGTTAATTTGTAGATGTAAAAAAAATTAGTTTAGATATGTAGCATTAAAAAGATGAAGCTGTTGAGTCAAAAACAGAGTGATGATGAAACTTTTGTGAAGCAAAAAGTGTGATTCATTATTGAATATCTTTGACTACTTCGAAACAGAACATGCAGAATCAGAGTGCAAACCTTTTTTTTTTTTTGGTTCTGGTGACCACAGATTTGAGCCGTTGAAGCTGTTGGACATGTTGAGGGGAAAAAGAATGATGTTCATAGGAGACTCACTACAAAGAGGCCAGTTTGAATCAATGGTATGTTTGGTGCAATCTGTAATTCCAGAAGGCAAGAAATCCCTCCACAGAGTTCCACCCATGAAGATCTTCAAACTTGAGGTATGTGCCAAAGTGCCTACTTTTCATGCCCAAGACACGATTTATCACGAGGAGAACAAGATCAAAAAGCATATAGAGTATAATACTCACTCTAGTCCTAATTATAGCAACTAATTAGAAGGTTTATTTTGGCCTTGAATATTTAAGATCTCATTCCATTTTCTCTCCCAAATTTATGATCCCAAAAGACTATTCTTGATGAGTTGACATAGCTGAGGTGCTTTCACAAAGGTAGTTTCAATGCAAGTAATGATTAAAGAGGGCACTTTAGGATAATCGGCACACATTTTTTACAAAATATCTAGCAATTAGTTATTTAACTTCTGTATTAAGGATTGTATAGAGTAAAAAGTTTGTATATAAAGGTGTTAAAGATATATACCCTCTCCGGTCTCTAATATAATAGCTAGTTGAAAGGTTGGATTTGATCTTAAATATAATATATTGTAATCCATTTTGTCTCTTATATTTTTCATTTTTCTCACAAAAATTGATATATATCCTAATATTTAATAGAGATATTTTAGGGAGATCATGTCACATTTATAATAATTAATTAATTTATCTCATTTACTTAAAAAAAGAAGAGTGATGTTGAGTTGTTGGGGGTGGCAGGAGTACAATGCATCAATAGAATACTACTGGGCACCCTTCATAGTGGAGTCAATATCAGATCATGCCACAAATCACACTGTTCATAAGAGGATGGTGAGGCTGGACTCCATAGCCAAACATGGCAAGCATTGGCAAGGTGTTGATATTCTTGTCTTTGAGAGTTACATTTGGTGGATGCACAAGCCTTTCATCAATGCCACGTCAGTCACATCTTCTTCTTCTTCTGTTTGGGTTTTTGATTGGTATCAAGTTTGAAGAATGTGTTTGGTTGGATATCAGGTATGGCTCGCCGGACCATGTGAAAGAATACAATGTGACCACAGCTTTTAGATTGGCCTTGAAGACTTGGGCAGATTGGATTGAGTTAAACATTAATCCCCTCACTCAGAAGCTCTTCTTTATGACCATGTCTCCTACTCATCTCTGGTGAGTTCCCACTTGGACATTATTCCATTTCCATCGTAACTTAGTCTTTAAACTTTGACTCGGCAATTCAATCCCTATAGTTTTGATTCGATTGTAACTCAGTCATTAAGATTAAACTCAATGCAACTCAGTCCTTATAGTTTTGACTCGGTGCAATTGAATCTTTGAATTTTGACGGGACACAACTCAATCCCTAGAGGTTAACTTTTATAAATAGAAGTCCCTATATTTAGAAAATAAAATTATCTATTTCATGCAGCTTAAGGACTAAAGTTTTAATGGTTAAAACTATATAGAGATTGAGTTAAAGTTTAGAGACCAGCTTTCAATTGAATCAAAACTATAAGGACTAAGTTTTTAAGAATTGAGTTACAATCAAGTCAAATCCATAGATCCATAGAGACTAAAAGGTTAGTTTTCAAAAAAAAAAAAAAAATCTGTGTGATTATAGCAAAAAAGATGCATTATATGTTTAAATTTAGGTTTAATGATGTACTTTGTGCGGTACTCAGAGAGAGAAGAAAACATGTCCTCCTAACCCATGATTTCCATGTTTCAGGAGCTGGGAATGGAAACCAGGAAGTGATGAGAACTGCTTCAATGAGTCATATCCAATACAAGACCCTTCATATTGGGGCACAGGATCAAACCTGGAGATCATGAAGATATTGCAGAAAACAATAGCAGAACTGAAAATAGATGTGACCTTACTGAACATCACTCAGTTATCAGAGTACAGAAAAGATGCTCATACAACTATTTATGGAGAAAGAAAAGGCAAGCTCCTCACTAAAGAACAAAGAGCTGACCCTAAATCTTTTGCTGATTGCATCCATTGGTGCCTTCCTGGTGTCCCTGACACTTGGAACCAAATCCTATACGCCTATCTCTTGAATACATTTCAGAACTTTGCCCAAGTA
Organism: Inga laurina; assembly: GCA_963855925.1. NCBI lineage: Eukaryota > Viridiplantae > Streptophyta > Magnoliopsida > Fabales > Fabaceae > Inga > Inga laurina. Next base: position 54,431,080 of record OY979707.1, on the reverse strand, counting down.
TGACCCACTTTATCCATTTTGACTCATCCAACCCATTGTTTCAACCTATAGAAAAATTTTAGAGATTTTTTCCTTTTTCATTTCTTTCTAATAAGAAATGGTTTAGGTAAGTCAAATCCGGCTCACCAGCATCAGTGCTTTCCCTACGACTCAAAAAGCACTTAGAATTACCAACAAGACCTTACATTGATCATTGATAATTTTTTTTATTTAATTTAGGGTTTTTCCTTTCGAAGCTTAAATTGATTTGACCTTTTCCAACAAGTAGACTTCCCAAGACTTAAACTTTGTATTCTCTTCCTTACAAATGTGAGGAGGCTTACCACCTATCCAACAGCTTGTTGGTGTCCTTACAATGATAATTGCATGAAACAATATTAGTATTTGCTAAAGAAAATGTTGTGAGCTTGCAGCTTCAGAGTTCAATATTTGAATGAAGACAATGTTCAAAGGTAACTAACTATTTAAATTAAAGACATTAAAAAAAATAGTTGGAAAAAAATTTGCGGGAATCATAAAAATTTAAAAAGAGTACTATTCAACTTAAAAATAGAAACATAACCATCAAAATGACTTTAGGTCGATCGATGTTTGAAACAATTAAATGTCAAAGTAACTAGGTTCCAAGTTAAATAAAACCTATCTAGTTGCAACTAGAATATATCCAACACAGTTTTGTGTGTTATCCTTCGGCAGGTGCCATGCTAATCTTAACTGTATCATTCCCATTTTTTCCGGATGTCCAAGAAGCCACATCCCGCCGGTAGAGAAGTTTCTCATGCTGCTTGATCGTCTGCTGCCATCTTCTTTCTGCCAAAAAGACTTAGGATTCGTTTCTGTTGAAGAAAAATAGTTATTCAACAGAGACAGAGGCATTAGTATATAAGCAGTTCTTGATCTTCCTAAAACACATACTTGATTTCTTGAATCATCTTATTAAAGTAAAAATATGGAAAAATATGATACAATATTGTGGTTAATTTAGTTTACTATCCAATAATTTAAGTTTAATTTTATAAAATTCAAATTCAAAACAGGATCATGATCTTAATAATATATAGAAGATAATCTATAAAACACCACAAAAGTTAAAAATGGAATACACATAAATAAAGAGAATCAATAGGCACCTTGATTGATGTTTCTCTCTGTTGTTGGCGAGGGATAGAATGGACTTCTTTACGATCTATAAATTCCCAGGTTTGTTCAAACTCATTATCTGTGAGATGAATATCTTCCATATCGTATTCCATTGAAGTTTTGAGATCTGCATCTGAAAAAGCAAAAGGTAAAATAAGATTCACTTCTTTGTTTTTAATGTTATCACCTGGTTTCCAATTCAGGTTCGTGGCTGCCCCTCCCACTACAGGTGTCTCCTCTTGATACTCGAACTCAAGATCTAGAGGGATTTTATTGGGCCTTATACTGCTAAATCAACTCTATATTGATAAAATAAGATTCACTTCTCAATTTTAATATGCTTCCTTTCTACAGATAAATAAATGCAGAGAACTCACTTGATGTAGCATGACATGATAATATTAAATTGTCATTTCTTTCATATTTTGTTAACTTAATTACCTGAATCTGATGAGGAGGAAGATATTATTATAGGATTTCTCCAAGCAGAATTCATCTCATCCCCATGTTTGATTTCTTCAAGAGAGTTTAACGGCACCGAATATTCGGGCTCCGAAGCCTCGTTTCCATCTGATTCCACTGTTGATTTTTCAGATGCTACTTTATTATCATCACAAAAATCTGGAGACTTAGCAAGCACTACTCGATCCCAGATTGCTCCGTCGATTCCTGAGGACAACTCAGAGTTCATATCCACAATGCAACTTTCGTCATCTGAATTATCAGACATTGCGTCCAATGGGTCAGAATCACAACTGTAATACATCTTATCGGTTACACAGTCGTTCTCTTCGTCACTTTCCTCATAATCGTCGCTTGAGTCGTTCCCTTCGTCACTTTCCTCATAATCGTCGCTTGAGTCGTTCTCTTCGTCACTTTCCTCATAATCTTCGCTTGAGTCGTTCCCCTCGTCACTTTCTTCCGCATAATCGTCGCTTGAGTCGTTCTCTTCGTCACTTTCCTCATAATCATCGCTTGAGTCGTTCTCCTCGTCACTTTCTTCCGCATAATCGTCGCTTGAGTCATCGTCATTGTTCTCATCATCCTCATCTTTTTTGGCAGAATTGTTAGTGTAAGAATATATTTCTTGCAAGACTGTTCTTCTAATTTCCTCAGCCTCGAGTGCAACCTACAGAACATTGAACAAAAGAAATGAAAACAAGTTGTTAAAAAGTAGAGGTAGAACATAGAAACACTCTAGGATGCTGTATGCAGCCATGAAAATAGAACTGTCAAAATTACGTATAATAAAATTTATAAAGAATGAAAAAGGACCTCTACTTCATTATCTTGCTTTTCAAGTCTCCGGTGAGTATGATCCTGCACCGAGTCCAAGATTTCTTCCACAGCTTCTTCCCAGATCACCTCCAAAGCCACGGGCAGATTGGATTGATCTTTCATGATTTGCAACTGCAAATATATATATGTATATGTATGTATGTGTAACCGTGAAAAATTAGACTTGTTAAAGATAAGTTTAAGCTTGTATATATATATATATATATGCTTCCCAATTATACATGAAAAAATATTTTATTATTGTGCATATAACTCAACTCATCACATAACCCATGAATCTACAAATTAAATTGTTTAAAGCTAAATTCATTCAAATATATACATGCAATTTGACCTACACATTTAGTGCTTTAATACTTGCTCTCCTTTCATTAAGGTTTAATATGGTTTCTAAAAGCTACTCCCTTGAACGTAAGAAATATATAATTAATAATTTTCACATATTAAATAAATTAGTTAAATTAGTTATTTCAAATTTTGTAAGTTTTTCCAAAATACTATATTTACTCAAATTCCCTATGGATGAAAATTTCCTTTAATACATGCAATTAATAGGAATAACATGGAAAGAATTCTAAACTTAATGGACAAAGAAGAGCAAGGTCTTACACTTCATATGAAAGCAAATGTTTCACCTCATTTAGGAGATATTAGGGAGTCCCTTATATATAACACACACATAATCGAAAAAGAAATATAGTTTTAGTCCCTTTTTTAGAAAAAAAAAAAACCAATTCATAATACCCTAAATTTTGACTCAAAACAATTTAATCATTATATTTTATTGATTTCAGATAATATAGGGATAGCCATAGTTCTTAATCTTTACTGGCAAATTCCAAAGCTGGTCTACACAAGGGAATAGTGTAAAGATCATATCAAAAATAAAATAATAGAGATGAAGCAAGAAAGAAGAAACAATATAGGTACCAGTTGAATGATGTCTTCTGCTTCTTTGCCGACTCCTCCTAGTTTCTCGAACCTTAATGTTTCTAGTCGCAACAATTAAATAATTGATGAGGTCAAAAAATATGCATATATATATATATATATCTGTGTGTGTGTGTCTTTTTAAATTTGGAATTAAATAAATGGGATTAATTTATTATTAGCAAAATTCTAACCTTCTAAAATTAAAATTTATAATAAATTATTAAACATTAAGGACGGTTGAATTTCATACCATTTTGTTTATTGCTCTCATGCAAGTTATCTTGAGAGCCGTCATCGACATCATTCTCATTATTGCTTTTTGATTCTGTTTTTGTAGAATCATCGCCATCCTTGACATCATTGCTTTCTGATTGTTTTGTGGCAGAATTGTTAATTGATGAAAATATTTCATTCAAGCAAGAAGTTAGTGTTCTTCTAATTTCATCATCCTCAACCTACAGAGCATTGAAAAAAATAAATAAAAACAAATTGTTAAAAAGAAGAGGTAGAAAATAGAAACACTTCAGGAAAAACTATAAAGAATGAAAATGGACCTCTACTTCATTATCTTGCTTTTCATGTCTCGCCTGCACAAAGTGTAAGATTTCTTCCACAGTTTCTTCCCAGATTACCTCAAAAGCGATGGGCAAATCGGATTGATCTTTAATGTTTTGCAACTGCATATGTATATGTATGTGTAACCATGAAAAATTAGACTTGTTAAAGATAAGTTTAAGCTTGTTTATATATATATATATATGATCAAAATTAATCAACATACTTCCCAATCATACATGAAAAAATATTTTATTATTGTCGCAAATCATCACATGACCCGTGAATCTACAAATCAAATTGTTTAAAACTATATTCATTCAAATTCAAATATATACATACGATTTGACCTACACATTTAGTGCTTTAATACTTGCTCTCCTTTTATTCACGTTTAATATGGTTTCTAAAAACTACTCCCTTGAACTTAAGAAATATATATAATTAATAATTTTCATATATTAAAGAAATTAGTTAAATTAGTTATTTGCATATTTCTAAGTTTTTCCAAAATATTATATTTACTCAAATTCCCTATGGATGAAAACTTCCTTTAATACATGCAATTAATAGGAATAATATGGAAAAAATTCTAAACTTAATGGACAAAGGAAAGTAAGGTCTTACGCTTCAAGTAAAAGCAAATGTTTCACCTCATTTAGGAGATATTAGGGAGTCCCTTATAACACACACATAATCGAAAAAGAAATATAATTTTAGTCCCATTTTTAGAAAAGCCAATTCATAATAACCTAAATAATTTTAACTCAAAACAATTTAATCATTTTATTTTATTGATTTCAGATATTATAGGGATAGTCATAGTTCTTAATCTTTACTGGCAAATTCCAAAGCTGGTCTACACAAGGGAATAGTGTAAAGATCATACCAAAAATAAAATAATAAAGATGAAGCAAGAAAGAAGAAACAATATAGGTACCAGTTGAATGATGTCTTCTGCCTCTTTGCCGACTCCTCCTAATTTCTCAAACCTTGATGTATCTAGTCGCAACAATTAAATAATTGATGAGCTCAAAAATTAAGACTACTAGCTTAATTCATTAGTAGCAAAATTTTAACTTTCTAAAATTAAAATTTATATGTATACGATAAATTCAGAATTTCATACCATTTTCAGAGCTTTCTACTGAGACGACATGCAAGTTATCTTGAGGCAACACAGAACCAGAACTTTCTGCCGAGACGACGACTTGAGGCAACAAGTCGTGAGGCAACCCAGAACTTTCTACTGAGATGAAAACTTGAGGCAACACAGAACTTTCCACGTTGTCATTCTCCGAAGTTTCTATTGAGTCGTTAGCATTTGAGTTGTGGTCGTCGTTCTTGGGAGTTTCTATCGTGTTATGGCCGTGGCCGTCATCATATGCCTCATTTAGGTCCGGAATATTAGCGTAGACCCTATTTTCATTCTCCTCCTGAACCTATTAGAGTATGAACGCAAGTTTTTAAGTCTTTTTTTTTTTTTTGACAAAGTTTTTAAGTCTAACCCTACTCACATAACCTAGAGAAGAAGAAACACACGTACCTCTTGTCTGATGAGATCTCCCGCGTCTCGCTCAACTTGTTCCAGACACCGATCAAAAAGGACCTTCCAAGTGTCAATATCCATATTGTTAGACTCCATATTGCTGAATGAATTTGCTGGCACCACAATTAACTCACCATGAGCTCCAAATTATAAGATTATTGAATATTGCTTTATATATATATATATATAGAATCTGCTGTTTTCAAATTTCAAATATACTATTAATAAGAAGCAACAAGAGACCCAATCTTCCCATAAATTAACAAGATTCTACACCTACGTAGACAAGTATCAACACATGCCAGAACAGATATTTAAATTCTTAATTCACAGTAGAAAAAGAAAGAGTTAATACCACTTCTCTCCTTTGGTTTTTAATAATTTATAAGTTTCGTCGACTCACCAAGAACGAGCTAGGATCAACCAGAGAACCTGATGAATACTTTGAAAGTCAAGTTCAGAATGCTTTAGCGCCAATTTATTGTCTTTGATTTTGGAGTTAGGACTGATGTAGATTTTAAAATATATTATCGTGGCAATATCCTTTTTTTAATTGATTATCTTGATAAATTTAAATTATAATATATCATTTTCATTTTAAATATTCTTTTTCATAATTATCCTATGACAAATAATCTGATCCAACTATTTTAAAAGTAAGATTTCATAGACAAAGTAAGTAAATATATGTTAAAATTCTTTGAATGATTTTGCAGCTTTTTACCCCATTTTTATTCATATAATAATTTATATAAAATCTTAATTTATTTTATATGTCTATTTTCTTAGTATATATTAATACGTTATTCTTTTCATGCAATTTGATATCAGACCAGATTAAAAATTTAAAAAGATTGAAATAATTGGGGTCTAGTTCAGCATGTAGGCTTCGCAATTGCTCAATGAAATCTGGCGCAACAATTAAATTGTCCAAATTATAAGATATTGTTTTCTATGGAATCTGCTTTTAAATTTTGAGTTAACTACAAACTTAACTTATTAAAATTTAAAACTAAATTTTTATTGGAAAATGGAAAGAGTAAGTTGTGTGATTTGGAATTAACTAATTAGCCTTTTACAAATGATTTTAGAATTAACTAATTAGCTTTTTACAAGTAATTAATTTTACAGGGTATAAAATATGGGAGAGGGGCCTCTCCATTTCCCTTACCATCCACTTCCCTCCACTTCTTTATTCTTACTGTCAGATTAACTCTGAATGGTTGAGATTTAATATTCTATAAAAATATTATTATAATATTAAATAACAAAAAGTATATAAATAAATTTATATCATTAAAATTTGATATAACTGTTCATATCTTTATACTTTTGTTAACGTATTTTATGTATAATTTTTAATTTATAGAGGATATTGAATCTCAACTGTTTAGAGTTAATCTAATGGTGAGAATAAAGAAGTGAAGGGAAGTTGATGGTAAAGGAAGTGGAGAGGGCCCTCTCCCATAAAATATGGAGTTGAGGCCGCCTGAAGGCCAAACCATCCGATACGAATATAAAAGGCCTTTTAGGCTTAGTAATTCTCTTTTTTGAATGTTAATAAAGGTGCTTGAAATTCAAATTAGATTCAGGGTACCTTATTGAAGAATAAATATATAATTTATCCATATTTATATCGACATTTGAATGGATTTTGGGATTAATACATCTATGGATTTAGGATTGACATAGATTTTAAAATTATCGCCACAATGCCTTTTATATTAATTTTCTTGATATCAGATATCATGTGTCTTTAAAATATTATTTTGTATAATTATCCCATAAAATAATGGAAAAAATCTTAATTAAATACAACTAAAATACCAAAATCCAAATTCAGGAATAAATTCATAATCAAGATGATAACTCTCTTTATTTTATATATTGAAAGGATATTTTAAAGATAATCCGAGAGTTATCTATATAATTTTTAAAGATTTCTATGAGATTTTATTGTTATAAAATCAAATCAAAGTGATGCATGATTTGAGGATTTTATTATAAATATCATATTTCAAAATAAAAATAGATGTAGTGCTAAAAAATTAATATTAGTAGTTTAAAGTGAAAAAAAAAAAAGAAGAAGAAAAGAAAAAGTGTGAGTTAAAGTTGTTTTTAATAATGATAATGACAATTTTTTTTTTGGTCGAATATAATGACAGTTCCTTTTTTTAGCCCTCAATTACAGATGCTTGGCGTTTTTGCAATTGTAAAATCCTAATAAAACTTTCACAATAAGAATTTCTTCAATCTACCCTATGCTCCCCTCCTCCAAAATTCTCTCTCCAGATATTATCACAGTAGTTCAAATAATATTTTTTTAATTTTCCAATTATTTAACATGAATTTTTTAATTATTTTAAATAATAATAATTACAAAATAAAATAAAATTTAAATATTCATGGAATTTATTAAATCATATTTAATTATAATTATTAAATATTTAATAATTATTATTATTAAATATAATCATGAAAATTTAAACAGTTTTTTAAAGTTCATACCCTTTTTTATACATGAATAAGTAATTTTAATAAATGAAATTAAAATATAATAAAAAAGTTCAAAGTCATTTATAAAAAAATATCTAAACATATTAAACCTCCTCCTAATAATCATAAAAATATAACCTTTATAATTACAAAAATGTAATCTTATTCCAGGGTACAATTAAGTGGCATTTTAAATTTGTGACAAATTACAAATTTAGGGAGGTTCAATGGCAAACCACACCCATGCGTGGGTGTGTCCCCTTTTCCTAGAGGGATAGATTATGGAATTTGTTTCCACAAACTTAGGTGGTACTTTTTTTGGATAAAATATTGGAATTTTAAAATCCATGATCATCAACTGGGGGAATTGCAAGGGAGTGAAGTGAAGATTCGAGGAGTAAAAGAGGTTAATGGGGATGAAGAGTTTAATAATTTGATGTTTGTAGAACTCAACTCATTATGTCCAACATCACTGCTTCACTAAAACTTGTCGCCACCATATATTCCTATAACACAACTCAGACAATGGTGGGTTTCTGTGGAGATGGAGCGATAGAAGTTTTGAGAATTCAAGAGAAAGTCACGGCGAGACAAGCAGTTTATCATTAACATATGTAGTTAAGGTATCTTAACAGACCAGTAGGCTTGAACCTACATGACATGATCGCTTCGATCAGCCACTTGCCATGTGTTTAAACCTTCTCTTTCGATGCAGAATCCAAATGCTCATATGTCAAGTATGATTTATTATATAACTATAAACACACAATTTGTTCTTACGTTTAAATTTAATTTAAACGAGAAACTTGAATCTACATTGAAGTAAAGTTCGTCGTGGGTTTTGTTGGGTTATTGGTGAGAAGAGATAGAGGTTGGTTGCCACCATGCTTTGCCTCATTTTCTTCATCATTCATGTTGGTCATAATTGTGCTCGTTAATTTTTTGACTTGAGATTAAGGCCAGATAGTCTACGCATGTCAAAATACATGTATAAACTTAAGTTATGAGATTTTGGTGGTTTAGTTTAGGAGTCTTGCCCTATTTCATTTTTTGAATTTTGCTGGAAATGAGATCGATAATGTTTTATTTTATATTAATATATATAAACTTTCATATTATATTTCTTCTAATTCTCATTGATTGATACTTGAGTAAAAAGCATAGAAGAAAAAAAAAAGAAATGATACGGCACAATTTTTCTTTTTCCCGATCAATATCAACTGGAGCATGTCTTCTAAGTCAGAGAGGAATCCTATAGATTGAATCAATCCTTCTCAACAGAAATCATAAAAATAGTTTAAAGCGCTTAATCAATGGAGACGAAAACCTGAACAAGTTGAAGAAGACAGAAAACACAATGCATATATACTTTAGAACAAGCCAATATCTAAACAGATATTGGCTTTGGTGCCTTAGGTAGGCATAAACAGATAATTCGCAGTTCCTTTCCACATATTCTCTCTGAAGCAGTAGTCTTCTTCACAACAGTTTTCTCTCTTCTTCAATTGTGCCAAACAAGGCCAGTTACCCATGAAGGAATAATAAATATTAAGTGTAGTGTAGAAACGTGTACCGGTAGAGTCGGATCTGGGTTTGGGAGTAGTCTAATACAGGTTTGCACAGCAGTGCACTAGAACAAGCAAGATGGTAGATAAGAGGGGATTGCCAGAAAGCTCAATGGCAGGGGTGATCTGTAATGTAGAGGCACACCCTATTTATAATGATCAGAGTGACCATTAATTAGGAAGTGTGTACACCCTTTTCTTGCTATCTAAGTTGGTAATTTAATTTGATTGATTCTCAATTGATTTCTCAATCATGGCGATTTGTTTCTCAATCATAATCCCACAATTAATTGCCAACTTATTTATCAAGCAACAATCTATGCTGATTGATTTATTATTTGAAAAGACCATTTATGTCCTTAATCAAATAGTCCGGCCCATCAAGGGCGGACTTGGACCCAAAGTCCACCAACTCAAACACACTTTCACAGAGATCCAAAGCTTCCATGCAATACCATGGCTTCTCATACTCATCATAAGGATCATCATCAATGTCTTCACCACCAGAAGAATTCAGATGCTGAGTGTCATGGATATTGTCCTCTATCAGGCAGATCTGTAAGGCATATTTGTTGTTGAGGCATTTTATCACTTCACTATTATTCTGTGATAGGATTGCTTTCTCATCAATTACCTTTTCCACTGCAGGCAATGGAAGTACAATACAGGCCTAGAAGGAAGGAAGAGCCTTGGGATCTGATGACCCAGAGAACGAGGATAGCAAGTCTTATATGGGTAAAGGTTTACAAATGATAGTAAAAATATTAATAAATTTATTAAAATAATAAAAATTAACGGCAAGTGGTTTAATATTATAAATCAAAAATTGAAGGGAGTTAAATTTAAATTTTGAAATGTCAGGGGTTATTTGTAATTAATTAAAGTTCAGGAAGTTTTATAAAATTAGTAATTTATACAAAATGTCATGTAGAATGCCACATGTCATTTCATCATATGACGTGGCAATTTTCTTTAAAAAGATAATAGTCACTTAATAGGATGAGTTTAATATTTAGAAAATAAAATGTCAAGGTTATGTGCAACGGACCCAATGTTTAGGGGGTTTTTCGTATAATTTAGCCATATTTTAATGATAATTTTTTAAAATATTAAATTCAAATCATTCATTTTTTTGATGTCCTGATTACAAACAAAATGTTGGTTATTGGTTAATGTGATAAGCCTTCTCATCGATACGGAGGATAACATAAGTTTAGGAAGTGTACTTATTGGGAGAAATAAAAAAACATTTGTGCTATGGAATAATACCCTTGATCAACTTAAAAAGATATTGATGACTGGATTAGATTCTGAAAGTAAAAGGTGAAATACTGAAATGAACTAGACACATATGAAGCCTCCTCCTAATACTCATAAAAATATAACCTTTATATTTATAAAAATATAATCTCATTCTATGTTTACAAGTGGCATTTCAAATTTATGACAAATTACATTCCAAAGTAGTAATTACAACTGTTGGAAAAAGCATGAGACTTAATTGGCAAACCACATCCATTCAGGGAGGTTGTGAGTTCTAGCTTTAAGTGGGTCATGTGATGAGGGTGGGTGTGTCTCCCTTATGTTAGTGATCTCGCTTCCATAAACTAAGGTTATTATAGAACATGATGGTACTTCTTTTGCCACAAAGATAATCGAAGAAAACAAACTATCTCAAGATTATGCAGAACTAGAAAACTCTTGATTTCTTCTTGTTATATTATCATTGATAATTTCCCCTTCTGCTAAGCAGGATTGAGAGTTTGTATCTAAAACATCTCATCCGTTATGGAGGCCTCAACGTCAAGTTATTCTATATCACTAAGACAAATCATCAAACACTTGAGGGGCTATACAATTTTCTTCACCACTTATATCTGAATTCCTTTTCTTCAACCAAAGCCTCGTCGCTCAAATGCAAGTTATTTTTGGATAAGCAAAAAATTCCTCTAGGTGTGTGTTCTGATTAGCTTTTAGAGTATAATTTTTACAGTTTACGAGGTAAGTATGTGAGAGAAGTTTTGTCTCGATTTACGGAAAAGTGCTTCTAAAACCATGATTTAGAGGGGTAAAAGAACACACACTACGACTTATTTGGTCTGAGGGGAGGGGAGGGAAGGGAAAGTGGGTGGAGGGAAAATTTTTTTGAGTTGAATTTAAAAAAATTAAAGAAGTGGGATTAAAAATTTTTAATTAATTTTTCTTACTCTTTTATTTTATATATTCTCTTTATTAAAATTTTATTACCCCACTTCTTCAATCTTTTAAAATTCAATTCATAAAAATTTTCCCTTCCCTTTCTTCCCCTCCAAATCCCTCACACCAAAGAGACCCCTAGAGTCATCTGATTCATGGTCGCTTTAGCCATAAGAGTAGATTGTCAAAAAATACTTGCATTCAACTTGTACAATTGATTTAACGTCCTAATTTTGTATGAATCTAACTACACTCACATAACCCACTAAATTAACAATTAATTGGGATTTCATGTAATCTTTAGATATTTTTCTCTTTTTTTTTTCATCATTCAGCTAAGTGAAAAAAACTTTTATACACCCATAAAAAGTTGAAGACTTAAGGAAGTACTATGTTTTATACCAGAAGGAAGTATTCAGGCGAGCCAGTTGAGACAAACTACTCCGATAACTTGATGGCGATACCAAATACACACAACAATTTAATAAATACCAACTGAAAATCAAATTGAGTTTATTTCAAATTAGTAATAAAAATAATAAATATAGAGAATATCAATTTTTAGTTTTTGGTTTTTTTTTTCCAATTATCTATTCAATCCTTCAACTTTGATGACCATATAGTTTTAAAAATATATTTTTATGCCATTGTACCCAATTAAAAGTGTTCACTTAACAAAAATAATTCATCTTTTAAAAAAACCAACAAAGAAAGGAATAAAATAAATTAAATCTTACACATTAAAATTCCTCTTTAATCTATAAACTAGCATCTCATCTCATGACAGTAAAACATCATTTTAAATCCATAATAAGATTCATGTTAAGAAATTCTATATTCTATAAATTAGTATAAAAAACGTATTGTGTATTTGGATGAAGAAAAAAAATGCTTTTAGAGGGAAACCATAATTTTGCAAAAAAAAAAAAAAAAAAAAAAAAAAACCCAAATACTGATGAAAAAGTCAAAATCCCATTTTTCATTAAAACCATAATTTTGGAAAAGCTGAATTTTTTTTCTTTTTAACGTTGGTGGGCCCTACACACACACTCTCTCTCATCTATCTGTTTTTTAGGTTGGCAACTGGCAAGTCCCATGCATAGGGGTGGAAACAGGTCAAGCGGTTTGTCAGGGGCCTGTAGCCTGGCCTGTTTAGATCTGGCCTGTCAGGCTAAAAGGTCAGGCCAAGGCTAAAACAAAAGTCTGTTTTGCTTAATAGGCCAGGCCAAAGCCTATTGTCAGGCTTGTTAGGCCTGTCAGGTCGGCTTGAGCCAGTAAAAATATTTTAAATAAAAATAAGATAAGGGTTAAAGGATAATTTCGCTTGAGCCTGTAAAAAATTTTAAAAATTCAGGCCTCCTTAACAGGCTTCAGGCCCAAGCCTAAAAATTGGCCTTCAACAGGCCACAGGCCAGGCTCAGGCCAGTTTATGCCTTAACAGGCCAAGCCTGTTAAGGTAAAAGCCTAGCCTGTTTTCACCCCTACCGGCGTTGGCCACGCATTGGGTTTGTCTTTTCCTTTTACAGGTCCCTCTCTCATGCTTCTCTCTCTCTTACCTGAATTTTTTTTTGTCTTTTTAAAATTTCATCAGATTTAATATTTTATAAGTTATTACTATAAACACAAATAAATAAATTTAAACTCCTAAAATTTCATAATTACAATAATAAATAAATAAATAAATTCTAATTTACAGAATATTAGACTTCTCCAATTTTTTAAAATTGGTAATTGAAAATTAATTGCAATTTACGTTTTAATTTCATTAAAATTAAAAGTGTTATATTTTTAAGAAACAGCTTAATGATATTTGAACTGTTAAATTTTATTATGCAGTATCTAAGAAACACCAATTTGGATACGGGGCAATACATCAAAATAGGTTAAATAAGACAATTTTCAAAATTTTAATGCTCCCTCCTATCCTTAATACAAGATCTATTTATCTAATTTGATTATATTAATAAAATTAATTAAGTTAATTAATATCACATGTAGACAAATGTATTTCATTTTTCATATTTATTATGAAATTTAATGTTAAATAATACATAAAATGTAATATTATCCCTTATATATAATTATCATAAAAACTAATATTATTTTTAGTAATTTGACCATGAAAAAAGTGATCACAATCACAATACCTAGAGCTGGGAATTAGAGCCGGACCTTGACAGGCTAGGGCCTAAAAGGGTCTCGGGATAAGAAAAATTGCTATTGTTCAAAGCCCCGCTTGAAAGCATAAAGGTCAGGGTCAGGGCCAGCCCGCAGGGCTTGAAATCATTTTCACAAGATTGAACAAATTTTACTTTTTTTCATTTTTTTTTAAAATTATAACAATGAAATTCCTAATTTAACACATAAATATTGTCAAAATTAGAGTGTAAACGATATGCATCATGCAACAAACAAACACGGTCATTAAGTCATAATCAAAGGTAAACTATTGTCTACATACCACAATTATAAATAATTAATGAGAAGACTTAACAAAATTAAAAATACTTCTTATAAATATGTCTTGAAAAGTGTAAGTAGTCAATAAAATAAACAACACAAGATATGAATAAACCAATCAAGAGAAAATAAGTCAAAAAATACAAAATTAGTAAAAATATTTATGAAATAAGAAATATTTTTTATAATTTTTTTAATTTTTAGGATTATCAATACAAGATATTCTTATGAAACTTAATTCTAAAAAAAGATAACATCAACTAAATATTTGCAACATCATTAACAAAATATAAAAAATCAATAATAATATTATCATATAAATAATTTTAAAAAATAAAAAAAAATATACAGGGCCGGCCCTTTTAGGCCCTTGGCCCTACAGGGCTGGCCCTTTTAGGCTCGCTTTCACTTTTGAGGCAAAAATCTGAGACCCGACCCTTGTAAATTCATGGCCTAAACGGGCCGGTCCGATGGGCTTAACCCGTTTTCCCGGCTGTCAATACCATAACATTACCATTTTATCAAAATCACTTTTTTCCTAGAATCTATTTTGCTCATAATCTATTCTCTAAAATCACTTTTATTATTTTTTCTTCAGAAGTTATTCTCCAAAAACTAATCCAAACACATCCAGAGACATTGAGACAAGTGGGAATACTCACCCCTATAATAATCTAACCACATTTTTTTTAATCTAATCAAATTAATTAAACAATTGGAGGCAATGTTTTCATACCGGATCGGACGGTCTGGCCGGTTCGGCAGCCATTCGGACACCTTGCCGGCTTGGTTCAGAGATTTGGGTCGTCCTAGGAGATAAGCCACTTTAAACCGTTCAGAACCAACTTTTGAGCCTGAAGCCGGATTTAAGTCGGGAGCCGGAGCAGTTTGACGAAAATCAGATGGCCGAAAAAGAAGAAGAAAATTGTCGGAAAAGAAGAAGAAAGTGAAAGGAAAAAATTTTTTTAAAAAAAAACAAGAAGGAAGGAAGGAACAACACATTAAAAATGAGAAGGAAGAACCATAAGAAAAATAAAAGAACAAAAACTTATCATTAAATATGCTATTGCTTTTTTTATTGCCGAGAGATAAATGAAGGAAGCATCGGCAGGGGAAAATGCTTTGTAAAGGAGACGGCCAAACAGAATGAAAGAAGGTAAAGAGATGAAAGAGAAGGGAAGTTAACATAATGAAAGAGAAGAGTGAAAGTTTAAGTTTGGATATGACATCTGTTTTTTATTTTTCAGAAAAAAATCTAACAAGTATTTTCAATTTTTTCATTTTTATTTTTTTAATTAAAAAATTGTGATGAATAATCAATAGCACGTTTCCCCTTGTTTGTATTTCCAGAAGCTTTTATGCCATCAAACGGTACATCTCCCATGATTCCCTCACCCATTAATTCCATTTATCAATTATTAATATTAATTTTTTCGCCCAAACAATTGTTAATATTAATTATATATATATATATATTGATTTTTTTTTCTGTTTTAGTTTATGTTAAATATAAAATATTGATTCAAAAATTATAACTTCCTTAAATTATATTTTTACTTTTAATACTTTTTTATTTTGAATTTATACCTTTAGTATTTCTACAATGGCTTGTATTATATTTTATATGAATAATTGATTAAAAATATAATTCTTAGTTTTGGATGCAATATGAGAATACAATTTTTTTTCTTAATATATTTACATAAACAATATATATAAGTTCATAATAATTATGCTACATTTTTTAATGCTTCTTTTTTATTTTTCTACATGTATTTATTATATTTATATTATTATATGCATATAAAATACTAATTGTGTTTAAATAGTATGTTCCGGTCCAACTAAACAGTATAATCGAACTGATCGTTTGAACCGTGACCCGCACGACTTCCAATCCAGCTTTTCCGGCTTTTAAAATAGTAGTTAGTGAAGTAAATTTTTTTTTTTTTAAAAAAGTACGCCTTTTGAATTAAAGTATCTACTTTGCATCAATCGATTTCATAATAATTTACCACTTGCAGAAGGGGAAATTATTACACTTGCATAATCGAGCTGTAATACAAGGACCCTGGATTGGAAACTTGCAACTCATCTTTTAACAAAATTACTCGAGCAATGTCATAAAATTGGCCATTTGAAATTTAAACATCATTCCCCTTTCTTTTGCCAGACTCCAAAACGCAAAGTTCAAGAGAAGAATAGAATCATTGCCTTGTTGAGAATGTAATAGTCAATCAAAATCTAATTATAGTTTTATCTCTAATACAATTATAGAAGTAACTTTTATGCAGAGTCCCATCATAACAAACATTAGCTAATATAGTCTTCCAACGTTATCCTCCAGGAAAATAATACGCAAGTTTCATCAGACACAGACGACAAACCATGGCCATTGCACGGATCGGTAAATTTGCAGGAACAAACGAATCAAGTAATAACGACTGCATTCCTAACGAAAGTTGTGACCTCATAGCAAGTAATCTGAGAGACAAAACCTTATATCAATTGTTGCAGTTTAGTTCAATCGTACAAGCTTCATATAGATCCTGAAAACAATGGAAAAAGAGAGATGGCCAAGGGGGAACAAGGGTACAATGGTGTCAAATCTATTCGTCCCATTTTACAATGAATCCTAGGGAAAATTTTGTTTGATAATTGAATCTGTGGGACAGTGGTTAAGGGAGAAGAAACAACCCAAGTAGCTCTATAGTAGTTTTAGTAATAGTAATGCAAGGCGCTTCGGCAAACACTTCAGTAGGCTGCTGTATTGGTATTGGTCGGTTCAGACTCGACGAGACCAGCATTTAAACTTTCCTTCAGTGTGATGGAAATCTTTAATCTCAGCTTTCAATCAGCCATGGAAGCTCCCACGTAGTTTTCAGTCCATAGGGAGACAGGGAAAGAGCATTTTACCAAATGGAAAAACAATCATGAGGGTTAAGATATTATTATCAAAGTGATTCCACGAGACAAAAGGGAATCAACTTAAAATCCAACATATATGAGAATCCAAGACGACATTCTTTAATGTCTGGCCGCCAACAGCCCACAATGAAAGAAATAACTGACATCATGTTGTAGCAAGTAATCATTCAGGAATGTGAAGAATGTCACATCCTAGGCCATCCTTCAAACAACCCATGAAAACCAGATATCCTCCCTTAACCATACAAGGTCCACTAAAAGCTCAACAGAGACAAATACATTTATTTGTTCAATTAGAGCAATGGATAAGAATGTAAAACAAAACCGTCACATGCAAATTTCAGCACATGGGAAAGCCCCAACCAATGGCAAATGTCAAGATAACTGTACAGTAAAACCCTCAATTGTTTTGAATATCCCGTTATTGCTCTGATATTCAGGGATAGCGAAAGAGGTTTATTTCTCGATAAGATACCAGTCAGATAACGAAAAAAATTAGCAGCTCAGATAAATCGTAGCACCTTAACTGTATAGAATAAAAAAATAGAAACGTGGCTTCCTTCAGTATATCAATTTGTTTGTCAGACAAAAAAGCTTTTGACGTGACTTGTTTAAACTTCAGTATGATTAACTTAAAGAGAATGTCAGACAAATAGATTGTTGGAAGCAGGCAGAAGATCGGAAAGTCAAGTAACCAAATTATATATAATTATAGAGATAACACAATGAAGGACAGAATCCTCCAAAATAGAACCATCCACAATTAAAATCACTCCACGGGTTGAACCAAATGCAGCAATTTCCTCTCAACAAAGTATGAAAATAAAAACGGAGTAGAAGGCAAGATGGAGGATTCATCGATTCACATATACAAAATAGGCTCTCAAATCTCTAGACAACTTTAAAGCTTATTTGGGATAGCTTAATTTTAACTTATAAATGCTTTTAAATCATAATTTACGGTATCAAGGTAAGTATGTAAGCGGAATTTTGTCTCAACTTATGTGAAAAGCACTTATAAATAAAAAATAAGCTACCCCAAACATAGGCTTACACTACTTAAGATTAAGCCAGAAATAAATAACCACTTGAGAAAGTCGGATGGAACTCAGTTGAAGATCATTTGACAAGTACTATCGTCTATGCCTCACTAATTCAGTCTTATTGTCTATAGACCAAGTTCACATATATAGAATCCCTACTAAGCTGTGCGATTATCATCAGGCTGTAGAGGATGTGAACCAGAGTCTAAAACAACATACCAACGCCTAGAATATGCATAATCCAATAATGAGCCCCAACTCAAGATGCTCGGTGAACTATTAAACTAGATAGTAAATGCAAGAATAGTTCATAGGTGAAAAACAACGGCACCAGTCAGTATTCAGCAGTAAGGTAGCACAACAACTTGTTAACCAGCAAGAAGTTGACAACGCATCCATACAACACAAACCATCATATTGGGGAGACTATATTCATCCCATTGAACATGCACCGCGGTTCAAGTAAACAACAAAAGTAAAAACGTGGAGGCCGAACAAACACAGCACTATAGATGGTGAAACAAACTATAACACAATATCATAGTCTCCACTTACAAAGTTTCAATGTATCATTAATTCAGTTGTTTTGTAATGTTGGCCAAAGAAATTTGTCAGGCAAACTGAAATTATTATAGCCAATCCTTAACATTATTATGGTTTCACAATGGCTCAGATGTGTACAATGAAAGTTTTCTGGCCAAAAAAGTGTACAATGAAACTCCTCAAAAGAGGACATCCTCAAGTCACCAGTACATAACTCCATAATAGAAAATAACCAAAACCTAGAAAACTGAAACAACCTTAGTGCTGAAGAACTTGTATTCCAACCATCAAAAGGAAGTTGTAATTGAAATAAGAATTCATGAACATTCATGAAAACATGTCAAAAACACAAATTCCCCATTCAAAACTAAAATTACAAAACTAATCTAACTCAGTAGCTTTCACTAACTTAACTCATTAATCATAGCCTAAAAAGGTGCAGATGAAGACAAGTGGCTGTAAATGGACAGGCTAATACATTCATCACACCAGAAGCACATAGTCTGCAATCACGTAATCACCAGAACCACATAAAGCATCTGCGCCAATAAGTGAAGAAACACCTGAATCAAATACCCACGCAACTCAATCCATCATTCCACAACCATCAATCAAAGCACATTAGTTTTAAAAAGTAATAGGACAAAGCAAACAAACCATCCACATCTTAATGTCACAGCCAATATTAAACAGCCAGCAGAGATTGGGCATTCATGAAAAAGATGCATAACATAAATAATGAAAAAAAAAACAAAAGATAATGATGGTTGTTAGAAAAATGCAGATGATTGATATATATTAAGGTTTAGAATCTTATCCATGACCACAAAGTAACTACTAAGTATTATATAGACAAATTTTAACTTCCTTAGTTCTATTTAGCTAGTACATTATAGCATAGAAAACCAATAAAAAGGGGAAAGTAAGAACTCTAACCACCATAGGCTCAAGCACACTAAAAACCAGAATTACATAAACATTTCCACATAAAAAATACTCCAACCAATATCATTTTAGGTAATCTTAGACACAGAATGCATGAGAAGGAACGAAATTGATCAGTCTTCTTTAATTGAGGAATGCAATGACAAGAGAAAAAAATCATATATAACAAAACTAAAGTTAACAAGGCAAACATTGAACACCACGCAGCACTTCAAGGACAAAAAACAAAACATAACAAATCAACTTCCGTCACCCCAACACTGATTATTCATAAAACAGAACCAATAACAATGCAAAAGCCGAAATGAGATTGCATATCAAGTCATGTAAGGAGAAATTCAATATTCAATTTAATTTAGATAAAGCAAAGCAAAACAATCCATCATGCTGCAAGCACATAAAGGAAGTAATACTCATATCACGATGTCAAAACTAAGAGAAATCACCCAATGGAATGCCTCTAACAAATCTTCTCATAACTAAATTAGCATTAGTGAATTAAAATTGGCAAACCAGTCAATAGAACACAAAGACATTCACCTAAAGCGGATGGCAACAGCCAATCCTACAAAGAAAAGATTACCTCAGTAGTAAGGAGGCACATTCGGATACATAGCACCAGGTGGGACCCTAGGTACAGGCGAGGCTCCAGTAGGTTGGTGATGTTGATTTGGATACGACAAACCGTAAGGTCCACCATCCTGATAGCCACCTGTTGGCATTCCTACTGAAGTTGGCAATCTGTACAAAGAACTAGCACCCCCCAATCCACCACCAAGCCCACCAGCACCCAACCCACCACTACCTCCACCCAGACCGGCACCACCGCCACCCCCCAATGCACCGTAACCAGTTGAACCGGGCCCACTGTAGCCACCATAAGGACCACCTAGACCAGAACTATACCCGCCAGTACCGCCCAGAGAAGAGGGCACCTGACTACCTGCCGAAGACAACCCCGTTCCACCCACAGATGAGTTCAGAGGATGATTCCCGAGTGGAGGTTGCCCAGGAAGCCCACTCCCAAAACCCCCATAAGATCCCATGCCGACAGGCCCGCCGTATTGACCGGAAAGTGACCCTGGCATGGAAGACGGTGGAGCCAAACCCATTCCATCACCATGAGCATTCCCTGGACCTTGAATTCCATCAGGACCCATTGGCCCCGTACCACCTCGCTTCCCTTGCTTCCCATCGGTTATCGCTAACTTGCAATTCAGCTGCCTTCCCTCAACCATCTTCACCGGATCCACAAGTGCCGATTGCGCGCCCTCTGGCGTCTTGTACACAAAAAGTGCAAACCCCTTCGACTTACCAGTCTGCTTATCAAACCCTAATGGCCCCTCCTCAATCTCTCCATAAAGTGAGAAGTGAGCCAACAATTTATCGGCCGGTAGATCAGACGGCACATTCGCAACATATATCTTCCGCATCGCTATGTCGGCAGCATTGGTATTTGATCCCGTATTCCCGGCTGCTGCAAGCTGCGTCACAGTAACGCGACCATCTATCCTCTTGCTGGGCTCCTTCAGAGCAAGCAAAGCCCCGTCAACGTGCTTGAAGGTGACAAATCCATAACCCTTAGACTTACCGGTGGCCTTATCAAGAATGACAATGGCTTCTTCAAGCTCACCATAGGCGGAAAACAGGGAGCGAAGGCCGTCAGTGGTGGTCTCCCATCCAAGACCACGGATAAACAGCTTGCGTTGGGTGACATCAGGGTCGGCGACAGACCGCACGGCGTCGAGGATGTCAGCGTGACGAACAACGGCTTCCTGGAGAACATCGATGAGCTGCTCGGGGCTGAAGCGCTCAATGATTTTGCGAGCGTCGGAAGGAGTGAGGTTTAAGTCGGAATCGGAAGGGACGACGCCGTTGTCATCAAGCTTTCGCTTCTTGGTGGGATCCATTGAAACGGATGAGAAAGTCGAGGCCAAAATCCAAATAACCAAAACCCTAACCCTGACACTGGAAGGATAACAGTCACAGTTGCGAAGCAAACCAACAGAAGCAGAAAGAGACTCAAAAAACCTACAGGCTATCGTTAGTTTATCGCAGGCCGAAGGGGCCAAGATGTTATCTTTATATATCCGATGGATTTGGGCCAGAATCAAAGGCTTTCGTAACCTTTGAGGCCTTTTTCTGTATTCTTTGACAAGAAAGAATGAAAGGTCTGATAGCACTATACGATAAATTGATATTTGTAACCAAAAAAATAGATAAATTGATAATGATAAGTAATTGGATAATTTAGTTTTCCCAACTATGGGTTATTTGGCAACTAAATTTGAATATATAAATCTATTACTAGTATTATAAGATTTTTTTTTGCCACATAGTATTACGAGATTATGTTAGAGTATAATATAAATATACCTTTAGTATATCATAAATATTTTTTTTACCTGAACTATATCATAAATATTTATGACACTAAAATATATTAATTTATTTATCATATATATTAATTTTATGCTACGTTGCTACGTGGCATTTTTATTGTATATTTAAAAATAAAAAAATTACTTGCGTCCTGCTCCAAAATATGTGTATTTGCGTGTTTTTTTTATAATTATATATTTGCATGTTCACATATTAGAGGAAAAGATAAGACACTTGTATTGAGTGGAAAACTGCAAACGCCAAAATCAAATATCAATTGAAAGTATAAAAAATAAGACACGTTTGGTGTGATGGGTTCCTAATGTATGATGAAAAATATTACTGGACAAAAATTATGTGTGTGTGATAATTATTAAATCTCCATGGTTATTATAATCTTCATTTTTTTTATTTATACACATAAGAAAATTTTCATTTATATATTAAATTACCTTGTTTATTTTATTTTTTTCCTTTTTGTTATCTAGATGAGACATTCCCATCCAATGTATATGTATCTAGTTTATTTCAGGTTGTTATGTATGGGCTTTGGGTGTTTGATTGGTTTTTTGTTCCAGTAGTCTATAAATTGGGCTCTCATGTATGCTTCATATTATTTTCTCATGTAAATGAGCCCAATCCAACTTATGTATGATTTTGTTTTTTCCCCCCTAATTGTATAAATTAATATGACTAACAAACTATTAATTTAGTTAGTAAGCGGCATCATCTGTGTAAAGAAATGAATACAAGTTAAAATTCAAAAAAGCATAATTATTGGGAGAGGTAAAAACATTTGAGAGTCGAAACTCAAAAGGGATTAATATCCTTTATTAAATCAAAAAAATATAGATGAGACATCTCTACATAACACCCCTCTTGTCCTTAATGTAAACACATCTGAGTTGTTCAATCAGTGTTGAGGAATATCAAATTAAGCAACAGTAGTTTAGGGGGAAAATAAATGAAAAACACCTTGATAATAAAAGTATTTGAACCAGGGTTATTGAACCCGGATCGGACCGGACCGGCCGGTCCGGCCTGGAAACAAGCGAACCGGCCGGTAAACCAGTCCGGTCTGATTTCGTATTTAAAATTTTTCTTTTAATTTTTCCTTTAGAATTTCATATTGTAATTCTAAAATTTTCAATTTCTCACCGGTTTGGTCTCGGTTTAGCTCCGGTCAAACTCACTGACCCTTAACCCAGTACCCGACTGATTCAATGCCCAATCCAAGTTTTAATACCTTGATTTGAACATATATAGCAGATATTCATAAACAACAACATGGACAGAAATCCTTTTATGTGCAAAACTCCAAAACCCAAACAAACAGATCAAATAAAACTGTGCCATACTCATCTAAGCCATCATGCCTTCCCCAAGCTTAATCTCAACATCGTAAAACAAGAATCCATCTTTGACAACCCTGATAATATTATAAGTCCCACGTTATTGGAGAGTCTCACAATTGAAATGTTATTTATAAACTCACTCAAGGGCCTCTTTCACACTTAAATCTAAGTTCAAAATTAAAGATTCTCCCACTAAATAGGCTAATCTACGCTTCTCTTGATTACAAGACTTTCTGATGCAGGACTCATAATATCATACTCATCATAACCTCTCTTCTTCCTCTTATTGTTCTCATCAGCATAACAACCTATGGTACATAGATACAAGTATGCATATAAGGTAAAATACAAAACAGAACATCATATATATATATATATAGCAGGTTTTGACAATACTGCGTCAAAGTATATGTTTTTGAAGCATCGGTATTATATTACATAGCTAACAATACTCTGGAGGCAATCTGAACAGTGGAGAAGTAAACCACAAATTTCTTTCTGAAACGAAGCTTCTTATTGTTCTTCTTCTCCTTCTCTTTGGCTTCACCTTCCTCCATATTATGTGTTTATGATTTCTTTAAGATGGGTTCTTTCAGGTATTCGAAGGGCTCCTCGGAGGAAAGTAGGTCGTAACCTATCTTCTTGTTGGGTTCCATATTGAGATCGATGAACACTGATATGGTTTTTTTTTGGGTTTGTTTGATGATAAACTCAGCCTCGAAAAAAATAAAGCTGGTTCTTTATGTATTTGTATGTGACGGGGCTGATTCTTCAAGAAGTAGACACGTTTGTATTGTTGTATCTAGTGAATTAGTAATCTTAAGCTCGTATTATTTAATTGGCATTTTCTGGATCTTCCGATGTTGAATAAGTCATTCTGTATTTAAAATTGAAAATTTTGAACCTTGTGCCTTCAATTTAATGATATATAAGAACTGACTTTGAATGATCAAGTTTAGTGTGTATATGGTAGTTTCTAGGCAATTAAGGAGTTGACTGTGTATCAAGCTAATTGGTTTCGTGAGATCGTCATAGGCAGGCAGTTATATATATATATATATATATATATATATACACATATAATCTTATCAAATTCAAGAGCTATCTGGTGGAAAATAGAAAATTACTCTCCCAAAGTCATCTTTTATGCGAAGAAAACCTCTTCATTCAAAGTACCCTTCTCTTCCTCCCCGCTTCTAGATTTTCTAGAAATTGGGAAGAATTGAGATTTAATATTTAGAGTAAAATATTCTGACCACCCTCCAGTTTTGCCTTAATTACACATACCTCCCATCTATTTTAAAAACATACACTTAAGTCCAAACAGTTAATTCCGTTAAGAATATTCTAAAAAGATTCCAAAAATATATATTTTTAATTAATTTTATTTTTTCTTGCACATTTTGACTAAAGTTGTTTTAAAGAATTTAAGAATTTTTTTTATCTATTCCTTAATTTCTATTTTTATCTTTACAAGTAGTTATCTGTTTGATGATTTTAGCATTGGTTAATGTAAATATCACAAACGTTAAATATTCAAGCAAGATTTTAAATAAAAATATGCTTGATCAGGTGTGTTTATAAATATTTGTGGAAAAAAATATTAAATTATAAATTTAAATGATATATACAATCTCATACTTATATAGTTTATTATATTTGATAAAAATATGTGTTTAATATATATTTTAAGTCAAAATTAATTTATAATTTCAAAATTAATAAATTTTTAAAAAAATTAGAAAGTTAGAGAATCTAATAGAATAAATTTATGGTTGTATAAATTTTTATTAGCCTCTATATATATATATAAATAATTTTAATACTGAAGAAGGGCATTTTGGTTAAAAAAGTTTAAAAGTCAAACTTAACGGTCAATTAACGGTTTGGGTGGATGGAAATAGAATCTCAAACTATAAGGAAGGTTTGTATAATATATATTTTAGTTTTAAGGGAGGTTTATATGGGTTTCCAAAATAGAAGGGAGGTCTGTGTGATTAAGGTAAAACAGATGGGAGGTTAGAGTATTTTACTCTAATATTTATGGAAATATTACTATAATACCAATTAATAAAATATATATATAAATTTAAGTAGTTGAATCTTTATCGAAACTGTTTACATCTATATATTTTTATTACAATATTTTTTTACTTTTAACATTTTATAAGATATTAACTCTTCACCATCCAAATTAAAGTTGATATAATGATGGATATAAAAAAGTAGAGAGAAAATGGAGGCAAGGGGATAATGTTTTTTTTATAAATTGTTTATATTTTATTCTTTTTATGCCATTTAAATAAACTTTTCAATATTTCCCTATTTTTAGTCAAGGATGAGATCAAGATTAATAATTTTATAAACATGATTGACAAAGTATATTTAAGAACCTAAAATAAATTTAATTGAATTATATGCAAGTTATATTTTTTTTTTTCAATAATTCACACACCCATTATAATCCTTATATACCTGGTTTGGTTGAGATTTTTTGAGGGTAGTGACGGGCGGGGTGAATGTGTTTGGTTTAATTTAGAAGGGTTGAAAAATCTTTTACTAATTTTAGACAAAATTCCCTTACCAATTTTTTAATATTCCAATGTTACCCATGGTGACTAATAAAAACCAGTTTTTACTTTATTCTCTCTTCAACGTTCTTCTCTACTCGTACTATCCTCTTTGATACGCCTCTCCTCCACGCAAGCTCCCACTAGTTAATTAATCATACATATAAGGACTCAATTTATTGATATTGAAATCACAACCTTACGTTTAATTAGAAAAACTTAAACAAAGATGTTTGGCCTCACTGGACCACAATCAACCAGGCAAATTATTTGTATCATGTTTGAGAAATTCATAAACCATTATTTTCATATATAGGTAAATGTACGATTTGTACTCCTTCTGATTCTTAATATAAGACATATTTACTTAAATTGATTGGATTAAATAAGGTAAGTAAGTTAGTTAATATGTCATATATTTTCTAAAACACACGATCATTTTCCTTAATTCTTGCTTTCTCTCTTCTCTATGATTATTATTGTTAAGGGAGCATTAATATAGGTAAAATAGGAAAAAATTAACAAATATAAAAAAATATGTCTTATATTATTTAAGATCAAGATCAACTCCTTAAAATATTTCCTATATTAAGATCGGGAGGGAGTACATTAATCAACAAAAAAATAAAATATAATTATATAGATCATTTTTTGCCATCAAATTTATATATAAATATTGCTATTTATATATCATAAATAATATGCTTTACGTTAAGTTTTGTATTATTCATATATGTCGTGTCTAGTTCAATGTCAACTGATAGCTTTTTAAGAAAATTTCAAGCCTTTATTTTTTGCCCATTAAAAAATATTAAGCACAATAATTAAAATAGAGTAAGAAATTGCAACAACATGACCAACTTTTAACCTTAACCTCGAAACACAAGAAGAAAATGGTGCTTACAGACGATTTATTACAAACAACTGAACTTTAACGACAGCAACAGAAGAACAGGGTGAAATGAGAGAGAAAGTAAAGAAAAATATTCAGACAAATTAAAGATAATTAACCTCGTGATGAACATTAAAATGAATCATGTTCATCTTATGGGGCCACCTGAATGTTGGAGAAACAGACAAGGAAGCAAGACTTTTTTTTCATTTTCTCCACCAGCTCCTGGACTTTCTCCATGTCTTCTTTCGGCTCAATCTGAACATTGGAAAAGAAGATCCCTTGTTCTTTGACTTTGAACCCACCTTCATCAAGCTCTTCCCTTTTCTTCTTGTTTTCATCCTGAAACGACACCCTCGACCCAATCTGAACATTGGAGTAGAAAACCCAGAATATCTTTCTGTGACGACGACGAAGCTTCCACTTACCTTTCTCTTCTTTCTTCTTCTTCTTCTTCTTATTCTCATCCTCTTTCTCTCCATCTTCACCGTTATATATTGGTGATTCTTCCATCTTGTGTTCCTCGGATGGAACTGGGTGGTAACCTGTCTTGTTCTTGAATTCCATGATGAGATCGATCAATGAACTATGTGGCTTTTTCTGATTGTTTGGATGGTAGGAATTATCCTACAAATTTGTCTCTTTGTATAATTGAGATCTTTAGGGTTACGTTGATTAACAATGACAAGATAAAGATGAATGAAGCATGTGGCTTTTTTTGATTGTTTGGTGTTAGAATTATTACATCATAGAAAACTGCCTATTTATATAATTGAGATTGAGATGTGAAAAGGGTTGTGCCCTCAAGAAGTCAACACGTATGAGAACATAATTCGTGAAGACCGATTCTAGCTACACGTATAATTTTTCTTTTGCCTGAATTCTAAATCCTAGCTTGTAAGAGTCTCTTGATTTGACATTCTGGGTTCATTATATATATATATATATATATATATATTGGTCATCTAACTGGTCCAGTCCGATCGGTTTAATATTTATTCTGATTTTTTTTATTTCAAAAATTCATATATAATTCTACACATTTTCAAAGATTACAAATTAGGACTCTATGAAAAACTTGAGATGTCTACTTTCTAATGCAAAAAGAATTATTAAAAAAATATTATCATTTGATCCTAAAAAATTATCAAATTCCAAAACTATTTCAAAAAATATTATCATCAAGTTCAATTCTTTACCAGTTTAGCCCCGGGTTAGCTTTGATTTGACTCCGATCTGACCTACTAACCCTTCACCCACTACCTAGACTGGTTCAATGGCCGGTCCGGGTTTAATAACCTTAATTTTTATAGTATATAAATTGGACTCCCATACATGATTTAAATTCTTATCTAATGTAAGTGAGCTCAATCCAACTTGTATTGTTTTAATTTACTCTTTTTTTCTGGTTGAATAAATTAGTCTCTTTATTAAAAAAATCTAGATGACTAATAAGCAACATTGGGAAAATGGGTTGGCTCGGCCTTGCAGGGTTGGCCTGTTTAGGGGCCCGCACATTTTTTTGCTTCTTATATGTCTAAAGACTAAAATATCTAATCTAAAATATAAATATTATCCATGTTTAATAAAACACAAATACTAATATCTATGTTTAAACCATAATTAATTTTCACAACCAATCAAACAAGTTCACAAGACCACCACAACCACACTCAAACAATATGAATAATATTGTCATTTTCTTTTCCATGACTATCATCACTTTTCAAAAACATTTGATTATGTTTTATTATAAGTAGGCTCCTCTTCAGCTTCAGGGGCAAAAATATCTAGCCCTTTTCATTTCTTCTCCACTATCATATGTATTATCACCTTCACTATTTGCAACAAATAATAAATCACCATCATATGTAATTTAATAGTGTAAAATGAAATAACTATAACAAAATACATATAAATTACTAAATCACCATCATAATTGAATCACCTCCATTCTCCATGACCAGTGCTTGTTATACTACCCTGACACTGGGAGGATAACAGTCAGAGTTGCGAAGCAAACCAACAGAAGCAGAAAGAGAATCAAAAAGCCTACAGGCTATCGTTAGTTTATCGTAGGCCGCAGGGGCCAATATGTTATCTTTATATATCCGATGGATTTGGGCCAGAATCAAAGGCTTTCGTAACGTTTGAGGCCTCTTTCTGTATTCTTCGACAAGAAAGAATGAAAGGTCTGATAGCACTATACGATAAATTGATATTTGTAACCAAAAAAATAGATAAATTGATAATGATAAGTAAGAGCAATTGGATAATTTAGTTTTCCCAACTATGGGTTATTTGGCAACTAAATTTGAATATATAAATCTATTACTAGTATTATAAGATTTTTTTTTGCCACATTATATTACGAGATTATATTAGAGTATAATATAAATATACCTTTAGTATATCATAAATATTTTTTTTACCTGAACTATATCATAAATATTTATGACACTAAAATATATTAATTTTATGCTACATGGTATTTTTATTGTACATTTAATAATAAAAAAATTACTTGCATCCTGCTCCAAAATATGTGTATTTGCATGTTTTTTTTTATAATTATATATTTTCATGTTTACATGTTAGAGGAAAAGATAAGACACTTGTATTGAGCGGAAAACTACAAACCCTGAAATCAAATACCAATTGAAAGTATAAAAAATAACACACGTTTGGTGTGTGTAGCAAAATATAAAATAATAAGGCAGGGGAACTTTTGAAAAAAACCATTATGCCCTGCTCTTTTGTCATCTCTATACAAAATCATGTGATGGCTTCCTCGGCTAATGCATGAGGAAAAATATTACTGGACAAAAATTATGTGTGTGTGATAATTATTAAATCTCCATGGTTATTATAATCTTCATTTTTTTTATTTATACACATAAGAAAATTTTCATTTATATATTAAATTACCTTGTTTATTTTATTTTTTTCCCTTTTTGTTATCTAGATGAGACAACCCCATCCAATGTTTATGTATCTAGTTTATTTCAGGTTGTTATGTATGGGCTTTGGGTGTTTGATTGGTTTTTTAATTTGTTCCAGTAGTCTATAAATTGGGCTCTCATATATACTCCATATTAGTTTCTCATGTAAATGAGCCCAATCCAACTTATGTATGATTTTGTTTTTTTCCCCCGAAATGTATAAATTAGTATGACTAACAAACTATTAATTTAGGTGATAAGCGGTATCATCTGTGTAAGGAAATGAATACAAGTTAGAATTCCAAAAAACATAATTATTGGGGGAGGTAAAAACATTTGAGAGTCGAAACTCAAAAGGGATTAATATCCTTTATTAAATCAAAAAAAATATAGATGAGACATCTCTACATAACACCCCTCTTGTCCTTAATGTAAACACATCTGAGTTGTTCAATCAGTGTTGAGGAATATCAAATTAAGCAACAGCAGTGTAGGGGGAAAATAAATGAAAAAGACTTGATAATAAAAGTAGTATTTGAACATATATAGCAGCTAGCTATTCATAAACAACAACATGGACACAAATCCTTTTATGTACAAAACTCCAAAACCCAAACAAACAGATCAAATAAAACTACGCCATACTCATCTAAGCCATCATGCCTTCCCCAAGCTTAATCATCACCTCTCTTCTTCGTCTTATTGTTCTCATCAGCATCACAACCTATGGTAAATAGATACAAGTATGCATATAGGGTAAAATACGAAACAGAACATCATATATATATATATATATATATATATATAACAGGTTTTGACAATACTGCGTCAAAGTATATGTTTTTGAAGCATCGGTATTATATTACATAGCTAACAATACTCTGGAGGCAATCTGAACAGTGGAGAAGTAAACCCCAAATTTCTTTCTGAAACGAAGCTTCTTATTGTTCTTCTTCTCCTTCTCTTTGGCTTCACCTTCCTCCATATTATGTGTTTGTGATTTCTTTAAGATGGGTTCTTTCAGGTATTCGAAGGGCTCCTCGGAGGAAAGTAGGTCGTAACCTATCTTCTTGTTGGATTCCATATTGAGATCGATGAACACTGATATGGTTTTTTTTGGGTTTGTTTGATGATAAACTCAGCCTGGAAAAAAACAAGCTGGTTCTTTATATATTTGTATGTGACGGGGCTGATTCTTCAAGAAGTAGACACGTTTTTATTTAATTAGTAATCTGAAGCTCGTATTATTTAATTGGCATTTTCTGGATCTTCCGATGTTGAATAAGTCATTCTGTATTTAAAATTGAAAATTTTGAACCATGTGTCTTCAATTTAACGATATATAAGAACTGACTTTGAATGATCAAGTTTAGTGTGTATAGGGTAGTTTCTAGGCAATTAAGGAGTTGACTGTGTATCAAGCTAATTGGTTTCGTGAGATCGTCACAGGCAGGCAGTTTTTTTTTTATATATATATATATAATCTTATCAAATTCAAGAGCTATCTGGTGGAAAATAGAAAATTACTCTCCCAAAGTCATCTTTTATGCGAAGAAAACCTCTTCATTCAAAGTACCCTTCTCTTCCTCCCCGCTTCTAGATTTTCTAGAAACTGGGAAGAATTGAGATTTAATATTTATGGAAATATTACTATAATACCAATTAATAAAATATATATAAATAAACTTAAGTAGTTGAATCTTTATCGAAACTGTTTACATCTATATATTTTGATTACAATATTTTTTTTACTTTTTACATTTTATAAGATATTAACTCTTCACCATCCAAAGTTGATATAATGATGGATATAAAAAAGTAGAGAGAAAATGGAGGCAAGGGAATAATGTTTTTTTAAAAAAATTGTTTATATTTTATTCTTTTTATGCTATTTAAATAAAATTTTCAATATTTCCCTATTTTTAGTCAAGGATGAGATCAAGATTAATAATTTTATAAACGAGATTGGCAAAGTATGTTTAAGAACCTAAAATAAATTTAATTGAATTATATGCAAGTTATTTTTTTTTCAATAATTCACACACCCATTATAATCCTTATATACCTGGTTTGGTTGAGATTTTTTGAGGGTAGTGACGGGCGGGGTGAATGAGTTTGGTTTAATTTAGAAGGGTTGAAAAATCTTTTACTAATTTTAGACAAAATTCCCATACCAATTTTTTAATATTCCAATGTTACCCATGCTGACTAATAAAAACCAGTTTTTACTTTATTCTCTCTTCAACTTTCTTCTCTACTCGTACTATCCTCTTTGATACGCCTCTCCTCCACGCAAGCTCCCACTAGTTAATTAATCATACATATAAGGACTCAATTTATTGATATTGAAATCACAACCTTACGTTTAATTAGAAAAACTTAAACAAAGATGTTTGGCCTCACTGGACCACAATCAACCAGGCAAATTATTTGTATCATGTTTGAGAAATTCATAAACCATTATTTTCATATATAGGTAAATGTACGATTTGTACTCCTTCTGATTCTTAATATAAGACATATTTACTTAAGTTGATTGGATTAAATAAGGTAAGTAAGTTAGTTAATATGTCATATATTTTCTAAAACACACGATCATTTTCCTTAATTCTTGCTTTCTCTCTTCTCTATGATTATTATTGTTAAGGGAGCATTAATATAGGTAAAATAGGAAAAAATTAACAAATATGAAAAAATATGTCTTATATTATTTAAGATCAAGATCAACTCCTCAAAATATTTCCTATATTAAGATCGGGAGGGAGTACATTAATCAACAAAAAAATAAAATATAATTATATAGATCATTTTTTGCCATCAAATTTATATATAAATATTGCTATTTATATATCATAAATAATATGCTTTACGTTAAGTTTTGTATTATTCATATATGTCGTGTCTAGTTCAACGTCAACTGATAGCTTTTTAAGAAAATTTCAAGCCTTTATTTTTTGCCCATTAAAAAATATTAAGCACAATAATTAAAATAGAGTAAGAAATTGCAACAACATGACCAACTTTCAACCTTAACCTCGAAACACAAGAAGAAAATGGTGCTTACAGACGATTTATTACAAACAACTGAACTTTAACGACAACAACAGAAGAACAGGGTGAAATGAGAGAGAAGGTAAAGAAAAATATTCAGACAAATTAAAGATAATTAACCTTGTGATGAACATTAAAATGAATAATGTTCATCTTATGGGGCCACCTCAATGTTGGAGAAACAGACAAGGAAGCAAGACTTTTTTTTCATTTTCTCCACCAGCTCCTGGACTTTCTCCATGTCTTCTTTCGGCTCAATCTGAACATTGGAAAAGAAGATCCCTCGTTCTTTGACTTTGAACCCACCTTCATCAAGCTCTTCCCTTTTCTTCTTGTTTTCATCCTGAAACGACACCCTCGACCCAATCTGAACATTGGAGAAGAAAACCCAGAATATCTTTCTGTGACGACGACGAAGCTTCCACTTACCTTTCTCTTCTTTCTTCTTCTTCTTCTTATTCTCATCCTCTTTCTCTCCATCTTCACCGTTATATATTGGTGATTCTTCCTTCTTGTGTTCCTCGGATGGAACTGGGTGGTAATCTGTCTTGTTCTTCAATTCCATGATGAGATCGATCAATGAACTATGTGGCTTTTTCTGATTGTTTGGATGGTAGGAATTATCCTACAAATTTGTCTCTTTGTATAATTGAGATCTTTAGGGTTGATTAACAATGACAAGATAAAGATGAATGAAGCATGTGGCTTTTTTTGATTGTTTGGTGTTAGATAATCATCATAGAAAACTGCCTATTTATATAATTGAGATTGAGATGTGAAAAGGGTTGATGCCCTCAAGACACACGTATGAGAACATAATTCGTGAAGTCCGATTCTAGCTACACGTATAATTTTTCTTTTGCCTGAATTCTAAATCTTAGCTTGTAAGAGTCTCTTGATTTGACATTCTGGGTTAATTATATATATATATATATATATATGGGGCCCTGTGGGATTTTTAAAACTGAAAAAAATTTGAGCCATGTACCAAGTCCTGCTAACTGGGGTATTAATTGTGGAATGGACCACACAGTATTAGGTATTAACAACAGGTCCCGCTCAATTATGCTCCATTAACAATCCAATCTCCAGATAAGCTGCTAATTAGGAAATCCCCCTACTAATTTTATTGAGTGTTCTTTTTCACCTTTTTGAAAAATTTTACATGGCTTAATCTACTCTCTTCATTGACATATTATCCAATGACCTTCACAACTCTTTCTTGTGCATCATATTACGAACATATAATCATTGTTGTTAAATTTGCGAGTTGACTTTTTGAGTTTACTGTTTTACGTTTCTACCTTACAAGATCATGTTGAGTCAT
Organism: Inga laurina; assembly: GCA_963855925.1. NCBI lineage: Eukaryota > Viridiplantae > Streptophyta > Magnoliopsida > Fabales > Fabaceae > Inga > Inga laurina. The sequence goes on along the minus strand of OY979707.1, from coordinate 54,396,909 downwards.
TCTTAAACTTATGCTAGGTGTAAACTCAGTCAAACTTATAAGTTTATATAACTTGTCTAGGGTTTTTACGTTTTTAACTTATAAAATCATGTTAACACGTTCTTAAACTCTTGTTAATTTTTTTTTATTTGATCATGCTCAGTGGCTTTGTATATGAATTTTATAAAAAAATCTTTGTTAAATATGATAAAATATGAATGTTATAGATTTAATTCAATTATTTGAATTTAAAATATATTTAATCAAATTATTGTTATTTTTCATATTTTGATTATTTAACTATACACTACTAATACCTATTTATTGATAAAAGTAAACTCTTATAAGTTATGAGTTTGTAATTCGAGTATACGACACAATTTTACATTACTATCATGAATTTACTTAAATTCGTGAATTTGACATTCTTGTAACAATAATGTATTATGATAAAAAGAACTGGCATTGAATCATATTGTTGTGTATGGGCTTTGTGTGTTTGTTTGTTTTGTGTTTTTGTCATAGTAATTGAAACCGGACCGGACTGGCAGGTTCGATCAAGAGAATCATTGAATTGGTCATCTAACCGCTCTGGTTCGACTGGTTCAATATTTATTTTGATTTTTCTGATTTCAAAAACTCATATAATTCTACATATTTTCAAAAATTAAAAATTAAGACTCTATAAAAAGTTTAAGATGTATTCCAAAACTATTCTAAAGAATATTACGTTCAAGTTCACTTCCTTACTGATTCAGCCTTGGGTTAGCTCTGATTTAACTCACTAACGCTTGACCCACTACTCAAATCGATTCAGTGACCGGTTCGGGTTTAATAACTTTGATTTTGTAGTATATAAATCAGGCTCCCATATATGATTTAAATTCTTATCTAATGTAAGTCAGCCCAATCCAACTTATATTGTTTTAATTTACTCTTTCTTTCTGTTTGAATAAATTAGTCTCTTTATTAAAAAAATTTAGATGACCAATAAGTAGTACTGGGAAAATAGGTCGGCCCGACCCTGCAGGGCGGGCTCTTGAAGGGCTCGGGCCTAAATGGGCCACTTGGCTTGTTTAGGTGGCCTGCGGGCTTCAGACCTGTTTAACATTTTTTTTGCTTCTTATATGCTTAAAGATTAAAATACCTCATTTAAAACATAAATATCATTAAAATTAATTTAAAACATAAATATTATCCATGTTTAATAAAACACAAACACTAAGACCTAAGTCCAACCATAATTAATGTCTACAATCAATCAAACAAGTCCACAGCCACAATCAAACAAGTCCACATCTACAATCAAATAATATGAATAATATTGTCATGTTCTTCTCCATGACTATTATCACTATCAAGCACATTTGATTGTGCTTTACTATAAGTGTTCGTTTGTGATAGCTTATTTTTGGGTAATAAATGTTTATAATTTGTGATTTACGGTATACGAGATAAATATGTGAGAGAAGTTTTTTCTCAACTTATATAATAAGTACTTATTTCTCAGAAATAAGCCATTCCAAACACTCACTAAGTAGGCTCCTCTTCAGCTTCAAGGGCAAAAATATCTAACATTTTCATTTTTTCTCCACTATCATATGCATTATCACCTCCATTATTTGCAATGAATAATAAATCACCATCATATGTAATTTGATAGTGTAAATGAAATAATTATAACAAAATAAATGTAAATTACTAAATCACCATCATATTTGAATCACCTCCATCTCCATGCCCAGTGCTTACTACCCACTGCCCTGTTCCTAGTTTAAAAAAAAAAATAAACAGGCCTAAAAGGGTTTGCCCTTTTAAGCCCGACTCCTTCTGGAGGCTCTAAATCATAAGTCCGGCTCTTGACGGGCTTAGGCCTAAACGGGTTAGCCCGACAGGCTCGGCCCGATTTCCCAACTCTACTAATAAGCTATTGATTGAGGGGTAAAGTGATGCCATTTCCATATAAGGGATAATATAAGTTCAAATCTTAGAAAACACACTTGTTAGGAGAGATGAAAGCCTTTTGCACCTTGAAATTCAAAAGGGAGTAGTATCCTTCATCAAATCAAAAAATTGAGATGAGACATCTCTACATTAACAATAAACCCCTCTCGTCCTGAATGTAAGCACATATGAGTTGTTCAGGCAGTGTTGAGGAATATCAAATTAAGCAACATTGGTTTAGGGGGAAAAATAAATGAAAAAGAGCTTGATACAAGTATTTGAACATAGAAACTATTCATAAACAATAACATGGCTGGGCTGAGCTGAGAATACAAATCCTTTTATTTACAACCCTTGAAAACTCAATTAAACAGATCAAACAAAATTGTGCCATGCTAATCTAACACATCCGCCAGGATCAAACTCTCCTTTTGACTAGGATTGGGCTCTTCATACGCACTACTATCAATCAAAACCTTTCCTTTTTACGCTTTCTTCTCATTATCTCTTTCTAGTTGAAAGTTTCAATCTCTTTTTGCGTTCTGGTGGAATATACCTATAAGGTTTTGCTGTCCTGACGAAACATCATATGCCTTCCCCAAGCTCTGTCTCAACATCATAAAACAAGAATCCATCTTTGACGATCCCTGATAATATATTATGAGTCGCACGTTATTGGAGAGCCACACAACTGAAGTGTTATTTATAAACTCAAGGACCTCTCTCACTTAAATCTAATCGACGCGACTTTCTAATTAATGTGGAACTCATTACATCATCCTCGTCATAACCCCTCTTCTTCGTCTTATTGTTCTCATCAGCATCACAACTTATGATACATAGATACAAGTATACATGTAGGGTGAAATACAACACAGAACATCATATATATATATAGCAGATTTTAGCAATACTCGATCAAAGTATATGTTTCTGAAGCATCGGTATTGCATAGCTAACAATACTCTGAAGGCAATCTGAACAGTGGAGAAGCAAACCCCAAATTTCTTTCTGAAAAGGGGCTGTTTGATTTTGTTTTTAAAATTTTTTTTAAAAAAAAAAACAATAAAACAATAGAACATGTTTAGTGAACTATTTTTAAAAAATGTTTTTAAAAACAAAAAAAGAAGAAGTTGTTTTTAAAAAACAAAAAACAAAAACAGTTTTTAGTTGCTTTCTTATTTTTGTTTTCCTATTTTTTATTTTTTGAGGTCGCCACTTATTTACTATCGATATTATACTACCAATGACAACTATTATCATATCACCACAGGCGACCGCACCATCACATCACATCAAAAATATATTTTTCAAAAATCTATTTAAACAATTATTTTTGTTTTTTATTTTTAAAACTTGTCTCTAAAAACTGTTTCTAAAAACAAAAAACGGAGAATAGATATATATTATTTGTCTTCTTGTTCTTCTTCCTCTTCTCTCTCGCTTCATCTACCTCCATATTATTTGTTTGTGATTCCTTTAAGATGGGTTCTTTCAGGTATTCGAAGGGCTCCTCAGAGGAAAGTAGGTCGTAACCTATGTTCTTCTTGGATTCCATAATGAGATCACTGAACTGATATGGTTTTTTGATGATAAACTCAGCCCAGAAAACACTGTTTCTTTATTCATACGTATCTGGTGGGGCTGATTCTTCAAGAAGTCTAACACGTTTGTATTGTTGAATCTAGTGAATTAGGAGCCTTAGCTCGTATTATTTAATTGACATTCTAGAACTTTCGATATTATGTTGAATAAGTCATTCTGTACTAAATATTTAAAAATGAAAATTTTGAACCATATGCATATAATAATACATAAGAATTAACTGCCGTTGAATGATCAAGTTTAGAATATAGGGTGGTTTCTTGGCGATTAAGGAGTTGATTGTTTGAATATCAAGCTATATTTCTTTCATGAGATCATCATATGCAAGCAGTTACATATAAAAATATATATAGTCTTATCTAATTCAAGTGCTCCCATCCTAAATAGAAAATAACTCCAAAAATCTCTCTACTTCCCTTATTCCTCATTTCCTCTGTTTTTTTTTTTCACTGTTAGATTGTTTTTGGACGGTTGAGAATTAATATTTTATAAAATATAAAAAAGTATAAAATATTTTAATAAAGTTAAGAAAATGCAAATTTTAACCGTTTAAATCTATTTATATATATTTTGTTATTTGATATTATAATAATATTTTGTAATATACTAAATTTCAACGGTACATAGTTTCTCTTGTTCTAGATCACAAAGGAAGTAAAGGTTATTTGAAATGAAAAGGTTTTCTCTGGCGCAAATGTCTTCTGGGAGAGAGAAATGTCTCCGCTTAACTTTCCCTCCATGGTCTAGGACGGTTTAATATTTTATACTTTTATGATAATATCATTATAATATGAAATACATAAATTCAAATAAATAAATTTAAATGGTTAAAATTATATTTAAATATTTTAACTCCGTATAATTTTATTAAAATATTTTATATTTTTATCACCAACACTTTTGAATTGTTTAAGTTAAATTTTAATTTAATATTCTAAACCCATTAATTAATATATTTTTTGTTATTTAAAATTATAATACATTGTTATAAAATGCTAAATTTTCAACCGTTAGAAGTATCATTGCATGGAGATGGTAAGTGGAGAATAGGTGGAAAGCCTGGTTATTAAACCCAACCAAGAAACCGGTGAACTAGTCTAACATCAACCCGGTTCATCTTTTTTTAAAAAAAAAATCGATTTTTTTTTTATTTTCTTTAAAATTTTATATTAATAACCCTCAAATTTTCACTTGCTTACCAATTTAATCTCGGGTTAGCTCTAATTTGACTCTAGTCTAATCCACTGATCCTTGACCTAGTATTGTAGTCAGTTCAGTGACCGATCTGGGTTTAATAACCTTGGTGGAAAGTAAAGTGAGTGGAGGCACTCCTCTCATAAACTACAACCTCGAAACACAAGAAGAAAATGGTGCTTATGGACGATTTATTACAAACAACTGAACTACAACCACAACAACAAACAGATAAAATTAGAGAGAAAGTAAAGCAACATATTCAACAAATTAAAGTTAACATCATGCATGAACATTAAAATGAATGTTCTTGCATCTTATTGGGCCACCTGAATGTTGGAGAAACAGACGAGGAAGCAAGACTTTTTATTCACTTTCTCCACAAGCTCCTTGACTTTCTCCATGTCTTCTTTCGGCTCAATCTGAACATTGGAAAACAAGAACCCTTCTTCTTTGACTTTGAACTCCCCTTCATCAAGCTCTTCCCTTTTCTTCTTGTTTTCATTCTGAAACAACACCCTCGACCCAATCTGAACATTGGAGAAGCAAACCCAGAATAACTTTCTGTGACGAAGCTTCTTCTTACCTTTCTCTTCTTTCTTCTTCTTCTTCTCATCCTCTTTCTTTTCATCTTCATCGTTATATACTGGTGATTCTTTCATATTGTGTTCCTCGGATGGAACTCGGTGGTAACCTGTCTTGTTCTTGAGTTCCATGATGAGATCGTTGAATGAACTAGGTGGCTTTTTCTGATTGTTTGGATGGTAGGAATTATCCTACCAATTTGTCCCTCTCTGTATAATTGAGATCTATAGGATTGATTAACGATGACAAGATAAAGATGAATGAAGCATGTGGCTTTTTTTGATTGTTTGGTGTTAGATAATCATCATAGAAAGTTGCTTATTTATATAATTGAGATAGTGATATGATAGGGTTGATTTCCTCAAGAAGTCAACACGTATGAGAACATAGTTTGTGAACACCCATTCTAGCTACACGTATTATTTTTCTTTTGCCTGTATTCTAAATCTTGGCTTGTAAGAGTCTGTTGATTTGACATTCTGGGTTAATTATATATGGCCCTGTGGGATTTTTAAAACTGAAAAAAAAAAAAATTTGAGCCATGTACCAAGTCTTGCTAACTGGGGTATTAACTGTGGTATGGATTACCCACTATTAAGTATTAACAAGAGGTCCCGCTCAATTATACTCTATTAACAATCTAATCTTTAGATTAACTACTAATTAGGACACTACTATAAGATATAGATTCTACTTCCCCAAAAAACATCCGTTTTTCAAAAAGAGAAGTAAAAAAAAGGCTGTGGCCATTTTATAATTTTATACTGGAATTTTGGCATATTAGGTGTTCCTTTTACATATAAATGCTTTTGGCATCCGAATTAAAATTCAGACATTAAAAGCCTTAATTTTTAATTCGGATTCCAAAAGCCCTGCTTTTGGTGTCCCAATTTCAAAAGGAAAGCCAAAAACCCCACTTTTGGCATCCATTTTGAAATTGGGAAGCCAAAATTTGGCTTTTGGCATCCCTATTTAAGAAAAAGGGACACCAAAGGTGTCAAAAATAACCAGTCGTCCCTCCTCTCTTAAACATTTTGTCTGGTGCCACTCCGACAATCGCCCCCCTCCTCTCTCACTCTCCCACCATTGTCGCTCGTCCCTCCTCTCTTCGTCTCCATTATCGTTGCTCGTCCCTCCTCTCTCCCTCTCCACTATCGCTCCCCCGTCCTCCCTCCTCTCTCATACTGTCAATCGTCACTCCTCCCTCCCATTGCCGTGCCTCCCTCGTCTGTCGATCCCACCATTGATCCTCCCTCTCTCCCTCTCCCTCTACATTATCACTCCTCCCTTTGTCCCTCTCCCTCTACACTATCACTCCTCCCTTTGTCCCTCTCCCCCTACATTGCCACTCCTCCCTCCTCAATGGCAGAACATTGCAAGATTGGGGCTAATTTTTTACAAAAAAAAAAAAACAATGCTTTTTATATGTTGGGGCTAATTCCAATGTTCTCTTTGTTGGTGTTGTTGTTGTTGTTAGGGCTAAGCAGAGAAAAGAAATTTCAAGCGTCTAAATTTAAAGTTGAGGTAATTATAGTTAAACATTATTGTTTTTTGTTGATGTGCATTGAATTAGTTCAACTTTGTGAACTTGTATGAATGTTGTTGCTTAGAAGTCCATGATTTATAGTTTATGACTTAGACAACTTAGGTATATTTTTTATATTTTGTATTTGATTTATAGTGCCCTCGACAACCAAGGACAACTGAATGTAGATACTATGTTATACTTTATATGTATAATATCATTTAGAGTGGAGTTACTACAGATTTTGAATAGATAATCACTTCTTCATTCTCAAATGATAATATTTTTGTTGTCGTAATTGAATTGTTAATTAATTGATTCACTTGATTGATTTATCTTAGCTTGTTTTCCAATTTGCAGTTTTTTGGTAATGATGACGCCTACTTAGACGAAGACATTAATTGTGTCCTAGACCTTTTGACTAGACATCTTCAACATATAGATTAGTAAAGTTTACTTTGATAAATAGTTTATTTTATATAGTAGTCGTGTTGGCAAGTTTTAAATACTTTGTGGTGATTATTGTATATAGTAGTAATAGTTAACACTTTGGATAGCTAGTGCAGGATGTTTTTGTACTATTTGTAAGAATATTTTGGTTTAATTGTTGGATGATGTGTTTGTACAGGGTAAATTGCTTGACAGTAAAAAATATAAATGAAAAATTTTTTTGAGAAAAAAGCTTTGGACATCCGATTTTTAAAGAAAAGTCATAAGACTTTTATGACATCTTTTCTTTTTAAAAGGGACAGTGTCCCTATTTTTAATAGGCCACCATAAGTGTCGTACGACATCCCTTTTTTAACGGAAGTTGTACTCAAACGTTACTACATCGCTTATATAGGCGTCTCCCTAGAAAGTGACATAGAAAAGGCCTAAAAATGGATATTAAAATGTTTTCTATAGTAGTAGAAATCCCCCTAGTAACTTTATTGAGTGTTCTTTTTCACCTCTTTGAAAAATTTTATATGGCTTAATCTCCTTTCTTCATTGGCATATTATCCAATGACCTTCGCAAGTCTTTCTTGTACATCATATTACAAACATATAATCATTGTTGTCAAACTTACGAGTTGACTCTCAGACTTTACTGTTTTATATTTTTACCTTATAAAATCATGTCGAGTCACTCTTAAACTCATGCTAGCTGTAAATTCAGTTAAACTCACAAGTTTACACAACGAGTTTAGGGTTTTTACGTTTCCAGCTTATAAAATAATGTTAGCACGCTCTTAAACTCATGCTAATTTTTTTAATTTGATCATGTTTAACATCTTTATATATGAATTTTATAAAAAATTCTTTGTTGGGTATGATAAAATATAAATGTTGATGGATTTAATTTCAACTATTTGGATTTAAAATATATTTAAATCAAATTATTGTTGTTTTTTATATTTTATTTATTTAATTATACATTACTAATACCTATTTATTGATAAAAATAAACTCTTATAAGTTACAAGTTTACAATTCGAGTCTACGATACAATTTTACATCACGGTCACAGGTTTATTTAAACTTGAGAATTTGATATCCATACATATAATAATAATGTATTATGATAAAAAGAACTGGCGTTGAATCAGATCAAGTTGTCTAGCACACCTTACTTGGTGATTAAGGCTCTGATTATTAAACAAATTGTAAACATTATATCATGAAGTTGATATATTCTTATATTACGCTTTTTTGTGCTCCGTTTTATACCAGTTTCTCAATTAGCACTTTGTTTGTCTTTTTTTATTTTCTGTGATAGTCCCTCTTTGTTTTTTGATTCAAGTTAATTAAGGATGGTTCAATATTAAATGGCCACGGGCTTTTCAAATTCTTTAATTTACAGGCGTGTTCACGGCATGAACATGGGTTTTAAGCCATCATTTTTGACTTCCCCAGATGTACTTTGACAAAAGAAAATTGGGAGAATTATACTGTAGTCCCATGGAAGCTAATATATGAAGAAATGGTTCTGAAAAATTCTGAAATTACTCTCAAGTCCCATGGGACCATTTTGTAATAAATTCCATGTGAGAAATGTCTAAAATACCTCTGTCAGAACCATAGTGAAAGGGATGGTAAATGATGCACAAATACTCAAATGACGTCCCAAAAAGCGCTGGAGATGGTGGGAAAAACAGAGTGACGATCATCAGCTATGGTTGAAGAGTAAGGGAGGGAATTGATGCCATCCAATCTCTTGTCTTCATTATTCCGTGTGACTCATGTATTTTATTGAGTAGCTAAACATATTTTCAGGTTTTGTTGATTCATGTTCGTTTTGGTCATGAAAAATGGAAAAAAATGTATGCTTTTGATGGATATTGTTCTCTATATGCTTGTAAACTAAAAATGGTGACCTAATAAATGCAATGGATATGCTTTGGATGTGATTTCAAGGTGTTTGAGTATGGTTTAATATGCTATGTTTTTGCTGTCATTGTGCTCTATTTTCTGGTTCATTATTCTATGTTTCTACAATAGAAGAGGTAAGGAATGAAGATGGGGTGAAAGGTTTGGGGCAACATAACCTGATGTGCGTAGGGAAAAATGTGTTGTTAATGGGAGCAGCGATGTTGTTAATGGAGGTTGATAAACTTGTTAATGACAACTATAGGTCATATTTAAATGTTTTTTTGTGACAATTAAAGGTTATTTTGATTGATCTTCATTTTGGTCATGATAAATGAAAAAAGATGTTTGATTTTTATGGGTATTGTCCTCTATATGCTTGCAAACTATAAAGAATGACCTCGTGAATGCAATGAATATGCTTTGGCTAAGGTTTCAGGTATGATTTAGTATGCTCTATTTTTGCTGTCATTATGCTCTGTTTTCTGGTTGATGGTGTTGTGTTTCTGCAATAGAAGAGGTAAGAAATGCAGATGAGGGTGAAAGGTTTGGAGGCACATAACCTAATATGCATTGGGAAAAAAGAGTTGTTAATGAGAGCAGCGATAGTTGTCAATGGAGGTTGCTTAACTTGTTAATGACAACTATAGGTAATATTAAAATGTTTTGCTTATGGTGTAATAATGTTTGGAATGAGTTTGAAAAGTTTGATATGTTTTGGAGTATTTTGTGCTGTTTTCAGTCATTATAAGTGGGATTTAATGAACAAGGTGTGAAATGTAAAATCCTTTCTTTATACACAATAATTAACTATAGACTTGATAAAAACCATTTTTTTTATATTATTATAATCATTTACAACCTCTACCATGGTAATAAAAAGATTTCAAATCATCTTTCAAAAGATTACCATGGTAGAAAAGAATTCAACTAACTATTTAAAAACTCTTTAACTAAATAATATCTCATCATATATTAAAATATCCATATCAAACCAAATTATGGTTCCATCAATTCAAACCACATCATAAGGCCCGCAAGCCATCTAACCTCAGCAAGAGTAATTAAAAATATATAGTTAAAATATCAAATCTCCAAAATAAATCAGAGTATGCAAAATGAGCCCTAACGTGGCAATATACAATAATCCAACATATATTATAAAGATAGAAGCACTACTTTTAGCAGAAGTAGTTTAAGCTTCCGGAGTCTTCCCTGATGGACCCGCACAACAACTATCACCTGGAAAAAAATGTTAAATCAACGGGGTAAGACAAAAGCCTCAGCAACCAACAATCCATCTCATTGGGCATAAGAGTAAGTGCCCATGAGGCGCCAAGTGGGATAGTTATTAAAATCATATCAATATTAAAATGTCACATGTCCACATGTATATATACACATTAATTTACCATATCATAATCTCGTTCTCATATTTATCACAAGTATATAAGAATCAGTATACAATAATTTATTCTTTGTCCTCCCTTATTTCCTCTCCTGTCTTATTTCCTGTGACTGAACCCATGGGCTAGCACTGACCCATATAACTGGTAGTTTAACTTAACAAGCTCACCAATCAAGTGATATGAACCAGCCAAAATCCACAGAGCACGAGACCGGACCATGGGTTCCCCCTCTAATTATATTAGTGGGGTGTCAAGGCCCTACTGAACACAATTGGGCGAAGGGACTAACCAGTGTACACCTGGAAGTCCACCACCTTATTACCTCTTTTTGTACAAAAGTTCACCCCCTTATTTCCTCTTTAAGTAACAACCCGTCAAATCAACATCCACCATCCCCTCTCATATTAATATGTGTGATTATAACAAATCATTATCGAAAGGATATTTTCAATCTCATAAATAAATATCAATTCATATAATAAAATATCACTACTCATTTTCTCAGTGAAAATAAGTCCCACAAGACTATTTCATTAATAACATATTTTCAAAGTCCACATCATATATCAATAGCCAAATTTATAATTCTATGTAATTAAAAATCACTCACAAACATCATACAAATATGCACAACAAGAGGAAAGTGGTTACCTTTCGCCAAAGCAAAATTATAACCACAAGCTCCTAATCCAAGAGCTCAAATACACGCCAAAAATCAATCTACAACAATTAATTTATTATACATTAATAACTCCTTGAGTTATTGGAAAAATTAATTTATTTAACTAAATTCTAAAATTTCTAAATTTTGAATTAATTACCCCTAAAATTCCAATTATAAAATTTAAATATTATTATTAATTTAAATAACCTATTCAAGTAATTGATTAATGTTAATTTCATTCCAATACATGAACATCCCCAAATTTTAAGTTTAAGATCTAAAATACTAATTTATAAAACTTCATCTAAAAAAAATCTAAACCGATTAAAATTCACTATTAATCAACCTCTACATTCCTATAGTCTTGCTCTTTAAAAGTTGAATTTTTGAATAAATATTTTACAAAACATTTATTTGAATTATATGGAAAATTGGATATAAAGGACCAAAAAGTAAAGAAGCATAAGGACTAAAGAAGAAAATGAAATTCTGCATGTGGGTAATGGTAATTGTGACAGAAATTTGGGGCCTTTTTCTGTAATATTATCCCCTACTTTCATTGAAACCATATCCGCAGCAATTACAAAAAATTACCCCGAATTTCCAAAACTCCAGTTTGATCCAAAAATCCGAAACTACCGTCTTTCACTATGGAATATATCAGCAGAAATTACAACAAATGACTCTGAAGTTTTAAAATGCCAGCTTAGTCTAAAACTACGAAAATCACCGTCTCCCTACACTGAAACTGATTTCCTAACTGCTGAATTGCTGATATAAAATGGGGGAAAATCTAAATATTACATATCACAATTTAAAATAAAGGCATTGAGAGTCTTTTTGTTCATTTTATCCATTGTTTGCCCAAAATTTTAATTCTAGATTATTCTCTAATCAGTAAGAAATCACTATCATAAGAAAGATAAAATTATTTAGAACATTTTTCATAAAAAGAGTTTTGTGATCAGAAGAAAATTTAGATACCTTATTGATCTCTGAAGAACTAAATTTCTCCGGTCAGAACCTCACTGCGCCTTCCTGAAGACTTCACGCTAGACGTGAAGTGGAGATTGAGGGGGGTATTTATAATACCCCTCCTCATTTTTTTTTATTAATTAATTAATTAATTTTTTTAAAACCCAATCATTACCCTTTTCTTTTTCTTTTCTTTCCTTTTCTTTCTTCTTCCACCACCGAATACTTTCGGTGGTTTGTCCCCTTTCCCCTTTTTTTCTTTTTAATATATATATATATATATATATATATTATTATATATATAATATATATATATATATATATATATATATATATATTAATTAATTAATTCTAATTTATCATTATATTATGAAAATAAATTTAAAAAAAATGAGGATGTTATATGAAATATGTGTGACTGGAGGTCCTGATTATGTAGTAAGAATGTGTTGTTAATAGGGGCTGTGACATTTGTTAATAAAGCTGCTGAAATTGTTAATGACAATTTTTGTGTGCTGGTGGACAGCGATGATGGCTACCATGTTTGGCAACAATCTACTATGTTTCCTTCATATAGGAGGAAGGTTTGAAGTTAGTAGAGATGGTGATTTAACATATATTGGTGGAACCGTCAAATCTAGAACCATTAAGAAAGGAACAAGTTTAGAAGAGTTTAAAACAATGATATCCTCTATGTTGTCAGCGGATGGACCTGGAGTTGTCATTGGAGGCTCATGCAGTTGTTAATATATATATATGTGTGTGTGTGTGTGTGTGCAGTTATGTGGACATTTGTGTATCCCACCGTCATGTATTGAAAGTTTTAATCTGTTGTAAATTATGTTGTCAATGAATGGACCTGGGGTTGTCATTAGAGGCCCATGGAGTTGTTAATGTAGGCCTATGCAGTGGTTAATATATATATATATATATGATGACATTGAAAAATGAGTTTATGTGCATATACTTATAGATTAACTATGTTGTTGATATTCCATATTAATTAGGTGGTCGTAGTCACTGGTGCCGCCTTCACTTCTCAATGGAAGGGTGGAAGAGTTCTCAATAGAGACCCAATGAGTTGTTAGTGGATGCTCCTTGACTTGTGAATGGAGGCCCCATGAGTTGTTAGTGTAGGCCCCTTGAGTTTTTAATACAGTTATGTTGTTATGGAGTTGTCAACGGAGGCCTAATGACTTGTCAATATAGGTTCCTTGGCTTGTCAATTGAGGCACCACGAGTTGTCAGAAGAGGCCCCCTGAGTTGTCAATGTACCCTGATGGAGTTAATAATACATTTATGCTATTATGAAGAGTTGTTAATGGAGGCCCGATAACTTGTCAGTGTAGGCACCTTGACTTGTCAATGGAGGCACCATGAGTTATCAGTGGAGGCCCCTTAAGTTGTCAATATACGCTAATTGAGTTGTTAATACAGTTATGCTGTTATGGAGTTGTCAACAGAGGCCCAATGACTTATCAGTGTAGGCTCCTTGACTTGTCAATGGAGGCCCCCTGAGTTGTCAATGTACCGTGATGGAGTTGTTAATATATTTATGCTGTTATGAAGAGTTGTCAATGGATGTTATATGACTTGTTAATGGAGCCTCATTGACTTGTCAATGAAGGCACCGGGAGTTGTCAGTGGTGGCTATAGCATTGTACAAGCAAGAGCATCAAATGTGCATATCTGTAGCACTCACATTAACTAATGAAAATAGCTCTGTAATTCATAAATATTCAGAACGTCTCAAGTACAAGTTTGAAGGTACTCAAACCTAAAAACATATCATCTATATAATGTGATCATACTTGATCATTACACAAAACCTACCACATTTACAATTAGTGTGCACATGAACATTACAACCCCCTAATGTACTGTCCATACCATCATAAGTCAATACAAGTCATAGCTTACTACGTCAAAGCTATACACTAATAGAATGTACAATTTAAGTCAGCATCTTAATTGGTTCTCCTCCTCTTATGTATGTCTTGAACCAAAGACATAACTTTTTCCGCATGTTTGTTGTGAGGATGAGTAACCAACCAACACACGAACCCAACCTTCATTTCTTGGAGCTCGTCTGTAGAATAGTAAGGCATGGTGTAACCGTCATGACCTTGCTCAGTGTCATCCCACATCTATAACCAGGATAGTACATGCATACCATAAGAGTCTTTGCACATATACATGTTAACAAATAACAAATCAGATCAGTCATATTTACAATGTGTTTCAATGAGCAAAAAGCACAATGTCAATTCAGGTGTCAGCTTGTACGTGTATTTTTGCCTATGTCACTCCCTTCTCAATTTTGTTGTCATCCTTAAATAGCTGTGGCTTGACTCTTCAACTTTAGCAATTTACGTGATTTAAAAAGGTACATCTACTTTGGCATTGAAATTTTTCCAACTTTATAAACATCTACTAAATCATCATTTACATGTCTCTTACCATAGCTTAAGCATATAAAACAATGATTCAATATAGGAAAGCATATATCAGTAATTTATAACCAATTTTCCAGCTTCATAACCTATCTAACACCCAAGGATCACATCAGCAACACAAACCTTCTAAATCTCAGTTCTTTGAAATTCATCTTCAAAAAACTGATTTAATCTCATTTAGGAACTTTTTGACAGCCAAACACATGCACAACACCACCTTTTTAAGTCTAGAATTTTTATGAATAATGGTGAAACCTTTATCTAAGAGTCACTAGACATGGTTGGCCATCTAAAAGAATTATAAGGCACTTGGACACATCAAAACATTGAGTTCAAATCAGTTTCTAGCTTCATAATTTTAGTTTTCATTATTTAAAACTTGTATAGACATAGAACAAGTACCAGAAGATGAAAGAAAAATACCAAAAATAGTAAAAATGGAGTTAAAAAGAAATAGTCAAAGATGCCTTGAAAATACGAGACTAAGCTTTGATGAGCGAAGTCTAATAATTACAAATAAACCTATACAAAATAAAGAATTGGTAAGAATACAGTGGGAAGAAAAACCAAGACCATTTATGATAAGTATGTCCATATTAAATGAAAATGAAAATTTTAAACATGCATTGGTAACTACAGGAGTTACAAGATCCTATATAAATAAAAGATTAATTAACCATGCTAAATTCATAAATTTAGAACCTCCGATAAGGTATAAAACTAATGAGGAAGATTTCCTTATAGAATTTGAAGTTGAAATTTGTTGTATCTTTCTAGACAAAGATAATAGAGAGATAAAATTATTACATATGTTTGAAGTATTAAGTAATACAAAGAATGATATTTTGATAGCACAAGATTTCCTCTCAAAATATGATTATAGGATAAAAACTATATTAACTTTCCCTGATGAGTTAAAGGATAAAAAATAGTTATAGAGCTTTTTAGGATATCTAAATTATGCTATGGATTTTATTCTGTTAGGTGCTAAAATAAGGGGAAACCTTCAAAAGAAATTGAAAGGAAAAAAGGAGTTTAACTGATCTAAGAAGATTGTCAGCAAATAAAAAGTATTAAGGTATATATAAAAGAAAATGTAAAAACAATGCCCTTACCTAAAGATGAAGATGAATTGTATATTCAAACATTTGCAAGTGATTTGCATTGGGGTGCGGTATTAAAAAGACAAGAAGATAAAGTCACAATTATGTATGCCTCTGGTTCATTTAAGGGATCTAAAGTGAATTACGATATAAATGAAAAAGAACTATTAGCAATAAAAAATGCAATTAGAAAGTTTGAAATCTGGATAATAAATAAGCACTTTTATGTTGAAACAAATAATACCCAAGTTAAAGCTTTTATTCAGAATAAATGTCCTGATACTTTGTCAAATAGAAGAAGGGCAAGATGGCAAGTCTTTTTCTCTATGTATATTTTTGATATTAAAATTATAAAATCTCATGAGAATGTTTTTGCATATTTCCTGTCTAGATTTGGAAACCAGTTTTAAAGAAAATATAGAACAACAAATAAAGCTCGTTGAGTTACATACTAAAGAAGTAGGGAAAGCTAGAAACGCAATCTCCATTTTGAAAGCTGAATTGAGTGTTATATGGATAGCATAGAAACTCTTACTCTTGCAGAATTTTCAAAACTCTTTTTAAGGTGCAAAAAAATTTCCACCAACTTATCATCTCAATTTAGTCATTCTAATGAAACCTTAAACATACTTGAACAATCCAAATACCTATTTACTTCCTAAAATAATAGTATGAAACAGTAAGTTCCTTATCAACTTCCAACTTCAAAAGTTCAATCCACCAAGCCACATATTCACTCTCTTACATCATATCATCTTCCTTATCCTGAAACTATTTTTCCAGTTTTGAAAATCACCATTCCAGCACTTATAACAATACTTTTTTTACCCTTAAAACAATCTTTAAACATTTATAAAACAGAAACAACAAATCTTCAATAAATTTTTAGCTTCTTTATTCCAATTTCAGCACACTAAGCACATATATCTATCACATACCACATTTACACTTCTCATACTTTATCATTTAAATTTTCTTTCACATTTAATGAGCATCTAAATAAGCTTTTAGCCTTCAAAAGGTTTAGAGAGTAGCATCTTCTGCTCTGGGAAAATATTCCCTATTCATAAAAACAACATTTAATCCTTTAAACCATCTGATCATGACCTTTCAAGGCATAAAGGCTTTGACATTGGCATTCTTGCCTCCCAACTAATGTCAGTGAGAAAAACATGAATTTAAAAACACATTATGGCTTAATCTTGTGAAATCTCTAATGGCAAAAAAACGCACGCACCTTCAATAATTCCGCCGCAGGAGCAATGCAGCGCTAACACTCCACCAACAATGAAGAAATTAAACACAGCAAACCCTACTCTGAACCTCGCTGCAAATGCCAGATGAAACATCGCCGCAGTCTACCTACAAATAACAGAAGATCAGACTCGCTTTACTCGGCCGCCGGCTGCTGAACCTCATTGGAGAGAACCCACGCACACCGTCGCTCATGGTGCTAGCTTCCGTTGCCCAAAGATGTCACCTTTCAAAATTTCGAGTGAGGAAATAAGCTTCACACACACTGCTTTTTGCCCAATTTTTAAGGGTGTTTATGTCTTTTCTCAATTTGAATTTATTACATAATGGTCCCATGAGACTTCACAGTAATTTCAAAATTTCCTAGGACCATTTTTACATTTTTTTTTGCTTCCATAGGATTACAATGTAATTCTCCCAAGAAAATTTGAATTCAGATTTTTCAATCAAAATATATACTAGCAATATAATTTCCTTTTGGTTAAGAATTGTTTACATAGAAGCCCTGGGAAAGTTTTTGTTGGATCATCTTTGCTTCAAAAATATTAAAAAATGAGTAAAGGCATATTAAACAATTAAAAAACTAATGTTGATAATTAAAATATTAACTTCGTCGTTAACATTTTTTATGGTTAGGGGCAAAAATTGATGCAATAAAAATTTTGAATGCCTACATTTTCAATGTGAAAAATTACCAGCTAAATTGGACTTTAACCTTTTTTAACTAATAATATAATGAGTTTGTTTGAGATCACTTTTATCCCATGAAAATTTAAAAAAAAAAAATAAGTACATAATTTTTAGGGAAAATCCTTTGTACAGACCATTAAAAACACTAAGAGATAAAAGGTGATTGTAACATCCCAAATTTTATTCACCAAGAATATATTATAATTATTATATATATTCAATGAAATGGTGAATATTTAAGGCCAAAAGAATTAAATATTGAAAATTGAAGGTGGAATAGGGTTTTCAGTGAAATCGCCTGCGAGGCAGTGAGATTATCATATAGTTTTGGAAGATCAAATGTTGACCAAAAATTATGAAATTTTATAGGGTGAAAGTAGACATCCTAAGATTTAATTTGATAGGTCATATGGCTCAATTGAAGCTATAGACAAAAAGATATGAATTTTTGAAGTTAATCCAGAAAATCTGGAAAGTTTCTGGAGCAGCGGTTAAAGATTGAAAATCTGGGAATAATATGATCATTTCCAGTAAAATTCCATATTTTTCCTTGAAACTAGACTCAATGAGGGTTCCATAGGCTTTGGAATCGACTCGAAACGATGTCTACAAAATTAGTTATGATTTTTCAAAGTTAAGGCTGAAAATCTGCCAGAATTGGCATTATTCCGAAAATTTGAGAAATAAAGTAATCTTCCTTTTTCTCTTAATTGTTTTAGAAATTTAGGGATGAAGGAGGAGAAGATAAGTGTCAAAATCCAATGAGGCCAAGTGTCAACACCACATGAAAGATGATGGAGATAATTGTTGTGTCATAATTCCTTACTTATGTCATAAGGTTAGGTGGCCAACTTTTGCACCAATTGACTTGAATAAATGGAAGGAACACTTGATTTAGTTGGAGCATAAGAGGGAGCACGTTTTTGACTAACCAAGGGAGAAGGAAATGATAATTGAGGTTGAGTGTACACAAAAGGGAAGCATGGCAAGGTTGAGTGTACACAAAAATGGAATGATGGTGTACATGAAAGGTGTTGCAATCTCAACCATTGATGAAATCAAGGGCTAGGAAGAAAGATGACAAGGTTAATAAAATATCTTCTCTTCCCCTTCATACACACATTTCGTTCAAGGCACAAGGGAAAGAGGAAGAGAGAAAGCTTGAGAAATAGAGAGAAGAGGAGAGCTCAAGGAGGAAGTCGTCTAAGGTAGGTATTGTTGTTCTTGTGTTCAAAGCTTCCTCTCTTGCATAATAGCTTCTCTAATCTCTTTTTCTCTATGGATCACCATGTTAGCAAGCTAATCTCAAGGTTGAGGGGGGAGAGAGGACGTTCTAGTGAGAGAAACACCAAGGATCAAGAGGTAATCTCCAAAATCTCAACTTCTTTGTGTATTGAAGTTGTTGTTGGTGATTGTTGTTTGATTTATGTGATTTTTGGTTAAGTTGTAAAATTGGAAAAGCCATAATCCTAAGGGGTTATGCTGCCCAAAATCCTTTAAATCATGATTATGAAGTTTTTAAATGAATTAATCAAGGATTAGAAGTGGAAAAGTATAAGTTTTAGAAGCTAAAACACAAAGCTCCATTTTTCCAAATTGTGACCAATATTTTGGCCAGACCAGATCTGGTAGTAGGAGTTGGATTTTCACGAAATAAATGGTTCCATTGGACTCAGTGGTCAAAAATAGGTGGGGTTACAGTTGGGCACTTTTTCGGTAGAGGCCGAAAAAGCATAATTACGAAAACGCCACTGAAATCACTAAATAGGGGCTGTCAAGGGTATTTTCGTAATTTGACCGTGAATTTTGCAATTTCGAGCCCGGAAATGGATTCCTTGGGCGAAAATAAGTCAGAATAGCCTTAGTCAAAATTTTGGGAAAACGTGCCATCGGGCCGGGTACGGCAGGGCCGGGCCGGGTTCCCGGTGGCATTTTTGTAAATTTTCACCATAGACTAATATAACCACAATAAACATTATGGAAGAGTCTAAAATGATACTTGGATAGGTTATGACCTATTTCTGGTACATTTAATATTTTAGGACCGATTTGGAGGCCGGATACGACACGTTCTTCGAGGCACATTTAAAAGAGGATTATAAAGCTTTGATGTAGGGACATTATCCTTCATACACTATGCCATAAGTTATGTGATTGTGTGGATGCCATTGTTTTGTAAATGCACTTTATTAATAACATGATTTGCCTAGAGAGAGGCTGTTAGTGCCAGAGGTGCACTTACACTGGGAGTTGGCGGAAGTCCAACCGGTGTAGATTGTGGGGCTGGGCCCTACTCATGTATACATGACGATGATGTGTTTATATTGTTCATTAATTTGTGCATACCTTGGCGCATGACATATTTACTTTTCGCATTTTCTATGAACGATATTATGTCTCTACGGAGATTCTTCGGAATCTCACCCTATTTTTAAACAAATACCTCAGTGGGTACCAGTGGGTCAAAGGACAAAGACGTTGACGCTAAAAAGTGAGTGGCACGTGTCTCGAGGCGAGGATATGAATGTGGTTATGCTTTAGTCTATGCCTTAGTATTTTGGATAATTTGTAAATATTAATACTTCCGCTGTATTTTCTGTTTCCGCCGACGAACAATATCAGAATTGTAAACGAACGACGTTGGGATTGTAAACGAATATTTTTATCAGTATAATTGTACTTTTCTGTATGCCCATTGAATTCCGTCTTTATTATTCTTTGATTATCGAAATGGAAACGGGGGTTGACAGTGATTCTTGTTAAAACATGCCTAATTACTGACTAAAAAATCAACACATATTATTAGCTTGATAAAAAGAATTTTTACAACCACAATATCTCATAGGTTCTATTGTTTATATAGGGTCAGATTGTCCCTAGTTGAGACATACTCGTAATTACTGTATACTAATACCCCTACTTATTTTACACTCCCCCTTAAGTTGGGGACTTTATATTTACAAGTTTCTATCTTGCTCAATATATAATCATGCTACGAATTTCCAAGTGTCTTTGTTAAAATGTCAGCAATTTGCTCCTCTGAATGAACATGTCTGAATTCTATCATCCCTTCAACCAACTTTTGCCTTACGAAGTGACAATCTATCTCTATATGCTTAGTTCGCTCATGAAAATAGGATTTGAGGCAATGTGGATAGCTGATCTACTGTCACAATGCACTCTTACAGGTTTTATGTGCTCAACTTGTAATTCTTTTAATAATCCTACAATCCAAGTAAGCTCAGCTACCACCATTTTTAGTGCTCTATATTCTGCTTCAGCAGATGATATGAAAATAACAGTTTGTGTAACCCCCTTCATATCAAGGCCAAGATTTACGTTCAAAATACGTAATTTCATTGAATTAGAGACTATAGGATGAAACGAGACTTATAAAATTTTCATTTCCCACAACAGGGTTTACAAAATTTTTCAAAAACCTGTTCAACATGGTTTCATATTCGCATTTCAAATACACAGATGGCCTACACAGTTCAATTCCATTCATGCCCATTCAGCCGAAACCAAGGAAGAGAGAGGGAAAGAAAATTATTTTTAATTCCAATTTTGACTTTTCTATCAACCTCATCATCATCTCAACTTGCAACATGTCCTAATTTCATTGGCTCCCATAAAGTAAGTAACTAATTAGTTACTTTAATAACTCTATTAGCCATTTAGTCACACATCTCATTTTTCTC
Source organism: Inga laurina (assembly GCA_963855925.1). NCBI lineage: Eukaryota > Viridiplantae > Streptophyta > Magnoliopsida > Fabales > Fabaceae > Inga > Inga laurina. The sequence goes on along the minus strand of OY979707.1, from coordinate 54,375,476 downwards.
TTAGTTAGTAATTAATTTCTCCATTAATCACTAACTAATTGACCGATAACCTCCATTCTTTCAATTTCTCCACTGATTATGACATAGTAATTGAAATTGCCACGTAACCCATAATAATTCAAACTTTAATTCACAAAATCATTCATTATAATTTGTTAACAGGTCATTAGCCCTTAATCAAAATTTGGGGCATTACAATTCTCCCCCCGTTCAATAAATTTTGTCCCCAAAATTTGTTATACATCATAGGGCATAAACTCAGGAAAGTGTTTCTTCATATCCGCTTCTGCTTCCCAAGTTGCTTCTCTTGGAGACATTCCCTTCCAGACCACCTTCACAAACGGTAAGCTTCGATGCCTGAGCCGTCGCTCTTCTCGATCAATTATTCGTTCTGACTCTACCGCATAAGTGAAGTTATCTTACAACTCAACCTCTTCATACTCAATAATATGCTTAGGGTCTAGTTGGTACTTCTTGAGTTGTGAGACATGGAACACATAGTAAAGTCTGGTCAAATTCGGGGGCAGTGCTATCCGATATGCCACTAGTCTGATTCTTGCCAGAATCTCAAATGGACCAATATACCTCAGACTTAACTTCTTCCGCTTGATTGCTCTCCCGACGCTTGTGACCGGAGATACTCTCAAGAAAACATGATCCCCCACTTCAAACTCTAGAGGCCTTCTCCTTTTGTAAGCATAGCTCTTCTGTCGACTTTACGCTGCAAGGAGCCTCCTTCTGATGATTCTGATATTCTTAGAGGTCTGATCAACAAGATCCGGCGCATACAATTTCCTCTCAAACAGTTCTGTCCAGCACAACTGTGACTGGAACTTCCTTCCATACAGTGCTTCATATAGAGCCATCTGAATGCTCGCATGATAGCTGTTGTTGTAAGCAAACTCGGCTAGTGGAAGAAAATAGTCCCAATTTCCTTTGAAGTCTAGGACATATGCTCTAAGCATATCTTCTAGCGTTTAAATAGTCCTTTTTGACTGCCCATCTATTTGAGGTTGGTAGGCCGTGCTAAACCTAATTGCATACCCATAGCTTCATGTAGAACCCTCCAGAATCTCGAAGTAAACCGAGGATCTCTGTCAGAGATAATGTTCTTTGGTGTACCATGGAGTCTCACTATCTCTTTGATATATATTTCAGCTAGCTTATCAGGAGAATAACTAGCATTAATCGGTATGAAGTGTGCTGACTTCGTGAGTCAATCAACAATCACCCAAATCGCATCATAGCTCTTGATCTTGGGCAGACCCACCACTAGATCCATGGTCATACTCTCCCACTTTCGCTCTGGAATTTTTGAACTCTGAAGCAATCCTGGCGGTCTCTGGTGTTCAATCTTCTCCTTTTGACAGGTAAGACACTACGCCACATACTTAGTCACATCACTCTTCAACCCTGGCCACCAATACATGGATTTCAAGTTGAGATACATCTTGGTCATACCTGGGTGAATAGTATACTGACTCTTATGAGCCTTATCCAGAATCCACTATCTTAAGTCAACCCTCAGTAAAACATAGATTATCTTCTGGTAATGAACTAGTCCACTAGGTGACGAATTATAATCTCGAGTCCCTCCTCGCTTAATCATATCTCGGATGGACTAGGCTCGCTCATCATGCATTTGAGCCTCTTCAATTTCAGTCCTTAGATCATTTTCCCCTTGGACAACACCATAACTGGCACACATGATATCATTCGAGAGATTGAAGTCCTTAATATCCTCAATCAATTTTACTTCTTGAATCATCATTGTTGCAATAAGCACCGTCTTTTGACTAAGAGCATCCGCAACGACATCGACTTTACTCGGATGATATTTGATCTCCAGGTTGTAATCTTTAGGCAATTCTATCCAGTGGCGCTGTCTCATATTTAACTCTTTCTGATCATACAAATATTTGAGACTCTTGTGGTCGTAGTATAGTTCCACGGTCACATCATACAGGTAATGACGTCAAATCTTCAATGCAAACACAATTGCCGCAAGCCCCAGATCATGAGTAGGATAGTTCATTTCATGCGGCTTAAGCTGTCTAGAGGCATAGGCCACCACACGTCCATGTTGCATCAGGACACACCCTAACCCCTAATTCTCACATCACTGTACACGACGTAAGCCTCACTGGGATCAGGTATAATCAACACTGGTGTCGTAGTCAATCTCTCCTTCAGGTCAAAAAAATAGTTTTCACAACGCTCATCCTACATAAATGGCTAATCCTTTCTCTTGAGCTGGTCATCGGCAAGGTGATACGGGAGAAATTCTGAATAAATCTCTGATAGTAACCAGCAAGACACAGAAAACTACGTATTTCTAATACAGTTTCTGGCTTCTTCCAGTCCAGTACTGCTTCCACCTTACTGGGATCCACTGAGACCCCTTCTCGTGAGATAACATGGCCAAGAAATTTCACTTCTATAAGCCAGAACTCACACTTACTCAACTTGGCATTGAGCTGCTTTTCAAACAATGTCTCAAGCACAATTCTCAAATGATGCTAATGCTCTTCTCTACTCTTAGAGTATATCAAGATGTCATCGATAAACACCATAATATAACACCCCAAATGTTATATTCACCAAAGATATAATGTAATTAATTGAGAAATTCAATAAAATAGTGAATATTCATGAAATTTGGATCTTATGAATTTTGAAATATTCATATTTATGAGGAAATGGGCAAATTAATTCAAGAAAGGAATTAAATTGCAATGGTGATAGAAAAATCATAATTTTGCCAATTCAGCCCAAGATTAATTATTTTCCAATTAATTGGAGTCAATTTCAATTAATCAAGGAAAATAAAGAAAAATGTATAATTGGATTATTCTTGATGGAATAAATCAAGAATTGTGAAATTAAGGGAAATTATACATAATTCATTTATATGAATTATGGAATTGTTGAAATCATTTTTCCTTTCCTTTCCTCTTATAAATTCGCCAAACACATGAAAATGAGGGGGGGAAATTTAATTTCATGAGCATATATCCAAAATGCTACATAAAGAGAGTAATGATGACAATGATAAGGTGGGTATGACATGAAGTTATGGGCATGGTGATCATGATGGGTGATGGTAAGAGAGTAATAAGTGAAGGGATGGATAAACTTGATTGCATGGTAGAGTACAAGCTTAGATCTAGTTGGAAGATGACTTACTTGGTTAGTAAGAGGAGAGGGGGATAGTTTTTGTGAGCCAAACCAAGGGAAGAAATTAGTCCATTTCCAAAGAAGACTTGAGGGAACAAGTAAGTCAAATTATGAAGGAAGTATGAGCAAAGGTATGGGTGGAGATATGGTGGAAGACATGTGTCACTATGACACCCCTTAATGAAATCAATGGTATAGGATGAAGGGAGCATTTTTATGAAGCCATCCTCTTCCTCTTCTTTTGTTCATTTCGTCCAACACTAGAGAAGGAAGAGAGAGAGAGAGAGAGAGAGGGCTTGGAGACCTTGAGAACTTTAGAGAGAAGGAAGAAGAAATCTAAGGTAAGAAGTGATTTCTTTAGCTTTTCTTGTGATTTTTGTCATGAAATCCTTCTCTAAACCTTTCTCCTTCATGGAATCCATGATTTTGAAGACACATTTTAAGCTCAAGAAGAGAGAGAAGAGAAACCTAGAGAGAGAGGATTTAAGATCTCGAGACAACCTCACAAACTTTAAATCTAAACTAGTATGGTGTTGTTGTTAAGGTTTATGTCTGGTTTTGGTGATTTTTGTCAAGTTTATAAATTTGGAAAAGCCCTAACCCTAAGGGGTTATGCTGCTCAAATTCCTTTAAATCATGATTAGCATATGTTTAAATGAGTTAACAAAGGATTAAAAGTGGAAAAGTACAAGTTTTGGAAGCTAAAATACAAAACTTCATTTTTTTCCATTTTTCTTAAATAATAAATATGTCAAAAATGTCATGTTTCTTTCAAATATGCCCCTATTTATGAAAAGAGCACAAGAGAGAGAATGCGCAACAAATATGAGAGAGTATGAGTATAAAATATGAGAGAGAATGTATAATAAATGGAAATAAGTTTTTTCTCTCGACTTGAGAGGTGTGTGGGGTTTCTCCCTGTCATACTATAGACAGTGTTCTTCACCATTCTGGTGTTCAGTCTAAGTACTGGTTTCTTCTCGCGCTCTAATATCTCATTGTCGGAGGTGAAAGTATCCAACGGAGATTGAGTCTGTCGAGGAACATGGCAGAAATAGAAGTCCAAATGCAATGGAAAGGGGGAACGTTGGACCAAAAGAAGGAAGCCCATCTAGTTGGGAGAGTGATCTCAAACTCCAAAGTGAACATTGGAGCTGTTAAAGAACAAGTACTAGCAGCGTGGAAACTGAAAAAAGGTGTAGACATAAACGTTCTGGGATTTAATATGTTCTCATTTGATTTCGAAGAAGAAGAAGAAGCACAAAGAGTCCTGGAGGAAAATCCTTGGGTGGTAAGACAACATATGCTCAGCTTGGAAAGGAGGAAGCCATTTCTGAGCGACAGCGAAATACAGATTAAAACGTGCGCTTTTTGGGTGCAATTTCACGACATTCCAATGGAAGGAAGAATGACGGTGAATGTGGAAGCGATGGCAAGAAAGCTGGGAAAAGTGATTGTAATTGAAAGGCCAGAGGACCCAAGGTATAAAGGTAGAAGCTTTTGCAGAGCGAGAGTAGAGATTGACACAGAAAATGCCTTGATTCCAATGTTTAAAGTACCACGTCCAGAAGGAATGGAGGAAGCTAAGGTGAAAGTTAAGTACGAAAAGCTAGCAAAATTCTGTTTTGTATGTGGGAAGCTTGGGCACGATGACCGAGCATGTGATTTAGATGATGAAGAGGACCCATCTAATGAGCCAAAAAGAATCTTTGATGCAAACATGTGTGCTCAACCTGTTAGAACAAATCAAGCTTGGCCGATAAAAGGTGGTGCTAGCCGGACAACCAACCAGAAAAAGAGTCACGGTGATCGGAAGAAGGAGTTGGTAAATTCAGTAAACACGTGTGAAAGGATGGGGTATGGGATGTCAGACGGTATGGAGGGAGAAGACGAAGAAATGGAGGCGCGGGAAAATAATTTCAACTCTGAAGCTTTAATGGTTGGGGGCGGAAGTCAGAGTGTGGGAGGAATAAGGGAGACCTTACCTAAGGGGTCAAATCAGTACATTAATATGGAAAAAGCAGAAAATAAATGGGAAAAAGACTTCAAAGCTGATATAGTAGTGGGCCCGATCAGTTTAGGTGGGCAGACCAAGTGCCCTTCTTTGGGCTTGCTCTCGTCTTTCCAGAAACAGTGTGAGGCTGGGCCATCTCTGCCCAATGTAGGAGTGAAAATTACAGAAATTGAAGAATTACCGGTGCAAGAACCACAAGCTCAGAATGTCCTAGCCCAACAAGCACAAGCCCAGATTTTGGTGAGGAATGAGGAGGCCATCGATATTCTGGTGCAGCAAGTGGAGCGTGTAAATCTAAAGAGAAGTGCAGAGGAGAAATGGACTTCTCCAATAGCAAAGAGGCGAAAGGCACATGAACAAGACTCACCTGGATTTGCTGGGCTAAGACGAGCTGCTGAGGAAGAATTAGAGAAATGGGCAAGGAAGGAGTCTCAGAAATATGGCCAAGAGCATCAGGTGTGGGTGACGAAGGCAAAAACTGAAAGGGTAGAGGAAGAAATTCAAATCGATGTGGAAGAGAAGCTACTAGTAGTGGAGGGGGGTGCTTTAGAAAAGGTAAGCAAATTTAAATTCAGAAGTAATCGTACTAGAAGGGCCTTATTCTCTGAAAATGTTACCGGAACAGTGTCTGAAAGGCGAGGTGGCTGGCCAAATGCAGCCACCAGGGAGCCATGAGTTGCCTAGGATGGAATTGTCGGGGGTTGGGAACCACCCTGACAATTCGAAATCTGAGGTTCCAGTGTAGGAGGATTAAACCTGATTTAGTCTTCCTGTGCGAGACAAAAATGAAAAGGGAAAGTGCTGACAGGATAAGAAGAAAATTGAAGTATGACTATGGCGCATATGTTGACCCAATAGGCAGGTCTGGGGGTTTGTCACTTTGGTGGAGAGAGGGAATAAATGTGCAGATTGGTGTCCTTAGTAGATATATAGTGCATATTGATACCCTAGAGATAGAGGGGAGGTATTGTGGAGCAGTGACGCTGGTATATGGACCGCAGGAGTATTGTGATAAGGTAAGATGGTGGGATAATATTCAAAGGCTGTGTCCAAGTCAGAACACTCCTTGGTGTGTACTAGGTGATTTTAATGATCTACTCTATAGCTCAGATAAGGAAGGGGGAATAGAGAAATCCCCAAGAGAGCTCCAAAGGTTCAGAGACTTTATGATGAATTGTAATATGATGGAAGCTGAGACAAAAGGCAGCTTTTTCACATGGGCAAACAATAGGGAAGGGGAGGGTTTCATAAGGGAAAAGCTAGATCGTGTAGTAGTAAACAGTAAATGGCGGATGGTATTCCAAAAAGGACAATGTAATGTGCTGGAACCGATTGGCTCTGACCACTGCCCCTTATGGTTGGAACTTGAGCATAATGAAGCCAAGACCCCGAGGCTGTTTCGGTTTGATGAAAGGTGGTGGAGCCACCCGGATTTAATGAATATCATTAAAGCAAACTGGAGAAATGCGGAAATCCATGAAGAGATTGCAGAACTTGTCACAAATCTGTTGAAGCTTGGGAAAATCCTGGAAGAATGGAGTAGGAAGGAGTTCGGAAACACAAAAAGGCAAATTTATCAATTGGTGAAACAGGTTCAGTCATGCTTAAACAAAGAATGGAATGAGGAAGTGGCAAATGAAGTTGTTGAATTAAAGAAGGAAATCAGTAAGCTGTGGGAACAGGAGGAGCTTTATTAGGCCCAAAAGTCAAGGATTCAATGGCTTAAATGTGGGGATCAGAACTCCAAATTTTTTCACATGACCACAATTAGAAGGAGATGTAGAAATAAAATTACAAGAGTAAAGAACAACCAAGGTGAGTGGATGGAGAATGAAGAACAAGTGGGTAATTGCTTCTCAGAATTCTATAACAATTTGTTTGCAAGCTCCCCAAATAGAGATTTCTCAGAGGCATTGAATTGTCTGGAAGAGGTCATTACTCAAGAAGAAAACATGATCTTGATGAGCGTAATTACTGATGAAGAAGTGAAAAAGGCGGCATTTGAACTTGGGGGATCCAAAGCACCAGGACCAGATGGCTTCACAGGCAACTTCTACCACAGGGCATGGGACACAGTTGGTGATCAGGTTTGTTCTTTGGTTCAAAAATATTTTAACTCTGGTTTTCAACTAGCTGATATTAACAAAACAGATCTAGTGCTCATCCCAAAAATAGATAGCCCAGAAGGTGTTAGTGACTTTAGGCCCATTAGTCTATGTAACTTTTCATATAAGATATTTTCAAAAGTAGTCTCTAATAGGCTAAAACCATTGCTTGGTAGAATTATATCAGAAAATCAGCGGGCATTCGTCCCTGGTAGGCTTATTCAGGATAATATAATTATTGTACATGAGGTTTTTCATCACATGAAGCAAAAGAGAACTGGATCAAGTGAGGCTGCACTGAAAATTGACATGAACAAAGCCTATGACCGAGTGGAATGGGATTTCTTGTATGCCGTCCTTATTAAATTAGGATTTTGTAGTGAATGGGCTGACAGAATCCTGTGGTGTATCTGTTCGGTTTCTTTCTCTATCATGATGTCTGGAAAAAGAATATCTTCTATCACCCCAATGAGAGGATTGCGTCAAGGGGATCCTTTATCCCCATATTTATTCATCATTGTCTGTAATGTGTTGTCCAAGATGATTGAAAAGGCTGAAAGAAACAGGCTGATCAAAGGCATTAAAGTCGCTCGTGGATGCCCTACTGTTACACACAGTTTTTTTGCTGATGATTCGGTCCTGTTTCTACAGGCAGATGTTAATGCTTGTCGTGCTTTGAAAGATATTTTGGATGTCTATTGTGCTGCTTCTGGCCAGATGATTAATGTTAACAAGTCTTGCTTATTCTTTTCCAAAAACTCGACACAGGTGTTAAAGGAAGAAATTGGTCATATATTCCAGGTGCACGCGGTCGACCTCCCTGGAAATTACCTAGGACTTCCGATACTATGGGGGCGGTCTAAACAACAGGTGCTTAGCTTTGTAATAGATAGAATGAAGAAGAAAGTCCAAGGATGGCAACATAATTTTCTATCAGAAGCTGGGAGGGAGGTATTTGTGAAATCTATAGCCAACTCCATACCTGTTTATCCAATGTCATGCTTTCTTTTTCCTAGAAATGTGCTAGAAAGGTTGGACCAAATTGTATCCAAATTTTGGTGGAAGAGCACTGACACCAAGAGGAAGATACATTGGGTCTCAAAAGATAAATTGAAAAGGCACAAGGAAGATGGGGGACTGGGATTCAAGGATTTTAAAGCTTTTAATTTAGCATTGCTTGCTAAACTTGGATGGCGTATTTTGCAGGAACCAAACCTCTTGTGGGTAAGAATTTTGAAGGCCAAGTATTTCCCTAAGCATGGATTTATGGAGGCGAAACAGGGTGGGAGAGCATCCTGGATATGGACCAGCATCATAGAAGGAAGGAAAGTTCTGGAGGACAACATAATAGCAAGCATTGGGAATGGAAAAAGCACAAAGATATGGAAGGACCCGTGGCTCGCTGATATCCCTGGTAAGAAGTTGCTATCTCCATGCCCTCATGAGTCATTTGCTGAATTGAATGTGGATGTTCTGCGCAAACCTTATGGGTGGGATATAGGATTAATTGAGGGTTGGCTGGAACAGTTTGAAAAAAGAGCTATTTTAAATACCACAGTGGCCATGAATGCTAGGGAGGATAAATGGTTATGGACTGGGGGGCAAAGAGGGACATATACGGTAAAAGAGGGATACAAGGTTGCAAAGGCAAAGTTAGTAGAGGGACAAAGAACCGAATCTGCCTCATCCTCAACCAACAATCAAAAAGTGTGGAAAGAAATATGGAAACTTAGAATGCCCCAAAAAGTGAAGAATTTTTTGTGGAGGCTGTTATCCAATGCACTTCCCACTTTAGAAAATCTAAATAAGAGGAGAGTATGTAGTGCAAATGTTTGTCTTGTCTGTAAACAAAGAGTGGAGTCTATTAAACATTTGTTCTGTTCTTGCCCCTGGGTTAAACGGGTCTGGTTTGGTAGCATATTCTCTTTTAACTTTCTTGAAGATCTTGAGGGTGATATAAAGCAATGGATTAGTCACTGCCTTCTGGATTTAGGCTGGACAGATTGGCAAAAGGCAATGTTGGCCATGATCCTATGGCAAATATGGAAGGAGAGAAATAAATACATATATGAACAAAAAGAACCTGATCCAGTTTTTGTTTTTTCACAGGCAGGGAAATTATTACAAGAATTTTGGGAGGCCCGAGGATGGAGATCAGATTTAATCAGTGTAAATCCCAGAACAAATCAGAGCAGCAGAAGACCAGGAAAATGGAAGAAACCAGAAGGAAACCAGTTAAAGATCAACACGGACTGTGCTTATTCCAAGGATGTGGGAAAGGCAGCCATAGCCTTTGTAGTAAGAGACCAGAATGGATGGCTACTTGATGGAAGAGCAAGACAGGTTGGAGCAGAATCGGTATTCATGGGGGAATGTCTTGCCATGGAGGATGCAGTAAGGTATGCTAAGGAAAATCAGTTGGAGGATGTGTACTTTGAATCAGATAATCAATCCTTAATTAAATGTTTAAAGGAGGAATTACCATCCCCAAACTGGAATTGTGACATTATTTTGGAAAATATCCTTGTGATAAGGAATTCTGGAAGGAACTACAATTTTGAGTATGTTCCTAGAGAAGCAAATTTGGTAGCAGATTGGGTTGCCAAAGCTTCACTCAGAGGGTCATGCCCAGGAGACTGGATGAATAGACCCCCACCACAGCTGCAACTTTTATTAGTTAATGATTTTGGAAGCTCTGAGAATGAGTATGGCTAAGTTTCACGTTGCTTAGTAGTACTGTTAGTTATAGCATTAATATATGTGTACTGAACATTATGTTATGAATGGAATATATCTTTGCTGGCAAAAAAAGAATGTATAATAAATGAGTAAATAAAAGAGAATTACTGGTAAATAGAGAATAATTAATATAAATATGTGTATTTAATAGGAGTAAAAAAAATTTTAAATTTAAAGACACAAGATAAAAGTTGCTAATAAAAATAACCAACGAAAGAGTGGGTGGCTTAAAAAGGGACCGTAGGGAGTAGTTCTTAATTTTCTCAAGAATCAATTTATTCTCTAAATTTTGATTTAATTTTTATAATTGATTATGAGTTAAAAAATTATGAACGCCCTAAATCCAAGAGATTATAGTTGGACTCAGTCTTTGATTCATCTTAGTAGGCATCATTCCTTTCATTTTCCTTTCTCTGGCCAAAACAAAAATCCTTTACGGGTTCGATTAAGGAAATATGGATCCAATTTAATACTTGCAGAGAGATGCTGAAAACATGGGCTACTCTGGGTGAGAACAATTTAATTGCGATTGAAAAAGACTGAAAGCAGAGGAAGGAAGGGGTAGATTGCTTTTGATGCTTATCCATAAAGGGAATAGTATTAGATTTTCATAAGAGAAAGAGAGAGGCAGTGATGACAAACTCGTTCTAAAGTGGTTAACGTATGTGAGATCGATTAAACCTGAAGAATATGAAATTTATTTGGTGGAAATTGTTTATTTGATCAACTCAAGGACGATGAACTACCTTCAGTCTTAATTGTAAAATCGCAGACTCGCAGGAGATATAAGGGAAGATGAGGGCATTTTGGTAATTTTATTTTGTATTTGTTTTTACCTTTTAACTGAAAATGCTCAAATATATCTTTGTTATTTTACTTTCAGGCTAAGAAAAACATAAAACGAGAACGAGTGAGAGAGAGGATGGAGTACTATTTCCCATTCATTAGCACAATGTAGAATTTATTGTAGATTAGGTGCCGTTTGAGAGGCATACATCTGAGTTCAGCTTCACCTTCGTTTTCTTTTTAGGGCCTGAGCTACAACTTCATTTGCTAATCGCTTCTTTCTTCTACAGTTTTCGGCGTCTGCCACTTTTCCAATGCTCTCCTTCAATTCATTGTAAGCTCTTTCTCTGTCTCTGGTTTTGGCAAGCTCTGTGTTTGTCTGTGCTTGAATTAAATCAATTTGTCTCTTCTGGTGTGCTTCTCATGTTTGAATTGGAATATCGCAGAGATAATACTATTATGGCTTGGAGAATTTAGTGATAGTTTGTGCCTTAACGTTGTTTTATCTTCAAAATTTCTCTTAGTTTCAAATGGATGATGTTAGGATCGATTCAACTAGATTAATGGTTGGTATAGTTTTGTAGAATTGCTAGGGAAGTGATAAAATATCTTGAAATTTGGCTGTTTAGTTTAATTTTTCAGCTTTGTGAAACGATATGTTGGGCTTTTCACGGTTTGCTGAAGGTTCATTATTCACCTCCCTTGTACAAGGGGGAGGAAAAACAACACTCGTGTTTTTTTTTTTTTGCCTTTTATGTTCATGCATATGTCTAACTGAGATTAGAGTTCTATCCTATGACATTGTCTTGACATCACAAAGTCACAAACTGTGGAGGACTTAACTTGTGTGAATTTTTGTTATTAGGGCATTCGTATTTGATAATATATCCAAATGCATAGGAACAGATGCATCAGCTTGTTGTCTATTGTGTTTCACAATTTATCTAATAAAAGAATTTTGCCTATAAACCTGTCAGAGGAATGTCCGCTTTACTCTCTTCCTTGAATCATATTTCAAACATTGATTCAAGGCCACTTTTGAGCAATGTTGTGGATTTCAATCATAATCCTCCGAGCCCGCAGAAAGTGCATCATCAAATGTCGATAGTGAAGAGTGTAACTCCCAAATTAGATTTTATTTGTTCATCTCAAAGGGGTAGCGCTATTGGGGAACTGCTTATTGCTGTTGATAATCGAGAGGCATTTGATGCTGGTGAGTACAATCAGTCAAAAGTCAGTGTTGATTCATCTGAAAAGTCAATATTGAACAATGGGAACGGAGTTTTTGGTTGCAGCGACTCTGTAGAAACTCTGGATAGCAAAATGCTTGGGGAGAGAATTCGACGGATGAAAATAGGACTAGCCAACAAGGGAAAAGTTCCTTGGAACAAAGGAAGGAAACACACCACAGGTATTAGAAATTACAAATGAATGAACGTTGTTGCTTGTTTTAATTGGTTAATTTTGAACCACTGGTATTACACATAATGCAGAGACCCGGGAGCGAATCAAGCAAAGAACACTGGAGGCATTGAGAGACCCTAAGGTGATGTCATGTAAGAATTGTTGCAGTTTTTGGAACATGCCCTCTCTTTTAGTCGTTGATTACATGACAACCCTTATAAGTGCATGACAATTCTCTTAATTTGTTTTATTCTTAAACACTGATGATTTTCATTTCGAAGTGTCACATGACCTAAAGTAACATTTTTCACTCCAAACAAAACAGAAGAAAAGAAAAGAAAACGCAGAGTTATTTTTGTGTTACCGTCTAATTCCTTGATTTTGAACTGATATTCACTTTTTCCCTATCTTGACAAATTTTCAGGTTAGAAACAAGATGTCTAAACATCCTCGCACTCATAGGTAAACATGCCTGCTATGCTCTGCATCTAATCATCTGTCTGTTTGCATGCTTAAAGAAGAAAATAAACCCATACCGTAGAAAGGTTTGTGCTTTTCAATCGGAAAACAAAAGATAGAAATAAATTATCACATTCAACATATAATAGTGGACACCCATCATTTAGAAACAATAAAGAGAAGGAGAATTGCTATTTCTGTATGCAATATGGAAAAGAATGGGAAGCAGAAAAATTTTGGGACTTGACTTTGGAGTTTGAATTAATATGTGGAAGTTGCAGCTGTTCGGAAATGTGCTGAATAACATAGACAATAAACTTGTAATATTGAAACCAATGCAACAAAGTAGAGAACTCAGATTAACCAACTATTTATTATTTTGAAAAATAACTATGGGTTTTTTTGGTTATTGCCACTTGTCTGATTTCGAGTTAATATGTGAGCTCATTTGTCAAACAATGTGCATTTACCCTTTTAAGAATGCCTAGCGAGGATAGTAAATATAGCTTAATTTCTATCCTTGATACAATTTGATAGGATCTTCTTATTTCAAATCATATTTGTGTTGCAAAATTTATTAGTTGTTAGATTTTTGGAGCCCATTAAATAATCAAAACATCAAACTTTTATAAAGGAAAATTTATTTTCGTACAATGTTTGCGCTTGATACTGATCTTTTAAATGTTCTCAGTGCACCTGAAAGCTACTGGCATAATGTCTTAAGCCTCAACTTAGCTAATGGAATTTTGCACTTATTGGCTTAGTATTTGAAATTGATCTTAGGTTGACCCTTAGCATGATATGTAATGTACTGCAGTCAACACCAGCATGTTTCTCAATCTCTATCAATCTCATGCAGTGATCAAGTCAAGGCAAAAATAGGCTTTTCACTGAAACGTGTTTGGAAAAAGCGCTTGAAATCAAAGAGATTGAAGGAGCAGTTTTACCTTTCATGGGCGCAAAGCATAGCAAATGGAGCTCGGAAAGGAGGAAACGATGAGGAAGAGCTAGATTGGGATAGCTATGATAAGATAAAACAACAATTGGAGCACCATCAGCCGCTATGCGCTAAGCAAAAGGGAAAAGGAAAGCAGATTGCTGTTGCCCGAGCAAAAAAGTTCATGGGGTTATGGGCTACAAGCATAGCCAAAGCAGCTAAAAGTGGAGGGAAAGGTGAGCAAGAATTAGACTGGGATAGCTATAAAAAGATAGAGCAAGAAATGGCGGCACACTATCGGCTTCAGCAATTGGCTGAAAAGGCAAAGGCCAAGGAAATGGCAAGGATAAGAGCCGATAGAGCTGCGCAGATAAATGCAATAAAAAAGATTATGCTCATGCAAAAGAAAAGGGAGCATGAAGAGAGGACTAAGGCTCCCGGGGATATAAAGACTCAACCATATGGAAGAGCAAAGGAAGTCAAAGGTGACTTAGAGGTTCCCCCGGATTTTAAACATAACTCAAAACTAAAGGTAGGACTTCAAATTTCCTCATTCATTAACTTAGTCCTGGATTATGTTGTTTATCTGTTGAATATTACACTTCTTCCCGGCACAAAAAGAAAAGGGGATTTTTGAAGGATACAAAAAAAAGTTTTTATGTTTGTATAGGTTAAGAAAGTGGAAGTCCAGTAACTTGATTCCTTATGTCATTTAGGAACTCTTATGTCCTCAATTAACATATACAAAATATAGAATTATTATTCTGTGATAGTTTGGATATGAACAAGAGAGGAAGAGATGCTGAGTAAATGGGTATTTATCTTGTGAATATGCATGGAAGGATGCGCTAGTTCTTTTGAGGGAACGAATGTGATGGTTAGTTGGGTACAAAAAAGTTTATTTTGACCTTAACAACAGCATCTAAAGAATTTGACCTAAATACCATCCTATAGATATTTGTCGGAGTTGTCATTTTTGAAGTCTGGCACATGGTGCTCACAAGCGCCTATCAAGTAGAGCTACTATGTATACATTCATTTTTATAACAGGAAAATCATACCAAGGTCCTAGCCAAAGAAAATAGTTTCTGAAGAGTCGACTGTCGACTTTTCAGACACTATGTTCCTTGATTCGGACTATGGTGCGATTTCACAGCCCTTGACCCTGTTGTTATATGTTTGTAATGTGCCTCATTACTTGTAGATTTTATTGATGCGGTGTTTGTCTTGTCTTTAGTTTTGCATAAGAGAGACCACCAGGGATCAAGAGGATTGGGAAGGAAAAGCTTTGAATTCCATTTTTCCAAACTCTAAGAGATTGGACTTAGAGCTTATCAAGAAGGAAAGAATGCGGAAAGAAGTTTCACTTGCAGATCAGATCCAAGCTGCTAGGAACAAGAAAGGCAAAATTCATTAAGGGGTCTTCTGCCATACTCTGATTATTCTCTACTTGAGAGGCATGATACATGTTTTGTTTTGTATTTTGGAGATGACATTTACTAAGGTGTGGCTAACGAGGGTGAGTAGATTGCTAAAGCTTAACACTATGGTGAGCAATGAGCACCCAAATCGGGTTCCACCATTTTGGCTCATTATTGATTAACAAAGGTCAGCACAGGGTGCTAATCCTATTGAAGTACAGCCATAGGGAGGATGAGCAAGGAGATCTGGGTCGTCCAATGGGATATGGATGGTCCGGATGTTTTTTTTTTTTGGAAAAAATTATTTTAATAGGTACAGAATATAAAATAAAGATAATCTCTTAACAACATTTTTCAAAAAATGATTTTTTTTTTTTATAAAAAAAATCAAATTTAAACCATCCAGTTTTGAAAGAATGAGCAGGGAAACCATTTCTCAGCCATAATGAGCGATGAACACCCAACCGGGTTCCACCATTTGGGCTCATTATTGATTTTAAAAAAAAGTTAGCACAGGGTGCTAATTGTATTGAAACACAACCATAGCAAGTAATGAGCACCCAAACCGGATCCCACCATTTCGGCTCATTGTTTTGGGGAAAAAAGGTTAGCACGTGGTGCTAATCATATTGGAACACCCTAGAGCGATGTAAAACCCATGGATGTTGCAATCTCAAGCCCTAACTTGCGTCCAAATAGCTTTTCCACAATAGTGAGTGTAAACTCCAAGGCAGTCCCTGGTGCCCTGCTGGTAATGAGGTTACCATCAACTACAACCCTTTTTTCAACTTCACTCTGCTCCGTTAACTCATTGCTCACCCCAGGAAACGCCGTGGCTTTTTTGCCCTGCATCACACCAAAATCTACGAGTTTATTTCTTTTAGCATGCAACAAAATGAAGTAAAGTTCACACATATGTCCCAAGGAAGAGAAATAATCATCAAATCGCTCTGAAGTCCCATGGGCCTAGGTTAGATTAACTCTAAGTGTGAAAAGACTACTTTACCCTCATTCATTTAAAAAGAAAACAATAGAATCAAAGGAACAAATGGAGAGTAAAGTCGTGTTTTTACATTTACAATTAATCTAACACAGGTCCTATAAGACGTCAATGCAATTCAATGATTTTAAAGGATTTATTTGTGATTATTTCTTATCCTTAGCACCTACGATGTCATTCCCCCTAAAAAAATTAAAAATTAAGTATAAAATATATAGGTGAGTTCTTTCTCCACATAAACCAAAACAGAGTGTATATATATACCTTGAGCAAGCCATGGGGCTCCAAAACTAAAGCAGGGGATGCACAAATTGCTCCATAATATTTGTTTGATTCTCTTTTCTTCTTAAGCAAGCTCACCAAGGTTTCTGAGTTTGCAAAAGCTTGAGCACCACCAAGTCCACCACCCAGCAAAAATCCCATTAAAAAAAAAAAAAAAAAATCAAAGAAGCTTAGCCTAAATATCAATAGCTGGTTATCATGTGCGAAGAAGCTAATTAAGGTCACTTACTGGCAACACTATAAGGTCATATGACTGTTTTGCTGCCTCATGAAGGAGCACGTCTGCCTCCAATTTAACTTTATGAGAAGCTACAATATCTTGTTTGTCCTCAACTGAAGCAACTGTAACATTTGCTTCAGCTCTTCGCAAAAAATCAATTATCATCACAGCTTCCATTTCTTCAGTGCCATTAGCAATGGGTACAAGAACCTAAAATGACAGTGGAAAATTCAAAAACAGTATAATTAAATTACTCATCAAATCAGGATCACTAAGGCTCGGTTTGGGAAGCATTAAAAAAAAAGTGTTTTTTCAAATATTTTTCGATAAGCTGAGATAAACTTTTCACACATATTTAAGTCGAACACTGTAAAATCACTTTTAAAAAGCTAAACAAACTGGTACTAAACCATATCAGGGCTGAAACCTCACCTTTGGTGGATGATCAGATGTCCATTTTTTTGGGTTTAACTCAGTAAAAGTATATTCATCACCATGATTTGAACGCATAAGCTGAAATTGTCGGTCACATAGAGCCCAATGAGAAAGGCAATGAATTAAGCAATATAATCACTCACCAAATATACTTAACCTTTAAAAGTTAAAAAAAAAAAAAAAAGGAGATAGTTCCCGTATTTTTTTCAGTTGATGTCTAATTTTGAATCTGAAGTTTTCACATAAGAGTTGAGAGTTAAAATCACCCTAAACCTTAAAAAACTAAGGTTAACTATTAATTTAGGACAACATTGGTCCTTTTTTAACAGATATTGATCAAAGAACCCACAACTTCCACACAAAAACTTGTGGAGCAAAATAATATGATTTTGAATGTTTTCCTATGGGAAAAAAATCAGTAAAAAAGTAAAGAAATGTTCACCAACCAGTGGGCCAGCAATTTCATGAGCCTTTTGTTTTCCAAATAACAGCTCAACCAGTGCAATAGCAAACTCCATGGAAGTGCATGGGCCACCACCTGTAACAACTCTGCCATCAACTTGCACTCTTGCTTCAACAGCAGTTGCATAAGCGGCCAGTTTTTCCATAAATGATGGAAAAGTTGTTGCCTAACAAATTACCCATACCCACATCCATCACCACTATTAGATATATAAAGTTGCCTTGCTTCTTAAATTAATATTAGCAGATAATTAAGCAGCCACTAGCTACTACATTTTTGTTGCTTGCTGAAACAGCTTACACTACTATAGGTATAAAAGTATTGCCTAACACACACACACACACACACACACACTCCATGTGGTCCTTAATACAGTACAAGAGTCAGTTGACTTTTTTGAAGAGATTAAGGAAATTAAATAAACTACTTAATTATAGTATATATTATGCATCATTAGATTATATATCAGTTTATAAGTCAAGCAAATTAGTTTGAAGAAAAACAATAAATATAAATAATTTAATTTAACTTAATTAACTTCCTTAATCTCTCCAAAACAAAAAAAAAAGTCAATTAGTTCTTATACTAACCGTATGTAGTGTGTGTGTGTGTGTGTGAACAAGCAATGGGTTCTTTTTTGCCTAGAGTAGCCTCTATCTTGTGCCTGTCCCACAACAATTAGAGACTTAATAAGTTCCGAAGTTGGATGAAAAGGGACGGCAAAACTCTCTCACCAAGTATTTAACACGACTCTATTCCCATTCTTGTCATCTCTATGCCTTGAACAATTCTAGTCATTTGCTTTGGTACACACCAAAAAAATAATAATAAGCAATGGTTTTTCTAACCCAGCGAATGAACTTCACTTTAAGGAACAAATACTAAGTAAGCGTTGCAATTATAGAAAGAGTTTTATAAGCTCTATAAGCTATATGATCTTTAGGATTAAAATGTAGTGGAAAGCTAAGTTACCTTGAGTCCCTTGAGCAAGCCCCATGGTCCTAGCACCGCAGCAGGAGTAGCACACGCCGCCGCGTAAAGCCGCCCATCTGCGGCGTGCCTTTTCACTAAACTTTCTAGGGCTTCACACTCTCTAAGATTGTCAACCCCCGGAAGACCTCCCTTAATTACATAAAATTAAAAAAAAAATTAAAAAAAAATTGACCCATCAATATAACATTATGAAGTTGCAAATTAGAGTAGAATTTAAACAAGAAGGAAACGTCAAATTATAAGAGAGGGTTTTGTGTTTAACTGTTTATGCAGTTCAAATGACTACCACCTGTATTTTTATTTCTGTTGTTTTATTTTCTTGTGTTTACGGTAACTGTTCGTTTAATCCTGTTTTTTAAGCAGAGGGAGGATATTGCCGACATTGCACAAAGTCCTACTCAGTGCCCGTTTGGATTAGCGGTAGAAAAGTAACTTTTTTTGCTGCCTGATTTTTAAAAAAGTCAGATAAGAAAAAAGTCCGAAAATAGATGTGATTTGTGTTTGGATTGACGGTAGAAAAAGTAACTTTTTCTTTAACCTTAAAAATATTTGGATTGGTGTTTAAAAAGCCCGTTAAGATGGAAAATGACTGAAAAGGGCATGAATCTTATTGAATACTCCATATATATATATATAAGTTGTATGTATTATAATAATTGAAATGAAAAAAAAATAAATAAAATTTGATAAAATAATAAAAATTCAATTATCATTGAAAAAAAAAGGAAAAATACACCAAAGCAATAAATGCCCATAATAACTGAAATCTGCCGTGCCGCTGCGTGATTAAAGCTCAAGCTGTGAGCTTTATTATTAACCCATGATAAAGGAAAAAGTGCAGCAATGCTAATCGTGAACCCAAATAGGACATCAAATGCTTACCGGGCTTTTTTTTATCTACCGCGCATCAACCCTCCTTTAACGCTGTGGCAAACAGGCTCTCAATTTATCAAAGTAAGTGTTTGTTTAGAAAGCACAAAAAAGTGGTTTGTTAAGTACTTTTTGCAGCAAAAGTACTTCTAAAAAGCAAGAACAAACTCGCGTTAATACCACAAGGACATTAGTCCAACAAAGAGACTAAGTCAAAATGCTTAGCTAGAGGATCAATGATGAAACAAGAAGCATAATTGAGAGAGAGAGAGAGAGACAGAGCTTTATATACAGGTAGAACTACGAGGTCGAAGACGGTATCAGCCACATCGGAAAGAAGAGCATCAGCTAGAATGCATGTTGATACCAAGCATTGCTTCAACTCTAAGCTGTTTGCCCACAGAAGCAACAACAACATCAGCTCCGGCTCGTCGCAGAACGTCGACGGTGATGATAGCCTCTCTAGGCTCCGAGTCATCGGCAAGTGGGATCAAAACCTAACAAAGAAACCAGAATTTCAGCGTCAATTCCGAGATGGAGAAGGAGAAAATCGTTAATTACGTACCTTGGGAGCTGTGGAAGCCATGTCGCCGGCGGAGGGAGATAAGAAGGAAGGTGGCTTGGATGAATTGATTTTAGTGGAAGTGAGAAGCTGCTTCAAGTTGGAGCTACTAGTTACTGCTTCTGAGTCTTGCATTTATATATAGTTGCTTTGCCGGGTCTGAAGGAGGAGGATCAAAGTCTTGCATTGCATGTGCCACCAGTTGAACAAGTTGGCAAACTACTTTTATTACCAACCATACGTTTATATATCTACTATCAGCGTGTTTGTTTCCGCGTTTTGATTGGGAAAATCGGATTTCAACCGTGTATAATTGTACTTGAACAGTATTTTGATCAAAAGTGAGTGTTTATTTCAGCGATTAGATTTAAGGTGAAAAAAATCATAAGTTGGAAAAAGTCAAAAGCTTCAAAATGAAGCTTATTGGAGCTTATGTGCCTGTATGTGTATAAAAAAATATTGATAGGAGTATTTTCATATTTTTTAGGATCAATGAGGTACTCAAAATCACTTCTAATCACAAAACTTCTTTTATGAAAAATGTTCTAAATAATTTTCTCTTTCTTTAGATAGTAATCTTCTACTAATTAGAAAATACTTTAGGATAAGAGTTTAAGCAAATTTTGAGTTTTGTTAATATATGACTGTAGAAATATAGAGAATAATTAATAATTAATTTTAATCAGTTTAGATTTATTATTTAGTTGTTTTATGATTTTATAATCAATTTTTTTTTTTTATAAACATGTCATAAATTACTTTCTATATAGTGTTTTTACCCATTAAATTTAGTTTAAATAATTTATTTGGATTATTGGAGGCATTATTGAGATTTTAATCGGTTTATTTTGTTAGATTTTGAGCTATGTGAAAATATAAGTTATGATTTAATATTTAAATTAGAGTTTGATATAATTTATAAGATTTAAGCTTAAGGTACACAGTAGAAAAAACTTTTGGAGTGTACCAATTTAAATTAGAGTTTGATATAATTTTATTAAAATTGTACCATTACCAAATTTTCAAAGTTAATTTTTGAGAAAATTGTGAAAAAATCCCTCCGTGTGTAGATATCTTCTTAGGTCCCATTGATAATTAAGTTGCCAATGATGACTTTTTTCACAATTATCCCTTCATTTTTTTCATTTTTCATAATTTTTTCAATTCTTTTCTCATAATTAATACAAAAGTCATTTATGCAAAAGTCAAACCAAACATCCTAACTTTTACATAAGTTACTTTAAGTTACTTATCCAATCGCTAATCCAAACACTCATCATTTTACCCAATCTAACTTTTTTCCAATCTTAAGATTCTATAAGTTTAAGTAAAAATAAGTTACTTATCCAATCGTCAAAACAAACACACCCTATAGGTAGGGGTGGGAATAAGCCAGGTGATCTGTCAAGGATCTACTGTCAGGTCTGTTCCCCGTCTGTTCAGGCCTGACCTATTAGACTAACAGGTTAGACCAAGATCTATTCTGAAGCCTAATTTATTTATCAGGTTAGGCCAAGGCCTGGCCTATCACCGGCATGTTAAAATTGAAAAAATTGAGGGTAAAATTGTAATTGATGAAAATGCACCAACATTCTTTTTGTCCCCACACCGACAGATCTATTTCTTTCAATCTTCATTCAATTCAGTCAATGACGCCTCTACAGCTCACAAACACTAAAGTCTAAAGCTCACATCACAAGTTGTCACCCACGCAAAAGCACAAAAGCTCACAGTGACATGCACGCAAAAAAAACACTCAGCTTTTGTCCAAGCTTTTTTTTTATACATTTTGCTAAAAAAAAACATATTGAAAGAAACAGAGCTACGTCGTATGTCTTCACAGTACTCCCTTTGTCAGTTCTCAGCTTCTCACCTACGTCTTCAGTCTTCACAGCCACAGGCTCACACATCTTTTTGGAACTTAGAGTCTCAGACACCGACACCCGACGGAAGCTTACAGTGCTATACCCCCCTTCTCAGTTCTCACCTACGTCTTCAGTCTACACAGGCTCACACACAACTGAGCTACAGATATCGTCATCTGTCTCACAGTTCACACCGACAAGAGACAGCGTGCTACTCCCCGTCATCGTCATCGTCATCTAACTCGCGTTTCTGCTGACAGTCACAGCTCACAGTTCACAGTCACAGCTTCTCAGTTCTCCTTCTCAGTTCACAGTCGTATGAAATCTGTCCGACGTATGAAATCTGTCTGACGCCTTCTCAGTTTCTGCTAATAGTCACAGCCTCGTCCCTTCTCAGTGCTAATCCCTTCTCCGACGCTGAAGCCTCATCCCTTCTCAGTTGATGCTTTGAGTTCAGGTATAATTGATCTATTGGTTTGAAACATTTATCTTTTAAACTCAGTTCACACAGTTTATTCTTTGGCCTGCTTTAAGTGATCTATTGCTTTGAAACTCTGTTCTTATCAAATGCTTTGGTGTGTTCTGCTTTGGCCTGCTTTATATTCAACCAGAAAGTCGATATTTGTCGTTTAAACTCGATCAGTATTGGATATACATAGGCATTCAAAATTAGATTTATTTATTTCTCTTTGCTGATTTTATCGTTTAAATTTTTTTCAGGATGTATCATTTAAACTCTTGTTGATTTGAAGATGAGAAGGTGCAGAGGTTTTGTATTTGGTTTCATATTTTATGATGTATATTGGATTATTGGTGTAATTGGGCCTACTTGTAGCCTATTTGTTTTCGTCCTGTTTTCGGCTTGTTTCTCAAGAGACTTATTGTGAGGCCTGTGGCCTGTAAGTCTATTTAAAATGTTTTAAAATTCTAGGCCCCTTAACAAGTCACAGGCTAGGCTAGGCCTTTATACAGGTCAGGCTTAGATCCAAAAAATGGCCTCTTATAGGCCACAGGCTAGGATCAGGTCATCCTAATGCAAACCAAGCCTGGCCTGGCCTATTCCCACCCCTAATCATAGCTAGTGGCATCCCATGGTTTACGCGGAAAAGTTTGATCTAATGGTGTCATAATCATATACTCCCTCCGGTCCTAATTATAAGACATATTTACCTAATTTTTGAGAAATTAAAGATAGTGGTTAAATTAGTTAATCATATTTATTTTCCTAAAATATCTTTATTTAAAATTTAAAATGACATCCAATTACGTTGATTCTATTTTTTCTTGTACCTCTCCTACCTCACACACTACTTCTCCAAACTCTCACACAATATGGTGTCGTCAATCTCCCTCAACAAACTTCCAATCTACTCTTATTAAATTATTATTGAGAAAGTATCAATAGGGGATATTTTGGGAAGAAATTGACAAAAATTAGAACTTTGTCCAATAATTAGGACTAAGATCAACGCACAGATATTGTCCTATAATTAGGACCGGAGGGAGTATCATGTTACAAGTAAATATATATTGACAAAAAAAAAAAGGTAAATATATATAGTTAAATTTGTTTTGAATATCAATTATGTGATGTCTATTGACTCAAAGAAAAGAAGACCTGATATAAAGAAAAAGGAGAAAATGATACAAAGCAAAAGTAAAAGAAGACAAGGATATAAAGAAGATATAAAGTAACTATAATTTGTATAAAGTAACCATGATCATGTAATTAGGGTTAGATTCCTGACTTTATATAAAGGCTTGTATTTGATTGTTTTAAATGAAGTGAATAAGAACTTCTCTCTAACTTTTCTTTAGAAATTCTCTCTTAGCTTTTTCTCACTTAATGCGCATACTTTTATAACACGTTATTAGCATGAAGCTCTAACGAAGGTATGATCTTCTCATCGTTTCTTTGACGATTACATCTACCTTATTGTACAATATCTTTATTTGATAAGATATGGGAGAATTTGAGCTACTATATGAAATTAGAGAGATACTTTTATCGATTGTTATAAACATTGGGTTCCATAGCTAAGATTGGAGATTATTATTGCTTTTATATCATATATATATCTTTTACAAGTTCTTTTATATTATTATTATTATGGCCATAAGCCATACACCTCTAATTTCATATTCTAAAATTATATGACCAGAAGTTATATGGCTTTGATTTCTTATTTTGATATAATATGGTAAGAAGCCATATTTCTTTGATCTCCTGTTATATTGATTCCCTATTATATGGCCATAAGCCATATCCTTATTCATCTTCTTGTATGGTCAGAAGTCATATTTCCTTGATTTTCCTATTTCTAAATTATATGGCCGGAAACCATATTTATTTGAATCGTATTTTGAGATTATATGGGTAGAAGCCATATTTAACTTTTATTTATCTTGAAGATAAATGGTCGGAAGCCATATGATTTAATTTCTCATCATAAGACTAATTGGCCTGAAGCCATGAAAACTAAATAGCCCGAAGCCATAAAGTTTTAATTTTTATTATAATATCTTACTTTATAAATTATTTATTGTCTTTACGAAGTTCCTGTTATTATTATAGTTCAAACCAATGCAATAAAAGGGTATTCATAAAATATGAAATATAAATTTCTGGTTCTTGTCATTACCGGAAAAAACTATTTATCTTGAATGTTCAATCCATGATTTTCTACACCACCATTTGCATAAAGGCCTCATTGAATATTTGGCCATAAATGACCCACTTATTATTTGGAACAATTTAAAAGAAAGTTATGACCATCTAAAGATTGTCATCTTTCCAAAAGCTTGTTATAAATGAATACAACCAATTTGCTCCTGCAGTAGCAATATCATGAAAAATGTTTAAGAAATATGTTGAATTAATTTCTTGTCTCGATGTGGTTAAACAAAACAATGAGCTTTTATTCAAAAATCATGAATCATGTCCAATAGGCTCGACTCTATTCCTAGAAGCGAATGTAGTAACGAATGAATCTAATTGTGGCCGTGGATATGGAAGTAATCACGGTGGTTCAGATTCCCACCCGAAGTGAGGAAAGGTTAAAATAAATCATGTTGATAAGAATGAAAATTCTAAATATGATGACATAAATATTTATCCATTTAGATGGTGCTAATTTCTTAGCATAAATTATATTTATCTATTTGAAAATATATACTTTAGTGTGTTTAAACTTGAACTTGCTTCTATCATATGTATTCCATTTAATTATGTTTTTATGTCTCTTTTAATGAAAAATGAATCTTATTGGCATCAATATTGAAGATTTATGTCTCGTTGATAGAGCAACAACACACACCATACTCAGAAATGATAAATATTTTTCTTCCTTGGTAATTCAAAAAGCCAACATTCAAACTATGTCTAGTACTATGAATTTGATTGATAGTTTCGGAAGAGCTAATATTTTGTTATCTGAAAAAACAAAACTATGCATTGATAATGCATATTATTCTACCAAGTCTAAAAGAAACTTGTTGAGTTTCAAAGATATTCATAGAAATGGATATCAAGTAGAAACAACAACTAAAAATAATAAGGAATATATTGTTATCACAAATATAGTTGCTGGTAGAAAATGCATATTAGAAATTTTTCCTGCTTTTTATTCGGGCTTGTATTACACATGTATAAGCACAATTGAAACACACACTATTGAGAGCCAGAAGTTCACCAATGCAGACCAGAAGTCTACCAACGCAAACCAGCAGTTTGCCAATATAAACCAGAAGTTTACTAATGGATTTGATGATCGGTTAGGCCATCCCGGGTCAATCATGATGCGACAAATAATTAGGAATTCATGTGGACACACCCTGAAGTGTAAACAAATACACACCCTGAAAGGAAAGTTAATTATTCTCCCCTCATCAAGAGAAGTAGAAAGTGAGTCTCTCACATTTCTAGAATGGATACAAGGAGATATTTGTGAGCCAATACACCTACCATATGGAACATTTAGTTACTATATGGTTTTAATTAATGTATCAACTAAATGGTCACATGTTTGCTTATTATTTTCTTGCAATGTGGCGTTTGTGAGATTACTTGCTCAATTGATTAGATTAAGAGCACATTACCCTGATTATCTTATCAAGAAAATACATCTTGATAATGGTAGTGAATTTACTTCACAGGCTTTTAATGTGTGTCCCTTGGAATTGATGTTGAACATCCTGTAGCTCATATTTATACGTAAAATGGACTTGCAGAGTCATTGATTAAAAGGTTGCACCTAATTGCAAGGCCTTTAATTATGAGATCTAATCTCCCAATTTCTGCTTGAGACCATGCCATTTTACATGCAGCAATGTTAATTTGCATCAGGCCAACAAGTTACTTAAAGGTTTCCCCTTACAAATGATTTTTGGTCAAAAAGCTAATATTTCCCATATAAGGGTTTTTGGGTGTGCGGTATATGTGCCAGTAGCACTACCACAACACACCAAAATGGGTCCTTAAAGAAGGATGAGAATATATGTTAGGTATGAATCTCCTTCATTCATAAAAAATTTAGAACTATCTATAGGAGATTTATTTACGCCACGATTTGCCGATTGTCATTTTGATGAATCACTTTTCCCAACATTAGGGGGAGAAAACAAGTAAATGGGTAAAAAAAATTAATTGGAATGAATTATCATTAGCTCATTTTGATCCTAGTACAAAAGAGTGTGAACTAGAAGTTTAAAAAATGATTCATCTACAGAATTTAGCTAATCAAATGCCAAAAGCATTACTAGCCTAAAGAAATAGACAAAGTCACATGTCTCAGCTGCTAATGCTCCTCTTAAAATTGATATCCCTGAAGGAAAACTTGCTATGAATGAATTTAAAGCATGCCTAAAGCGTGGCAGGTCCATCGGTTCCAAAGATAAAAAACCTTAAAAGAGAAAAGGAGCAAAGAATATAGATGGTCAGGTCGAGAATAATCAAGAAAAGTTAGTTGCTCCAGAAGAGCCATCTCCTGAAGAGTTATCATCTCCAATAGAGATATCTCCAGAAGAGAATGTTGTAGTCCCATAAGAAACCCAAGTACCTGACATACGTGAAAATAATGAGATCTCAATAAATTATATTATGAATGGAATCCAATGGGATCAAAATAAAGTCAACATTTATGACTTTTTGCTTATCATAAAGCATATGATGTAATGAATGATAATGAGGATCATGAGCCAAAATCTATTAGCGAGTGTCAATGAAGAAAAGATTGGCCCCTATGGAAAGATGTCATTAATGCAAAACTAAAATCGTTGGCTAAATGAAAAGTATTTGGACCTGTAATCCTTACACCTAAAGATGTAAAACCAGTTGGATGCAAATGGGTTTTTGTACGAGCGAAAAATGAAAAGGGTGAAATTACAAGATATAAAGCACGTCTTGTAGCCCAATGCTTTACACAAAGACCTGGCATTGATTTTAAAAAAACGTATTAACCAGTAGTGGATGTGACTACTTTTTGTTATTTAATTAGTCTAGTAGTAAATGCAGGAACTGATTTACATCCAATGGATGTTGTGACTGCCTATTTATATGGCTCACTTGACAATTATATTTATATGAAAGTCCCTGAAGGACTTAAGGTACCAAAAGCATCCAAATCAAGTTCTTAAGAACAACACTAAGTTAAGTTAAATAAGTCCTTGTACGGCTTGAAGCAATCAGGGCACATGTGGTATAATCATCTTAATGGTATCTATTGAAAGAAGGATACAAAAATGATCTGATATGCTAATGCATCTTTATAAAAAGATCTAGCAGTGAATTTGCTATAATTGCTGTTTATGTTGATGATATCAATATCATTGGAACTCCTGAAGAGAACTTCTGAAGAGCTTCAAAAAGCAATTAATTGTTTGAAGAAAGAATTCGAATTGAAGGATTTGGGAAGGACAAAATTCTATCTTGGATTACAGATCAAGCACCTTAAAAATGGGATATTTGTATATCAAGAAACTTATACAAGAAAGGTCCTAGAGCGATTTTATATGGATAAATCTCATCCATTATGTACCTCAATGATTGTAAGATCTTTGAAAACAGATAACAATCCATTCTGACCTCAAGTAATTAGTGAAGAAGGTAATGAAGAACTACTTGGTCTAGAAGTACCAAACCTTAGTGCTATTGGAGCACTAATGTATTTTGCTAATCACACACGTCCTAATATATCATTTGCTATTAATTTATTAGCAAGATACAGTTCTTCGCCAACACAAAGACATTGGAATGGTGTAAAACACATTCTTCGTTACTTCAGAGGCATTATGGACATGGGGCTATACTACTTAAATATATCCAAGCATGAACTGGTTGGTTATGCAGATGCTGGATTTTTATCTATCCACATAATGGTAAATCACAAACAGGCTATCTGTTTACATGTGGAGGTGCAACTATTTCATAGCGATCTATGAAATAGATTATATCAGTCACATCATCTAATCATTCAGAAATTCTAACAAAACATGAATTAAGTCAAGCATGTGTGTGATTGAGGTTAGTGATACATCATATATGCACAACTTGTCATTTATCTTCAGGAAGAATGATCACAACAGTCTTATATAAGGATAATGCTGCATGTATTACGCAACTTAAAGAAGCCTACATTAAGGGCGATAGAATGAAGCATATTTCACCAAAATTCTTCTTTACTCGTAATTTTTAAAAGGATGGTGAAATAGATATCCAGCAAATCAGTTCAAGTGAAAATTCTAGCAGATTTATTCACCAAGTCACTCCCAGGTACAATTTTTGAAAAGCTTGTTCATGACATTAGTCTTCGGAGACTCAAAGATTTCAACTAATATTGTCAAGAGAGGGAGTCAATACATGTTGTACTCTTTTTCCCTTATCTAGGTTTTGTCCCACTGGGTTTTCCTAGAAAGGTCTTTAAGGAGGCATCACTTGACAGTGTATCAATGAATGATGTACTCTTTTCTTTGTCTAGGTTTTTATCCCACTGGATTTTTTCTAGTTAAAGTTTTTAATGAGGCACATTCATAATAAACATCTAAGGGAGAGTGTTATGAATATCAATTATGTGGATGTCTAATGACTCAAAGAAAAGAAGACTTGATGTAAAGAAAAAGGAGAAAATGACACAAAGCAAAAGCAAAAGAAGACAAAGACATAAAGAAGATACTACCTCCGGTCCTAAATATAGGACATAGTTTGTAGTGCAATTTGCACTACAAACTATGTCCTATATTTAGGACCGAAGGGAGTATAAAGTAACCATGGGTATGTAACAAGGGTTAGATTCCTGACTCTATATAAAGGCTTGTAATCAATTGTTTCAAATGAAGTGAATAAGAACTTCTCTCTAGAAATTCTCTCTTAGCTTTTGCTCTCTTAACGCGCATGCTTTTATAACAAAATTTAATTATTTGTATATTTTATAAGTGAATTAATAAAAATAATGTTTAGAAAATGTTAAATATGCATCGTTAAAACTTTTAATCCAATAGTGATAAAGAGAAGAGAAGGTAAAGAAGAGGCAATGGATGGGAGGGGTAAAGAAGAGAAGTCCAACCTTATCAACACATGAGGGAAACTTTTTAGTTGTAATGCAATACCTGATTGAAAGTCATAGTAAAGTGAAAAGGATAAATTATTATTTTAGTTCATTAAGTTTATATGAGGTATACTTTAAGTCCCTTAACTTTATAAAGTATACTTTTGGTTTTATAATTCTAATACCGTTACTATTGCTAATGGAAAACGCTAACACAACAAACTCAATTGATAATTGTGTAAGCTTAAGTGATGACTGTGTAATTAAATATTATTAATCTTAAATTTAAAATACGTGTAAATTGAAAAATATCTAAAAATCTAATGAAGCAACCAATAGCAAAACCTCGATTGTATTTAAAAAATTTTAGTTTGATAATTTAAATATAAAAAAATTTTAGTTTACTAATCTAAATATCAAAACCTCTATTTCGTTTGCAGTTATTTCTCGGTTTATTTTAGTTTAATAATCTAAATATATTATATTAAAAAATTAAAACTAAAATATACTTTGTCAGTTGCATAATCATCACTTGAGTTTGCTACATCGATGTTTTCCATTAGCAACAATAACGGTGTTAGAAATATAGAACCAAAAGTATATTTATAAAGTTAAAGGACCAAAAGTATACCTCATGTAAAACTTAAAAGATTAAAAGTATAATTTAGCTAGAGAAAAATTATTAAATATTTCAAAGATACTGCGCCAAGTCGTCAACTGTCATGTAATGTGTATTAAGATAAGAGAAGCAATTTAAATAACATAGATTAACTATATTGATGACGAACATCTAATTATTGAGAAAAGAGAAAATTAAAAAAAAAAATTGAGCTTGTGTCTAGCCTCCCAATCACACGATTGGGAGCCCATAAGCACGATAGGGGGAATGGCTGCATTTTTTTAAGTGTTTTTGGTTGACCATTTTGTGAAAAGGGCTTATGCTTTATAAGCTGCTTTTACTATAAACCACCAATATAGGGTGTGTTTGTTTTGACAATTGAATAAGTAACTTATTTTTACTTAAACTTATGGAATTTTAAGATTTGAAAAAAGTTAGATTAGGTTAAATGATGAGTGTTTGGATTAGCGATTGGATAAGTAACTTATGTAAAAGTGAGTGTGTGTTTGGTTTGGCTTTTGCATAAATGACTTATGTATTAATTAAGAGAAAAAAATTGAAAAAATTATGAAAATTGAAAAATTATGAAAATTGAAAAAATGAAGGACTAATTGTGGAAAAAAACTCATTGACAACTTAAATGCCAAATGGGACCTGAGAAGATATCTGTATTTATTAAAGTGGCATTCTTGGTGATAAATTAATCCAAACCATCTATGCAATGGCGACAATGTTACCACAAGGCATATTCTCAAAAGTTTGATGCCGTTAACCCATCCAGATAACAGTTCTTTGCACACTCTTCACTCACAAATCTTTCTTTTCTCCGAGGACATAATTGGGTCCGATATTTCTAAACTTTAAACCAGTAGAAACCTTAGCAAAAATATACACGGCAAAAGACATAAAACCATTCTTTGCACACTCTAGCATAAAAATCTGCCTTAGTTTCATATATATTAGGAAAATACAAAATACATAATTTGGCGCTTGACTCATACCAATCAAACAGCATAGCTTTCGAACGGTAGAGCATTGTGATGGATCATGTTTGGCAATGGTAAAGTAAATAATAAAATTACAATTATAATGCGAATAAAATAGAAATTGTACAAAGTTAAAGTTTTTGAAGTAAAATATAACTAACTAATCAAATCAGAGGTCACGTACAATTTGATCCCTGATGGCGTCACAAACATGATTCATTTGGGTTGAATATGTCCGAGCATCATTTGTCGACGATGGGTCTTGATCTTAACTATTATCTAGATGAACTACATTATTCTCATTTTCTGCTTCCCTAAAGTCTACATCAGTTTGGAAATTTCTTCTAATGAAATTATGTATAGCCATTGTGGCACAGACAATACGGACTTGCGTGTCGAAGCTATACTTGCGCATATGTTGTAAGATTTCAAACCTATTTTTCTAGACAACAAAAGTCCTTTCTATTGTGCACCTCAAACTTGAATGATAAAAATTGAAAGCTTCATTAGGATTCCGAAACCCCCGGTGATTTCTGAATTCTAGGAGGTGATAACATTCACATCTGTACGGACCAAGATACCCAAATGTTGTTGGGTAGCCGGAATCGACCAAATAATATTTGCCCAACATGTGTTAAAATCATTGTAAATGTGAGATTAAGTTAAACGTTAAATGTAGACAAAGAAACGTAATTGAAGTGTACAAAATATTTACCTTGTGGTGGATGTGGGAAATTCATGGTTGGATCTGAGACAGCAGAGTGAAAAACACAAGCATCATGTGCTGAACCTTCCCATCCCGCTAACTGGAACGTGAAGCACATATCCCAATCACAAACAACCATAACATTCTGTGTGGGATATCCCTTTCTCCCGATAAACGTATCTCGTCCCAATCCAGTTATGACACACCTGATGTGAATACCATCAATAGCTCCAATGGCATCCTTGAAATATGGGAAATATCATGGCCTAATAATTTCCGTTCCAAGCTTAAGGCAGACCTTTAAAACCTTGTGTATAATCCTACTTACAGTTTCGCCCGAATGTTTAAATATTTCTTGTACTAGCCTATTTCCTACTCCGTGTCCAATAGTGGGCAAAAACATGGCAACTATTTCTTCAACACCGGTATTCCTAGATTCTCTTAACCCATGCTCATACAACTTAATGCACAAATTATAAAAAACATGTTTTTCCATTCTAAACATCTGATGACATTTTGAACCTTCATTTGCCAACATTTCTTGTACCCAATAGTGACATGTTCCCTGACCCGCTCTACGCGGTTGTCTGCACACATATGGCACTAAATATTGGCAAAGCAACACACATAATTGTTGTTGTTCCAACTCAGCCTCAAAAATTGAGGCGTCATCACTATCTTCATCCTCGTCCATCCCCTGCAACCTGTTTCGGTTGTTACGATTTGCCATTGAGTACCTGTGATTGTGGTGAGATTGTGGTGTGAGCAGGATGATCAACAAACATAACATATAATATATATATATATATATATATATATAAATGCCAACAGGATAAAACCGTTCTAAATGACAGCATCAAGTCATACATTTTGGAAACAAAAAACTATAAATGTCTACATTTAACTATCCAGATATCAAATGCAACTACAACTTGTCCTCCTCTATGATATAACGCAAATAAGTCATCAGGTACTCAGGGTCTCCTTTCAATGTCACAAACACATCCCGACGTGTCTTGCTTTCCAGAGCTCGCATACACCGGACTCCAAAGGCTTTGTCCCCCTTCACGGCGTCAAGTTCCAGTAGAGATTTCACAACCTCAGGCATGCTATTTTCTTGAGTTGCCATTAAAGCCACTGCTCGATCCATAGTCACATTGGCAATGAAACTGATGGCATTAGTTATTTGCTTGGCAGCCGGAAGCTTTTGTTTTTTGCTTCTACTAAACCCTTCACCTCTCTTCCTTTTGGGCTCACTTCCAGATGCAGTGGGACCAGTGCTTGATGGCCTCTCTGTTGTTATTCCAATGCTTGCCATTTCATCAGTCACTCTGGTACTAACTGCAAGGTCAACACCGAAATGCTCATCCTCACTATCCCCAGAGCCTTCCTCTTCATGCATCGTGGGTCTATAAACATCATCCTCATCTTCCTCATTTGTTTGTGGTTGTATGCGAGAGGTTGAGAAAATGTGGTCATAGGACGCCATTCTATCTTTGAATATTATTCTTAACTCACTTTCATTCTTTAGGCATGAGTTCTAGAATTTCTTATAATCGGGATGTGTCTGCATGCATACAAGTTAAATGAGTCAAAATGAATAGTTACATGAATTACATACCAAAAAGTGCACTAATGAAACTTGTAAATTGCACTTAATATTTTTTACCTGTAACTTCTCCGTCCACCAGTCGTCTGACGCAATGACATTGTTCGTAACAGGGTGTCTGCCCACACCGGTCTCTTTGATTAAAGAATCCCATATCTTTATATCTTTCTTTAAGACATAATCTATTTTTAAATTGTTTCTTCCCGTAGTGTTTCCCGGTCTTTTCAGTGAATGTCTAATAATAGTCTACCATGTTTTTGGTGTGAATGATTGCCCTCTGCGTTCTTTTTTGTATATTTGGTCTACGCATGCGTTGACAAATATCTCTGTTGATTGTACATCCCATACAGCTTTTGTGCCCATATTTCTATACCAAAAAGTCACATATAACACACACAAGACATAACAGAAATCCAAAATACACCAAGAAATGCAAGATTATGACAACATATGCATACGTACATATATATAGAGAGACAAACACACGCTAATATAACAGTTATTTGCACACTCTTCACATACAAGTCTTTCTTCTCACAAAGATAGTAGACAAGTCACCAATACATTTTCAACCAAGAAAAAATAGAACATGAGAAAAAAGTTGGTAGGTTTATGCAAACAAATCCTTTGCTGCCACTTGTGTGTGTGTGTGTGTGTGATATCTGTTCAACATCTACTCAATAAGGAGAATATATATATATGGTCAATCAATGGATCAACTGATCAATCTTCATATATAATGTCTTTATTGTAAGCATGGACGACCACCCATATTAAGGGCATGACAAGGAACATATGGGCCCTTTCGTATAGGAACCAAACATATTAATATAATGTCTTCATTGCTCGCATGGACGACCACCCTATCTACACCACAACCAAAGCAAAATCTAAAATCTTTCTGTATGTTTATCTTAAGTTTGCATGAAGGGAAAAAACTAATATAGGTAAGGATTTAAATATACCACTATGTCATTCTCAACTCCTATGCTTTCTTTCTCTTGTATTTCTCTTTTATGACATATAGGTTTCGTGTATATTACCTGCTTGATCAGATTGCTAAATATATAAATATATGGTGACAAATATGACTATGATGAAACTGCAAATAAATTTTGCTCATATACATCAACATAATTTGTAGATAATTCTATATCAGCATATACACTACTCTATTATCGGTTATTCACAATTCTCATCAGTAGACCACTAAGCATCTCATATCATAGTTAAATGAATTAGATACCTCTTCTTTTATCACAAGGTAAGCGTGTAATTACAATCTCATATCAGCATATATCCTTCGTCATCGATAATTCATCAATAATAATGTGAATCAAAGAAAGAAAATGAGACAATGAAAACCCAATCAAGCACCAAGTGATATTGCATGAAGAATGCAAAGCGAGAGAAGTACCAAAGAAAATTAACCAACCAGATGAAGCATGAAAGAATGTTACTCTGCAAACTTTTACTCAAAGGGCAACCAACCAACCAAGCAGAGCAATATCCGAAAATTAAAAATAATCACATATGAAGCATGTTACTCTGCAAACTTTTACTCAAAGGGCAACCAACCCCTATGCAAACCAAAACGAATCAAATAGAGCAACCAAACAGATCAACCGAACAGATGAAATTCGACCACCATAGAGCAAACAAAATGTGGTTCATTGAAATGGGTCCAAATGCAACCAACGGCTACCAAACCTTAGATAAAGGGAGAGATGTTAATGAAGTTAAGATCTAACTTACCAGCCAATGAGAGACACGCCATTGAGCAGATCGACGATGACCTTCAACCGAAGCTGTAGCCTTCACCCCCGATAAAGCTCACAAGCTAGTGCTTGATCTTCAACGCCGTCACACTTCAACACAGTCAGACTTCAACGCCACGTTGCAGACATTGGGACCGTCAATGCAAGACAAAAACCAGAGGTAGACACCGTCACAGAGTCGTTTACAATCGGGGCTCTATAGTTTACAGATCCTGAGTTCTAAGGTTTAGATCTGAAATGTGATGTTTCAGAGAAAAACGGACGGCTCGACGATGGAGAAAAATGCAGGGGAGCTCGACGATGGAATTGGAGAACAAAGAGCAGATGCAGGTCGTAAAGGGGAGATGAGAGAAGACGACAACATTATTACGAGAGAGAGAGAGAGAGAGAGAGAGAGAAGAGACAAATAAACAAACAGAGACAGAGCTGTGGGCAGTGGGGTAGGTGAGGATTTTAAAAAATAATTAATGACACAACGGTCACATGGGTTACCAGAAGCAAAAATAAGCTCAATTCTTCACCTTATAACTTTCGGTTGCTTTTAGCTTTTTTCAGCTTATATCACATCGGTCAAACAAACACTCAAATGGATCAAGATACTATTCAAGCCCGATTTAAGCACTATTTAAGTCCGATTTTTAGTCCAAACGTTTAAACAAACACACACCTGGGCTTTTCCCGATTGACTTGTCAAACTGGGTTCTAATTTTTTTACCGTTAATAGCATTTAATGCTATCTCAACAACCCATATTTTATTTCTCTCTCTCTCTTCTTTATCATATGTCTGTCTCTTCTCGCCCTCTCCGAAGTCTCTTCTTCTTCCCCTCGACGGACACAAATTGTTCAATTAGCTGAAGAGAGTCTTTGGCTTCAGGTGTGTGTTTCACCTATCTTCTGGGTAGTACTCATATTTTTCGATGGTGGCTCTTATTTTCTTCGCCGTCTCAATATCTGTAGCCTTACCTGTTGAAGTCAACCACCTGGTCTTCAAGTCTAACGGAGTGTTGTGGAGTGTGGTCGGAAGCTTTTCACCCTCTAACGGTGGCTGATATGTTCATGCAAGGCAGTTTGGTATAGGTTTACTATTGAAGTGTCGATCTACACTCTGTTCTGTGGTCTCTGCCCTATGACATCTTCAAGCTACTCTCTGGTCATTGATCTAGTATCCGTCGGTGTCTTCTTTGATGTGGTAAGCTTTAAAGCTTCCCTTAGCGCAGTTGTTTGGTTGTAGGTCCGATCTGTCCTATGGGTTTTGTTTTATTTTGCTCTGCTAAGGTCCTTTGACATTTTTTGTAAATCTCCTACTCATTCGTTAAAAACCCATTATCTTCCCAAAAACCCTCCTACAAAATGATTCCATTGTCGATCTCCATCTCAAAAACAAGGAAAATCACCCCCAAAGTATGCCACAGCCAGCACCTGAAATGGAGTTCTAATTTGTTGAAACCAATTGATTGATGCTGCTTTCACATAACATGTTTTGTTTCTACCACCTTTCATTAAGTACACAGTGAAACCACGCTTTTCTTTAGTCTTTAACTTCCTCCTTCTCCCTTATTTTAACTCAAATACACTTTAATAATTTCTTGTCCTTTCGACATTTTTCCTTGTTCTATTGAACAAGTTATAGAACTTGATCTATTGTGGACTACTTATTGGTGGACCTTACGTGTCTGTCTACTGTACGAACTCCTTATATTTCTAGTATATATGTAATTGTGCTTGAAATAACTTGACTGTTCGCATAGTTTGTTTATGGAAATTGAATTGACATCAGTCTCTTGCTAACCTTGCCGAAAAGCATACTGTTATAGCTAACTACAACTACATGATGCATTTTGGTTTTTGATGCTTGAGTATGATTATGGACCACGTATTGTACAATATATTAGCAATATATTACCCTTTTCTAGCTTGCTCTGAAGTTTATACCATAGTTAATCTGTAATAGTATGGAAACCCAATTGCAATATTTGTGTACTGGTAATTTGTACCCTCATGATAGGGCTTGTATTCTTTCACCTCTTTTGTTTCCCTCAGTTAAATTAAACTCGTAGGTGACTACTCTCAATCTTGTTACTTCCAAACTGATCTCTTTATTCAGGGTTTGTTGTTAACCTTTACTTTTGTGAGCTCAAGTTCTATCCGGTTCTTCATATGAACAAGATCTTTACCATTATCTGGTGAAAGGTTTAGTTGTTTAGATTTGCATCTGTATTGATTATCGCTCTCTAGCTTATTCTTTCTATGATTTGATCGATAACTAGCTGTCCATTTGGCCTAATGCAAAATGGCTACCAAACACAAGTCATTAACGGATGCTTTGTTCCTTTATTTGTTGACAATTCTTTTCTTTTGTTAAGTTAGGGAACTTGGTCATAAATTATCTGTCAAATTTTTCCATAGAAATATGGAGAGTAAGGCAGTATGGGATGTTGAGTCAACTGAGATTTTTATCAACACATGCCTTGAGCAAATTTACCTAAAAGAACAGCAAGGATTGTCATTTACAAAGATAGGATGCAAGAATGTTGTCTCCATATTTAATGAGAAGACTGGAAAAACATATGAGAAGCAACAATTGAAGAATAAGTTAGATATCTTAAGGAAGGATTTGAGGACTTGGGATTCATTAAACAAAGAGACTAGTGTGGGCTGAGACCCTACAACAAATAATGTCGTTGCATTAAATGAGTGGTGGTAGCAGAAATTACAGGTACAAACTTAGTATAGTAACTTATAATTTTAATTGATAGTGTCCATGTATTGGTTTTTAATATAGGTTTTGATTTTGGTTACTTGTATACACGTAGGAGAATTCATCATATAAAAAGTTTAGGCACACAAGCCTCAAGTTTGAAAGAGAATTAAGAATAATATTCAAGGATGTGATGGCATCTAGAGATGATATATTTGCACCCTCTTTTGCATAGCCTTGAAGACAGGAGGAAGATGTGTACCGGCCCACCATGGATGAAGAAGAAGGCTCAAGGCACAGTGAAAATGATCTTTTTGGTGCTAACCCAGCAACTAATACAAGATTACGGATGTGCTAGCAAGCATTAGCTTAACAACAATCACTCCACCAACTATTGCTACTGATTCAAGAAGTTGGGGCAAGAGGAAGATAGGAGAAGGGTCAATTTAGAGAAAGAAGCAGAAAATTCCATTTTCAAAACAAATTGCGGATCCAGTAAGTGTAATAGCTAATGCATCGAAGGAAAGAATAGCAGCATTAAATGAAATCAAATATGTGAGTGTTGATGCTGCTATGACTTGCTTGACCTTGAGGAAGTCCAATGTGCTGAGTTCTTTTGAGTCCGCTGTATAAAGCTTCTGATAGACAAGGCTAGTCAAGAAACGTTTGTCTCACTAAAATGGAACAAGCAGTACTTAATAGAATGGTTGCGGTTTATGGTTGACACCCCCTAAATATGATTTATCATTCATGATCCCTACTTATACCTGAACTATATGGCTAGACAGTTCAATTCTTATCTACCATTCTATGCTTCACTTCATTGTATGTTTGTTTATGACATTACGTGACCTGATGACCGAATGTATGTTAAACTACCTTTCAAAACACATTGAATGTGTTTACATGTTTCATTCAGTTTTTTTTATGCTTATACCTGAATTTAACCACACACATAGGTTACATAATCAATGGCAAATTGAAACAATCAAAACTTGACAGACAGGATAGAGGAAGATGACCATTCTCGAGTATTATCTCTTATAGATGAAGAGTTAACAGAATATGAAGAATTGAGTGCGTTGCTATGTCAATATTTGGTGCCTTATGTGTGCAAAGAACCACATAAAACTAATCAACACACAGGTCATTTATGGGTCCAAGAGATACTGGCAACCCATGGTTCACGTTGTCATGACATGTTTAGAGTGGAAAAACATGTGTTCTACAACTTGTGCAACAAATTGGTGAAACATGGGTTACGGATTTCAAAGAACATCAGCGACGAAGAAATGGTTGCCATGTTTTTTTATCACAATTGGCCGTGGAGTCGGAGATAGGGTGGTACAAGAACTATTTTAACATTCAGGGGAAACTGTCAATAGGCTTTTGCACACGGTATTAGAGGCTTGCCTTAGTCTAGTGTGGGAAAACATTAAACCGTGTGATCCTAAATTCCATGGATACCACCCAAAAATACTCCACAATTGCCGATATTATCCATACTTCAATTATACTATTAGAGCAATCGATGGAACTCACATGTGTGTGATCAGTGGTCCCAACCAAGATAAATGTATTTAGAGAAAGGGATATACAACATGGAATGTTATGGCTATATATGATGGGATGTGTGCTTTACGTTCGTGTTTGCGAGATGGGAAGGTATTACACATGATGCTCGTGTGTTTCAATCTATTGTCTCAAATCTATTTATGAATTTCTCTCATCCACCTGCAGGTATATTTTTGTCAACTTCAATTCAGTTACTTTCAGTTCACACTTCAATTAATCTTACACTTTTAAAATGACTTCAACATTTATTAGGAAATATTATTTGGTCAATGCTAGGTATCCGACTCCAATTAGGTATCTTCGTCCCTACAGATATGAGCGTTATCACCTGCCAAAATTTAGGCTTCAACCTAGATTTGGAAATCCTAAAGACTCCTTCAATTATTATAATTTGAGTTTAAGGTCTACTATAGAAAGGATTTTTAGAGTGTGGAAGAATATATTTAAAATTTTACAAAAATGCGCAAATATAGCTACCAAAACAAGTTCGCATAGTTTGTGCAACAATAACCATACATAATTTTATTAGGAGAAATTCTGAAATTGATGTTAATTTTCAGCAAGTTGAAAATGGGAATATATGTCATGTAGATAATAATATTTTAGATGAAGAGCTTTCCTTGAAAAATTATGCTGTGTCATCTTCAACCCAAATGAATTATATTCGTAACACAATTATAGACTAAATTGTACGGG
This sequence comes from Inga laurina, assembly GCA_963855925.1. Taxonomy (NCBI): domain Eukaryota; kingdom Viridiplantae; phylum Streptophyta; class Magnoliopsida; order Fabales; family Fabaceae; genus Inga; species Inga laurina. The sequence continues at coordinate 54,335,535 of OY979707.1, read as the reverse complement.
ACATGTGATCCAATTAGCTATATAATATTATGTGATCAAATTATGTATTTTTACATTGCCAAATTTCCCAACTTCACTTTTTAAACTTTTTTATAATTTTTATTTTAATTTTTCTCTTATCATTATCACAAAAATCATTTATGCTACCGCCAATCGAAATAAATTTCAATTTTAAAAATGCACTTATCCTACCACCAATCTAAATATAAATCATCTTACATAATTTTACTTTTACCCAATCTTAAATTTGTATAAATCAAATTATAAATAAATCATTTTTCCTATCATAATCCCAAACACACTCTCAATGAATTTGATATTCACTTCCATTGTGAAACACCCATATATCCGGCAACACACGCCAATGTACACCTAACGACCAACAAAAACATCTTTAATTGATACCGCATTTAATTAGGCGAGAAACACACGATGGATTTAATTGGCGAAATAAAATAAGAAAAATAAAGGAGATTTGATAAATACTCCCTCCAATCCATAATATAGAACGTTTTTAAAAGAATAACATGGTCTAAATATGAGTCACTTTTACAATAATTAATTCTCATTTTTCAGCTTTCACCCTGTAATTTATACTCATTTCTAATTTTGTCCACTCATTAAATTTTAAAACACACTTACTATTTTTGAGAATTTTTTGGCCTAGTATTATTTCTCCCTAATTTTTTAGATTTAATAATATTTAAAGAATAATATTATAATAAAAATCTACCATGATAAATCTCAACCATTAAAAATTGATCCAATGGTAGATACACTCAATAGAGAGGGAAATCAATGGAGATACCCCTCTCCCATATAATAATATTTTTATATATTACTAAATATCACCCATTAAAACTTGATCAAATAATAAATACATTAAATTAAATAAAAAGGAAATAAAAAGAGATCGATGAAAACATTTTTCCACCCCCAGTGGACCATGTTAATGAAGGGGAGTAAGTAATTTTAGTATACTGTTGTGAGTATTTCAGGAAAAAAATAATTAACTTTTTAAATCCACAAAACAATTTATATACCAGAACATAAAACTTCTCAAAACAGGACTTATATTTGAATTAGAGGTATTATTATTTTCACAAACCACGCCACTCATGATTCATCAAGTAAAATCAAATATCTTACCATTTAAAAGCTTTAGAGCCCGTTTGGTTCAACTCCATTGCATGCCTGCAATGGTAATCATGATTGCATTACCAAGATAAGAGTGTTTGGTTGCTCTTTAGCATGGTAATAGGGTTTACCATGGTAATGATATTACCAAAAAATTGGTAATCCTCATTCATACCCCCCTATGAATCCTCATTACCATCTCATTGTAAGGTTTAAAAAGTCCAATTTACCCTTGAGTTTTCAGTGTCTTTGTTTTACTTATCTTATTTCACTTGCACTATCACACCGCAACTACCACCGCCACTACCTCCTCCTTCGCCGCCGACGCCGCCACCGTAACATGCCCACCGCCACCACCACTACCTCCTCCTCTACCACTGTTGCCGCCGCCGCCACTACCTCCTCCCCCTGCTACCTACACATCGCCGCCTCCACCACCTCCTCCTCCTTCGTCGTTGCTATCACCACCCATCCACTGCCGCCACCACCCCTCCTCCACCACTGCCACCCGCCTACCTCCATTGTTGCCACGGCCACCCTCCCACCTCCATCGTCGCCACAGCCGACGCCACCTCCTTAGCCGTCGCCGCCGCCACTCGTCCACAGCCGCTGCCACCTCCTCCTCTTCCTCCTCTGTCATCATCGTCGCCGTTGCCATCCACCCTCCACCACCACCTCCTCCTCTGCCGCTGCTGTTGCCACCCGCCTACCCGCTGCCGCCACCTCCACCGCTGCCGCCATTTTCACAAGCCTGCTGTCATTGCCACTGCCACTACCTCCTCCTCTACCGCTGCTGCCATAGTCACAAGCTCGCCGCTGCCGCCACCACCCCCTCCTCCCTCTATCGCTGTCGTCACCCACCCACTGCCACCACCACCTACTCCTCCTCTACCATCACCTCCATCGTTGCCGCCACCACTACCTCTTTCACCTCCATCTTTGCTACCACCAACTCTTAACTTCTTTTTTACAAAGATTATATTAAGGGTAAAATAGACTTTGTGCAATATATTAATTTTAAATAATTTTTAAAATATTAACTCATTGAACCTTACTTAAAAATCAAACCAAACACTATCCCTGTAATTAATATTGCATTGCATTACTATTGCATCGCATTGCACTGCACTGCAGGGTGTAATGGGATCGAACCAAACGGGCCCTTTTAACCAACGTAGAGTTGGACTAGCGGTGTAAAACCCTTTTAGATTCCTCTAGATCTCGAATTTGAATCTCAGAAAAAACACCTATGGTGAGAGGGATAACCACGAACCCCGAAATAGATATCGGATAATAATATTAAAAAAAAAAGCTTTAGACCTTATTTTATGCTTCAAAAATAAATAAATCATTGACGCAAGGGCAACACATCATTTTCAATCTACTTTGTTTGATTGAATTTATTTTTAAAGGGATTAATACTAATAGCGTAGCATGAAGTTACTAGAAAAATCAAACTCGCAAAGTCCAATCACGTCAAGTTATAAAGCAATTGGTTGTTTGAATTATTTTTGCTACATTCAAACCAATTCTCCCTCTGGTCCTTAGGGGTGTGCAATATTTTTCCTTCCCAGGCTTCTTATTCCAATCCCGAATAAATTAGCATAGGAGAAATTTTCGGGACGGGAAAAATTTGGGATCAAAGATTGGGAATGAGACTTCCTAATCCAACTTTTTTTCGATCCCGAATATATATATATATATATATATATATGTATGTATATTTTTTAAAAAAATATTTAAGAAAACAAAACCAAATGTAAAATAAAATGTGAAAATCTCTAACACCCTCAAAGTAATATCTAGTCTTTTAGTTTATTTATTTAATTTTATTTATTATTTACTAAATAATTCTATTTTTTTTCTTGTCTTTATTCTTTTTGCAACTAAATCGACAACTTTAAGCATGCATTAGACTAATTATATATTTGTATTAGACTAATTTGATACAATATGATATTAGGCAAATTCTATATTTATAACTAGACTAAAGGAAATACAACAAAAAATTCAATATAGAGATTTTTTAAAAAAAAATAAAGAAAATCCCGAATTGGGATTGGGAATGAAACTCCTTTCTGAATACTTTTCAGGATCGGGATCGGGAATGGGATTTCCCGATCCTGAATAGCCCTACTTAACAGGACTGAGCAAGGACCCTGTAGCTTGATGAGCCCACTCGCACACTCAAGAAATTGGCCCGTCTGTAGTCCGCCCAAAAAAAGTCCATAACAGGGCAACTTAAAACCCGCCCATTTAATACTTAAATGGGCGAGCTAAGGACACACCTTTAGGTTACCCATACCCGCCCATTTAGATGTCTTGAAAGATGGTTGAGGCATTCATATGTACCTAAAATTGGCTATTCAATACTCTTCACAAAACTAAAGAACTTGAGACCAACAATTTTGATAACAATGCGAGTGTTGTCATTTGTAAAGTTTTTTCATTTTACGGCATTTTAATGAATATCATTTCTCTTAATTTATTTTATCGTGGAACATTTAGAAGTTGGAGTTACATCCCCTTAAGTAAACCTAAAGATGATGATAATGAAGCATGAAAATCCAATTGAAGCAATGAAGCATATCATTTCATTAGTTATTGAACTTATAATTTAAACATTAAAATGATGTTATAACGGTATTAGGCTGAATTTAACTTCTTTTTTGTGAACTATTATGATTAAACTTTGAACTTTGAAGATTATAAATTTAGAATGATGGATTGGTGCTTCTATTATGTATGATTATGATATTTCTTTTCTTAAAAATAAAAATTAAGATCTAAATGAGTTTCCTATAACCCAGTTTAACCCGCCCATTTGAATCACAACCCATTTAACATGGGCTAAATGGGTAGAAGCATGGATATGGGCTAACCCATAAAAGTGTAACAGTAAATGTTCGGGTTATAAGCTAGGGCATGGGTTGTTCAAACACGCTCATTGCTCAACCCTACTTAATATAAGAGCCAATTAATTTTTGGGGGAGAAATTAAGGAAGTTAAATAAATTATATTAAAGTATTTATATTTATCATTTTTCTTCAAACTAATTTTTCTGAATTATAATTAATATATAATCTCTAAGATATACAATATGTTATAATTAAATAATTTATTTTACTTCCTTAATCTCAAAAAAAAAAACCAAAATCAATTGTTTCTTATAGGGGTGAGCATGGTGCCCAGTAGCCCGGTGCGCCCACCTTGGCCCTGCAAAAAAATGCCCAGCCCAGCCCTAAAAAAGTGACCCGAAAAAATTTTGGGCAGCTTTGGGCGGACTAATAACCGGGCAGGGCCGGGCATCGGGCAAGAGGTGCTGCCCTGCCCATTTGGCCCTGCCCTGAAAATTATTTTCATTTATTTAAAATATAAAATTTTATATCAATTAAATATTATTTCATATATATATTTTTATTTAAAATATATATTGTCTATTGTATAATACTCTTCTCATCCTCTCTTTTTGGCCATAACCACTAAACACTATTTACAAATAGATTTCTTCCTTTCCTCTTTACCTTGTGTTGTATTAAATTATAGTTGCTTTTTATTTTCTTTCCAGATGCTTCATCATTTGATCAACTTTTGGGACATTGAATTGATGCAAACTACTTTGACTTCACGATTTTAATTACAATCATTTTGTTTTCTTTATAATGGATTATGGATGTTGTTTAATTTTTAAAGTATGGATATTTGTTAAGACATATGGTATTTTTTAAATTTCAAGACTCAAGTTGTAGACTTATTTTGAAATATCCCAAGATATAAAATCATTGAATGTATTTGAAGTTTATATTACTTAGGGCAAAGTTAAGACATGTATGGTATAGTAACTACAGGAATATTTATAAAATTCATAAGGAATTATTTTTTTTAAAAGTGAACAAGATAAGACGTTATCACTTGGGCAGGGAAGCCCACCCTGCCCAGCCCACCCTTGCCCAGCCCAAAATGGTTAGGGCTTTTAGCGGGCAGGGCCGGGCATCGGGCTGCAAAATGCAGCCCGTTCATCCTTTGGGCAGGGCATCGGGCAGGGGTCTCGCCCTGCCCAACCCTGCCCATGCCCACCCCTAGTTTCTTATCCAGAGGTACTAGTTTTCTAGATAACATCTTTCATGAGGCCCATCAGGCTGGAAAATCTAAGTTAATGGATAATTTGGCCCACGATGAAAGAGGGACCACAGGCCCAATGTAACTAACTGTCAATAACGGATATGGGAACTTTCTTGTTCGGCAATTCCTTAACGGAGAATCTTCTTCATCGTCACTTTCAGTTTCAGTACATCAACGTCACTCACTTAACGTGTCATGAATCGAATCTACAACTCATACCTCTTGCTCACATAGAGACCCTGGTTGTCTTCCTGCTCCAGGGCTTCTATGAGTCATGCCTTCCTCCCCCAAGTCCTTCCATGGCCGTACACCTCCATTGTCGTCTCGTAGATCCGCAATCCTTCTCATCTCCTCTCTCGTAATTGCAGTCTCAGGTTTTGTTTTTGGAATTACAGCCTTTTTAAGGCCGATTTCGGGGTATAAATGCTTGAGTAGCCCTCCCAGATCGATTCGAGTAACTTGGGAACACGGTGGTGGAGGTGGCGACGGCACTGGTGGTGTTAGCAATAGGAATGGTGGGCCTGGAAGTAGGCATAAAGTTATGGGGTTTGTGGGCATTCAGACTGGGTTTGGATCTGCCGGTCGGCGTCAAGCATTGAGGAAGACTTGGATGCCTTCGGATCGACAAGGGCTCAAACGGTATGCTATAGATCTTTTATTGCGTTCGAATTTCATTTTTACTGTTGCATTCGGATCTTACCATAATAAACTTCACTTAACCGCGAGCTTTTAAGAAAAAGGGATGATTTGTGAATCTTACTAGAACACATTTTTTAAGGCTTTCGAAAATGCCATTGGCTGCATATTATATGAAAATTTCACTCGTTTAATGTTCCTTTCTGTGTTATATTTCCTAATATATTCAGCATCTAGATATTGTACCTTGCAGTGCGTATATGGCATGTAAAGTGCATTTGTTTGTTCTGTTGGAGAATTGGATATAATGAGAGAATCTGGATTCAAAAATGGTGTAAATGTCGTACATGTTCTCAGTGCTTTGCATATGTAAACTTTCAGCTTGGAAAGTCTCCAGTAGCATTGGCTGACAAAAGTAAATGTCCATGAAAGAACTGAGATAATAGAAGTGTGAGAGAGAGATAATGAATCTGAGTTCGATGTATTATCTGTGCACTGTGCCTTTACATATATAGAGTCCTTTAAGTGACATCTAGACTCTTCTATGACAGCTGTACTCCCTATCTTAATTAGTTACAGTCCTAACAGATTACTAACAGACTAGTTACAGATTTAACTGTACACTAACATGCCCCTTCAAACTAAGAGACATCTCTAACACATAACTGATCCCTAAAGGTATGGAAACCCCGACTGGAAATGGCCTTGGTGAGACCATCAGCAATTTGACTAGTAGATGGGATATGTTGAACTTGGATGTCTTTCTGAATAGCACGTTCCCTGACAAAGTGAAGATCTAACTCCAAATGCTTTGTTCGGGCATGTAACACAGGATTTGCAGTGATCATGACTGCACTCAAATTATCACAGAGAACATAAGGAACGCGAGCAAGTTTAATACGCAATTCACTAAGCAAGGATTTCAACCAGAGAAGCTCTGCCACAACAGATGCCATGCTTCTATATTCAGCTTCAGTGCTAGAGCAGAAACTGTGCATTGCTTTTTAGAAGACCAAGACACTATATTAGAACCAAAGTAGATGCAGTAACCAGTCACACTCTTTCAGTCATCCTTATCAGTAGCCCAATCAGCATCACAAAAGGCCACAAGGGACCGAGAGGGGGAAGGACGCAGAATCAGACCATGTTGGATTGAGCCAGCAAGATACCGGAGAATATGCTTGACTGCCCGCCAATGTTCAATATAAGGGGTCTGCATAAACTGACAGACTTTGTTAACTGCAAAATAGATATCAGGCCGTGTAATAGTGGCATACTGGAGAGAACCCACGATAGTATGATAAAGAGACACATCAGCAAATAGTTCAGTCCCAACTCTAGTAAGAGAGAGACTAGAAGCCATAGGAGTTTTCTCCCCACGGGCCTTCTTAAAACCAGCCTTTCTCAATACCTCACGAATGTATTTACCTTGAGAAAGAAACAAGGAACCATCCTTTAAGCGCCGGACCTCAATGCTAAGAAAATAATGCAAAGAACCAAGATATTTCAAAGCAAATTTGGCATCTAAAGCATCAATCAGTTCAGCAATTAAAGAAGCAGAAGTGCTAGTAAGAATAATATCATCCACATAGACAAGAGTATAGGTAATCTCAGCACCCCTCATGCGAATAAAAAGAGACTGATCACACTTACTTTTGACAAACCCAAATTGCTGGAAAACAGAATCAAGGCGCTCAAACCAAGCACGAGGCGCCTGTTTAAGACCATATAAGGCCTTATCCAGCTGACAAACAAGAGAGGCATCAGGAACCTCATACCTTGGAGCCTGTACCATGTAAACATCTTCATGAAGAATGCCATTAAGGAAGTCATTATTGACATCAATCTGTTGAATAAGGCACTTCTGAGCTACAACAATAGAAAGAATAAGGCGTATAGTGGCTAGCTTAACCACAGGACTAAAGGTCTCTTTATAATCTACCCACCACATTGGTGAAATCCTTTAGCCACCAAACGTGCCTTGTGTTTCCAAGAGCCATCAGGATAGGTTTTCTTCCTAAAAACACACTTACAACCAATGGCATATCTGTTTGGAGGCAGATGAACCAAATGCCAAGTGTTGTTTTTCATAAGTGCACCATACTCATCGTCCATGGCCCTCTTCCAACTAGGGGATTGAAGAGCTTCATCTACAGAAGTAGGTTCATCAGAAGTATCAGTAACAAGATAAGCCTTGGGTTTAAAAATACCATTCATTGAGCGAGTAGTCATCCTAGTGGACTATGGGACAGAAGGAGCAGGAGGACTAGGTAGTGAGGAAGAACCAGCAGTAGAAACAAATGGTGAGGATGCATCACCAGACGAAGTACTGGTACTCAAGATAGAAGCTGAAACAAACCCTGAAACAGGTGGGCGAGATACTGGCAAAGAGGAGGCAACCGGTGGATTTCCAGGTGGCAAAATAGAAGGTGAAGAAGACTGAGATACAACAGGCACAAGACGTGAGTAAGGAAAATTACACTTATCAAAGATAACATCCCGTGAGATATAGAGATGGCCATGAGGATCCTAACATTTATAACCTTTATGTGAAGAACTGTAGCCAATGAAAATACATTCAACAGAACAAAACTCCATCTTGTGACGATTGTAAGGGCGTGTATAGGGAAAGCAAGAGCACCCAAAGGACCTCAGATGATGATAACCAGGTTTGTTACCAAATAATTTCTGAAAAGGGGACAGCCCATGAAGAGATGCAGTGGGTAGTTGATTACTCAAATAAACTGTTGTATCAAACGCTTCAACCCATAGTGAAAAAGGTAAAGAAGCATTAGCAAGTAAAGTAAGACCAATTTCAGTAATAGTGTGATGTTTGCGCTCAGCCAGACCATTCTGCTCATGAATATAAGGACAACTAAGTCGATGAACAATGCCACAGGACTGAAGTAACTTGCCAATTTTAAGAAATTCAACTCCAGAATCAGATTGCACAGCCGGAATAGAAGAGTTAAGTTGTAACTCCACCATTGTCTTAAAGGACACAAAGGCATGATAAGCATCAGATTTAAGTTTTAAGGGATAAAACCAAATTTACCTAGTATAGGCATCAGTAAAATGTATATAATAGCGATATCCTTTGGTAGATAAATGAGGGGCAGGTCCCCAAATATAAGTATGAACAAGCTATAAAGGACGGGTATAAACAGTAGTAGATATTGGAAATGGATGTTTTCTGGCCTTGCCAAGACAACAGGAATCACAAAAATCAAATACTGCTTTCTTATTATTGGTGATATTACAATATTGCATGATACGAGAGAAAACAGGAGAAGATGGATGACCTAATCTGTTGTGCCAGATCCTAAAGGAGGAAATAGCAGTAGAAGCAACAAAGCAGCTGGAATTACAATGAAATTGCAAGTGTGAATCAATACATGAAGTATTATGTGGTGAAGCAGCACCACGAACAGAAGGACAAGTAAGAAGAGCAGTGGAAGAAGGCTTGGAGCCACGAACAGAACACAATTGTTGAATGATTTCTTGAAGAGGATATAGGCCAGTCTTGGTCGAGCCAAGAAACAATATTTGATTAGTGCCAAGATCCTTAATCACATAGACATTAGAGAAGAAGGCAATCAGAATCTCATTGTCAGTGCACAAACGATAAATGCTCAAGAGATTTTTAGTAATCGAAGGAACATGTAAAATGTGTTTGAGACTCAGAGACGATGGTGCAGAAGAAGACGGAAGAGATGCATGACCAGCACAATGGACAGACAGATCAGAACCATCACCAACAAATATTGAGTTAAATGCTTACTACCTGATTTATCAGGAATATTCTGATCATCATGAGTAACATGACTGGTGGCACCAAAATCTAAGTACCAATTCGAATCCACAACAGAATCAGTGTGAGCAAGTAAGGCAGTCTGAGATGGCTTGGAGTCACGATCAGAAACACCAAGAGGCTGAAAGTGCTCATCAAAACGATACCAGCAGTCCTTAACATGATGACCATTCTTCTCAGAGTTGGCATACGAGGCTCGATTGACCACTAGAGCTAGAGGAGCAATAGCCCCGACCACGACCGCAGCCACCGCAACGGCCACCGCCTCAACCACGATCATTATTGCCTCGACCATGATCATTGTCGCGGCTACCAAAGCTCTTGGTATGAACCAAATTCACCGAAGAATCAGTAGACGATTTGAGATGTTTTTCCAAGCGAGCCTCCTAAGCAAGAATCAAGGCTTCAATATCATCCACAGAGTACAGATCGCGACGCGTAGTCACAACAGTAATAAATGGATCGTGCTCCTCAGGTAGACCTTCGAAAAGGTAATCAAGATGATCAGATTCAGAAATTGAAACACCAATAGCAGCCAACGCATCCACAAGGCCCTTGATCTTGAGACAGTACTCATTGGCCGATAACGCATTCTTCTTAGTCGATGTCAATTGAGTTTTGAGTTGGCGAGCTTTGGCCTTCGTCTGGGAGGCAAAATGAGTTCGCAGCTTCTCCCAAATTTGTAAAGAAGTCTCGCAACCAACCACGCGCGTGAGGATGCCTTCAGACATAGAGCAACACATCCAGGACATCAACAGCTTATCCTGTTGTTGCCAAGACCGAAAAGCAGGATTTGGACGAAATCCTTCTTCATCGGTGTTGGAAGGAATATATTTGGCCGGAGAAGACACATCACAGTCGATAAAATCTTGAAGATCATGACCAAAGATCGCGGTCTCAATTTGTTATTTCCATAGAAGATTTGTGCTCTTCTAGCTTAATGGATACCAGATGATTAAAGGTAACCACACTATCCTTCTTCTGAGAGGAAAGAACTTCAGAATTTTGAGATAGCCCCATAGATTCAGAAGCGTCGATTCTCTGATACCATGAAAGAACTGAGATAATAGAAGTGTGAGAGAGAGAGAGAATGAATCTGAGTTCGATGTATTATCTGTGCACTGTGCCTTTACATATATAGAGTCCTTTAAGTGACATCTAGACTCTTCTATGACAGCTGTACTTCCTACCTTAATTAGTTACAGTCCTAACAAATTACTAACAGACTAGTTGTCCAAGTTTACTCTAAATCCGTTGGTGAATCTTATTAGTAAACCATTAATACGCATGAGGGGTTGAATTTGATATGATATAGTGTAATCCATGTAATTTTCACCTCCTGCATATACGTTGTTCTGCTGTTTTGCTTTTATTGGCTAGTTGTTGGTCTGGATGTTTTGATGGAATCTGGGCTAGAAAATTTGTCAATTAGTGTTTTTGTTGACAGTAGTAGCATGCTTATCTGAACTTTTCAAGTTAGAAAGTCTCCAACAACCTTGGGGCTGACAAAGGCCACTATTCACTTTTATATTTGAAATAAGATTTTTAATCACTTAATTGACACGGATTTACTAATAAGCTATTGCTTGCAGCTTGGAGGAGGCTACTGGCTTAGCTTTCAGGTTTATCATCGGTAGAACAAATGACAAATCAAAGATGTCAGAACTTCAGAAGGAAGTAGCAGAATATGATGATTTTATTCAATTGGATTTTGAAGAGGAGTACAGTAAGCTTCCATACAAAACGTTAGTGTTAATGATATTTGGATGAATGTCTTTATGCCTATAGGATGTTGCTAAGTTGCATATTCTATTTTTTACAGTCTAGCTTTCTTCAAAGCTGCCTATGCACTTTTTGAGGCTGATTTTTATGTCAAAGCTGATGATGATATATATTTAAGGCCAGGTGATTAGATTATACAAGGCTTATCTTCAATGCATCTGAGAACTTTCTTTTGAGGTTTGGTTTTTTTTCCCTAATCAAATTTTTTTTTCATTTTCAATTGTTTGTCAGATCGTCTTTCATTACTAATTGCAAAAGAGCGAAATCACCCTCAGACTTACATAGGATGCATGAAAAAGGGTCCTGTTATCACTGACCCAAAGCTCAAATGGTTAGTACTGTTTAGGTTGTTCTTGCTGTGCTTTTTAGTTGTAAACATGTTTCTAATTCACCCTTTTTTGCATATCATTGCACCTATCATGACATGGGATAAGTATATTGAACTTCTTTCGTATCTTGATGATGCTCATTGCTTGGAAAGAAGCATGGATCACTAATTCTCATAATTACTACTTAAGAGATTTAAAACTTCTGGTCATAAACTTACCTCTGTATAAGCATCATTTACCAATTGTGTTATCTTGGTCAGAACCTCTTACGAAGAACTATATAAACTTTTAAGGCATTGTAGTTGATCAACTGTGCTGCATAGCCCCTTCACTACAGTGACATTAAAGGTTTCAATTATAACCAGCACATTTGTTTATCCTAGGCTATAAGAGTTATTTTACTGATAAAATCTTGCAGGTATGAGCCTCTATCGTATTTGCTTGGATCTGAGTACTTTCTTCATTCCTATGGACCTATATATACTCTTTCTGCTGATGTTGTTGCTAGTTTGGTTGCTCTAAAGAATGACAGGTAAGTTTAACCGTCTCCACGACTTAATGTTTGCACATGCAAACTTCTGTAATTTTTGTCCTGAATCACCATGTTCACGATCTCTGATTGCATGTCCTTAATCATTCCTGTCCTTCTATTGTGTACTGCATATCTGCTATCGACTATTCTCTAGTTGATATCCATAACATGTTGGTTGGAAGAGATAACCTTGTTGGCTCTTGGTCCTTAATTACAACTGTAGTTTGAAGTGGTAAAGAGGGTTAAGTTATACAATTGCTTCTTTATTTTGCTCCTCACATCAATTTTATCAATCTACCATTGACAAGAAAAATTGTTGCTTTATGTTTTTCATGACATTCAATTTTGATGCTCTAAAGAATAGTTTTATGAGGTCTCTCAATCTTTTATTTTCTTCCTCTTAATACTAAGGGTTGGTTTAGACATTATGTAGCACATTCACCCTTATCGATACTATCTTGAGGTTAACTGGTGTCCCTTTTGCCAATCTAAATCACAGTTTCCGGATGTTCCGCAATGAGGATGTCACTATTGGAGCATGGATGCTTGCAATGAACGTGAAGCATGAAAATAATAAGGAGCTGTGTGCTTCAGAATGTACACCCACATTCATTGCTGTGTTAGATATCCCAAAGTGTTCAGGTTGGTTTATCGCCTCCCACAAAAAATGTTATAGAATCTGGTTGAATGAGTTTTTACTGTAGATTTCACCAGGAGAAGCTGAAAAACATTGGAAATTAACCCCGGCTTAACTGATGGGCTTTTTAGCTATTGTTTCTGACTTCTTACAGATACAAGACTCCCAACTTTTTCATTTGTCTTATCACATCTTTCTTTACCATGAAAACCAAATCTTTCTTTAGAGTTTCCTGTGAGCTAGATAGCTTGGTTGATAGAATCAGATAAAGACATGAGTCAAGAAACAGACATGGACACCATAATATAACAAAATTTGAAGTGTTCATGGCTTATAATTTCTTGGCATGTCATCAGAAACAGATACGGTCACAAAAATATGACAAAATTAGCCGTGGTAAAATTTTGTGTTATGCCTAATATGAGAGCGAGCATGTGTTAATAGGGGTACGACACTGCTAAAGTTCGTAGCTGCTAAAGAAAATGGTCTGTGTGTTTTTATAATGATCTGGCCTTAACTTCGAGAATTGAAACATGTTTTGGCCAGCTATATGCATTTTTTTTCTGGCTGCGTGATTTTAAATGTAGATTACTTCTATGTGTGAGATTATTTTACATGTTGTATTTAGTGATTTTGTGTTGAGACCTTTAGTAAAAACCAAGGGAAAAGAAAATTCTCACTATCTAGGTACTGTTTGTCTGTTTCCCTGTAGGACTGTGTGATCCAGAACAGAAAATGTTGGAACTCCATCAGAAGGAGAGCTGCTCAAAGAGCCCAACTTTGGTATCTGATGATGATGAGTAGTATTTTTACCATTGCTCACAAGATAGGAGCCCAGGTCTGCCACCATGATCATCATTTTCCGTCCATTGATCCCATTTTTTTGTTGTAAGATTCATTTTTCTTCCTGCTGGAGAAGGAAGATGGTTGATGTATTCTATTTCAATTTTTCTTATTTCTCTCATATCCTTCTTTTTCTCCTTATTTTTGGAGGGGAAGTGGTTGATACGGTAGATAGGAGTTTAAAGGGAAGATTATTTCGTTGAGCATAGAAAATAGATAGACTGACAGATTAATTGATCGTCCATTTGCTTCCATTTGAATATCATTCTTTTTCAGATATGCATTATTGTATTTCATTATAACATTCTTTCAATGAGATGAAGTAATATTGGCCATAGTTCCAAGGAAGAGGTTGTGGGCTTGAGTCGATACTTTGATTGCCTGTGTGAGGGTTTGTTGGATGCTAAATTTCTCCACTTAATGGTAAGGACCCACCAATCTCTCTGCGCGCACGTGTGCGTGTGTTTTTCCCCCCACATCCCTCACTTTTTTTGGTATAAAGAAAGTTTATGTGGGTTGAGTCTTGGGTGCTCATCAAGGTCAAAACATGCCTTCAGGCTTAAAGAGCGTTTAAAGAGGTACTTACAGATAGCCTACTAACAAAGTCCTCACATGAGTAGGGTTTGAACTTTCAACCTTATGATTATGAGTCAACTCCTGTATTAACGAGATCCATCTTTATTGGTCATCCATTCTTTTTAATTAAAATGGTTGTCGTTTAAGTAAAGCTTATAATTTGTAAAGCACAAACAATGATGTCAAAGAAACTAAATGTGGACCCATTTGGCTCATATATTACACGAAGTTTAATAAATTACACTTATGTTTTTGTTTTTATCTTTTTGTCATCCTTCATCATGTGGAAGGAAATTAGCACCCATTATATTACTTACGGAGGGTTAAATTCGCAACTTCTTATTGAAAACAAGATTTAAGGAAGTAGTTGGCGCCAGTTGAGCCAAATGGCCCTAACTGTTCTATTTCACTTTCTACCATGATAAATTATGTTAGTATAATTTATTGTAGATTTATAGTTTAGTATATTGATGTTGTTTTTATTTTTTTAGTTGCCCACCCGATTTGCTGAAGCTTTGCCCCGACTACATCCGGATCCGACCTGCGTCACACACCTGGCTATGGTGGAAGAGTCTCCTAATGGGAATTTTCTACATACACAAGGCTCGAACCCGAGATCTTGCTTAAGCCGAACCAAGCCGCTTATCACTTAGACCAACTCCCATTGGTTATTGATGTGGTTAATGATTGGTGATTACACAATGAAGAGTATAACTTGAGAGTAGTTCCCAATGGGCCACCGTCAATAATGGGCCCGTTATCTAATCAATCAGTTTGGCCCATTCTCCAATTTGTAGAAGCCTTTCAAGTAAATCACGTGACAGGGGCCAGTGAGCTCAATTCAAATCTAGATAAGATAATCATTCCAAAAATGTATATGCTCCCTCCGTCTTAAATATAAAATTTTATAAAATATTTTAGTTTGATTTCAAATATAAGATTTTAATTCATTTTATCTCTAAATTTATATTTTTTTTATAAACTCTCCCTCTCAATTGCACATATTATGATGGTTTTTGATTAATTATGGAAGTAATTTTCAATGCAAACGATTAAATGGATACTTTATGAAATTAGCATACATTTTTTACGTGAAACTAATTGAACTGATTTTTTTAATCTTTACAATTTAGTTATCTAACTTTACAAAGATGTATCATTATAAAAATAAATGTGCTTTAGGACACTAACTGTAAAGGGAAAAAAAATCATGCTCATTACATTTTTTGGGTGACTTTTTACTTAATTATATAAGATATAATTTCATATAGATGGCAATTATCTTTCTTTTAACAAATCATCTACTCCCTTTAATCTTAAATATAGGTTTGAGTAATTAATTTTCACAAATCAATGACATTAGTTAAGTTAATTATTTATAAAATATTTTTTTTTTTTTTCAAAATACCCTCTTTTATACGAGTCATTTATATTGGAAACTACCTATTTGATGAAAACTTTCATAACATGTGTAATCAACAAAGATGATTTAGATTGCTGACCAAAAAAACAAAGATGGTTTAAACAAAATAAATATAAATTTAAAAGATAAGGTGTATTAAGATCTGAAATTTACACCTGAAAAAACTCTTTAAATTGCTTTTATATTTAATATGGAAAGAACATGTATTTAATATCATTAACTAACCCAAATTTGAAGTAAATTATTGTTAGAAAAATTTTATAACATGATTTTTTTTTCTATACACATAGTTCCAATTCTCTTGCATAACTGATGGCAAAAAAAAACAAAAAACAAAAAACAATCTCTTGCATAACAATCGATGTCTTCTCAAATGGCAAACGTCACATGAGGGGCCGTTACCTTGCATAATAATGTATTCTTTTCCAACTTTGTTTGGCACATACTAGACAATAGAGCAAATTATGAATATGTGATATCAGTTTGAAATTATTATTTTAAATGTTATGAAAGTATATATGTGAAAATTGAAAATGAAAGTCCTAAGATGAAATGATAAAGATTGGAAAATAAAGCATTTGTGAATGTTACTTGTCATCCTTTGCAACTTATTTCCTTTCATAAAAATGCTCCTAAATAAGAGACATCATCTTTGTCCTTTTTCATTCAATTCAATTCTATATAATGCTTCGTTTTTGTTTTTTTATCGCCAACATCTAAATTATGCTTCGTTTGACTGATATTTTTTCAAAATAAATATTTGCTCAAACACAATATCAATGATTAATATATATATATATATATATATATATATAGTACATACATAGACTTGTAATAGTTTGATTCAGTACAAAGAATTCGATTCTTTTAAAGAGGGTATAAAACTCATTATATACTATTTCTAGTTTTTAATACAAAATCTCATTTGTAGTGCAATTTGCACTACAAGATCTTAAGACCGGAGGAGGTATATATTTAAGTAAATCTCTCAAACATGCAAATTAATAAATAATTTATTTTAAGAGTAAATGTGATAATGATTGAGAATGTGTATGAAGGAAGAATAAGAGGGAAGCATAGTAGAGAGAGATAAGGATAGAGATCTAAAGAAGTGGCAAATATATCGCTTCATGCCCAAACACAAACAAGCTCTATCAAAAATCACAAAATGATATATCACAATCACTTTACTAGTTTATTGCCGGTGTACCTTCTTTTAAGGCTTTATTGGAGGAACCTACAATATTTTTAATGAAAAATGCAGTTCGTTTGAATTCATAAATATATATCTACATGTATGTATGCATGGATATACAAAATTGTATACATTTGTTAAAAAAATTTGAATGAATTCATAAGGGTGTACCTGTGATCCGACTAATTGACTTCATTATCTACCCAAAGATAGAGCATTAATATGGATTGTGATCACGTTACATAACAAATACACATGTTAATGGAAGTGTTCTTATATGAGAGAAATTTCTCTTAGAGGCAGTTTAGGAAGTCCTACTTTACTCCTCAAACCTAATTCCCATAACAAAAGAACTACCTCTAGAAACCCATACTCATTTTCTATTCGGAAAATTATACCTAAGTCCTAAACAAGAGAAAATACTAAAAAAATGTCTCTTAAAATCTTAAATTTGCAGTGAAGTCCCATGAGATATTTTTGCAATATATTTCAAATATGAAAAGTTCAAAATACCCTTAATGAATACACAATTATCCGTTCCCTCTCTCTATTTAACCAATAGGGTTACTTTGGACTTTTCACATTTGAAATATATTGTAAAAATGTCTCAAAGAACTTCACTGCAAATTTGAGATTTCAAATAACCTTTTTATTGTATTTTCTTTTGTTTGGAACTTATGTGGAATTTTCCCTTCTCTTTTTCCATATGTGTGCCAAGTTAAATGGGTTTAAGCCTAAATCCATCAAAAGTGAAATAGGAATAACACCACAAAAATAAATGATAAATAAATATAACTAATTTTCCTTCCACCTTTTATATATTAAATTAAGAGAAAAAGACAGAAAAATAATTTTGAAATTACAAAATCTCAAATCAAGTTTATTAACAAGAGTTGATAAGGGAATGATGAAACTTAAAAAACAATTCACAACTCAATTTTTAGAAAACATCTCATTTATTAGAATTTTGTAATTTCAAATTTTTTTTTTGTCTTTTTTTTTCCTTAAATTAAAGAACATCTTAATTTTCTTTATATATATATATATATGGGGAGATGATGAATAATTGAGGGGATGAATGAAAAACACATCAACTATTGTTGAGAGACAAAATGATGATGTTCATATTTTTATGGCATGATAGAAATTCAGTTTCAGAAGGGAACTTATGAAATATCACTTCTCAATTACAGTGACCGATGTACTGCCCACTACATCCAATTATATGTAGTTGTTCGTATACTCATCTCCTTCACGAACTGAAAAATATTCTTTATTTTTGAAAAAAAAAATGGAAAAAACCCTCCTAAAAATTTTATTGCTGAGAAAGACATAATAATTTTTTATTAAAAAAAAGTACCGTTATTTTTACAAATTTTATGCATACTGACACCGATACTCTTTTTAAATCCATCTTACTAACAAAATTTTGAATGAAGACCTTTTTCCTAATTTTATATGTTTCTTGTAGGATGATTATAAATTCTACTTAAAATCTCTGCCTTTTTGCAGAGCAGTCGGTCCATATTTTATTATAGACAATTTATATTTAAATTTTTAAAAATAAACATGACATGAAATAAATATAAATGTTTGATTGATAATAATTTTAATTAACAATAAAAATACCAAATACAATATAAACTATTCAAATCAAATTATATTGAATTATATACATGCTATAAAATATAGATTACAGCAACAATATAATATATACGGTGGTGTTCTTGGAGGCTGCTTCAACTGTAACATCCTAAATTTTATATTTATAAAAAATATATTGTAATTAATTAAGAAATTCAATAAAATGGTGAATATTCATGAAATTTGGATCTTATGAATTTTGAAATATTTATGTTCATGAGGAAATGGGTAAATTAATTCAAGAAATGAATTAAATTACAAAGATGATAGCAAAATTAAAATTTTGCCAATTTAGCCCAAGATTAATTATTTTCCAATTAATTGGAGTTAATTTCAATTAATCAAGGAAAATAAAGGAAGAGTATACTTAATGGAATAAATCTAGAATTGTAAAATTAGAGGGACTTGGGCATAAATCAATTAGAGGAATTATGGAATTAGTGAAACACATTTTTCCTTCCCTTCTCCTCCATAGTTTTGTCCAACACATGAAAATGAGGGGGGAAGATTTAATTTCAAGAGCACATGTCAAAATGTTACATGAAGATAGTAATGATGACAATGGTAAGGTGTACATTACATGAAGGTATAGACATGGTGATCATGATAGGTGATGGTAAGGGAGTAGCTTAAGTGAAGGGAGAGGTGAAATTGAGTGCTAGTTTGGTTAGTTGTGAGAGAAATTGGTTTGGTTAGATTAAGGGAGAGGGGGACAGTTTTTGTGAAGTAAGCCAAGGGAAGAATTTAGTTCAATGCTAAGTGAAATCTAATGGGGCAAGTAAGGCATAAAGTGAAGAAGGTATGGGTGGAAGTATGGTGGTTGGCAAGTGTCACCATGACACCCCTTTATGAGATCAATGGTGTAGAAGGAAGGGAGGAAAATTTATGAAGCCATTCCTTCCTCTTCCTTTGTGTATTTTCGCCCAACATAGAGAAAGAGAGGGGGGGAGCTTGGAGAAACTCTTGAGAGCTAGAGAGAAGAAGAAGAAGAAGAAGGAACTTAAGGTAAGAAGCTAAACTCTTAAGGTTTCTTATGATTTTGTCATGGAATTCTTCTCTAAACCCTGTTTCTTCATGAATTCATAATCTTGAAGACACATTGTTAGCTCAAGGAGAAGAGAGAGAGGACACATAAGGAGAGAGGAATCAAGAAGCCTAAGAGGTATTACACCAAACTCAAATCTATACTTATATGAAGTTGGTTTTAAAGTTTGTTGTTAGTTTAGTGATTTTTGGTTGAGTTGTAAAATTAGCAAAGCCATAACCCCAGGGGGTTATGCTGCCCAGATTTATTTTAATCATGGTTAAGATGTGTTTAAATAAGTTAATAAAGGATTAGAAATGAAAAAGTACAAGTTTTGGAAGCTAAAACACAAAACTCCATTTTTCCATTTTTTCTTGAAACTTTTGGCCAGCACTATTTTAGGGGGGTAGGAGATGGATTTTCATGAAATAAATGGTTCCATTGGATTCAGTGGGCCAAAATAGGTGGGGCTACAGTTTGTCACTTTTTCGGAAAAGGCCGAAAAAACATAATTACGAAAACGCCCATAAAACCCTAAATCAGGGTTGTCAATGGTATTTTGGTAATTTGACGGTGAGTTTGGTAATTTTGAGCCCTAAAATGGATTCTTTGGGTAAAAATACATTAGAATAGCTCTAGTCAAAATTATGGGAAAGCGTGCCATCGGGCCTGATACAGTGGGGCCGAGCCGGGGTTCCGAGGGCATTTTGGTAAATGTTAACCATAAACTAATATAACCACAAGGAATACTATGAAAGAGTCTAAAATGATACTTGGATAGGTTATGACATATTTCTTGTATATTTAATATTTTAGGATCGAGTCGGAGGCTGGACATGACACATTTTACAAGGCACATCTAAAAAGGGGTTTATAAAGCTTTGAGGTATGAACATTATCCTTTATACATCATGTCATAGTTATATGCTTGTGTGGATGCCAATGTTTGTAAATGCACTTTATTAATTAACATGAATTGCCTAGAGAGAGGCAGTTAGTGCTGGTGTGCACTTACACTGGGAGTTGGCGGAAGACCAACCGATGTAGATTGTGGGGCTGGGCCCTACTCATGTATACATAACGATGATGTATTTATATTGTTCATTAATTGATGCATACCTTGACGCATGTCATATTTACTTTTCGCATTTTCTATGAACGATAGCATGTTTCTACTAGGGTTCTTTGGAATCTCACCCTATTTTTAAATAAACATCTCAGCGGGTGTCAGTGAGTCAAAAGACAAAGGCGTAGACGCTGGGAAGTGATTGGCATGTGTCACGAGGCAAGGACATGATCGTGGTTATAATTAATTTATGTTTAGATATTTTGGAGAATTCTGTAAATATTAAGTTTTCGCTGTATTTTCTGTATTTCGTTGACGAACGACGATGAGATTGTAAACGAATATTTTTATCAGTATAATTGTATTTTTTTGTATGCTCATTGAACTCCGTTCTTATTACTCTTTGATTATCGAAATGGAAACATGTGTTAATATCAACTACATACATTCTACCACGAAATGAACGTATAACAAATTACCATGTAATAATAAATTTTTTTATATTTATGTTGAAGGAAAAAATATAAATAAGATCAATCTTCTTGCTTTCAAGTGTCAACTTTAAAATGAAAAAAAAAAAAATCGATGAGTGAAATTACCAAAAAAATCAGAAGATAAAAAATGCGAACCATGTTTTTTTAAAAAAGAAAAAATTTGATCAACTTTCAATTCATCCCCTAAAACGCTCCTTTTTTAATTCATAATATGGCCAAACTAGCTTGGAGAGTACATACACCAAAACAATCTAAACATCAAAAAGCATGTAATGAGTCCTCCATCATGATGGGAATACACCCAGGCCTAAAACGCTCCTTTAGTTTGTAAGATTATCTGTTCAAAATTTGGGTTAGAATTATGACTTTATTCATCTTCATTTTCGCAAACGAATGAAAAGGAAAATAGCACTGTTCATGAACTCAGATCGGATCGGCCGGTTCAACCCGAAAACCGGCGAACTGACCAAAACACTGGTCCTATTAGGGGTCCAGTTCGAGTCATTGTTTTCTTAAAAAAAAAAACATTTTTCCTTTAAAATTTCACATTAATAAGCTTAGAATCTTCAATTTTCACAGGTTTGGCCCTGGTTTGGCTCCGGTTTGACTCCAATCTAGCTGACTGACCCTAAACACAGTACCCTTATCAGTACCCAATCCGGCTTTTAATGCCTTAGAAAATAGTCATTTTTATGCGTAATTATTCATTATTGTTTCTCTCCCCTTTTTCTTCTTTCAACTCAAGCATATCCAATCTCTAAAAGTTCGGTTCATTGAACTGAATAAAAAATATTATGAAGAAATGTATAAAAATGTCAAACATCATGTTTTTGGACATTAATGGCATGCATTATAAGCAGTGACTTGGTTATATAAAGTGAGGCAGATTGCCCAATATTATCGCTTTAAGTGTATTAATTATAAAAAAAAAAATGTTGGAAGCAAGTAACAAACAAATAATTGGGTTAAGTAGAGGGAAAATAAAATATTAATTAAATAAGCTTGAGAATAAAAATTTTATAAATGACAAAAATTAATTAGGTCAGTTATCCTACTTAAAATTGAAAATGCTTAAATAATTATTAGTTCATGATGATTAATACTTAATATTTGTTAAAGAAATTTTTTTAAAAAAAAAAAAAACAGAGGCGAGTGTGATGAGGCTCTTGAAAGAACAAATTAAGAAGTCGATCTAAATAATCACAAACATTTGATTCAACTTAATACTAAGTTGAACAATTCACAAAGTTAATACTTGCCTTTTATTCAATGGAATATTTCTTTCACAGTTGAATTTACATATTTGGCATCATTTTTTTTTCAAAAAAGACAGATAAAGAGCTTTAAAGATAGGAAAAGAATGAAAGGAGTTTCCAGTATTCATAATATTAGAGGTGTTAAACTTGATTTGTCTTTTTAAAAATAATCAAAAGACACAAATACCCTCAAACAATTTTTTTTTATAAAAAGTAACCCCCAACCTAGCTAGCCGTCGGTGACATACCCCACCGGAGCTCTAGCATGAATAATTATTGGTAAAGTGATGAATTCTTTAATAGAAATTGTAAATGATCTGATAGTGTGAATTTGTTCATTAGTAAATGAAAATTGTTAAAATTTAATGAAATATGACAGATTTCTTGATAAAAATCGTGAATGACCTGATAATGTAAATTTGTTATTATTTAATAAACAGAATGTGTTAAAACCTAATGCAGTGTGGTAAATTCTTTTTAAAAAAAAGTTGTGAATGAGCTGAATATGAGGAATACCTTAAAATGAAAAAAAAAAAAAATCTATGACTGATATTACCAAAAAAAAACAGAAGATAAAAAAAGCGAACCATGTTTTTTTGAAAAAAAAAATTGATCGACTTTCAATTCATCCCCTAAAACGCTCTTTTAGTTTGTAAAATTATCCTTTTGTATGCAAGTAGTGAAAAATATAAATATTATTAAATAATATAATCAAAAGGAAAAAATAAAGATTAAATAAGTTAGAATGAAAAAAATATATATCCTGGCCAAGTGACGGACAGATCAGAAATGTGTGGGGTGGCGAATGGAAAAAAAAGCTTTTTCAGAGGCAAAATAATGATGGCCCTTTTTTCTGTATGATAGAAATCATCTCTAAGAAGAAACTTGTGAATTATTGTGAGTTATCAATTTCAATTACAGTGATTATTGTACTTCACCCACCATATCCAATTCCATCATTTCAATGATCATCAGGTAGACAGGCATATGATGGAAGAAAATAGGGAAGTAAAGGTTTTTGTATTTAATATTATTGACTAGTATTATTATATTTTAAGAAAGGTAAAGTTCTTTGGGAGAATTACACTGTAGTCCCATAGAAGACAAAATACTAAGAAATGGTCCCGGGAAATTCTGAAATTACCGACAAGTCCCATGGGACCATTTTGTAATAAATTCCAAATGAGAAAAGTCACAAATACCCTTAGGTTTATTTCCTCTCTCCCCTTCATGATAGCCCCAATTTCTTTGTGGAGACTTGAGAACCACAGTTCGCTGGCCAACTTCGGCAGTCTCGCAGCCATTGAGTTCGGTCGCCGTTGCTGTCGCACTTTGTTTCCAGTCATTGTCGCGAGTCGTTGCCTCCCAAATTTGCCAGTGTTTGTCTGAACGCAAATGATTCCTTATCTGCTGGTTCAATTTTTTTACTCGAAAGAAAGCCCCAAGTTTCGACTTAGGCGATCTCCGAAAGAGCAGAAGCCACGACTCATGGTATGTTTGTTGTTTGATTCTTCAAGTGTTTGTGAGCGTCTCTACGATTCAGTATGTTTGATTCCCAAGTATTAATAACCCATGTTAAGATACTCATTAATAGTTGCTTGATGAGTTTATAACTGGCTATGATGGACATACCCATGTTCCTGCAATATTAGAGGTAAGGAATGAAGATGAGAGTGAAAGGTTTGGGGTTACATGACTTGATTTGCGTAGGAAAAAAAGAGTTGTTAATGGAAGCAGCGATAGTTGTCAATGGAGGCTCCTTAACTTGTTAATGACAACTAGAGGTCATATTTAAATGTTTTTTGTGACAACTAAAGGTTTTTTTTATTGATATTTGTTTTGGTCATGATAAATTGAAAGAGATTGTCTAATTTTTATGGGCATTGTTCTCAATATGCTTGCAAACTATAAAGGAAAGCCTAGTAAATGCAATGAATATGCTTTGGCTAAGATTTCAATGTGTTTGGGTATGGTTTTGTATGCTCTGTTTTTGCTGTCATTATGCTCTATTTTCTGGTTCATGGTGGTGTGTTTCTGCAATAGAAGAGGTAAGGAATGAAGATGAGGGTGAAAGGTTTGGGGCTATATAACCTGATTTGCGTAGGGAAAAAAGAGTTGTTAATGGGAGCAGCGATAGTTGTCAATGGAGGCTCCTTAACTTGTTAATGACAACTAGAGGTAATATTTAAATGTTTTGCTTGTGGTGTAATGGTGTTTGGAATGTGTTTGAAAAGTTTGCTATGTTTTTTGGTATTTTGTGCTGTTTTGGAAGGTCCAAAAATGCTTTTACTATATGTAACAATTATTTAAGTTCATTTTTCTCCTTTTGTGTCTTCTTATCTCTTTATCTCCATGAGGCAATGATTAAGGGAGATTTCACACAATTGGAGCAGAATACTCTTGACTTCAGTGATTTGAAGCAATGTATGGGTAGAAGTGAGGTGCATATGGCTAAAAGGAATTATAAGGACTTTTCCTCTGTGTTTTCAAGCACCAAGGGTCTTTCTTATTAACACATGTAGCTAGAACATACATGAAAATAAAACTAATTACAGTCGCCTTTTTGACTCGTGTATACTTTAAAACTCTTGACCATTTATTCATAGAGTTTATGATACATCAACAAGTGATTTCAAGCCACTGTGATTTCAAGCGCCAAGGGTCTTTCCTATTTGTGTGTTGCTTTTCCATGAGCTTGACAGAGATGGAAAAGGCTGAAGAAATCCAAAAGTTTTGTTTTGAGACTTGTAAAATGCTAAGCAAGTGATTCAAGTACTACAGTTTGATTTAGGATGCTGAAATAATCAATAGACATGTTTTGAGACATTATAATGAGGAATTAAGGACTTTCACCTTTATATTTCACCTAGACAACACATAACATGTTATTGGCACTTATCGCTTTTATCACCCAAACCAAAGGTGTTGTGCAGCTTAGTAAGTACTTGAGTTAACGTTTTGTCATTGTTTGATAAGCCTTGAATTTATTTTCAGGTAAAAAAGATGGAGAAGGGGAAAATGGTTATATAAAAAAGGAAGGGGGGAAAAAGCAAAACTAGACCAAGGGCGCCAATGGCGAGTCTTTGCTTGATGTTGCAAATAGTGGAATTCCTATATTTTTATATATTTAATTGTTTGTATTAAATTTAATTTCAGAAGGCACGAATGCATTTGCCTACTTCTGGATGACTGATTCTTGTCCTCTCACTGTGAAAGATATAGCAAAGAAAGCTCCATTTGAAGTGCTAAGTCTGGCCCAGTCCATTGTAGATACCCTGTAAATTTGAAGCAAAAAAAAGTTGGAATATGTGACTTTTAAACAAGACACCACTTATGGAGGAGTTAGCAGTCAACTCTCTCAAGAACATGCTTTGTTATCTGGAGCTACAATTCTTAACATTAAACTTTGTAGTCTTATTGATTTTCCAATTTATGCACTAAAGAAGCTACTTGTTTATTCAGTGAAAGGAAAAAGAAGCTTTGTAATGTTTTTCTCTGTAATGTTCGCATCCTAGTATGTTGTTGAAACTTTGTGGCCTTATTGAATTTCTAGTTTATGCAATGAAGAAGAAGGTGCTACTTTATTTGGTCAAAGAAAAGAGATGCCTGTAGTTTATTCATATAAGAATGCCCAGGTGCCAAGGCAATTGGCTCAAGTGCCGTCACACCAGAGAATTCAATGCTGCACACACTTCTCAGGTGCCATGGCACTTGGGCCAATTGCCGTGGCACGAGTGTGTTAACAATTTGCTTATACACGTTTTTCGTTGTCTCAGCATCTTTTATTCAATTAGTACCATATCATAGTGCATCGCATGCCACCGGACCAACCCATTGAGTGAGTGTTTTGGAATTTCCCAAACCTAGGTTTCACCTTGTAAATCGTAAAAGCTAAACCAAACACACACTGAGACTCACTTGACAATTCATAACAGCATAAGTGTGTTAACAACTCGAGGGGCCTCCAGTGACAACTAAAGGGGCCTCCACTAACAACTGAAGGGGCCTGCAATGACAACTGAAGGGGCCTTCAGTGACAACTAAAGGGGTTCATTAACAACTCAAGGGGCCTCCACTAACAACTCAAAAGGGCTCCACTGACAACTCTAGGGGCCTGCACTAACAACTCAAGAGGCCTTCACTGACAACTCAAGAGGCCTTCACTGACAACTCAAAGGGGCTCCATTGACAACTCAAGGAGCGTTCATTAACAACTCTAGGGGCCTTCACTGACAACTCAAGGGGCGTCCACTAACAACTCAAGGGGCCTCCACTGACAACTCAAGGGGCCTTCACTGACAACTCAAGGGGCGTTCATTAACAACTCAAGGGGCCTCCACTCACAACTCAAGGGGTATTCATTAACAACTCAAGGGGCCTCCACTCACAACTCAAGGGGCGTTCATTAACAACTCAAGGGGCTTGCATTGATAACTCAAGGGGCTTTCACTGACAACTCTAGGGGCCTCTACTGACAACTCAAGGGGTCTCCACTGACAACTCAAGGGGCGTTCAGTAACAACTCAAAGGGCCTTCACTGACAACTCTAGGGGCCTTCACTGACAACTCAAGGGGTCTGCACTGACAATTCAAGGGGCCTTCACTCACAACTCAAGGGGCGTTCATTAACAACTCAAGGGGCCTTCACTGACAACTCTAGGAGCCTTCACTGATAACTCAAAGGGCATTCACTAAGAACTCCATGAGCCTCTGCTGACAACTCCATGGGCCTACAATGACAACTTGACGTCCCTTCGTTGACAACAAAATTTACATCAGCTTGAAACATTCAAAACATGACAGTCGTTTACAAAAATGTTAACATTACTGCATAAATATATATTAACAACTCCATGGGCATACACTGATAGTAGTTAAGTCATTATTAACTTTCTCTAAAAATGAAAAAATTCCAAAATTACTCATATTTAATATCATGATAACATCCTGAAAGTCATATAAAGCTGTAATTAATGAGATTTTCAATATGGATAATATTGAAAAAAAACATAATCAATTCCACATTTGAAGCTTCCAATAAGAAGTTAAGAATCATGTATGTTTTTTTGTATGCTCTTTGTGTAATCAATTCCACATATTTTAGACGAGCTACATATTACACAACAGCTTCATTGACTTGTCAATGAAGACACCGGAAGTTGTCAGTATAGCCTGTAGCATTGTGCAAGCAAGAGCATCAAATGTGCATATGTGTAGCACTAAAATTTACTAACGAAAATAACTATGTAATTCATAAATATTCAAAACGTCTCAAGTACAACTTTGAAGTTGGTCAAACCCAAAAACATATCTTCCATATAAGCTGTCCATACAATCATAAGTCAATACAAGTCATAGCATACTACATCAAAGCTATTCACAACAAGAATGTACAATTAAAGTCAGCATCCTAATTGGTTCTCCTCCTCTTATATATGTCTTGAACCAAAGACATAACTTTGTCTGCATGTTTGTAGTAAGGATGAGTAACTAGCCACCATAAGAACCCGACCTTCATTTCATGAAGCTCGTCTGGCTGCCCTTGTTCGTGTTGGCTTTTTGTTCGTTGTTTCTCTTTGCCAGACTTTCCTTTGTCCATCTTGCTGAAATGGACACAAATTAAATGAACTTAAATTTTATGGACAAACCACCTCAACATAGCAGGGAATCCAAGAGAAAAAATCAAACCATGCTCATAATTGCTGATTACTATTAGTAATGATTAAAAAATGCAGACAAAAGAAGAACATTGGTGCAAATAATGTTAAAAACATCTTAAATTGTAGATAATTGAATATAATATTCCTATGCCTCTGTAACTGATTTTTTATAACACTATCACCAAAATGGAACAGATTACACTAATTCAAAAGAAACATTGAAATAAATCCACGTGATTATGATGATAGGTCACAGTTCAGCATAATGTCACAAGGCATCAGGCTTATCTTTGAACAAGTATACGAGATAATAAGAGTAAACAAATAAGAAAACACAAACATAAAAAAGTATGAATGGAAATGCAAAATGCAACATTTGATCAATGTTTTAAAATTCAGATGGATCACAAAAGTTTAGTAATTAACTTTTGCCATTTTTGATATTGCATCATCAGATCACAAGTATCATAATTCTTAAAACATTGATCCATTCTAACTTCATATCTTTCATCGAATCGGATTCTTTCCCATTGTCCTTCACACATTTCATAAGGTTTTATTCATTATATATTGTACAATAGGCCTTTACAATTATTTGGGGGGAAACTGACAGTAGGCGTCATTATTTATTTTAATTCATGTTTTCTTCAACCAAGATACTGTTCTTTTCTCTACCATGAACCTATTAACAAACCAACCCAAAATACTTCACTCTAACATGTAAAACAATGAGAAACAGCCCTAGGTGAATCACATGAATTGAATGTCAAATGCCATATACACTATACTTCAATACCCAAAAACAAAGGAAAATGACTATGCAGAACATTGATCAAGGAAAATGACTATGCAGAACATTGATCAAGGAATCAGACACAGTACTTGTAACCACTAGTTCTCTTCCAAACTCTTTAAAATCCCCTTTCTATTTATTTTTTTCCAGCCCTTCCTATTTATATTCATAAATCTGACATTCACTGATCTTAGTTCCCAAAGGATACTTCTATCTAAAAGTCGTGAGAGAATTTTCAATATCATGACTTTCAAGAATTTGTAAATCATCCATCCAGCAAGATCAGAGAAACTCTAGGTTAAATATATTGTTGCCAACTCTGATTATCAACCTCCAAATTAATTCCAAACCTTCTTACTTGTTTGCTGTCAAGGAAAAGGGAATCTAATTTCAGCAAAAAGGAAAATGAAATCTAAGATTCAGGGTCAACATTTTATTACAAATGGAAGAGGTTACTTTTTAATTGGGGATCTTTATAGTCAAAATAACTAATATCAACATCACAATCAGCAGCAAAACCACCTCTTCCATACAATGTAGTTTAAAGCTAGAAATGAACAGAAATTGTCCAGCTCCTGATTTCTCAAAAAACAGTTCAAAATATATTCATGCTTCAAAAACTAACAAAGGGTAGCACAAATAACCAAAAAAAACTAGAAAGATGCATCTATAAAAAATATTCAAAACCCATGAAAAAGCAACACACAAATAGGAAAGACCCTTGGCGCTTGAAATCACAGTGGCTTGAAATCACTTGTTGATGTATCATAAACTCTATGAATAAATGGTCAAGAGTTTTAAAGTATACACGAGTCAAAAAGGCGACTGTAATTAGTTTTATTTTCATGTATGTTCTAGCTACATGTGTTAATAAGAAAGACCCTTGGTGCTTGAAAACACAGAGGAAAAGTCCTTATAATTCCTTTTAGCCATATGCACCTCACTTCTACCCATACATTGCTTCAAATCACTGAAGTCAAGAGTATTCTGCTCCAATTGTGTGAAATCTCCCTTAATCATTGCCTCATGGAGATAAAGAGATAAGAAGACACAAAAGGAGAAAAATGTACTTAAATAATTGTTACATATAGTAAAAGCATTTTTGGACCTTCCAAAACAGCACAAAATACCAAAAAACATAGCAAACTTTTCAAACACATTCCAAACACCATTACACCACAAGCAAAACATTTAAATATTACCTCTAGTTGTCATTAACAAGTTAAGGAGCCTCCATTGCCAACTATCGCTGCTCCCATTAACAACTCTTTTTTCCCTACGCAAATCAGGTTATGTAGCCCCAAACCTTTCACCCTCATCTTCATTCCTTACCTCTTCTATTGCAGAAACACACCACCATGAACCAGAAAATAGAACATAATGACAGCAAAAACAGAGCATACAAAACCATACCCAAACACATTGAAATCTTAGCCAAAGCATATTCATTGCATTTACTAGGCTTTCCTTTATAGTTTGCAAGCATATTGAGAACAATGCCCACAAAAATCAGACAATCTCTTTCAATTTGTCATGACCAAAACAAATATCAATAAAAAAACCTTTAGTTGTCACAAAAAACATTTAAATATGACCTCTAGTTGTCATTAACAAGTTAAGGAGCCTCCATTGACAACTATCGCTGCTTCCATTAACAACTCTTTTTTTCCTACGCAAATCAAGTCATGTAACCCCAAACCTTTCACTCTCATCTTCATTCCTTACCTCTGATATTGCAGGAACATAGGTATGTCCATCATAGCCAGTTATGAACTCATCAAGCAACTATTAATGAGTATCTTAACATGGGTTATTAATACTTGGGAATCAAACATACTGAATCGTAGAGACGCTCACAAACACTTGAAGAATCAAACAACAAACATACCATGAGTCGTGGCTTCTGCTCTTTCAGAGATCGCCTAAGTCGAAACTTGGGGCTTTCTTTCGAGTAAAAAAATTGAACCAGCAGATGAGGAATCATTTGCGTTTAGACAAACACCGGCAAATTTGGGAGGCAACGACTCGCGACAATGACTGGAAACAAAGTGCGACAGCAACGGCGACCGAACTCAATGGCTGCGAGACTGCCAAAGTTGGCCAGCGAACTGTGGTTCTCAAGTCTCCACAAAGAAATTGGGGCTATCATGAAGGGGAGAGAGGAAATAAACCTAAGGGTATTTGTGACTTTTCTTATTTGGAATTTATTACAAAATGGTCCCATGGGACTTGGCGGTAATTTCAGAATTTCCCGGGACCATTTCTTCGTATTTTGTCTTCTATGGGACTACAGTGTAATTCTCCCAAGTTCTTTATATATTTTTTCCTATACACAAAATGTGAACTAAAGAATTATCAACTACTTCTCTCATCATCCTAATCTTTGAGTTAGTTGAAATTTTGGTTATAAATGTAAGATTTCAATATAATATGTCATGTCTCTTAAATTTATAATTTATTTTTAAAATTATCTCTTATTAATTACATTTATTAAGAGAATTTACATGACGGGTAGTTTTAAATGCAAATAATTAAAAGGATATTTTAGGGATTCAAAACACAATTCTTACAAGTAATAATATAACTAATTTTTTTATTTTTTAAAATTAGTTGCATGACTCCTTTATTTAAAACTAAAACACCCACTTCTGTTCAAAGTCGGGTAGAATGAGATTTATATAAGAAAGAGAAGTGAGAATTAATATCATATGCAATATTTATTTTTTATATTATTATCCGACATCCGGTTCGAGGTTTGTAGCTTCTTCTCTCATAACAAATATCTCTTTTAAGACTCGAACTCGAGACAGCAATAGATCTAATGGGGCCTTACATTGCTAAACATTTATACAATACTTACCTTGAGAAAATAAAACAAAATGAGAAGCAGGCTTGGGCTATTGAATTGACTTGGGGTATATTTGTTTTAACGATCCGATTGCTTATAAGCTGCTTTTCATGTACATTGAGACACAACTCCTCTCACATATTTACCTCGTATTCTGTAAATTACGATTGAAAATCTGTTTTAAAGCATTTCAATCGCTAATCCAAACGAACACTTGAATGGGTTCTTTCACGCACGCACGACTTAAATGTCTAATTAATATAATACTAAATTGACTTTTTATTTGACAGACTAAGAAAACTAAATAAATTACTTTAAAATGTTTATATTTATATTTTTCTCCAAATTAATTTATAAATTAATATATAATATAATGATACACAACATATGTTATAATTAATTTATTTAGCTTTCTTAGTTTCTTAAAAAAAAAATCAATTATCACTTATATTATAGAAAAGAGGGGGTAATATTTTTCGTTTTACATGTTTAATAGTATTGGATACCAAACAAGTGGTGACAATGAAAAGGAGTGGGAGTAATTAGTTGAAAAACACTAAATTTGATTGGATTATTATGATTCAGTATATGGTGACCTACCCCACTATATCTAACAAGTCTTGGTGGTTAAGCCAGCCACTTCATATTGAAATCAACATGTGTACGTTTACTCTCTCTAGCAAAAAAAAAAAAAAAAAGAGTATTTTACACGAAATCTTACTAAGTTTAGAGATGACGCTTGTACTACCAAACGACATTATTTATACGACTTTGTTCAAGTTTATTTCACATCTCTCAATTATTTGGGCCTTAATAGTCTCTTGCTTCCCTCAGTTTCACTTATTTATTGCGCTCTCACTTTGACACAGGCCGGCGGATGTCCCAGAACTTTCAAGAGGGACTGATTGTTATGGAGGCATTAAACTTAATTGTTAAGGATAATTTTATCCTGAAAGTTTTTTCGATAAGCAATTTTGTTTTGAAAGTGTAAATGGAATCATCAAATTATTGAAAATTTAACTTTAAGGCCCATTTCTAGGGCTGGCTGAAACTTATATTAATTTTGGGGAAAATTGGGACTTTTGAAATCCGACTCCGCAGACGTGTTCCTTTCTACTTTTAACCACTTTATTAACTATTACATTAGGTTACAACTACCATTTGGACCCAATTTTGGCAGCATAAACCCTAGGCCAATTCAATTTCCAAATTTCAAATCAACAGTAATCCGGCGAAATTTCACCGATTAAATTGCCCACAGCAACCAGAATAGTTAATATACAAGAGTTTAGAAGTTACCTCAAGCTCCCTCTGGCTTTTCTTGACTTGGCTGAAACCCTAACTACTCCAACAAGAGATTTTGAGCTTCACAAACCTTAAACACATAGGAGAGTAACTTATGAGCGGAGTTATACGCGTTAGGAATCGATTTACCAAAAAAATCACTTACCTTTATAAGCTTTTTCCTCTTTTCTCTCTCTAAGAAAATCTCGCACTTCCTCTCTCTAAATGCTAAAAGTGGCGTCAATTTCAGCTGAATAAAGGAGGAAAGTTATGTTTTATTTTAATATCTTATATCATATTTCATTTATTTAATAATTTCCCAATTTTTGGAATTTTACAAAATTCTGGCAGATTTTCTACCTAAACTTTGAAAAATCATAACTAATTATAAAAAAATAGAATTGGAGTGATTCCAAAGGCTATGGAACCCTTATTGAGTTTAGTTTCAAGGAAAAATATAGCCTTTTGCTATCTGGAAGTACAAAATTCCCAGAATTTCAATCTTTGAATGCTATTTTAGAAACTTCACATTTTTTCTGTGCTGAATTCAAAAATTCGTAACTTTTTGTATATAGCTCTAATTGATTCATATGACCTATAAAATTAAAGCTTAGGATGTCTAATTTCATCCTGTAAAATTTCATAATTTTTGTTCATCATTTGGTCATTCAAAATCACATGACAAACTTACTACCTATAGGCGATTTCACCGAAAACATAATTATATTCTCCAAAATTCACCTTTTTACTTTCTTAATACCCCAAAGATATAAGAATTATTAGGGGATAAATTTTGGCTCATGCTAAATAGGGGCTTAGCAGTCTACTTAATTTAGACTTATTCCCAAATCTCAAATCCCAAATTTTAGGGTATTACATCAATAGATGTAAATTAAGAAAAGATTGACAAATATATTTTATATTTAGGATTAAGACTAAATCTCAAAGGTATTTTATATTAAGGAGCATAGGAAGTAATATTTTCAAATATTAATGGGGGAAGTTTATACACTAATCATATTATCTTGAGGGTTCCTCCTATAAGACATACCGTATAAACATAATTAAACCAGTGTGTGTGTGTGTGTGTATAAATGGAATCTTACAATATCATAGTATCAAAAAACTTTAATCAAAATACTTCTTGTTATACTGGATGTGTTCTCGAAGTAGTAATTCATAGAACTTGCAATATGAAATAGGGATAACTGAAATCACATAACACTATCCTCGAAAAAGGTTGTCATGACTCATTTGACTGGTATTTGGGTACAGTCAATCTATGAAATTGCCAAAAAGAAATGACACTCTTTTTTAATTAGGGCTGTTATATGAAAGACAGATTGACTTTTACTAATTGTCATCAATTATATATAAACAGTAACTTGGTTCCATAAAGGAAGACAAATTGCCCAGGAATATAGCTTAATTATGTATTACCTTAAGAGAAAGAAAACAAACAAATTTGAAAAGTTTCATGCGTGGACAAAATAAGAAGTTCGAAATAAACAATCATAAACATTTGATTCAACAGAATACTGAATTAAGTAATTCATAAAGTTGACTGCATATGATAATTAATTTATAAAAATTAAGAAAATTAATTAAGTTAGTCATTGCTAAACAAATATATGAGGGTTAGAAATATTATACTCCCTCCGCTCTATAATATAGGGTATTTCAACTAATTCACGGGAGATAAGAAGTGATAGTTGACTCATTAAATATCTCATAAATTGAAACTTTTTTTTTTAAATGTTTACCCTTATTGGAAAATGTGTTTAAACATTTAATGAGCAGATAAAATTGAAAATGAGCATTAATTAGGGGCAAAATTGGAAAATGAGTATTAGTTATCTTACAAGTTACTTATATTTTAGACCAAACTATTCTTCTAGAAGCTCCCTATATTATGGACCGAAGGGAGTATTTAGCCATTTACATTAGAAACTACTCTTCTTATCCTATTTATAAGGCACTTCAAACTTGTTTTGCACATAGTAAGAAAAACTTTAAAGTTAATTAACTTTGTCTTAAAAGTCCTCAACTTTCCAATTTTAATGCTATTACACAATTTTCAAGAAAATAAAAATCTACATAATAAATAAAAGGTAAAATTATATATTTATGTAAAAATTTTAATGAGGTGGCTTATAAATAAAATTTAAAATATACACTTTCTGTCTTATAATAGGACTAGAGAAGTACCTTCTTGATAAAAATCTCTTTAATAAGTATAATCACTAGAGATAGTTTGAAAAATAATTACAAATTTTAAGACAAAGTGAATTAAAATCTTATACTTCATTTCATTTAAGATCAAATAAAACTCTAAACTGCCTAACTAGCACTTATACTTAGGAGCAGAGGGAGTTTTTTTTTTTTCCTGCATGGAATAACTTTTGGTTAATACTTAGATATTATATTTAATTACCTACCAACAAAATTTTCACACCAACAAATAAGAAATAAATCCCCGAGATTTAATTTTTGTTGAATTCTTTTTTACTAGACAAATCTTTTATCCATGCCTTTTTTTTCAATATATATGTTTCGGAGTTTTTGGCTAAGATTAAGTGTAATTTCTGTTCTTACGGTCTAATAATAGTAATATGCTTTTTCCCATTTTATTCTCTCCACCACTATCGAATTAATAAAGAGGAAAAGGCTTGATAAAAAATGTTGTGTTTTAGTGAGACAGAATTTTGTGAGCACTCTTAATCATGCAAATGCTTTTCCACCAAACTTCATCAACTAGAATTGAATATATATATATATATATATATAGAGAGAGCAGCAAAGACTAAAGGGTAAAAGAGAGCAGCAAAGACTAAAGAGTAAAAGAAACCCTAACACGGGGCCAATCAAATAATAAGGCTTTGCTGTGTGTGTGCGCGCGTGTGTGTGTGGAGGGTGGTTGGGGAGAATCACTTGGCAAGCAATCCTATGCTAAAGCTTTGTTTTTTAAGGATTTTATTTTTTTTATATAGCAGATATTATAAGCTTATAAGTTAGTGCTTTTGCTGCTTGATTATATAAATTTCAGATTAAGGAAATGGGCTCTTACATATAGCCGTCCCATGATCCATTAAAAATTAAAAAAATATATGGTGAGATATACTCCCTCCGATCCTAATTATATGACATATTTACTTAACTTTGGAGAAATTAAGGATAGTAGTTAAATTAGTTAATCATAATTATTTTTCTAAAATAGTCTTATTTAAAATTTAAAATGACATCCAATTACGTTATTTCTCTATTTTTTCTTGTACCTCTCCTGCCTCACACACGACTTCTCCAAGCTCTCACACAATCCAGCATCGTCAATTTCCCTCAATAACTTCCGATATACTCTTATTAAATTATTAATGTGTTTAATTTTTATTGAGAAAGTATCAATAGGGGGTATTTTGGGAAGAAATTGATAAAAATCAGAACTTTATCCTATAATTAAGATTAAGATTAACTCTCAAATATTGTCCTATAATTAGAGCCGGAGGGAGTAATATTATTATTCGTTAGGCTTTGTTCAACTTAAATTGCTTTTTATTTTAGTCATAAAGTAACTTTATAAAAAAATAAAATTCATTTTATAAAAAAATGATATATTTCCTTATTATTAATTGGCGTTGGAGTGCCTAATCATCTTTATCACCCACATAAATTTCGCCTAAACATATTTAACATAGCAAAAAAAAAAAAAAAAATAGTAGACTGAAGTTGTATACTAGACATTTTCTTGTAATGACACAATGCCCTGACAAAATTTGATGTTTGCCCACTTAAGGGCACTAATTTAATCAACATGACGTGTAGGCTTGTAAGGGCTACATGGATATTGATCGTTTGACTTTGTTAGTCAGACAAAATTTTATATTTCTTCAATTCCATTTGGCATATTTATTTTTTTAAGCATTTTCAGGGTCTACTATTTATCCGTTTAGTATTATTTTGGCCATTTCATTAATTAATTAGTTAACTAGTTAATTATCATTAATTTGTATTTATAAGTGATATAAAATTATAGGAATCTTACTAGGGGTATAGTTTTTGAGGGAGTGTTGTAAATATAAGAAAGAAATAGGTTTGATTCTAGAACTTTGAAAATGAAGCAACAAATGATTGGAGTTACTTATATATTGAGTAAGAGAAAGGTGGCAACTTTATAATATGATACAAATAACCAATATAGTTGCCTTCTTTAATTTGGTCCCTAATGCAATGAACCTTCCTTAAAGCTCTTATCATATAGTACTACCTCTTATTTTGTCTTAGTGCCTAAGAAATTAAAGATACTGCTTCATTACCCTTTTAGCTTTCATGCCTTTTTTTGACCTTCTTAACCTAACTATATTATTATACTAGTAATTATTAAGGCCACTTAATGATAAAATATACCATGCTTTATTAATTCATTATACAACATCAAGATTAGTACATTTAAATCTAAACACATTCAGCGGTGGAGCTTATCAAGACATAGGATATGTCACGGACCAAACCAAAAGAGAGTAAATGATTATATTACCCTTCATAAATTTGAAAATTACACATGATATTAAGTTTGCTATTTAAATATGCTCCCTCCCATGCTTATTATTTTAGTGCTTGCTTGTACATTAGCTTTTGTGCTGTATCAAATAAAAAAATGAGTTTGGTCTCATGAAGCACATAAACATTTATTTTAAGTATTTATAAACGTAAGGAGAAGTGATCAAGCCATTAAATTTGTTTGAAAGTAATTTTTCTTCTTCAAATTTTCCCATATTTAAAAAAATGAATTATATTTTGAAAAGCTAAAAAGTAAAATTGTATCAACTAGGAACCGTTTTTTAAGAAAATACTCTTTTGGATCTTAATATAAGACATATTTACTTGATTTAATTAGATTGTGGAAGTTTATTAAGTTATTTAATATGACATGAATTTCTTAACACATCCTAGTCATATTCCTTCATTCCTTCCTTTCCTCTTCTACTTGAATATTATTGTTGAGGGAGCATTAATGGAGTAAATTAGAAAAAAATTAACAAATATGAAAATGTTATCTTATATTTAGAATTAAGATTAACTTCCCAAATATGTCTTATACTAAGGACGGAAGAGTATAATCAATATCTCAGTTAGTGGCTTATATGAAATATCACTCATTTCTTTTAAAAAGTGCCTTATAATATGAACCAAATGAAGTGCATAAAAATATTTCAATTAATAACTTAATTAGTTTATTTTTCATGTGAATTAATTATTAAAATATGTTATTTATACAGAAAGTAAAGTTAGATATGAAAATAATTTTTTATTGTAATGTTTGAAAAAATTTTAAAAGCTAAAGTATGTAATATAATTCACGCACCAAATCACATCGTATTACACATGCAAAAAAACCCAAAAAAAAAAAACAAAAAGAAGAAAGAGTATTACACATGCAATGTACTTTATTAATTATTACTTCACCCACTAGATGCCAAATTGTTCTGGTGATATAATAACACTGCCAAAAATAATCATCAATTAATGAGCAAATTAAATGATACATACAAGTTGATATAGTATATAACAAATGCAAAGCTGAAGCAACCACACGTGAATACGTGTATATGAGGCTAAGAACAATGAATAGGGTTCAAGGCTATGAAAATTAGGCTGCACCAACAACTTCAATCAAAGAATTGGGGAACTAGCTACCCATACACAATAATTCTTCTTTGTTGTTTTTTATAACATGGATCACCAAATTTGCTTGTAGTTGGGTTCTAAACATCAAAATAAAGGCTTGTCTTGAATTTTCCTTAAATAAATGAATCAACTTTAGTTGAAATACTTATCTTTGGATCACCTAAAGTGCAAGTAAAATAAAAAAGAGAGAGATTTGGTGAAAACTACCCATAGGTTTTTTTTTTTTTTTTTTCCGATGATAAAGATAAGCTTAATGCTTGAAATACAAGACAAGAGATTACACCTTCCCTATATAATATATTGACAATCCAAAAGAAATATCTCCCTGCAGCATATAGTGATTTCTGGCACTAGAGACATTTGACTCCCGACTTCATGAGCTTCCCTAGCTAGTATGTCTGCACATTTTATAGCTTCTCTGCGACAGTGGAATAGTTCAATGGTCCAACTCTCATACATGAGATATTGTGTTTCTTCAATTTCAGCTTGAAAAAGGCGATCAACGCTAATATCTCTTATTAACATGTTAATAGCTTTAAGGGAATCAGAAAAAACATGTATATTTGTTAGACTGAGGGATTGGCACACCTCTAGGCCAGTTTTAATAGCAAAAACTTCACCTATTGTTACTAGGTATAAACCTAGATTCTTTTTGAAACCCATAATCCATGCTCCATTTACACCTCTAACCACACCCCCTACATGCCACTTGATCTAGAGGACAGACACATCCACATCAAGCCTGACTGCACCATTACAAGGGAGAAACCATTGAGTGAGACCGATCATATTTCCTTGAAAGATCATATGTTTACCATTGTTTTATAATCATAACTAGATTGTTACATTTTACCTCGTATTAAGAGAAGTTATATGTCACCAAAATTTTTTAGCCCACCAAAATTATTAAATGCATGGATGTTGAAGCTAACTTGCATTAAAACCAATACAAATTCAAACCCAATACTTCATTAGACCATAGCTTCTTACATTAAGACCAATATATGTTACCAACTAGTGATTCTTCACGATGGTAAGTGGTTTCACTCCTATAAGGATGAGAAAATAAGTTTAAATTTTAAGAAGCGTACTTGTTAGGAGAGAAGATAACCTGTTAAACAAAACACTCTCGCTCCTCGAGCCCATCTAATCAGTTGCTCAGATATTTGGTCTAATGGTTGAGAATGCTGGAGTCCAAAAAAGGCGTTGAATGCTAGGCGGTGGGGTATCTAGTTTACCTAAAAAAGATTGATACATGTTGTTTCTTCATTTGTTTAATTTCAATCTAGAGATATCTTAGCCAAGATAAAGAAAACGGCTTGTTTGAATTGCCATTTATAAAAGTGACTTTTAATTAAACTGACTTTTACAAACAAAGTTAAAGTAAAAATTAATTAGCAGAGTATGATTTATGTTTAGATAGACTTTTATAAAAAAAAAAATCAATTTAACATCAACCTGTTTGGGTGATAAGTTCATAAGTTAATGTGAGAATGTTCAAACATGAAGAAAAACTCGAAAGCTAAAACCTAAAAAAATTTGCTTCAACTCTAACTCTATTGTGACTTTTGATTCAGAAGTAATTGTGTCCAAAAGCTGACGTAAACATTATTTTAATATTTTGGGATTTCACTAACTTTTTGCTCCTCAATGTGATATTCCAAATTTTGAGCAACTATACGGGCTTCTTATGATGAGCAAGATTAGGAATGATTCCGGGCACGTGTCAAGTGGTGGGAAAAGTATTATGATGAGGGCGAGAGCAGAGAATGATGCCCGGGACGGTCAGGAGTGGAGACGGTGAGGGGAAGAAGATCGCGTGGTCATGATTCATTACCGGCTTCTCCTGGCATGATTGCGGTCACGTCACGTCAACATCACGGTAACGGAGCTACACTGGGCCTGGTGGCCTGGGAGCGTCCTGGGATGGGTAACGCCGTCAACAACGCCGTTAAGTGCTTAGCTGGAGGGTACTGTCACTCCCTTGGGATGCACTGGAATGGCGCAGCTGGCTCGCCACTCTCTCCTCCTCCAGCACATGGCCAGCTGCTCCTGTCCTCCCCTGCTTCGGTGTGCCTCCCTCCCATTCTCTTCCTCAATTTCCATACAAAGTGTGATATTGTTCTACTTAATATAAAATATATTTATATAATTTAATTAGATTAAAGAAATTAATTTAATTAGTTACTATGATATATATTTTTTAAAATATTTTGGTTATCTTCTTCAATTCCATCATTCTTTCTTTTCTTTGATTATTATTAATGAAGTAACAATAGGGATAAATTAGAAAAAAATTGACATATACTAAAACTTTATCTTATAGGACTAAGATCAACTCTTTAAATATATTTTATATTAAGAATGAGATGTGTATAGAGTTATTTAACTAGTTTGGATGAACTAAACTAAACACATTAAATACATTATTTAATTACAATATATATATATATATAATTTGGTCTTTCTAAATTATTTAATATAAATTACGTTAAAATAAGTTTAATTTTTAAAAATAACAATGATTGAAACTAACTGTTTTATAAAATGAAAGGAAGAAATTAAAGTATACTTTTTCCCATTTTCCTCTCATCAAGCAGTACTCATAAAATTTTATTTATAAGTCCCTTCATATTTGTTTCATACGTATTGATAAAAACCTTAGATCATGTTAACTTTTCATTAAAATTTAATAATTTTTAAACTTTACTCATAGTTAATATACAATATATTCCACCAACAAATTGTTAACTACAGTAGGTAGCAGGATAAGGATAATATAAATTTGAATATCAGAAAACACATTTGTATTTATTGAGAGAAGTGGAATTCTGTTGCATTTTAAACCTTAAAAGAGGAAACCTTTCATCAAATAAAAATATACAATTTACTCTATAAAAAAAGTTTAATATAATAATAAATGAAAGAAAAATATTATATATTTAGATAAAAAAATTAATAAGGAGAATAGTACTAAAGCCCTTAAGAAAGTTTATAGTATGAGGGAATTAATTATTGCTACTGCTAGTGGATACCTTAGGCCCAAAAATAAAAAATCACTGAAGTGTAGAAAGCTAGAAATATCCCTTGATCAATGCTAATAAAAGATTAAAACATGATTTATAATAAATCACATTATTCTAGACACAATCAGAAACCTGTGTTTGGGTGAAAAAAAAATAGTACTTTCAACCCTGGGAAATTTCAATTAAAAAAAAGTTCAAATATGATATTATTCCAGACACTTGGATTTGAAGCATACCAAGTTAATTCAGGCCAAAAAACTATATCATTTTTTAACTGAAAGTGGTAAAAAAGAAATAATACTTTTTATTTGATTTATTTGCACTAGAAGATAGTAAGAATTCTTACAAATAAATTAATTTGATTTCATATAATCTTTTTAATATTTATTTTTTAGTTATAAAAAATACATGATTAATAATTCTCAATCTAACAAAATTTTGAAGGACAGTGAGCAAGAGAAAGTAACAAAAATGAGAATGAGAAACCTTACTTTCGCTTCAAGAATTATGGAAGAGGGAGATTCTTACACAAAGTCTCAAGCGGGACAGAGATGCAGATTGATTAAGAAAAATACAACAAATAAAGAGAATTATTAGCACCATCATCATTAAGCAAAAGCAGAAGATTACATAAGAGGGAGCCCTATTCAACAAGAAAAAGCCAAACTTAATAAAAACCAAATCAAACCAGGGAAAACAATTATTACAAGTGAGAAAATAATAAAATTGATCACCAGAATGAGAAAGACAAGAGGTTAATAAAGATTAGAGGGGGGGGGGGGGGGGAGAGAGGTGAAATCTGTCTCGTGAAGAAGCAGGTAAAGGAGAGGAGGAAAAGAAAACAAAAGCTCTCTCTTTTCCTTCTTTCCTCTTCTTCTCGTCCTTCTTCTCTCCATTTCTCTGTACCAATTCCACTCTCTCTCAGTAAGCAAAACTTTATTATTATTTTTTTTTGGGTTTCTCTTTCTGGATTGGAATTTCAACACCCATATTCATTCTTTGCTTCCTCCTTTTATATCACGAGATCCCCATCCCTTTCTCTCTTTCTTTTTTCTTCTTCTCATGTCTTCTTCGAAGCTTGTCGTTGTAGTTTTATGTTTCTCTGTTCGTGCTTCTTGTGGGATACCTTGTAGTTCTATCATCTAGCTTTTGTGAAACTTGAGAAGAGAGAAAGAGGTAGAGGTTCTGAGACCTCCCTTTGTGTTATATTCTCGGGAAAATGTCACATTCTGGGAAGCCCATTTCCCAGATAGGACTCGATGCTCTCAACCACCGGTTCCACGACTCTTTGAGCTGTGAGCCTAACAAGCCGGATTTTCGAGAACTCGACTTGGGCTCGCCGGTTTCGCCATTGCGGACTCGTCACAGTGTACCTACTGCTAGTGCCAGTGGACTTACTACTACCAGTAGTAGTGAGAGTTCATCTGGATCGGTCTCTGGACGAAACGGGTACAAACCGGTTGCGAAACGATCTGATTACGATCCGAATAACCACTCCGGCGAACTCTCCGGCTCCGGCGAGAACAGTCCGACCGCCTCAGGGAATGCCAGGAACTTCAAATCGCCTCAAGCAAGATCAGATTCCAAGTCCACCCAACCGTTAATTTACTCCGGCCAAAGCTCCTCCGTGAATTCACCGCCGCCAAATTTTCTTCCCACAGGTAATATCTGTCCGTCCGGAAAGATTCTGAAGACCATTGCCGCGGCCAGTCGGAGCTCCAGGACTGACGTTTTGGGTTCTGGGATAGGATATTACGGCCATGGAAGCATAATGCGGGGCGGTGCGACTTCCAAAGGCAATACTGGAGGAACAACCGGCGCGGCCAACGCGAGGGCGAGTGGCGGTGGCGCCGTCACTGAGTTAGTGAAGCGAGCCGCGGTGAGTGTGGATCCAGAAGACGTGAAGAGAGCAGGGAACGAGCAGTACAAGAGGGGTCACTTCGCAGAGGCTCTGAGTCTATACGATCGAGCA
This sequence comes from Inga laurina, assembly GCA_963855925.1. Taxonomy (NCBI): domain Eukaryota; kingdom Viridiplantae; phylum Streptophyta; class Magnoliopsida; order Fabales; family Fabaceae; genus Inga; species Inga laurina. The sequence continues at coordinate 54,291,763 of OY979707.1, read as the reverse complement.
ATTGCATTATCCCCTGCTAACGCAGCCTACCGGAGCAACCGTGCAGCCGCATTGACGGGGTTGGGACGGTTGGCTGAGGCTGTGAGGGAGTGTGAGGAGGCTGTGAGGTTAGATCCCAATTATGGGAGGGCACATCAGCGTTTGGCTTCTCTTTTTCTAAGGTGCGCTTGAACTTCACCATTTTTTCCTCCTGTTTTCTTCTTGTCTTTGTGTTTAGTATTGCATTCTAGAATATTGGATTGTTAAATTTGTGTAATGAATCCTGTCTTCTGTCCCGAGAACAGGTTCATTAGTTATTTTTTGCTTATCGTGGCTTCCTTTTTTAGAAATAGTGCATAGTGAATTCGGTTGGCTCGTTCTATTTCTTGCTTCTACAACTGATTTTGGTTGAAGCTGCAATGTGAGTTATTTCTGATCTCAAGAAATCATTTGAGTGTTTAGTATTGCACTCTAGAATATTGGATTGTTAAATTTGTGTAATGAATCCTGTCTTCTGTCCCGAGAACAGGTTCATTAGTTATTTTTTGCTTATCGTGGCTTCCTTTTTTAGAAATAGTGCATAGTGAATTCGGTTGGCTCGTTCTATTTCTTGCTTCTACAACTGATTTTGGTTGAAGCTGCAATGTGAGTTATTTCTGATCTCAAGAAATCATTTGAGTGTTTGGGTTTCAGGAATACTTAATCTTCATTTTGTCTGCTTGTGTTGTGGGCTTTAATTGAATTTTCTGTTTTCAACTCTCTTGCATTGGTTTCAATTTAAAACCCAATTTTTTTTTTGTTAGTTCATGCGTTCGGAAGCTTTCTGCATTGATGGCATTTTTAAGAATTGTTCTGATTCTAGTGTAGATTAGGGTTCCATCACATGATTGTTTTCTACCAACTGTAACATGATGTAACTACAAGTGCTACAATTTATCTCAGTATTTTGGATTCAGTGCTGCATCCATTGTAGGGTGTCTGCTCTTGTGTCGGCAGAGTTGTGGATAAGGAAGTTGAATGAAACCTTGTTTGTGGTCACAGGTTAGGACAAGTTGAGAATGCCAGGAAACATCTCTTCTGCCCTGGGCTGCCACCTGATCCTTCTGAGTTGCAGAAATTGCAACTAGTGGAGAAGCATTTCGGGAAATGTACAGATTCCCGGAAGATAGGTGATTGGAAAAGTGTGCTCAGGGAAATTGATGCAGCCATTTCTTCCGGAGCTGACTCTTGTCCTGAGGTAAAATGATTCCATTGTCATATCTGACTTAGAATATATTATGGACATAAAGTTTGAGGAAAAATGGCTTAACTGTGGTTGATAATTGAATTTACAGCTCTTAATGTGTAGAGCAGAAGCCCTTTTGAAGCTCCATCAGGTTGATGATGCGGAATCAAGTCTGTTAAACAACCCCAAATTAGAACCATATACTAACTCCTCTTCACAGGCAAGATTTTTTGGGATCCTTTCTGAAGCTTATTCTTTCTTTGTGAGAGCTCAGACTGAGATGGCTCTGGGAAGGTGAGTTCTAAAACTTTTAACCTATGTTTGGATGGGAAGGAAATTAGGGAGGGAAGAATACTAGGCAATGAAAACTTAAAAATAGTGATAAAAAATTACTGTTTTGGGAAAATTTCCTTCCTAGTATCCCCTCCCACCTATTTTCCTCTAACTTTTCATTAGAAATCTAAGATCACAAAGTTTTCTGTTGGAGAGTGTGTATTTATGATGGATTTGCTTGCAGATTTGAGAATGCAGTTACAGCTGCTGAGAAAGCTGGTCAGATTGATCCCCGAAACATTGAGGTTACTGTTTTACTGAAAAACGTAAGGATGGTGGCGAGAGCTCGAGCTCATGGCAATGATCTTTTCAAATCCGAAAGGTTCACTGAAGCTTGCTCAGCATATGGGGATGGTTTGAGGCTGGATCCTTCAAACTCGGTTCTCTACTGCAATAGAGCAGCTTGCTGGTTTAAGCTTGGGCACTGGGAACAATCAATTGAGGATTGCAATCAAGCTTTACATTTCCAACCTAATTACACAAAGGCTCTTCTTCGTAGGGCTGCATCTAATAGCAAGGTATTTTGACCTTTTTTTATCTTTAATACCTGTTATTCGTTTTATTGCCTAACTCATAGATACCTCATGTCACCCCTTGCTGTATATATTGCAGTTAGAAAGGTGGGCGGAAGCTGTCAAAGATTATGAGATCTTGCGTAGAGATCTTCCGGATAATAGTGAAGTGGCTGAATCTCTGTTTCATGCAATAGTGGCATTGAAGAAATCTCGTGGAGAGGAAGTGCATGATTTGAAATTTGGTGGTGAGGTGGAAGAAGTATCAGGTCTTGAGCAATTTAAAGCAGCAATAGGATTACCAGGTAACCGAAAGGGTTGAAGGTTATCTTTGGCTAGTCTGCTTTTTTTTTTCCCCCTTGTGAAATGAGATTGACCCTAGGCTTTATAGGTGTTTCTGTGGTCCATTTTGAAATTGCATCTAACCCACAATGCAAGCAAATCTCACCATTCATTGGTACATTATGTGGCCGCTATCCTTCCATTAACTTCCTCAAGGTACTTCACAGATTAACTTTTATCATCTCGATCCCCAAATATTGAAATAAAGATTAAAGGAGAGCTTTCTTGGAGTTTTCTGAATATTGCTTGCAATTTTGTGCTTGGTTAAAGGTGGATATTCAAGAATGCCCAACAGTTGCAACGGCTGAGAGCATTAAAATCGTGCCAACATTCAAGATCTACAAGAATGGTTGTCGCGTGAAGGAAATCGTGTGTCCTAGTCGCGACATGTTGGAACACTCTCTGAGGCATTATAGCTTTTAGAACTCATGACTTGTACTACTTCTCTTCTGTATCTCCTGCAATTTCTCTTGCTGTTCAAACCTCTAGTTGAACTGAAACTCTCAAGCTATTCCATTTCTCGCAGTCATTCCATTTTCCTGATCCCATTCCCACCATAAAACGATAAGCTGATTCCTGTGACCTAGCCAGAACAGAACCCATGTAATAAAATCTCATTAGTAGCCAATGCCAGTGGAACCCAGAAACGGTCTATTTCCTTCTACAGTTTTTATTTATTCATTCATTCCTCATTGTTTTCTGGTTCCTTCTTCTCCCATCTCCTTTTGTCAGTTTTCTTTCTGTCTTTCCAGTTCATCTAGGCCAGCTAGTATAATATCCCCATCTTTCATTATGATTAAAAAAACAAAAAAAGGGGGGAGGATTTTACATGTTTGTACATCTGATTTAATTGGCAGTTTAATTACCCATTAAGTTAGATAGATAGATAGCCAAATATAAAGAGAGAGGAGTGAGTTCTGTTGGTAGAGGGGGATCTGTACTTGTATATATATATGTAATAATACGTACCAAACAAATATTGGAAGCCTTTGAAGGAGACTGAATGAGTGATGGGTGGGCACCTCCTGAAATGAGGATGAATATGTTGTTGTTGTTGTTGTTAAGATTTTTCTATCTTTAGCCACGTAATCAATAAAATTTCCCATTTTTTGTTGCTGCTGTGTCTATGTTTGTGACTGCTTAATAGCCATTAGTGATGACTGCCGTAAAAATTTATCATTATTTTGTTATACCATGTTCATTATGTGCTTTACTGTCTTAAAAATCTCTTAATCACTTCATTAGGGACAGTAGGATTATAAGGGACAAGCAGTGGACTCCATTCCACACCAATCTGAATTCTCTACATTCATTATAGTAATTTTTTTGTATAGTATACTTAAAAGATAGCTAAAAAAGAGGCTGCCTGTGTAGAATAAGGGGAGAATTACGGAGTTCCAAAGAAGAGATTTAATAACTAAAGAGTCCTAATGACAAGAAACAGTATAAACCTGTTGTCATTTTTTACATTGGAACTTATCATCGCTTGCTCCTCCATTGTTATCGGACTTTTGGGTGATTAAATTCCTTCCTTGAGACCTTACTGTAATTCCGTTTGGAAGAAAAGTGGACTTCATACTGTGGATCATTATTCAATTTGATCTCACTCCCCCAACCATTTCTCTCTCTCTAACTGTATCTTGTGCAGTTACTACTAGTTCTACAGAGGATAGAACTTGGATTCATCTATCAATTATAAACTGAAGTTTGTTTACTTAGGAAAAGCTGGCATGGTGTTTGGGCTTGATGGGATTGAGTAGGTGGATGTGGTATTTAAGATGAACTGTGTTGCAGCAAAGGCAAGGGACATGTGTTTTTAAGTGAAGGTTTTAGTTATTATTGAGGGTGGGGATGATGGATGGACTGGGTGGTTGATATGATACAAACCATAACTCTTTCTTCTTTCAGCGCTGTGTCACTGTCTGTAATTTGTCTCCTTCATATGTATAACCTCCGCTCCTAATATAAAACCAAGATCCTTAATAGGAGGCTAAGATGACTTTATTTTTTTAGAAGATTAAAAAAATTAGATAAACGATTTTTAAAGTATTTATATTTATCTTTTTTATATCAAACTAATTTGTTTGACTTATAAACGATATATGATCAAATGATATATAACATATATTATGATTAACTAATTTAGTTAGTTTTTTTAACCTTTTTAAAAAAGTCAACTAAGTCTTATAGTAAGAATTGGAGGGAGTGTCTGTGTGTCTCTATATATATATATATATATAGTGTGTAGTTGGACCAGTACGTCGTAATTCATATGGTGTTTTATTTTTATGTAGGGGGCTTGTTTGATAGATAAGACTTGAGAGATCTGTGTTTATTTGAGATAGTTTAATTTTAGTTTATAAATGTTTTTAAATCTTGATTTACGGTATACGAGGTAAATATGTGAGATAAGTTTTGTTTCGACTTATGTGAAAAGCATTTATAAGTAAAAAATAAGCTATCTTAAACGTATAAAGAGCGATGATGATGATGATGTTTGACAAATAAAAAATAAAAAATAGAAAAAACAGGTAATTGTTATGGAGAAAGGGGTTGTGATCACATGTGGGCATTTAAGATGTTGCCCACGCCTTTGAAATGGGTACACAGTCTCACCCACAAAAGGCTCCTCAAAAAGTTTTTCATTAGTCGGTGCTTGACCTCACACTCGTTTGACTTTGGCTTTATTGTCTGAGTCATTTTGAACCATTTTTAGGTGGATCTGATTATTTTTAAAACACTTGTTGATTAAATTACTTGTTAACAGATGGATGCCAATTATATATTTTTTTCTTTATGTGAAACGAGGCGTGGGAAGGGGAAAGAGGCATATTTTATTTAATTAATCAAGTCTGACTGTAATAAGAAATCTTGTAGGGTTCTAGAAATAATGATATAATGATTCAAAACTCTAGTATAATTTTAAAATATAAAGACAACAGATGATTAGATAATCAAGATGATTGAAATATTCTATCTTATTGAAAATAAATAAAATTTAAAATAATTCTAAGAAAGATAATAAATGGGAAAAGTTAAGAAAAATGCTCTGAAAATATTAAAATATCAAATCAGTTGTGTTTATTTTACTTCTATTTATTACATTTGAATATTTGATAGGCAAATGACATGTTTTAGGGATCATTGGATTTGGGATTTTTGAAATCTAAAAGTATTTAATTGAATTTTTTTCTAAAATAAATTCAATTAATTTTAAATAATTTATTAATTTTAAGAGATAACCTTTCACAAATAATTCTAATACAATAATTTTAAATATAAAATTATGTCTTATCCCATGTTCCATCAATTTTATTATTTAATTTTTAATAGATTTGTTTAAAAATTACAGGATTTTAAATGTTAATTATTTGTTAATTGTATTTTTAGCTAATCAAATCTAATTACATGTATAAATATCATATTCTAATAGTATTTGAGAGGTATAAAATGGTGTACAAGAAAAAGTGTGTGGTGACGTGACGTCGAACGACTTTGGTATACGGTGAGAGAAGGCCCACAGTGTAAAGCAAAATCATGGAAGACAAAGTAACAGAAAAGGACTGTTCCATGTACCAAAAAACAAAAAAAGGACTGTTCCCTCCAAAGAATCTTTAATTAAAAGTTTCATTTTTATTTGGCGAAATGATACAAATTAAAACTCTCAAAAAAAAAAAAAAAAGCAAACAAACAGACACCTCAAGTCCTCAATCATCTCAGGCTACTGTGCCAACTGCACCACTCCAGTACGGTGCACGACATCATCCTCGTAGGTCGTTTTGATTCGCTCACACCGAATTTTGCTCTCCTGGCTCGGGTTTAGTTTTGATTTTGGGCACACTATCTTAGTTTTGGATTCGACTTTCCTTTTTTGTAAAGGAGGGTTCATTGTAATATATAGATCGTTGGATCAGATCTCAACGGTTCAGATTTAATATATTATAATATATTAAATCTGAACCGTTGAGATATGATCCAACGGTCCATATTTTACAAATGAGTCTCTTTTTCTCCTTTACAAAGGAGGAAAGTCGGAACCCTTAGTTTTGGGCACTTTATTGTAACGGTTGGAGTATTCAAAAACAGTTTTTTAATTATAATTTAGATTTATGAGGTAAACATATGAGAAAAATTTTATCTCAGTTTATATAAATAAATATTTTTGAGGATCCTAATGTTAATCCCAAACAAACATTTATCACAAACAATGTTGAATTCGTGATTTCCTATTTATTAAGGGACTTTTATTTTGTGTGACCAAGTTATAAGGAGATTGATATTTTGATAGACAAACTTGTTAAATGGACAGTTTATTGCAATAGAAAAATGTTTGATTAAATTTGATATTTTTTAAAGCGTAAACTAATCTTTAGTATTAAAATTTGATTTAAGTGATTCAGTACTTTGTAATTTAGATTAAGTATAGTTATAGTGGAGAAAAACTGGGATCATTGATTGTTGACTAATTACCTAAGATCTTAATTATATTTTGTCTACATTGATGAGATAGAAATAGTACATATATATAATATAATAGTAATTATATAAAAAAAAAATAGAGAGAAAATATATGACGATGTTATTGGAAGGGGACATGGCATTGAATTGATGTTACAGCTTATCTATAAATTTGACGTTGGCCAACAAAACGGCAAAGCCGTGACTTGTGAGGAAAGAGGCTTTGCTTATACTAATACGCGACCCATCGAGTCGTACTGCCACTCAAATTTCTATCTCATCCCCACAAAATTTTTTTTTGGGAAAATTTCATTGCATCGCCTCTGTAGTAAGTTATTCACAAATAATCTCAAAATTTTTTTGAAATTTCACTATACCCCAGAGCTAAATTGAAATTAAAATTTGTGGGTGATAAGACAATGATGTCCTTACTTTTCAAGTCAAATATGATTATTTACAAGATATATGTGAGAATTTACCATTTAAATATGTTTATTACAAGAAAAATAATTGAAATTATAAAACCATTTTGGTTATATATAAAATAATAAGCATATTCACAAGAATACATGCTATTTGCAAGACAAATGAGAATTTACAAGTCAAATATGTGTATTTACGAGACACATGTGAGAATTTATAAGACTGTCTCAGATATGTATAATACAAGGGCATAAATGTCTTTTCAGCAAAAAAAGGAAAAACTTAATTTCAGTTTAGCCTTAAAATGATCAGTGAATTTTTAAAAAGTTTTGAAGGCTATTTGAGAATAATTTGTTAAAGAGGGGCGTAGTCAAATTTTCCCTACATTTTCCCCTTCTTGCTTTTGTTTGTTTGTTTTTTTTTTTTTTTTTAACCTTTTAGCCTTCCCTTCTTGCTTTTGTTACTTTCACCATAACTGTTTGCCCCATTTCCATTTCAATACCTTCTCTTCTAATCATTCTATGTACCTCGTAATTGAATATCAATAATGCTATCTCGTATACTTAGTATAAAAGTCAATTGATCTTTTTTTTTTTTAAGAAATTAAGGAATTAAATAAATTATTTAGTCATAACATATATTATATATCATTAAATTATATATCAATCTATAAGTCAAAGTCATGTTAATGAGTTTATAGAAAAATAATAAATATCAATAATTTAATCTAATTTATTTAGCTTCCTTAATCTCTTAATAAAAGTCAATTGACTCTAATAGACAGTACCAGTAGCTTTAATTAGTGCATGTTTGGGAACACTTATTTTTTTAAATATAAGTGCTTATTACGCAAGCCGAGATAAAACTCCTCTCACATACTTATCTCGTATACCGTGAATCACGATTTATAAATACTTATTACCTAAAAATAAGTTATTCCAAACGAGAACTAAATTTTTTTTTGGAACAACTAAAAAACACTTTTCTGCTTTACGAAACAAATCCATCTCATGTGTTTCTTCATACAATGCAAAAACAATTCTCCACGGATAATTCAAACGGCAACAAAAAGGTTATGGGAACAGACAATTTTCTTTAATTAGAGTTGATATCTTACGTTACTCCCTAATTTTTTTCCTCATATTTTCCATTTCCATACATTTTCCTTATATTTATCATTTTAAACTTAAAAATGGAAATGACGGGCCCCAAAAATTGTAAACTTGTAATTATAGGATTACGAGTAATCATATACCAATAATGAACCTTCATACATTAACCCAAAATAAAAAAACTTTACCAGTTGATAGAACCTTATCTTTTCCATGTTCTTATCTTACATGGCTTTATATTAAATCGTTCTTTAATTTTGGTCCTCTAATTTAAGGATGAATTGAAACCTTCAATTTAAAGGATAAACCACATGGAAAGAGAAATGACCTATACACTCACTTTTCAGCCAACCAGTCTCTTTCTACTGAACATGGGAGTCTCGTCAAGCATGTCACCCTAGGACTAAAGTGAAGGTAAATCTAAAAAGACTGTGGATGTGAGAATAAATATACTTCCGATCCTTAATATAAGACCTATTTATTTAATTTAATTAGATTAAAAAAAATTAATTAAATTAGTTAACATGATATGTATATTCTAAAACATCTAAGAGTTAGATTCCTCATTCCCTCTCTTCTTTAATTATCATTAAGGGAGTATTAATAGGATTAAATTAGAAAAATATAAACAAATATGAAAAAAATAGACCTTATACTTAAAATTAAGATTAACTCTCCAAATAGGTCTTACATAAAAGACATGAAGGAGTATAATGACTGATGCTCTATCAAGATCTATAAAATGTTAATTAAGGACACATCAACTTAACAAAATAGGATAATAGGATAATTCCAAGCCAACCACACATTATCAGTGTTAGAATTCATGGAAAAAAGAAGGAACTCTACAGAAACCTTTTCTCTTATTTTTCACAATTTTCATTCTTTACTTCTAGAATTCAAAATCAGTAATAATTACTTAGCAGTTGAAGAGCTTCATGTACTGAATGAGACAGATAAATGACTATCATATGTTATATTCATACAAGATCCGAGATAACTGCTTCCAGGGGAAGAAAGGAAATAACAGGAAACTGCAATCTGTGAGGAACAATAACTTCAAATGTTCAGACTCCAATTCCTCCAAATTTCCATTTCAAATTGACAATTAATACTAATAGCATACATTTTTGCACCATGGTTATTTTGAAGCCAAAAGTTTCCGTAGTTGCAATTAGGCTCCACTAGCATATAATCGGGTCCACTCTTTTGCTGCAAATTGCAAAGCAACATTGCCAATGAGACACATTTAAAATGTTATGACATCATTGACAAGTGATTTCTGAACAATCGTAGACAGAAAATATACCCGTTTCAACAGCCTCGGCCTCATTTGTTTTCCAATGTTTGGCAATGTTCTCAGAAAGTGGATCGTCTGGGTTGGGTGCACTGAGAAGTGCTTGGATGCTAAAAGAGGAACACCAAAATAGCTCTTAGTATCAGTTCATAATTTTCTTTTTGATGAAGAGCGGGTCACTACAATATTTTCTATCTGCTAGCTTATGACATTTTCTTCACTCTCTTAATGGAAGAGGGATGCTCCAATGACCAAAACTAACATCCAGTAGCAATTAAGTTGAGCCAGAAGTTAACATTTCTACATAATTCATTCATTCTTTCAATTTTTACTTTTTGTTTCACATCAAAATTTTTGTAAATACCTATATGAATCTACCCCATAATTTTCAGGAAAAAAGTACGCTGAGATTGAAATTCACGATACCTCAAAAGAACAGTGCGTATCTGAAGAGCAGGACTCCACTTATCTTTCAGAATATCAAGACATATCCTCCCAAGCTGGCATTAAACTTGAATTGTAAGAAAAGGATTACCACAGAAGAAGAAGAATGAGAAAGTAGAGAAAAGATAGCACACCTTATCAATATTGGGATGATATATTTTAGTCAGAAACCTAACCTGTGAGAAGCAATGCACACTTTGATTAAGAAACAATGGAAAACATTATGTCACGTCTGTACCGTACCCTTTGGTACCATTAAAATCCACAAAACATTCATTAGCAAAAGGCCCCAGGAGGAAACTGCAGAATCACGTGATTGGATTGTGGCAAAACAAATATGATGATTATAGCACTCCTTCACAACAAGCGCATAGAAACGATGAGAGCCAAAAGAACATTTCAAACCACAATCAGATGGAAAGAAATGCTGGAGGTGTACCATCTTCAAATCCCCCTCAAATTAGCAATGGCCTTACCATGTTTGTTCAAATAAATGTTCTAAAACCAAAGGAAACCTTCAAACCTTGAGCCATACCACACCACAGTAAGTTAAGCATCACAATACTTCAACGTATGAGTAAGTAGCTACATTCAAGGGAAATGGAGAAGATGCCATATTTAAAAGTTATTTCAGATCCAACAATGGGAAGCAAGCAAGAAATGAAGATTGAACAAGAAGACAATTTGTTAAATTGCATTTCTTCAGGATTGAGTCAGGTGACACTAAGAAAAACCTAGCGGGTCATCAAAAAATAAAACAAATCATAATCATCGATTAACTTAAACCATACAGTCAAAAAAAAAGAAGAAAATTGATAGTATCACTTCTTTAAGAGGAAGAATCAGGCAAGATACACTACAAATAGAGGACAAATATAATCACAAAATTATTAGATGAAATACCTTAGGGGCAGCCATTGGATATTCCTCCGGCAAAAACAGTTCTAACTTGAAAACACCTCCTAGCAATACAAACCAGGAAAAAAAAATATTAGTCAAACAAAAAATTCAAAGTGTGGATGTGGAGAGATGGGTCACCAGATCAACAAAGACTGGGTTGTTAGTATGTCAGATGAATAAACTACCAATTCATCATATTAAAAAAGATAAAATACAGACTGCCCATTCTTGCACATCCAAACTCAGAATCAACAAAAAGGGAACCAAGACCTAGTCCAAGAAACGACCTCTACCAATAAATCAGATTCAGCATCTAGCCATTCCAAGAAAACTATCCTACCTCTACAGATAAACCCTTATTTTACAGACTTCCCCTTTTCTCAATGGCAACTCAGAACTTCAAAATCTTGCAAGAATAATCAAGCATGATGATGCAGCCAATGAGCAGATGGAATACGAATCATCATACCCATTGAATCAAATGTTCTAAAGCTTGCGACAAGTTATTCACAGAGAGAAAGCAAAGGATAAAGATAAGGGAAGTTCCCCTTTCCAAACCCTTGGAGCTTAACTCTAAATACGAAAATTCAAAATGCAAGGGCATATAAGAAATCTCAAAATGGGCAAGAAGATCACAAGAAACTTAAACAGTTAGTTATCCTACAACATGTTGTAATTCCTTTTCCATTTTTTTTTTATAATATTAACTGCTAAAAAGTGGCAGACTCATGCATGACCAGAAACCCAATTGCAATTCCTATTTTTATCATATTAACTGCATGATCATATCTTAATTCCTAGGAGAGAACAAATTTTGTTTAAAAACAAAATCTCAACATACCTTCCATGAATGGTCACAATACCACATCAAGTAGTTAGGAGAAATAAATGGCTTTCAACAACAACAAAGAATGAAAAGAGTAAATTATCAGACAACATATCCCATGCTGACAACAAGAGTTGTAAAGCCAACCAATGATTCAAACCGATTTCTTAACTCCATACTTTCCCCTCCTTACTTTCAACTCAATTATTGATATTTTAATATTTTGCGGCCAAAACAAGTATCGTGGTCTTCAACCTCCAAAGACAGCAACTGGTGGCACAAAAATAACGCACTTAAAGAGGTTAAATCTTAATGAGAGCAGCATAACAAAAAAATTTTGATGAAGAAAAATAGCTTGCTAAATAAAACCAGGAACGCAGCTTAGACACATGAATGACTTCAAACTTAATTTCATCAGCAGAAAATGTTTCAGTATAAAAATTTATATAAATCAACTTAAAAAATATTTATGCGGTATAATTTAAATATACAGTGCACAATATTAATCCTATTATGCATCTTGTGATAAACCATACATAACTAATACAATGCATGGAATCTCACCTAATAAAGATTGATTATTTAAGAATAAAGAAATGAGAGGAAAATAACAACAGCAAACCAAATTTCTAACAAACAAACGCAACAATGGTGCAACAATATACCAAAGTTGAGCCATACACAAAAACAAAACATGTGTAAGTGGAGCTCTCAGATAAAAGTTGATGAGATAAGACAGCTCTTACAAGAAGAGCTTCTATGGTGGTTATCAAATACAATTTGATATTCCGATATTCCACCTCACCACTCAATCACATGCTCAAAACCACCAGCAACAACTGCACATGCAACTAAGCCGTAATCGGAGTAATAAAATGGAAATTTCACAGCAAAAAGGGAAAGCAAGTAGGGTCTCTGCAAGGATCATTTCTTATTTAGATTTGATTACATAACATAAATGCTTGTGGATATCAACGTAACGCCTAAAAGACCCAAATTGTATAGAAATTGATTCCATATTTCTAGTACATACAAAATTATTGCCTTGTAGTGTAGTGCAAGATTTAGTAATATATTACTACCTTCATAAGGTGACTGTGTTGGTCCAAGGATCATCACGTTGAAATATCTCATATTGTCTTCTGAAGGCGAAGCACTAATTCCTGGGGCTGCACAACGAAGAGACATAATAAAAAATTGAAACCATATCCAACACACAATCTTGGCAAGAGGAGTAAAAGAAAGAAGGATAGGCAGCCCTTGCATCATATATTGCGCAAAACCACCAAGATGAGTTTTGGTTTTACAAATATTACCCTAGGTAAAATTCATATCACCAAATAAGTTCCACAAAAGGCCCTTTAGAATTAGAGCGGGATTCGATAGCACTTCAGCAGGGGATATTCATATTTCGCTGGTTTAGATGAATAGGATAGGCAATTACCTGGCTCGCTGAGAAGCCGCTGAGTTTCCTGTTGAAATCAACCAAAAAAAAAAAAAAAATTAATAATGACCAAGGAATTCAAAAATAACAAATTCAAAGAAAAACTCAGTTCAGCGAAGGAGATCAAAACCAAAAGAGGGAATAGAATACCCGATTAAGCATGTAACATTTTTTCCTCTCACTATCAGTAAATTGAAGCCACATATTGACATAAAACTAAACTGCGCTGAAATTCACCTAGAATTAACTACGCAGTTCTTCTTTCAATAAGGTTATTCAGCCTTATGAAATTCGTAAATCAACGGAACCCGAAATCACACCAAGATTTCGAATTACTTTTCATTATCTTTCTTTTACCCATCATTCAAACAAGCCGATCAGATAAATGTAAATGGGATCTTGACGAGAAAATCGATACGAACCTTAATGATTCTTCGGGGGAGATTACTGTTGGCCATGATCAAGGTCGATTGCAAATCACGCAATAGGGTTTTGAGAGAAAGAGAGAGCCAGAGATGGAGAGGCCTTTATCTCACTAAGACCAGCGGAAAAAGGATCGAGGGTTCGATTGATAAAAGAAACTTCTTAGTTGTGTGTCAAAAGCTACCAGTTTTATACCATAAAATAATCTAAGGAAATTACTTTTATAAACAAGATCGAAGGTGACATTGAAGACCGGTCTGAGATTTTTCTTTTCGAAAGCTTTTTTTTCGTTATCTATTATCAATAATTATATATATTTAGATTTTTTTCTTTTAATTTAAAATAATTATCATTTTTTAATTTTATAAAATTAAAATTAAAATTATTCTGAATAGTTTTATATTTCATTAACAAAAATAACTTGGATTTCTTAAATTTTGATCTTCATTTTTTTCGTTATAAATAATCAATAATTATATAAATTTTATATTTTCTTCATTTAAAATTATTTAATACTTTAGATATTTTCTTTTAGTTTAAAATAATTGTCATTTTTTAATTTTAGTAGAATAAAATTATTTTGAATACTTTTATATTTCATTTACAAAAATAATGATCCGTGTAAGATGGGCTTGCAGAAACTACAGTATTATTGTCCTCTCTTCGGCTGGGGTAATTTCTTATAAAAGGTGGCGAGTAGATCGAAATATAGTAAATTAGCCATAACAATTTTAGTAGATATTTTCTTTTAGTTTAAACTAATTGTCCTCTGTTCGTTTAGGATAATTTTTTAATTTATATTACAGAAACTATAAGGACGTGCGAGTTAGGTGAAATTATAAGAGTTAAATAATTAATTTTTCTATTTTTTAAATTTTAATCTTTTAATGGGCTTTCCACTTTTGTTGTCCTCCTGAGAAGATGTTGCTTATCACTCAATGAACCAACCAACCCGCTTGTTAGTAACTTCTAATTATAATTGAATTAATTAATGCTATTCTTCCGTTTTCTCTCTGAAAAATAACTCTATTAAATCATTGTGATTTTATTCCTTTCCCGGGGTAAACATAAGTTGATGATATTCCCATTAATTTGCATATATCCATTGAATAGCTAATCAAATTAGCATATATTAATTACAATTTAAAATTAAGAAAAGTACTCTCTTAGTCTTATGCTAAAAGCTAAAAGAGGGATACCAATAATTGTTTGTTGAGGTGGTAAGGGGTCTCACCTCCGTAAGGAGAATAACACAAGTTTAAATCTTGAAAAATGCACTTGTTGGGAGATATGAGAATCTTTTGCCTTTTAAACCTCGAGAGAGAAACCCTTGATCAAATCCAAAAAAAAAAAAAAGAAGCCAAAAGATGGATGTATTTTGATTCTAAATGCATAAGGAACTTGACGAAATGGACACAATAAACTTGACATAAGTATTTTTCAATATAAAAGTTCAATATATTTTGACTCTCAAAATTATAATTTTTTCCTAATTTAACTTTATTTATTTTATATATTAAGGGAGTTTTCTATAAGGAATAATTTCAACATAAATAATTAAAAGGAGTATTTTAATAGAAAAACCAACATTTTTTTTATCACCAAGCATTATAACTAATTTACTTAATTTTTTAAAATTAGTTATCTAACTTCAATAGTAAAATGACCCTAGACGAAGAGAGGAGATTTAAAAAGAGTAAACATGTGATTATTTTTTACCTTTAGAGTAAACATGTGATTAAAATATGGTTTCGTGTTATTGTTTGGGCCAAATACGTGGCCTCATTCGCATCCACGTAAGTAGATCGTTTGGAATATCTTATTTTTAAGTAATAAGTGTTTATAAATCATGATTTACTGTATACGAGATAAGTATGTGAGAAGAGTTTTATCTCGGTTTGCGTAATAAGCACTTATATTCAAAATATAGTATTCCCAAACATGCACGAAGTTATAAATTACTTTTATAAAAATTCTTTGATACACGCTATAAATAATTTAAAGAGTAATTGATCCTCATTTATCAATTTTCCTTTATTAATTAATGCGTCAATTTATATTTTCCCCCTCTCTCCTTCAAAATCTCATTTAATATAGGTAAAGTTAAGATTTTTTTCTAAGTTTAAACACACTTAATGAGATAAATGCCATTTCTTGGTTTTGATAAAATTGCTTGAAATGACTTATGTTATACATTAGAGGAATAATATATTTATCCATCCTGACTATGACTTTCTTCTTTTACCTGAAATGATTGAAAAATTTAATTGCATTACTTTTTCGTTGGTAACAAATTGCATTACCCCTGCTTTTCTATTTGCAAAGCACATGTATGTTCTTATTGGAACTAATCTTGTTCGATGCACTATCAGAAACTAAATGTTGGCACTTCTTTCAGCTTGAATTCAAACTTTGGATTGTCACGTTGTGAGTGATTAGTCTAGAGCCGATAATACAGGTTCAACCTGCAGCGTGCAAGTTATGGTAGAGTTAGAGTTGGGAATTTACTAGCCTGCAAAAATGTGTATTATGCATGCCTACATCATGTGACCCGCGGGTTGGTAAGTTGGCCCACACTATTTTTTTTTTTTTTAAATATGCTAATTTCACAAAACTTGTAAACCCCACACTCCTAATCCTAAAGAGAAAAAATCTAAGCCTCATTCCCCCTTCTTTAAACCAAATTATTATATCTTGATTGCTTGAGGATGATTTTATGTTTTTTATTTGTAAACTTTGGCAAAATTTGTAACTTTATTTTTTGAATTGTGAATCATGTTTTTGAATTTTTATAAGTGGAATGATTGATGTAAGGAAGGTAAATTTGATGACTCATATATATGTCTTGAACCTTCGAGAGTTTTAAAAAAATAAGAAAAAAATTATTTTAAAAAAATACGAGCTCACGGGTGGACATACTGCAGGTTAGGGTTGGTATTTTGCCGGCTGCATAACTTGCACTATCTGGCCCACAGGTTGATGCGGGGTGTAGAAACCAGCCTCTCACCTCTACACCAATGGAAATAATTGGAGTAATTCTTATTCATTTAAAAACTCTAAACTGTACAATGTAGCTACCGACTTTTATACACAATGAACCACCTGACTAAATGGGCCTAACAACGTGAGCCAAGCCCACATATCCCTGTACAGTTACAAACTTTACAAATTGACCGAACAGAAGTAATACACAGAACCTAGAAACATATATACAATATCTAATATCAACTTTTAACACTCCCCCTCAATGTTGGGGACTGAACATATCAAAAGTTCCCAACTTGAAGAATAGAGTTCTTTGGGCAACTCCCCCAACTGCCTTAGTTAAAAGATCTGCTTGTTGATTCTTAGAGCTCACATGCCGCAGATTTATTTCATTTGATTCCCACTTTTCACGAACAAAGTGGCAATCCACCTCAATGTGCTTAGTCCGTTCATGGTACACCGGATTCGCTGCTATGTGTATGGCAGCTTGGTTGTCACAATAAACCTGTACCGGGTCCGAATGAACTATTCCCAAGTCAAGAAGTAAGAAACCCTTTTGATTGTCAGGATAACCTAGAAACACAGCAGGTATAGATCTGGGTTGCAGCTTATCACTTACTCTTAAGTCAGTGGCATGTGCCAATGAGCCAAATACTTTCAAATTACTTATGTCTGGCTCCACTCCATAGATTTTCTCAAAAGGCGTCTTATAGTCAAGCACCTTTGAGGGAATTCTGTTAAGTAGGTGGACAGCCATTCGCACACATTCGCCCCAATATTGCACTGGCACACCAGATTGTAAGATGAGGCTACGTGTAATTTGCATAATGGTTCGGTGTTTCCTTTCAGCCACCCCATTTTGCTCCGGAGTGTAAGGGCATGAGGTCTCATGAACCATCCCCTTTCCCTGAAAGAAACACTTCAGCTCATTGTTAGTAAATTCAGAACCATTATCACTTCGAATTTTCTTAACTTTTGTGGAAAATTGTGTGGATACATATGCAACAAAGTTCTTAATATGGGTAACTGTCTCATTTTTGTGCTGCATTAAGAAAATCCAGGTGCCCCGTGAGTAATCATCGACAATAGTAAGAAAGTAATGATGACCTTTGTGCGTAGGAGTCCGATAGGGACCCCAAACATCAAGATGTAATAAATCAAAGCTATGAATGGATTTAATGAAGCTAGATGTGAAAGGGAATTTTGTTTGCTTAGATTGCACACAAATCTCACAATTTTTATTCATCTCAACTTTATTCCCAATAGGGCTCAAATGCTTCATTACAGTAATAGGTGCATGTCCTAATCTATTGTGCCAAAGGCATACATCAATGTCATTGTGCTCAATCCTATTACATAAAGCAGAATTAAGAGAGTAACTACTTTTCTTAATATCCAGAACATAAAGTCCTGCCGCTTTCTTACCAATCAGCTTCTTCCTTCCACCCTAAAGGTCCTGCATAACACAAGTATCAGGGAAAAAGGAAACTACACAGTGCTGGTCAGCTGTTAGGCGAGATACAGAAATCAGATTGAATTGCAATCCAGGTGCATATAGGACATTATGAATGACTATATCATCAGTGAGACTAACATCTCCTACATGTCTAATAGGCATGCAATTTCCATCTGGTATTCTAATTGTTTTAATTGGTCCATTATATGGTTTGTGGTTATTCAATATATTCAGATTCCCTACCATATGGATTGTAGCTCCTGAATCTAATATCCACTTATCATTTGAAAAGGTAAATGAATTAGGAACAGGCAAACCTGTACCAGTCAAGGCATGGACGGCTGGCTCTTCTTCACGTTTGATAAGGTCAAGTAATTTCTAGTATTGTTCCTGAGTGAATGAGGGACCCACTAGAGTTGCGGTGTTGATTGAGTTTTCTGTTGCAATGTAGGCAGCATCAGTGGCATTAACGGTGGATTCTTTGAGTTGTTTACCTTTGGGTCCACGAAAATTAGGTGGATAACCGACTAATTGATAGCAGTGGTCTTTAATGTGCCCTTTCTTGCCACAGTGAGCACATTTAGGAATATTATCACCTCTCCCCCTTCCCTTTCCATGACCTCTAGTCCTGACAGCCATGGAAATTCCTTTAGGGGAAGGAGCCATATCAGAACTGAGGATTTGACGCTGACTCTCATCCTCAACTATCATGTTGTATGCGTCATTAACGCTAGGAAGAGGAAGTAAAAGAAGGATGTGGCTTCTCGCCGGAGAGTATACCTCATTGAGTCCCATTAAGAATTGAAGCAACTTTTGTTGCTGAACGACCTCTGAATAGGCCTGAGATGTAGCACAAGTGCAGGATGGCACAGGGACTAGGGAGGATTGTTCCTCCCAAAGTTCTTTAAGCTTGGAAAAATAAGCCGTGACTGACAAAGAGCCTTGACGGAAAGAATGAATTTCTCGGTGCAATGCGAAAATGCTCGGTGCAATGCGAAAATGCATGAGCCTGATCGCTTGTCGAAACGTTGCCGGAGATCCAACCAGACACGGCGAGAATCGGAAAAGAAGATCATACCGTTTGCTAAATCCTTCGAAAGAGAACCCAGAAGCCAAGAGAAGACGATGGCATCGCATCTGTCCCACTGTGATAGGAGTGTTTCATCTTGAGCCTCTCTGGTACAACTTCCATCGATAAATCCGACTTTGTTCTTTCCTCGGAGAGCAATCAATGTCGCCCGACTCCACAAGGTGTAATTCTCGACGCCAGTGAGCATTTGAGAGATGAGTGGTGTGCCATGAGTGTTCGATGGGTGAAGGTAGAGAGGATGATGAAAGGAAAGGGAGTCACCGGCGGTCTTGGAGACGGATTCATCGGTAGGTTTCGGGTCAGCCATTGACGAAGGAGAAGAAGATGAGACAGCGACGATGCCGAAGTGCAGAGAAGGAGGGCAAAAAATTCGTGACAAGCGGATGGGATGGGGAAACTAAAGGACAGCTGTTCGGTCTTGATATGCAGCCAGAAGAAACCAAAGGAAAGCCGTTCGATCTTGATTTTGCAGTCAAAAGGCGTGAAACGGTGGAGGGAATGGGCTGGCCAATCTTGGGCCTTGCGGACACTATCTTGGGCTTTCTTGAGAAACAGCCTCAATGAGTGGCTGTGGTACCATGTAGAAACCAGCCTCTCACCTCTACACCAATGGAAATAATTGGAGTAATTCTTATTCATTTAAAAACTCTAAACTGAACAATGTAGCTACCGAATTTTATACACAATGAACCACCTGACTAAATGGGCCTAACAACGTGAGCCCAAGCCCACATATCCTTGTACAGTTACAAACTTTACAAATTGACCGAACAGAAGTAATACACAGAACCTAGAAACATATATACAATATCTAATATCAACTCTTAACACGGGGCACCCGCAACCTGAGAGCTGGCCTGCATTCCCCAACTCTAACCAGCTCAATCCGTTAGACATGATCCCCGCTGACTGCATTGCCTTTTAATAAAACTAATTTAATTAAAACTGAAAACTAATTAAAATAAAATGTGTAGAATTACTTTTATTCTAATTCCTTAGACATGAGAGCGCTTTTTTTTTTTTTTTTTTTCGGTCGAAACCATGAGAGCACATTAAGGATCATAGAGAACAAGTGATTATTGATAAAAAATATTTTCTGTTAATTAATAAAACACAAATAATTAAAGACGTTAGTTTTACAAATTAAACAACAATTTGTTCTCATTCATATAGATCCAACAATCCAGCAATATTAATTATAAACATGAGTTACGTTGCTCATGGTGACAAACATTAAATAAATATGGCAATTACATTTTCAAAACAAATTATACTCCTTATCGTCTCCAGACTCAATCATCAACCTTAATGTTAAAGATATCATATTCCTTAACCAGTTGAACACATCGAGGGTCAAATTCTTTTGACATGAACCCTAAGGGCCTGACGAAATGAGTCGAGAAAGATGAGAGATCTGTGTTCATCGTCACCGTGACCCTGTCGCCCCTAGCGGCCACGGTCTCGGTGCAGCTTGGATGAGTAGTTTGATCAGTTAATATCTCGCAATAATCACTCTTATGATCGCCTTCCATAGGAATGATGTATACGCCATTTTGATCTGTTATTCCTGTGTTGGTGTATGTCACACTGCCTAATTCTGTTGGCTTGCATTGCAAAATCACTTTAACACCTGCGTAAATAAATGTTTACATATAAATTAAAATAATGTGTCATTAATTATATATTAGTAATACATTCACTTGGTTCAATTTAATTATTTTCTATGAAAAAAATTGGTGAATCAAGTCCCATTGTCTCAAGGATTCGGATGAATATTTCAATTCAAAGAATAATTATAGATTTATTTGTATATTATTATATTATATTATTCAAGTCCTCCTATCAAGACTCAAGTTTAAACCCATATGATTAGGAGTTTGGGATGACTTTTTCTTCACAAAAGCTGACTTCCTCAACTCTAAAGTCAATTTAGACCTAATATTGTGTTTGTTTGGAATAGTGATTAGAATACTTAAAATTAGCTTTTCAATCGTGATTTACGATATACGATATAAGTATGTGAGAGGAGTTTTATTTTAATTTATGTAAAAAGTAACTTATAAGAAATTCAAACACCATATCAAACATGCCTATATGTTTGGGATGACTTCACGGTTAAATGACTTCTAGGCAAAAACCGGAGTTAAAGTTGAAAAACCCTTTTTTCTTGTTACTTTTCTTTGTATTTGAATTTTATGAAACTAACTTTTAAAATTATCATTCTTCCAGGTTTTTGTCAACTTTTTTATACAAGTCTATCCAAACATTAATTACGTTATACTAATTCAGTTTGCGAAAAGTGAATTGGGAATTTGGGATAAAAGTCATCACTTTTGCATATGTTAATTCAAGAAAGAAAGATAGCAAAAAGAGAGATTCCATCTAAAACACCTACAAAGTTCAACACAAAATTCGGCAGTTTCTCATAAGAAAAAAATCTAGAAAAATACCTTCAAAATTTGAAAATTTTAAATATGTGGTTTTCCATTAAAATGAGTTTTGAATTGCTAATCAAGCATAGTCAATATATAACATATTGTAGGAAACAAAATTAATTTGAAATTTTGATATTTTGAAGGTTTTTTCCTGAAATATTCTCTTTCTTGTTTGTCACATACTCGCATTGAATTTGAGGAATGAATCACGTTATTTATAATCATGTACATTAAAGGATTTCATTAAGAACATTACCTTTCAAAGGAATGCTAGTTCTTGTCTCTTGTTGGAAGCGACAAGGGTCACAATAAATCCTTCCTTGAATATTGTAAGTGTTATTATCGCCATGAGCAAACCCTAGCAGAGCTGAGAAGCAAAGGACAGAAACAATGAGAATCACCAAAGAAGATGGCTTTCCCATTTTTTTTTTTGGGGTCGTTGTTTAGGGTTTTGAAATGTTTCTGCCCTTTGCAGCTAATACATTTGGATCTTTGTTAGACTCAAATAAAGACAAAGCAAAGAAAAGAGGTTTGTTTCTTCAGTTTTTATTTTCTAGCCATATGGTAAATATAGGGTTTAACTATCTTGGAGGGTAAAGACTGGATTTGTATTTGATCTATTTTCCTTCACACATTTTGTTTTGATCTACAGCTAATCTTACCTTAAATGAGAATATTTAATTACCTTAATTTGGAGCTATTTGTTTTCTAATTAAATTGATCTGTTAACTATATATAAACGGAAAAATACAACTACAAATCAAGCAAGTTATGTATTATTTTTTAAGTAGTCAAATTTCCTTTTATGTATATATATCTATTTCCTTTCCAACTTACAAAAAAAAAAAAAAAACTTTAGATGATCTTAATGTGTGATGGTCTGGTAATGGGCATTTATATTCTTTTTTTTTTTTTTTCATAATCATCTAACTAGGTGAATTTATCATTTATTGTACAAATTATAGTCCAAGGAACAAGCTGTACTTTCATAAGTTGCAATCCATGAAAGGTGATTATTACCTGTAATTCTGATGCATATGGTCGATTCAAATGTTTAATTAAACTTATGTAATGTAAATGTTAGGGGATTACATTTTGTAATGCTGATTCTTTTGATTAGATGCATCGGGATCACACTGTTGAAATATGAGAATTACAATATATGGAAATATATGTTCATATATTTGTTCTACCAAACAAACTCATGTAATTTTCATTACATTCTCAACCCTTATATTCCTACCGATCTTACAAACCATAATGGGATATTATGGATAGTCTCTTGCAATATCTATTTCAACTTCTTTGAATAAAGTCGTGTAAGATAAAGTCATTGACCATGCATTGACCATGCTTCCCATTTCCCGTTGAGACAACTTAATATTGCTTCCTGAGAAAACGAGCCGAATCTGTTAGACCTGTTCATTTAAGTCCTTTTATTATAAGGGCCGAGTTTAAAAATTTGTCCATCAAATTACAACCAAGCCTAAAAAGGGCCACCCTAATGGGCTAAGGGCCTAATAAGGCCGGCCTTGTAGGGTCGAGGTCTGACCTGTTTAAATCCTTTTATTTTTATTTTTTAAAAATTGTTTGTATAATAGTAGCATTTTTATATTATTAATGATGTTGTAAATATTTAGTTTTTATTATCTATTTTTTTAAAATTGAATTTTATAAATTGATTCGATTTATTTGGTTTTCCACAATGACTTATTCATTTAAATTTAAAAAAATAGACTAATTTGGGCACTAAATAATGATTTTAACTAGAAATTTATGAGTTTTAATAAAAATGTATATCAATTTAAAGCAAAATAATAACTATATTGTAAAAATTGAAAGAAAATTTTATTTGAATTAAAAGAAATATTGCAATTTGCAAAATTTAAATGAATATGTAGCATAAATATAAGCCTCCAAAAAAAAAAAAAGTTTTACTCAAATTATTACATTGCAGCTTCAGTCATCTCATAGGATAAGTTCTTAGGTGTGGATACCCTATAAAAATTGCCTTTTCATGTAACAAATATAAGTCTACTATTATGCGGCTATCAGTAACAATTTTCATGTGTGATAGTGTAACGTATGTGTAAGTGTTGAAATTTTCATCCACGGTAACTTATTATTTTCTTTATTTTTTGTAATTTAATTTTGATAATATTTATATCTTAAATTAGGAATTTATTGTTTCAACTTTATTTCTCTAAAAATAAAAAAAAAATATTTTTTTTGGTTAAACATGCCTAAAGCTTGTGAGTCCGATCCTGACCCTATAGTATAAGGGTTGGCTTTGTAAATTAGGATTTTACGGAAGTCAGGATTAAACGGGTCAACCCTCTCTGTTCCCATCTCTACTTCTTGATATTGTATACGTAATTCAAATTCTTTGTTCATTTCAAAAGATGGGTAGGGAGTTTGTATCCGATTTTTTATTTGGCATGCATTTATATGCAAATAATTTTTCTTAATTATTGGCTTGTTGACGAGATGAGAAACATTCTAATATTTTGTAGAGGTTAAATTGTGCCATATTATATTTTCTTATAATTTTTAAAGGAAAAAAATCAAAACTACTTTTTTTTAAATAAGATTTAGCATTCGATAACTAGATTAAAATTTTACAGCTTCTACCATATGGCCATCTTTTAGGATGAATAGCCAACTTGATTCCATAACCATTATAAAGGCTATAAATAATTCAAATACTCCCTCAAATCTTTAATCTATAACCTAATTGTAAAGTTGAACTTGAACCGGAGAGGGAGTACCAATAAAGGTATTATTGTTATAAAGGATTTTAGGGACAAAGTTGCTAAATTTTTCCAGTACGACCAATTCCCACTTTGACTTTGATTTTTCCTTAAGTCGTTACAATGATTTCTTCAAAGGGAAATTTCAGAATGCCTGTCTTATCAAACCTAGTCAGACGAGTCTTATTAACAGTTCTATAGATCATTTGAAACGTATTTGTGCGTATTATCTTCCTCTTTAACACACACTTAATCTGTCCTTCCTCACTTGAAAAGAAAGTGTTAAATTATAGTCGTTGAAAGAATGACATAAGATATGAAAATTCTAACAAATTTAGAAACAATATTATTTATTAATCATAAATAATATGATTCATTTACCATAGTTTGTATAATGTACTATACCCACGTCTAATTTTATTAGTTGATTACATGGAGAGCACAAGTTGTGTGAAGTGATGAGAAGTTCTTGCCACACATTAGTTGAGTTTCATATTCATTAGACCAATGCAGTTGCAACCTACATAGAGCTAAAAATTAGATCGGTTAATTAATTGGTTGAAACAGTGATTCAAGAGTTAATGGTTTACATTGGGGTAAACCTATGATCAGATTAAACGACCCATTCAAAACTCTTGACAGGGCCAACTACGAGACTGGTTCTTCGGTTCACTAGTCTAATCAGATAACTCGAGTAGGTTTTAATATCATGGTACCTTGTTCCATAGTTTTTGACTACTTTATAGTGTCATTGAGTGATTATTTTATGTGCCAGTTTTATTCATATTCTGAAACCATTCAAGTGCTACTTGAAAGATGAATATACATCAAAATAAATATATAACAATAATTCCTTGTACATAAAGTTGTTGCCGAAGCACAAGTGTGTCGTGCGATCCATGTAACTAACCCTACTTAATTAGATAAGACTTGTTATTGTTGTATTTCTTATACATAGCCCCTCCACTCCTTAATATAAGACATATTTACCTAATTTGATTAGATTAAAAAAGTTAATTAACATG
Organism: Inga laurina; assembly: GCA_963855925.1. Lineage (NCBI taxonomy): Eukaryota > Viridiplantae > Streptophyta > Magnoliopsida > Fabales > Fabaceae > Inga > Inga laurina. The sequence continues at coordinate 54,266,304 of OY979707.1, read as the reverse complement.
ACTTGTATTTTCTAAAATGCCTAATCATCTTCATTAATTTCCTCACTCCCTATTATCCTTAATCATTGTTGAGTGAACATTAATAAAGGTAAGTTAATAAAAGATTGACAAATATAAAAAATATATCTTATATTTAAGATCAAGACTAACTCTACAATATCCTATATTAAGGACCAAAGCGAGTATCATTATTCTTTCATTTTTCTTCCTTTTAGGTGCATGGGATAAATGATTAGGTTCTTAGCATCACACGTAACAGTCCCTACAAGTTAAGTTAGGTATGACATATTCATAAGTTCAGACAAACTTTCGAAATTTTTTTCTTTTATTTTTATTTTTTTGAAAAGGATCAAATAATAAGCACACAAACAAGCACGCGCGCGCACTTCCACAGATTCAAACATGTGACCTCTCCCTCAAAAGGAGAGGTAGGTGGCATGTGAGTTAATGTCAGTGTTACTGCGTTTGACAAAAACTTTCAGAGTTCATTGAAAAAAAGAAAGAAGAGAAGTTAAATCAAATCTACAGGTAATATAGAGAATCATGTATAGCAATCCATTGTTACTGCGTTCGAGAAACAATTAAAGAAGTGACCAACAATAGTAGAAAACCATAAAGAAAGAAAGAAAAGGAAATGATGAGAAAGGGGTAAAAAATAAATGAAGATTCCGTTCGTATAGTGGTTTCTTCACCGCATTAAAGGAAAATATGTTGGTGTGAGAAAAATGAATTGTTATGAAAGAAAACTGACCCACCCAATCTCGCCATGCACCACCGTTAATAATTCATCTTACCGGCCACGCACCACCGGTCATAATCCGGCTTAACTGCGTCACAAACCGATGTAACAATGACCACTAACCTGTATATATGTGACTACTAACCTACATAGTATATACATTTCATTGGCATAGGAACTTTTTCAGAATGGACTTTCAATGTTACATATGCAATCCCTGAAACTTATTTCAGGGATGTAATCCTTCTTTTCCGTCAAATAGCTGAAGACCATGTTCATTGCATGGGGTTTAAGTTAGAGGTCACATTGTTCATGATTCATGAATAGTGTAGCTTTTATATAATATAATAGATAGATAGACACATAGACACAAATTGATAATTTCTCTTCAAGGAACTTGGCTTCAGTTTTGGTAAAGATCGTTGGAATGAGAAATCTTCATTATCTTGAAATTTTCACTTTTTACCTTAAAATTTGAAACTCTTCACCTAGATTGTTTAGTCTCAAGAATAAGAGAGTTACTTGCTGTGTTGTTTTCTTTTCCCCATCAATTATTCTTTTTCTATAAAAAAATAATGCGAATCATAAAAATTAAGCTTCATAAAAAAATGAGCAGATTGCATGACAAAAAGAATGAGAGATTGTACCACCACCTTCTTGCACATGAGAACTCCACAAATAACAGTTGTCTCTCAATAGATCCAAAACCATTCTACTGTGCTTGTGCAATTCCCCGTCACGGGCTTGCAGCTCTGTACAAAGCATCCTCAAAAGCTCGCAAGCCCTGAAAACCAACTAGTATGAAGAAAAGGACTTTTCCTATTAATCCTTTATAAAAATTCAAACAAGTGTTTCTGCATACCTTTCAGGTGAATTCATTATCTCATAATAAAACATTGAAGATTTAGAGCCACACCCAGCCGAACGGAATTTGTAGGAGATAACTTGGCCTCAGCACGGCTAGTGGCTGTCCACAAAAAAATTCATAAAAAAATAAAAATCCAAAGTTGTAGTGTCTAGAGCTTGAGTTGGTGAGAACTATTATCCAACAACAAGAATAATTTGTAAGACGTGTAGGAGCATTAAAAGAAGCCATGTAAATTTGATGTAAAATTCAAGTCCCTAATAATATTGATCATAATCATAAGTAACAAAAGCGACTTTGAACATATAAAATTCTAACAGGAGAAGAAACAACATTCACAGAGAAGATATGCTTTGAATTTTGAACATATGGCAACTTCAAAGAATTAAGCTCAACGTGAATTTTTCTCAATCAGTAAGAACTTAAAAACAAGTGTTGAAGAATAAGGACGCAAAAATATAAAAAAATTGATGCAAAACCCAAGGGCTATTATCCTGATCATGAAGTCTAGTCCCAAAATATTAAGTTATTGACATATATCCTTCCTCAATGCACCTAACTGGCGAAAATGTACGGAGGGGCAAAAAGGATGCAGCTTCATTGAATTTGTTTGAGTATACTTAATGTCCGTCGATTAAAAATTTGACAATGGTGCTTTACAGATTACACAATTGTACTCCAAAAAAGTAGTGTTGAAAGAACATAGAGAATGAGCCCTAGCAATGAAATTTAGCATCTCCACCCTAAATTATTCAGGCTGAACATGCTAAAGTCACCACCAGGATACAACAATGAAAGATAGTAAGACACGAGAGACCAAGGCCAGGAAATTGTGGTGTAGCCAAGCTACAAGAGTCAGCAAACTTATAAATCTTAAGGTCATATCAATGAAAATGAAACTAGATAATTAATAAAAATAAAGGAACTAAGAATTTTATGTTTCAAGAAGTGGAAAAGATTCCTTAAATTCATGCTATCTGTGCAGGAAGGAGAGCACGAGGAAGAGAGAGAAAACAAATTACAAAATCTTCATCAATACATAATACATCCCCAGATATGCCATAATAATCAGTCAAGTCATCAAAACAAATCTGGCCATAGCATGGAAGTGAATAATTGTCGAGGATCTAATGAAGGATGTTACTGGACAGAGGGAAAAAATTAATTGGAACTCATGGACCCAACAAAGTGCTCGTGAAACATAATAGGAAAAAATGGAGAATTTCCTTTTTTTCCCCTTCATAACAATTTCACTACCTGTTTAATCTTATTATAGTTGAGCAAATGGATGGACACAAATTCCCAAGAAAAATTCAAGCTGCAAAGACCATAAATTAAAAAAAAAAAAAACGCAAAAAAACTGAAAGGTTCAAAATAACTGGAAATGACAGCACAAAAACATTTCATGAGATTGTTGATCAACAGACCCTACTAAATTATACAGCTCGAAGATGTTCACTAAAGGAAATGCTTAAGTGGCAACATTGTATGGGTTACAATTAAGCGAAACCATAATTAACTGCGTACCGTAGAGTCAGGAAGGGTAACCTTTTCCCGGCCTCAATTAATAAACATCGTCTAAACTTTGCGCAGACAAAAGTAATTCATACTGAGCATGGTAGCGGCGGAGAGCAAGAGCCATTTATAACATAGTAGAGCGCACACATTTTACATAGAGGTGATCCTTGTTATATTGCAAAAGCTGTCTAAAAATAATGCAAAATATTTAAAGGCTGAGCACCTCATATGCTTTGAGTGACTGATCTGCTGCATCTTTCTTCTCATCACCAGCTTTGAACTCTGCCAAATACCAGTGATAATCTCCTTTCCTGCACCAAATTCAAACATCAAAATCAATGACACAATGTATTGAAATTAAGAACTCAGAAATCAGCATGAGAAAACAAAGCATACATCTCACAATAACGATAATACACAAATGACTCCACAACATTAGTGGATGGGATGAGATGCTCGTCTAGTATTATCAAAATGTCACTGCAAATGTTGGCAATCTCTGACTCCACTTTGTGCATTTGATCCCTGACAAGCCTTGCACTCAGCTCATCGTTGTGCACAATCAATGACAACATCCTCCATTATGTCCTCTTGGCTCCAACTACATTTTTGTACCCAACCGAGAATAAATTTCTCTCTTCCACATTCAACTCAACATCCATCTTGGCCCCTTTTTTCCTGATATCCACCACTTCTGCACACACCAGCTTACCTAGATCACTTCAGCATCTAACAGTTTTCAATCAAGAATGCAAGCAAAAGAATGTTTAATTCAATCCCATAAACCTTTACAGTATTCACCACTAGAATCCCATAGTGATTAAACCTTTGTGTTTTTCCTTTTCCATGTTGTCAGACTGTTGCGTTTTTGTGTCATAAAGTTTTGCAATAGTATCTTTTATAAACAGATTAGTTGAAAAAAAATCAATGCCATTTCATCAATATTGATGAAATATTCAACTAAGGAACAAGGATGAACAATGCCATTTTGACAATGATTGATGAAATGTGAATTTGAGCACAGGAGGAGGCTAATTTATTCTGTTCTCTCAAAGATATATTGATACCATATTAGCTTTAAAAACAAGTCAATCAAGCTTGGTTTGATCTCGCACTTCTTCTGAAGTTGTTATGTAAAAATATAAATAGATTAACAGCTGTGGATTAAAACCGTTAGTTGATGATTAGGGGTTTAGTAACGGCGGTTATAGGTAGCCGTTGGAATAAAAGGCGGTAATGAGTTAAGGGGCAGATTATTGTATAAATACCCCCTTAAACCTATTATTGAGTTATCTATTGTCGATTACCTGATTTGTTATCAATAGAATTCTCTGAGTTTCAGTCTCTTGTCTCTCTATTCTTCCTCTCTGTTTCTTCCCTCTATTCTATCTTGACTTTCTGATAAATACTACTCCGTATAACAGAAGTCATGGGATTTTAACCCCAATTCCCATGGGATTTGCAGTCAAGATTGGGATGCATCTTCCATTTTGACAAACAGATAACAGATTTAGTGGGAGGCTGTACATCCACTTGAAATCTGTTTAGCATCTAAGACATGTTCTCAGAGGAGCTCTGATATAAGGTCCTGCTGGGGTTTAACATACAGTCAAGTGCTTCTGTTCACTCTGAGGTAGCATTCTTTGTTCTGGTGCCAACAAGGAAAACAAAAGCATTTTCAGTTATCACCAATAATCCCCACAAGAACACCGTCCTTCTGTGAAGCAATGAAACCTGTAGGCATCTCTAACAGTGATTTCTCTATGGGTTTAACATACAGTCAAGTGCTTCTGTTCACTCTGAGGTAGCATTCTTTGTTCTGGTGCCAACAAGGAAAACAAAAGCATTTTCAGTTATCACCAATAATCCCCACAAGAACACCGTCCTTCTGTGAAGCAATGAAACCTGTAGGCATCTCTAACAGTGATTTCTCTATGGGTAACAGCAGAAATAAATTTGATGGCGCTGTGGCAATCACCACAGATTCTCAAATTCTTCACAACAAGTATCGGAGTCCCTTCTCTGGTTGCAATTAGCCCGAAAGCAATTGCCAACTTTTCGCTGTGATGCATCAACCTTCTTTCTTTCTCTTCTACCCCATTCTCTTCATCATTCACCAATGCCCATCTAACCTCTGGCACATATCCTGCTCTCTTTATCTTCTTTAACATCTCAACCAAATACTCGTGAATCTCTTTTATATTTGGATGTGAGGTGTCTTCAGCCACAAACACATGCACCCTCTTATCCAGCTCAATCCAACTACAACCTGGTTTCTTTTTCACGCCTCTATCCCGCATCAGCCTTTTAATGCTTGCAGCCTCTTCCCATCTGCCTGCACTAGCATACATATTAGAAAGCATGACGTATGGAGTAGCATTACAAGGGTCCAGCTGGAGGAATTGATTGGCTGCTTTTATTGCTAATTCCATGTTTCCATGCTTTCTACAAGCACCAAGTAAAGCACCCCATTCAACAGAACCAGGATTAAATGGCATTGTCTCCATAATCCTCTCAGCTTCACTTAGTCTTCCAGCTCGGCCTAGAAGATCTATCATGCAGGAATAATGCTCTGCTTCTGGTTCAATCCCAAACTTTTCTTTCATCATATTAAAATATTTCTTACCTTCTTCAACTTTTCCAGTGTGAGCACATGCAGAAATAACGGATATGAAGGTTATGTGAGTAGGGGCAATATTCTTTTGCAGCATCAGTTCAAAAAGACGCAGTGATTCTACCTCAACACCATGTTGTGCATAGCCTGCTATCATTGAATTTAGTGACACTGCATTATGTTCTGGCATCCTATCAAATAACCTTCTTGCGTCTTGAAGATTCCCACATTTAGAGTACATTGCAACAAGAGCATTATTCACTGAAATACGATTAGAAGGCATGTCAGATTTTATTGACAATGCATGAAACTGTTTTCCATGAGAGGGGCATGAAAAATTAGAGCATGCACTTATTGCACAGACAAAACTGCAGTCATCTGGTTGAAAACCAACACGCTGCATCTGCAGGAAGCAAGCAAGAGCATCTTCGGACAAGTTTTCATTCAGGGAAAATCCAGAAATCATTGTGTTCCAGAGAACTATATCTGGAACAAGAATTTCTGCAAAAACTTTCCTGCAATCTGACATGCCTCCCCCACACTTGGAGTAGAAATCAATTAATCCACTTCCAACATGAGCATTCTGATGAAACCCACTCTTAATTAACTTGGCATGAAACTGATGCCCTCCTAATGAATCCTCCAAACATGTAAAGGCAGTCAAAACACTTGCCAAAGTGAACATGTCAACATTAAATCCTAGGTGAATCATATCCTGAAACAGAGCCAGTGCTTTGTGTCCGTCCCGGTGCTGCCCAAACGCCACAATCATTGAATTCCAAGACACCTCATCTCTGATTTCACCCATTCCATAAAACAACTGCTTTGCATCATCTAAAAACCCATTCTTACTATAATAAGTGGTAAGCACGTTGTTTACAGAAGCATAAGAATCGAAGCCGCCCAATATTGCAAAAGAATGCAACTGCTTAATCAAACGAATATCATTACTTGAAGCTGTGATGACAGCAGAGAGGGTGAATCCATCCAAGTCAAGTCCCATGCGTCGCATACCCTCAAATAAGCGAAATGCAGGTTCTGTGTCGCCACGATTGGCATAAGCAGATATGAGAGTGTTATAAGATACAAGATCAGGTAGGGGGATTTGATCAAACAAATGGTGGGCAATATGAACATGGGATTCTTTGGCATATGCTGAGATAATAGCATTAAAAGAGAAAACATTGGGGTAATGGGTGCAATCAAAAACATGGCGAGCAGAACAGAGTTTACCACATTTGGAGTAAAGGAGAACGAAGTGGTTGGAGATATATGTTGAAGATGGAATGAGGGACTTGATGTATTGGGCATGGAGAGACTTGCCGATTGAAAGCTGTCTCTCTGCAATGCACGTCTTCAAAAGGTTGCGAAAGTTTTGAAAAGTTAATGTCCATAATGCTTGATTCATCTAACAGGGTGGAACACCAAACAGGGTGGAACGCCATCAACTAATTGTATTAAGTTGTTCCAAACTTACAATGGATATTCTGGAGCTTCTCTTTTGACACTTCGTTGTAGAACTTGTAGCACTGGGGAGTGATGCTCATCAAGGCTGGGAGCACTGGAATCCACCACATGCTTCAAGAAATTATAACTTGTATTAGTTATAACACAAGAAGACCAGCTTCTGAAGTGATCTTTTGTGCAAACATAACTAAAAGCAAGTAAAAATAAGTTTGATTTATATGTTAAAAATTGTAGCCTGTGAAGGGGACAGCTACCATGCAAAGCTAATAGAAATCAGAAACCAGAAATAGGAAGGTAGATTCCTCTAGTTTAACAGTTACTAAACTTGATAACAACCCAAAAAATATCATGTAGACCCTCACACTGATTAAACTACTTCGGTTGTTCTTTACCCAGGAGCGGGAATCTTTATTTCCTGGTAATTTTTAATCCCTTTCTAAGGCCTAGTTAAAACGTTAATACAGAAAATTTAAATGTAAAATTTAATAAAATATCTTGCGGTCCTAGAAAATAGTACAAAACACCTTCGAGTTCAGTAGGACCGTTTTCGAAGTTTTTCCAGATAACATTACGTGATTTAATCCGAGGGATAAAACATGTTTTTCTCCTTGTTATTTTGGTTTAGCTAATTCGCATGAGCAAATACAGGCATATAAGAGAAAGGAAAAACGTTAGATAATTTATCAGCAAAGAGAAACCTTTATAACAGAAAAATTCACTCAATAGAAAAATGTTAAGCGAGAGGATGCATTAGCAACCAAAAATTCAAATCACCAAAAGTGGAATGAACGAAAAGAATGAAAGTCTAACATGCGAAGAAGAATATGGAGACAGACCTTCATATCGCTCGGCTTGTTCGGCTAAGTTGGCGATGAAGAGTAAGTTCTCACGGTCATTGGAGGGAAGAAGCCATGGCTGATCTGAGCCGAACTCTATAGTTCTCTCTAGCAAGCGTAGTGAGAGGGGAAGACGAAGTAGGAAGGCAAAAGGGGATGCACCATTTTAGAATTTATAAGTAGCGAAAACCGCGCAGGAGCCGCTGTGTGACTGCAAGAGTATTAAATTTAAAAAAATAAAACAAAAAATAAAAATACACGTTCATTCAAAAAGCCAAAAAAAAAAAAAAAAATTGATGAAGAAGAAAGAACTGGCTAAAGATGCAGCTCAATGAATCAATAATGGAAGGGAACATAGAGAAAGAAAAACCTGATGACAAAGCAGAGACCAAAATTGAATGGAAAGGTAGTAAGTGTGATGATTTGATGATGGTGGAGGTTGAACGTGAATTTGGACCCAATCGAATTTTTTTTTAAAAAAAAAAAGTGAGGTGCGTTTTGGTAAAAGTACCTAAATTTTAAAATCACATGTTAATACTTGATTACTTATTTATCCTTTTACAAATTTAAAAGAGACTTTGTTGTTAATATAAATGGTTTTTTCCCCATCATTTTTCCGTTTTCTGTGTGTAATCCCCATCATCGTTTATTTCAATTTCCTGATTTAAAATTACCTACCTATAGCCATAATGCACTCTGCTGATTCAAATGTTTGATATATAACCTTGGTAATGTATTTCAGATTCATGTTTACGTGAATCAAGGTATGAATATTTATCAAGGTAATTAAACTCAGACCGGTCAGTGAATCGGTCGGGGTATTAAGTTAAGAATCAGTGGGTCACCCCAGAGTCAAATCGAAGCTAAATCGGAACCAAACCGATGAGAAATGAAATATTTTAAGTTTATAGTATGAAATTCTAAAGGAAACAAAAAAAAAAAAAATTGACCTGGACCGGTTTAGTGTCCGGGTCGCTGGTTTCTGGTTCAATCCGGGTCAAATAACATGGATATTTATATCTTTCATAAATCAGCATTTATGCCCGCTATTTTCTATTGTAATAGAGTTGAAAATTATTTCGCATTAGTTTTTATTTTTTTCTAGAAAAATATAAATTTCATTTCATGATTTATTCATAGCGCACTAAAACATACTCTACAATAAACCATTTCATTACATTACATCACCTACCATTACATTACATTTCCTTGGACATATGAACCAAACAAGCCATTAGACTTTTTAATAATTAATATTAATAAATTCATAGAATTACAATTAATTATGCTTCTTTACTAACGAATACAATTACAACCGAAGATTGAAACTAGAATTTCTTACAAACTAATGTTAAGAATTGATGCTCTTACGGCCACGCTGGATATGGAGAAAAATTACTAATAGAGGTATTGGAGCCCTCTAAACCAGAAACTAAAGAAACTAAAATCAAGTGCACGCACTTAAATTTCTGTTTGAAGAAATTTGCAAATGGCCATGTTAGAAATCTAGCCAAAGACTGTAACTAAAGTCTTAACATAACAGATCAGGCAAGTCCTAAAAGCTAGCAGTCTCGAACAAAAGTAGTTTTTCTAGTGCTGTGCTAATCCATTTTTCATCTACTTATGTTTGAATAGCTACAGCTAATAAGTCTACAAAAGAACCAATTCAAAACTGCAATCCGCCAAATTTAAAGGCATATTCAGTCCCCAAATCATTTGGGTATTCTTCTGAGTAGCTTATACATGCCAAAAACATTCCTCTCTTGCCACAGGTATGGGATAAAGAAGGATCTATACTTGGCCGGCGATAGCTCCCGGTCCAGATATGGCAATGCAGCAATTGGCTGAAAACACAAAGACAGATATGATACTCACAATTAAAAATGAAAAATAAAAATGTTTTTAAAGACATGAAAGAAACTTCAATCATGGCTTGTACCTCCCATGTTGATAAGTTGCTTCCGAGAGTCAGGTATGGTCTCTTTAGCTGCAGCTCGACGAGAAAAGAACACATATCGATGTTGTGAAGCTGCCATAAAAATGGAAGTCAGGCTCCTTCTCATAAATGAAGGTACAAATGACGTGTTAGAAGTGTACATACGTATTGTTCATTGGACGCAATGTTCTTATTGTTAAAATATGGTGGCGCCGCTGCGGTCCCACCTAGGGTAGAATTAAATGGGAACGGAAGGAGACCTCTGAACCCATCATCGATCCACCGAACTTGTTCCACAAAGCCAGGGACAAAAAATGATGAAGGAAAGCGATGCCATTCACTTCCAACACAGAGTACAGAACCTGCATATAAGGAGATAAATCATATATGACTCAGTTGTTTGGGTCTCAATGCTACTTGATACATTTGCCCATTGAAAGTGGTTTCCGTCTATTTCTTTTGAGTAGTATGACATATTGCCAAAGCAGTCCAAAATTAGAGTGGCCAACCTTCAACAAACATTCCGGCAAACAAGTTCTTGATTGATATGACCATCTAGTTTTGACCAGAAGGTAATGGCAAAATTTTACGAAGTTAGAAATGAATAGAAAAATGGTAACAGCACTTTGGAACAGAAAATATGTGATGATTTGGGCAAAACAAGCATGTTAGCAACCACAAGCACCAGAAATGGGCTCATGAAATGTATATATTATTCTGCAAACTAAAGCTGGTGATAGCACTTCATTCCATTAACACAACTTACAAGATATTCTCATTCAGTTTCCAGACATGTTAAATTAGACGACCAGAGAACCTCTAAGTGTTTAGATGTTCTCTTCTAAGTAAATTCTTCCAACGGCAAATAGAAAACTTTTGCAATTTATAATTTTATATGCGACAAAAAGAATATTAATTTAATCATTACTAAACAAATTTACTTCTGTACATACCAGAATCCAGAATAAATAAACAAAGGAAACAAATTTACCAAAAGATTGATCCTCACCCATTCCTGCATCATCATGATGCTCTAAAATCTTGTAAACCTCCATAGGAGCAGAATAACCATGAATCAGAGAAAATGTACGTGCATGAGAGAAACATAATATGAGGCTAAGAATGACTGGCCTCAGAATTTTGGCTATCTGCATGTTAAGCGAGAAGATTTAGCAAGAGTACTTTTGCAGTCAGATACACTCATAGGAAAAGATCGGAAATGACAATCCACCTTCACTAAAATATAATTACTGTCTGGATTATATTTGTCACGGAAGAGATCAGGAAAGCTCTCAATGACAGCTGAAGCAGCAACACAAATAAGCGTATATATTGGATAAAGAAACCTGCACGTAGAAATATCTACTATCATGCCAGCGTAAGTGTAAATTCTTTATTTGCCTTTATATTCCACTGATTGCATAAGCTAGAGGAACAGAATCAAGTGAGAAAACTATATCAGCATTGTTCATCTGAAAGGCCCAAAAGCACCTCAGTAATGACTGCTCCAAAACAGAGGTTTACTAAATTGGGAGATTGCACCTAGGAGCAAATTAATCTTTCCTTAATGACCATCTAGTACAGACATATTAATGGTATATACAGGGAAAAAGAATCATACTTCTGTCAATTTCGAATAAAATAAAAAGTCAGATATTAATGATCTAGAAGATAATGTTTTCAGTGACCTGGAGATGCCCAAGAACTTCTTAGATCAAGCTCATCCAAATACCAAAATTATACCCTTAGCTGCTCAATGCATATAAGAAAACTTATACAGATATTTTGCTAGACCAAGTTCATTCTGGCTTTTATGGAAAAATGTTCAGACCTGTGACAGTTTTAAATAAAACAACAGGTTCAAATGATAAAGATCCCATTCAATAACTCGGAGATGGCCATGAAATACTAACATCAAATTCTTCTATATACCAAATTTCTTCCCTCAGCAGCTCTATGCATATAATAAGAAACCCAGATAATTTGCAAAACCAAGTTCACTCTGACTTCAAAGAAAAATTGTTCAGACTTGTTCCCATTTCACATAAAATAACAAAGGTTACATAGTAAAGATCTAGTTCAATAACTTTTAGATGCCCATGAACTACTAAGCTGAAGTTCTTCCATATACCAAATATCTTCCCTTAGCTGCTGCATATGCAAAAACTTGCAACTGCCTAGATGTTTTATGAACTTCGGTCAGTCCAACTCAATCAAGTCCACCATTGAATATAAGCATCCATACAAATTCAATACAGAATTCATACACTTCAAAACAACCAAACCATGCAAAAACCATATTAGAATAAGGTAATATTGAAGATTACCACAACTCGAAGATAGACTGAGTGATATTAGCCCAAAATAGTGAAATAGAAAGATTAACATCCGTTTTGATCTCATTATACAGCATACCAACTGCATGCTAGTGTATTAGAATTTTATGTCTCAAATAACCTTGAGTAATAAACTTGTATAGACAGTCAAGATCATGTCAAAATCTTGCCAAACCTTTCTTCTTTATGTGGCTGCAATGACATAAACCCCAGCCAAATATAGATGGGAGATACTATGATTAGCAGGTCCGGTGCATATTTCTTCTTTGCAATTGGCAAAAATCCCAAGAACAGCATAGCAAGAACAAAACCAAAGTTGAAATTGTTAAATCCATTCCTTAGATAATATGAAGGTCCCTCGGTCCCGTATAAATGACTTTCACCACCTCCAGCAACATTATATATCAACAAATTCAAAACAGAAGAAGTCCATCTTCCATAATAGTAGAAGTCTGTAAGTATTGATGACGCCTGGAAAAAAAATTGCATTATGTTAGCCATACATATCTTAACAACACAATATGATGAAGATAACAAAATAGACATCATTAGAAGGCACTCAAATGACTAAGTTAACTTACAAGAAGAATGATTGAGGTCACAGCCCCAGCAATAAATGCTTGCTTGAATTTTCTTAATAAAGAGGAGATTGTCACTGGAAGGAAAGCCAAGATTGAGAATGGCCAGCCAAGTATTACACCAGAAGCAGAAACAGCAACTGCTGCAGCAGGTTTATCAAGAAGAAATAAACCTGATGCAAGAGAGATACCGTACATAGAGAATGAGCTTGGCAAGAAACCTGAAAATGATAAAAAATTGACATAAGATGGATGTTGGCCAAATCTAGCCAGCATTCTGACCTTGGAACCTAATAATGATTCTTCAATACACAAAATTAGGTCAAGATTTGCCCATTTTCCAGATTTTTTGGTCCTGAAAATAATGCACGTCTAAAGGTGGGGCTATCATCAAAGACAGCTAATCACGATGATGAAAGAACAAAGACAAAGAAGACCCTGAAGTTTTATGTATTGTAACCAAAACCTCACTTACTTGTGCTAGCAAAGAAACAGCCACTGGTTAAGCAGAGCATTGCAAGCGTATATGAAGCAAGTCGTTTTCCATATTTTCGTGAAAGAGCTACCACAAGTACTGTTTCTGAGGCAACGGAGAGAAGACCTAGAAAGAGTCTTACAGCATAGAATACTCTCACCTATAATACAAAAAGACACTGGTAACGGGCATATATAATGGAGGAGTGCAAAATACTTTCCCTTAAATCACGAGCAGAACAAAGTCTGTGGTAAATTATCATGCTCAGCCTGAATCTTACCTTTTCCTCACCAAATATCCAGGAAGCTGGCCGTCCAACTATTTCATGGAGTAAAGGGTACAAATACGACCGAAGAGCAAACTGTGAACTGTAAGAGATATAAAGTAATGGTCAATAGAACTGTGAAAACAAGACTGAAGCTAACAAGGTTCTATACTAAGTTATTAACCAGAACACACTATTTTGATCCAATTCTCTTTCACTTTTTTATTTTTATCTTTTATTTTCTGGCCAAATAACAGAAACTGTCAAATCGGGGTTCAATAAGTAACTTGTTTTCCTTAAATTCCTTTTTTCCCAACAACTAGCTACATCCATTAAAATGTCACTAAAACGTAAATTTCAGCCCGTTCAATCCCCTGCATTATCAAGAATGATAAATTGGCCTCCCAGTTTCTAATACAACTTTAGTATAACTGACCATTCGCTTCGCCATAGACCAGCATATATGTATAGATAGAGGGGGGGGGGGGTTGGGGTACCTGTATTCCCATGTCTGAAACCCAGATTTGTAAAGCAGATAATGAAGGGGTTCCCAGTAATTGAAGACCTCATCGCAGTCGTGGATAATGTTGGAGGAGGCACTCATATACCTCAGCATTCCCAGAGCGAAAAAGGGTAAGAACCATCCCAACCCTTTGTCAACCTCTTCGCCGCCGTCCGATTTCTGGGGTTTATCGAGCTTCGTGTACGAAGATGAAGACGACGGCGATGGATAGGAAGGTTGAGGGCGTCTCTGCCTCGGGGCAAGGGACATCGCGCTTTTCGCCGAAATCAGGATTCTTTCTTCTTCTTTAGTGTTGTCGCTGATTGAGCCAGTCACTGTTAATGGTGTTATAAGCTGAAACCATTTTGAACTTTGAACTTTGCTAGGCAGTTTTCTGTTTTCCTTTCCTTCCTTCCAAAGCAATATCAGATCTTGTCTTTCCTGCTGCTTCGTTCTCATTTTCTTTGTTTGTTCACTTTTTTGGTTAAAGGTGCATCCGTTAATATCTATTTTTTTTTTAAGGTGTAATCAACAATTTAAAGTATTTAAGGATATAATTAGTATCTTAAAATATTTTTGGAGGTGCAATCATCACTCTAATATACTAAAAATAAAGTAATTACACATCTTTACTAATAGAATACTAACTCTGTTTACTGACATATTTTTTCCTTTCTTCTTTCATTGTTCTTCAACATGTTCATCTCTTCTTTTAGTATTTAAGGGTTCAATTTTACCCTTAATGTATTAAAAATAGAGTAATTGCACCCCTTCACTAATAAAATATTAATTCAAGATTTGTGGTTTAAGATCGATGAAAGAGGAAAGGAAAGAGAGAGTTAGCAAACAGAGTTAGTATTCTTTTAGTGAATGGGTGTAATTACTCTATTTTTAATACATTAGGGTACTGATTGCACCTTCAAAAATAGTTTATGGTGCAAATACTTTAGAGTGATAATTACACTTCCAAAAATATATCGGATTGATGGATGCACATTTACTCTTATTTTTCCATTAGCTGTTCCCAATGGAAAAATTAATGTTACAGTGTGATCTAATTTTTAATGGCTGTAAGAAATAAATTTTATTCCATTGATTTTAAGTACTTTTCTTTAAAAAAATAAAATGCTAAAATAAAATTTATTTATTATAAAAAATTAAAAACGATCATGTTCATTATCACCTATATATAGAAAGGATAAAGGTGTAATTCTACCTCTAAATATTTTTTAGAAAAGGTATAGGCATAATAAATATTTTTTTATGCAAAAATACCCACAATAAAAAGTAGCCCAATAATGCTTCCCTCTGAATGGGTAGATGTTAACTGCTTTTTCAACCATTTTTGCTGACATGCATGGTGACTCGGTGAAAATTGTTTGAAAAAGTTAACCACTATGATGATGATGTGTACAATGAAAAGGCCATCATTGACCCATAATAGTGCTTGTTTGAAATAGTGATTGAAGCCTTCAAAAATAACTTCTCAATTATAATCTACGGTATATAAAATAAGTATGTGAGATAGTTTTATCTCAATTTATGTGAATAAACACTTTTAAAGGTCCTAAACATATATTGTCTTCTCTTCTGCCATCAAGAATTCCACCACTTACTGATACTCACCTGCACCAGAAACTCTTGTTCCCTCCCAAATTTGCATCATAATTGGAAGGTCCACATCGAGAAAACTCAAAATTCCTTCGGGGCCTGTTTGGTTTGACGGAGGGTTGGGGAAGGGAGGAATTTTGATATTACCTTGTTTGGATTGATCATAAGGAAGGGGGTGAGAGAAATTTTAATATTACTTTATTTGATTCAGGAGGGGCGGAGAGGGAAATTATTTTCATATAGACAACTTTACTCTCTGTTATAAGTGATTTTTTTTCAAACTCTATTAAATATATAATAAAGTTTGATTATAAATAACATTTTTATGTCATAAATTATAAATAACATTTCATACAATTATATGTATAGATATATATTTAAAATTATAGTTATATATATATATATATATATAAACGATGCAAGACAATATATATATATATATTCACTGATTATAATTTTATATCCGCTCATTATATAATGATACTCATCTATATCCAATGAAGTCTGTTTTATAATGATAATGTGATACTCACCATCATATATATATATATATATATATGCATGTTCACTTTTTATAATTGTACACACATAAAATTTCATGCGATTCTTGCATTGCAATATCCTTCATTGGTCATATTCTATATAATGTATACAATGTAGACCCAAAATTATAGTCTATAACACATAATTAGAATATAATCATATGTAAGACAATAAAACCAAACACTATGTCATTTATCAAAATAAGGAGTTCATCATATATATTATAATCTTATTAATGTAAGATATCAAGTCCCAATCACATGGCATCCCAAAAAATACGTAGTGTGGCATTAAAGGCCACCAAATGCCATGATATAACAAACCAAAATATGAATGGTGGCATCAAATGCCATCACAAGGCAAATTAAAATACTTAAGGTGCCATCAAATGCCTTCATAGGGCAAAACAAAATATCTTCAGAAGTATTTTGAAAGCATCAACATGCTAATCTAACCACCAAAAACTATTTTGATAATAACTTGCTTGCGCATTTGTAGGGGGCATTGAATCACTGCCCTGAGTTTGCTAACATCATGTATGAGGAAGTCGTAAATATTAGAGACCTTATCTTCATCATATCCACTCTCTTGAATCAGCTTAAAAGTGTCCTCCCTTGAAATTTGTGGTTCATATCTCTCTCTAAAAACTTGATTTCCTTCCCTCATGGCACTTGTGCTAGCTTGCTTTTGCTTTACAATTAGAACTCCATCAGAAGTGACTCTATCCTTGTTTGTAGCAACCCTTCTAGTCCTCTTGGAGAGCTCACTTTGTGCTCTATGAGACAGGTTATCAAGTTCAACATTGTCTAAGTTGATAGAAAAATCCCGAAAAGTCACATTATTTTGGGATTGAAGTTGATCAACCTCAATCTCAGCTGGTGGTGGAGGACTTGAGCGATGACTTTTCTTCATATTTGAAGGAGTGTCACCATCATCTCTATTGGCTCTTCATATTTGAAGGAAGGAAGAGACCCAAAGTTCCAGCAAAATCAAATCATCGAAAATGGAGGAAGAGACTGACTAGAAGATGAAGGAAGATACTACAAGCAGAAGAAAAGGTATTACCAGATGATGCTCTTGTCCGATTGTGCTATTCTTTTTTGTCCATCCTCCCTCTTCGATCTCTCTCTCATGGACGACACAACTAGCAGCCGGATAGGGTTTGGTGTTTCTGATGAATGAAAAAGGCAAAGAGTACTATTAGGTTATCATAAAATTTGACGAGCATTTTTGTCTAATACAACATATTTTTTCAGCCTCCCTTCTAAATCACCCTAATTTGGTTGGAGAGGGGGACGGTTTTGAGGAGAGGGAGGGGAAAATTTCAAAATATTTCCCCTCCCTCCTAAATTCCTGGTCTTGCCAATTAAGGGCCCGTTTGGTACGCTGGAATTGATTTTGATGGAAATGGATATGGATATGGAAATGAGGTTTAAAAGTGTGTTTGGTATGTCATGGAAATGAGACATCATTTTTAGATGAAAAGACCAAAATGCCCATCTAAAAAAAATTCCAGAAATAACTTTGAAAAAACAAATCTTTCCAAAAAATGTGTCTAGGCATTTCAGAAATGAGATCGTGGGTCGTAGAACAGTCTCCCTCGTAGCCTTCTGAGTCATTCTTCGTTGATGCTTTAGGGTTTTAGTTCGAGACGTGGTATTTGTATACTCCCTCCTCTAAACCAAATAGATTGTGGGTTGCTTGGGTCCATGAAAAGCGATGGGATTTGCAGGTGTCGGCAAGCACGATGAAGAAGGCAACGAAGCTCGATTGTGGACTGCGGGTGTTGGGTTGCTCGATGAAGGGCAAAAAAGAATTTATTTACATGGAATTGGAAATATTTGCTTTTTGGGTGGAAGCCAATTTGGTATAATTGGGATGATTTGGCTTCCACATGGAATTACAAAAAATTCCAATTCCATCGTACCAAACAAGCTTAAACATGGAATTAAGATCCAATTCCAATTCTACACCCCCCAATTCCATAATACCAAACATGCCCTAAAGGAGGGGACCAAAATCCCTCCTGCCCTCACCCCCTCCCCTCAAATCAAACAGAGCCTCAGAGTCCAAGCAGTGAAGCCACCATTCGGTGTATGCTCTTCATCTCTATCATTCTTGGAGCCATTTTTTCTTATTATTTTGAGAATAATGTTTCCCCTAATTTCCAATTAGGTTATGCATAATAACTGAACTATCTTAGATTTCTTGCTAACATGGTAGAAATTAGCAATATTTTTGCGTTTTAAATGAGACGTTATCGTATACCTTCGAACTTGGGGGTCTCTTCAGGCAAAATTCCCTAAAGTACAACCACAGTTTAAAGGTCCATTTCCAGGGTTCACGAAGTCCGCAGAAACATGGAACTCTAGAGCTTACATGATTGGAATAATTGGTGTTTTCATTGTAAAATTGGTGAGTATTACGAATGTTTCTCATATTCTGCAAGCATTTAGGCAATTTTTTTGAGTTTGGTTATTGTGTGATTGTTGGTGTTCATTTTCATATACTCAACAAAGGAATACTTTAGGTCATCGGAGTTGATGTTGGAAAAGGACTAGATCTTCCTCTTTAAGAGCTTTCATTTTTGCTCTTAATTTTTCGAATTTCTCACATTAAATCTTCACGATTCTGAATCTTCGTCGTCATATTCGTCTGGCTTCGACGGCCCAAGAGAGCTCGGTTCGACATCTTCATCTTCATTGAGATCTTCCAGGTCTTTCTCCAAATCACCTTGAAACCCGGAATAACTTTTTTTGCCTCCTTTTGCTCGATCATGGAACATCGAACATCGAACATCGACGGGTAAAGTTTTGGTTCGGGCTCGGGGCTGCCCTTGCTTCGATTCCATTACTTCTTTTGGATCTCATCGTCATTAGAGACCACAGAGAGCTAAGTGACAACACCGCAGTGGATGAAGTCGAATTCGAAGACGAATCCAGAGAACCAAACACCCTGTCCACTCGCATTCTAGAACTATCTTCCATGACATCGATGGTGAAGGAAATAGGGTTTTCAAGAATCAGCAGCTCTATAATAACACAAGATTTTCTTCACTTTATCATCAGCTCGGTTTTAAGAGACTTAACACCCTTCGCAAAGGAGGAAATTCTGTTGAAGTTGCTACTAATGACGGTGCTGTTGAGAGTCTTGAAACTAAGAAGGTGGATTCGGAGATAGAAAATGATGCGAACGGTGTTGCTTCTGAATCTGGAACTAATGAGGATCATGAACATTTGGCATTAAGTGCTCCTGGAAGACCTCAGTTGGGATATTGAAGAAGATGATGAGGCTGTCGAATGGTAAGAAAGCTTACACGTCGTCACAAGCTTACTACATGTGTCAGAAAAATGTTCAAACTTTCATTTTAATCGTCAATATCTGCCCACATAACTGAAATGACATTATAGCGCTATTTTTTAGTGTTCATCGGTAATTTTACATCTAAAAAAAAAAGTTTACTATGTTTATAGCTCTTCTAACAAATATTTATGGGTAGAATTGTAATTTTACCCTATATAAAAGTATATAGGGCTAAGGAATAATGTTGTCTCG
This sequence comes from Inga laurina, assembly GCA_963855925.1. NCBI lineage: Eukaryota > Viridiplantae > Streptophyta > Magnoliopsida > Fabales > Fabaceae > Inga > Inga laurina. The sequence goes on along the minus strand of OY979707.1, from coordinate 54,246,464 downwards.
AAAGTTGTCATTGAGTGGTGATTTTGTCCCAAAATTGTTTTGGGGACAATTTTGCTTAGAAAGTGTAAAAAAGGGAGTTATTTTGCCCTAATCGTTATCTTAGTTAATTTTGATATTTAGTTGATCAAATATTCTGAGCTGACAATCTATATGTTATTTTTGTTAAGGTGCAAATTTGTCTTGAGAGTTTTAAATCTAACTTTGAAAAAAATGAAGTAGATAATTATGGACTTCTTAAGCAAATTTACACCTTAATAATAATGACATAGATGACATGTAGACTATCAGCTCATCATATTTTGTCAACTAACGGTAAAAATTAATTGGGATAACAGCCAGGCCAAAATTACTCCATTTTTGACATTTCCAGGGTAAAACTGCACCCCTAAAAAACACTTTCAGAGTAAAATTGTCTTTTGATGACACTTCCGGGGCAAAATTACCCCTTAACACAAGTATATATAATCTATAACTATAATTTCGTTATATTGATTTTATTTACATCTATAACAAAGCTAATCTAGATATATGTTGAGCGAGAGCTAGGTTTCAACTATAAGAAAATTATATGGATAAAAAAAATAAAGACTTAAAAAAAATGAGGTGAAATTGTAAGTAAATTTTCTTATCCAAAATCCAATAATTGCCATTGAATCTCACAAAGGATACACTGAAGCGGAAGCTAAAAGAAAAAGCCCAAGTGAAAAACACAAGCACGAATATATAGGAATGTAAAAAAAAAAAACAAAAGAGGGTTGTTTAGTTGTAAGTAAACTCTTTCTTTGTTTTTTCCCCCTAGGCACACATATTTCCTCCTATTATAGGTAATTCTGTTTGAGGTCAAACACCAAATATAGGCACATCTCCCAACATGGATTTGAAGCTTAAACTCTTTCTAATAAATGACAACTAAAATAGTAATTTTCATCTAAAAACATATAGTATGATATTTCAAAATTAAAAAGTCATCATTTTTTTTTTAAAATTTCATTTCCCTTTTCCTGCCACAAGCCAAAGGTGTGTGGTAGCTTTATAATTCTATATAGAAACATATTCAAGTATAAGTGTGTATTTGGATTAGCTTTTGAAAAGAACTTTTACAATTTACGAGATAAGTGTGTGAGATATGTTTTATTTCAGGTTGCACAAACTTATGTTTAAAATCTAGGTTTGAAAACTTCCCAAACACCCATTAAACAGCGTAGCAGCTTTCTGGCCACAATGCGCAAAAGAATTAGGACCTGTTTGGGAAAGCGGTCAAGCTTCCCAAATAATGGAGATTACTTGGAGTGTTTGGGTTTGCCGCGGAGCCTATTAGGCCTAAGATCCAAAAGTAGTTTCTTTTAGAAGGCCAACGAAGCTGCCTTACCCTTCCTTCCCTACACGGTGAGCTGTGTCACGGCGAGAGTTCAAACAGAGCAGGCCTCCTTCTCGTGTCTTCCTTCACCGTATTTTCCAATCTTCTCTCATTGGTGTTGTGCTTGGTTAGTCGTGGCCTTCTATCTATGGTTGACCGGTGAGATGTGTGGTGGTGCTTGACGGAGCTGTGGCTTGGTGGTGGACTGTCGATTTGTCGAGGTTGCATCTTTTTGGCTGATCCTATAGGTGTGAGTGCCATGTGTGATGCTGTCGTTGCATATGGGCATTTTCAGTGATCTGACGGTGAGTTTGGTCGGTGTTCGTCGGTGGTTGGTGGCTATTACATTGTGCTTGCACAATCTTGGTGTTGTTGTGGTCTTCTAGAGTCGTGAGGTGCTGGAATTGGCCTTTGCTGGGTAGATTCGTCGGTGGGTGTACTGATCTGTAGTTGCCGGATCTTGTGTGGTGGCTGGAAAAGTTGGAGGTCGCAGGAGCTTGGGTCTTTCGGTCTATAAGCTTCTCTCTCTTTTTTTTCGGTTTTTTAAGTTGTGACTCTATTTCACTCTGTTTTCTTCTACCACTGGTTGTAGATGTTAGTCATTTTTTTCCCTTCCCCTCTTGCCGGCGTTGTACAATGCCTCCCCGTTGTTACTGTAGCAGAAAAGTCAGCTATCCTCGGCTGTTTGGTATCTATCTGCTTCAACAATTTTGATTTTCATTTCATTGTCATTTAATGATAATTAACATATGTTCTTGGTATATTGGTTTTGACTCATGTCTTCTAACTGAATGGGTTTAATTATATGCATGCTCTTTGTCGATTGATTCTTATCTTGGCATTTGAATGATTGTTATTTTAGGATGAACTGATGTTCAAGACCTACGTTCAGTTGAGTTGCTGCATTTCCAATTGAACGCGTTCAAGCAAAATGATTACTTCCTGATCCTGTTTACTTTCTAGTTATTCATTTTGGTTTTTTGTATATTTTTGTGGCTCTATTTTCGTGTTTTGTTGATGATTATTTCTGCAGCTCTGAAGGTGCAATGTTTCTTCTATAAAGTGCCCCATTTTTCTGTTTGCTCCTTTGTTGTTGGAGCTTTTAAACGTCATTTTTTGTCATGCTGAAATAGTGTAGAAGATGAGAACACTTTTTGAGGAATCAAATGATTAAGAACAATTAATGTCAAGGTTAATGAAAACCAACAGCTAGCTAAGTGTATGTTTGGCATAAATAGTTACAGACTCTAGCACCAGAAGTTTTATGACATTGCTTGTCTCTCTCTTTTCTTCTCTCAAACGTTTTATTTTTGGGATACAAAATTTTGGCTGGGTTAGATTTTTGAAGAACAAAATAACACTTAGGTGGTGAAAGTTCAATTAATGATGACTACATATTTGATAAGTTTTTAAAATTAAGTTGTAAATATCGATTCAAACAATTACAATATCGGCCGTTTTAAGATAACTTACTGTATTTAAGTTTAAAAAGTAAGTCACAGTTTGTAAATAATTTTTTTTTTCAATGGTCTAAATTTATATTTACAGCTCATTTCTTGGTAAAATTTGTCAGGGACCGAATAGTCGTTGAATAATCTTTGATGTATTAATTGTCAATTTGTTTAAAATGTTCACAAATTTAGAGATGTCTCATTGTCTCAAGACTCATTGTCTCATTTTTTACTTCCTTTTCCTTTTATTTGTGAACGCTAATATTTTTTGGGGGTTCAAGTTATTGTAGCAAAAATTGTCATCTCAGGGATTTTCATAGTTGACATACAAGTATGAACAAAGACAAAACTAAAGCAATGTGGGATGTAAGTATCACAGGGATTTTCATCTCTGAATGCATTGAACAAATTTACAAGAAAGAATGTCAATGATCTTCATTCATGAAGGATGGGTGGAAGAACATTATGTGTGAATTTAATGAAATTTCAGGACAATCATATGAGAAGAAGCAATTGAAAAATAGGTTTGATAGCTTGAGGAAAGAATAGAAGGTGTGGGATAAGTTATTCTCAAAAGAGACGAGCATATCTTTTGATTCTACGGGGAATATGGTGATTGCTGAAGATGATTGGTGGGAGAGGAAAATAACGGTGCATAAATGTTGTTGTTGTTGTTGTTGTTGTTGTTGTTGTTATTATTATTATTATTATAGCTACTACTATTAAATGTATTGTTAATGTTGTTGTTGTTGTTGTTGTTGTTGTGAATAACAGTATTATGATTACTATTTGTATTATTTTAGATAAGGCATTGATTTTGATAGCTTGATGCATGTAGGAGAATGCGGAGTATGCCAAGTATAGGTACAAAGGCTTCATGTCCGTGACAGAATTAGAAATACTATTTAAGGATGTCATGACATCGGACACTAATATGTTCACATTGTCTTCTACACAACAAATGCCAGTGGGTGATGACGAAGATGATGTTTGTCGACCCACAATGGACCCAGAAAAAGGATCAAGAGATAGTGAGAAAGATCTTGTAGGTCCTAGTATTGGAGGTAGTATGGGAGTGACAGCTGATTTGGAAGGAATTACTTGACAACAAACACTCAACCAACCACGCCTAGTGCTTCGGAAAGCAGTGGGAAGAGAAAGAGGGTTGAAGGGTCAGAGAAAGCAAAAAAGAAAAAAATGGCAACCTTGAGGGTAATAGCAAATGCGGTTAGTAAGATAGCTGTGGCATCTCAGGATAGAGCAGATGCCCTAAAAAAGTTGTCCACGAATGATGCACAAGTGAGTGACGTCGTAGCTGAATTAATGACCATTCCTAAGGTTGTTAACTACGAAGACTTTTCTTTTCGATGTTGTCACATGATGATGCATCATATTGGTCGTGACATGTTTCTTGGCTTGAAAGGGAATAAACCTACCTTGCTAAAGTGGCTGTGACACCATGCTTACAACAATCTACATCTTCAGTTTGCCCCGAATCACTGAACTCCATTTTATTTCTCTTTTGAAATTGGTTATGTGTAATTATAATGATTTGCCTGGCCTTATGCATATTATGGTTCTACTTAATTTTGTTAGATGACACAACTATGTTTTATATTAGTTGTGAATGTTACCAAATTCTATATGATGTGAATTTACTTGCACATTTTATAACAGTATTTCATTTCATACAATCTTGGCAACACAGGTTATATCGTCCATGGCAAGATTAAGTGGTGAGGATATTTTGGAGGGAACGGAGGAAGCAGGATTGTCTCGTGTAGATAGAAGGTCCCAACTCATATCCCTTTAGATGAAGAGGTGACAGAGTATGAGAGGTGGGTGTCTTGATGGCTTAATATCTTATGCCTTATGTTTGCAAATATCACACAAAACTAACAACCAAATAGATGCAAAGTGGGTGCAAGAGGCATTGGAATGCCAAGATAGAGTTTATCTTGAAAATTTCTGAGTGAAAAAACATGTTTTCTTTATCTTATGCTTTAAATTGGTAGGACATGGGTTGCGGAAGACTAGGAACATAGGAGTTGAAGAAATGGTTGCCATGTTCTTATATACAGTTGGACATGCACTAGGAAATAGAATCCTACAGGAACGATTTCAATATTCAGGAGAAACTGTTAGTAGGATCTTCCATATAGTTTTCCATGTGTGAATCTAGCGACAGAAATTATCAAACCGCTTGATCCTAAGTTCAGTGATTGTTACCCAAAATCTCCAATGGTTGGCGATATTACCCATATTTTAAGGATGCAACAATAGAGCTGGTAATCAGGGTCGGTCCTTTTAGGTCCAAGGTCAGAAAAATTGCAGTTTTTCAAGGCCCGGCCCGCAGGGCTGGAAAGTTCTTTTCACAATAGTTAACTATTTTTCTTGTATTTTTTTCCAGAGAGATATAATTAGTAAATAATAATGATTAAAATTCTAATTTAACACATAAATGTTGTCAACATTAAGGTTTAAACAACACATCTCATACAACAAACAAACACAGTTACTAATATATAATCAAAGATAAAATCATGTCCATAAATAACTTATACACATGCCAAAGCATAAGAAGGCAAGAAGCTAAACACTCTAACCTCTAAGCAACATGAGTATGACAACTATCATTTTCATCTTCTTCGCCACTATCGTCAATTTCAAGGACATTTGATTGTGCTTCACTTTGAGCAGCAGGCTCAAGTTGTCAAATAATCACAACCTCTATAAAAAATCATACTCCATTAGGTAGAACAACATATAGTATGATTTTATTCTAAATAGGCAGAACAATATACTTAAAAATCATACTAAAAAACCACAATATGATTTAATTAGGCAAAACAGTATACTCAAAAATCATACTTTATACAATATGAGGACAGAGTGACATATAAATTTAATAAGGCAATTCAAAAAGGTAACATGGTTTCCCTTTCCAAGAAAAAAAAAAAGGCTTAACGGGCTGGCCCTTTTAAGCTCTTGGCCCTATAGGGCCGGCCTTTTTAGACATGAGATCCTTTAGAAGTACAATTTGCAAGCCCGACCCTTAACAGGCCAGGGCTTAAACGAGCCGGCTTGACAGGCTCAGCCCGTTTTCCCGGCCCTATGCAATAGGAATAATTGATGGAACTCACATCAGGTGTATGGTCAGTCAGTCTGAGCAAGAGAAATATATCGGGAGAAAGGGATATCCAACACAAAATATCATGGCTGTATATGATTGGGATATGTGCTTCACCTTTGTGTTGGCAGGGTGGGAGGGAACTGCACATGATACTCATGTGTTCCAAATTGCTATCTCAACTCCATCTATGAATTTCCCCCATCCACCTCAAGGTATTTATTCATCATTGCACCTACATTGTGTGTTTGTTTTTTTTTCTCACATTTGATATAATTTTACAGTATAAAAAACAATTTTTGTGTATTTATTAGGAAAGTATTATTTGGTTAATGCTGGCTATCCAACACCAGTTGGATATCTTGGTTTGTATAGACGTGAGCGTTATCACATTCCAGACTTCAGGCGACGCCACGGATTTGTAAATCCTAACGAGATGTTCAATTATTATCATTCAAGTTTGAAGACCACTATAGAAAGGACGTTTAGAGTCTGGAAGAATAGGTTTTAACTCTGGGGGAGAAATGAAGTCATATAGCTTTGAAACACAATTCCACATAGTTTGTGCAGCAATGACTATATATAATCTTATCTAGAGAAATTCCCAAACAGATGTGGATTTTCAAGAAGCTGAACAAAGAAATATATGTGGTGAAGATAATAATGATCCAATTGATGTAGCATCCACATCAACTATGCTAGATTATCTTCAACACAAATGAATCATTTTCATGACACAATCAGAGGCCAATTTGTTAGGGGTAGATGATCCAATCATGATCCACTTCATATATGCATTCTAATCTAAATATAAATTTGTCCATTTTTAATTAAGTACTTTAGTGTATTTTTCTTTTTTCTTTTCAATAATAATTGAACTTTTTTTTTATTTAATAAAATTTTATTTATATTTTTTCACTTCAATTATCACAACATATTTCAAATAATATATATTTGTAGTATTCAATAAGATTCATGCCCTTTTTAGTCATTTTTCATCTAAATGAGCTTTCCAAACACTAATCCCAATAGGTTTAAGGTTAGAAAAAAAAGCTTCTTTTGCCATTGCCAATCCAAACACAAATCACATTTACAATCATCTGACTTTTAGAAAAGGGAGGAACCTCAAAGGTGATCTAAAGAAGAAGTAAAGGGAGGAGCATGTGAAGAGGGAAGAAGACGGACTTCTTAAGGCATAAAAAGCATAATTAAAAATATAAATGATGCATAAGAGGGGGATGCTCTATAATGACCTCCTAGAAAGAGAATGAATTAAAGGTGGTAAAACCTGCCAAGATCAATCCATTGAATATGCTAATCTCAGGTCATCAGAGGAGGAATAGGATATGATGCAAAGAAAATAAGAAAACTGAATAATTTTATTGAAGGGAAAGCATAAGCACTTGCAAGTGAAAGGAGAAGGAGAAGGAAGAAGGAAGGAAACTCGTAGGACACAGGGCAAATTCAGAAAGCACTCAGAGCCTATCTCTCTAAGTTTCTGTATCTCAGCCTAATCGAACCTACCTTTGAAATGAGACTAAATTGGTTTAAATAGACAGACGAGTTACTGTTTAAACATTGTTTGACTGTTGACCTGTTGGTGACTGGCACTGTTTGAACAGTTTCGGTAAACCCCATTTGCTCAGTACTGCCGACACTACAGTGATACTGTTTGACATGTGGTGCTACAGTACTCTATGTATTCTCAATGAAAGCTACAGTATAAACTATAATGTATAGTGCTACAGTGCTTTCGTACATTTATTTCTGAAAACTTGAAAATAATTCTAAGTCTTTAGGAGTTTAATCTTCGTCCAAATCTACAACATATTCTTCTTCATCATCCTCTTGATTGTCTGAAGCTGCTAAAGAGACTGGTTGACTTGTCGAAGTTGTTTGATCTTGTTGTTGTAGGATCTGCAACATTAAGTTAAGTTGGTTTATAAGATTAGTCTTATCTGTAGTTGCTGCTAAGATAGACTGAATCCTTGATCTCTGATTCAGGAATTTGTTTTGTTCCGTCATACAAAGATGTTGAGGATTTTCTTTAAACCATTTATCAACTGCTCTGTTGTCAATCCTGCTGATGTTAAATTTGGCCCACCATCTTACCGAGGGAAATCTTTGTAGAGTTGGTAAGAAGGTTGATCCTTGGTTTGTTTGAGAAAATATGTAATTCCAGGCAAAAACCCAAGATACAGATAATTTTGAAAAATAGTAAAGATCAATTGGAAAAGAATCTTCATCAATGTTGAATTTTTGTTTAAACAACTCAAAGGCTCGTAAACCTTTTGGAGGTATAATTTCTGGAACTGGACCAAAGAATCCCCACCAATGGACAAACCATTGAGGAAAATCATACTGGGTTTTTGTTTTGAAGTAGATAAACCAAGTATGTGAAAAAAGTTCATTTTGATCCCAAAAGACATTGGACCATGCATCAACATAATCCCAATAATTATATCCTTTGGGTTCATATTTAATTTCCCAAAATTTTGGTTTAAGTAAATCTAGTTCCCACTGGAAAGGAGTGAGAACTGTCAAAATCTGGAGACTAGAATGAGTAATCATAGGTCTAGTTCTTTTGTCCATTTTTCTTTGAATTTTAATGGACTTATAATGAACCAATATTAACTCATACCATTCTCTTGTTTTTCTCAAATCAGTAGGCCTAAAATGAAATCCTGGAGGAAAGACATTTAAAGCTATTTGATTTGGATTTTGGTGGAAAAACTCTGGTTCTACTTGTAGAATATGTTTCACATAAGCCTCTTTGTGGAAATAAGGCGTATGCGTGCTTGCTTGTGTTTGGGTTTGACTGACAATTGCTTTAGATGAAGAGGTAGCAGCTGTCAGTTATTTCTGAGATGGTTTTGGCCAAACTTGTAAGTTGGAAGGATCCTAGTTTAGCCTGTCATATTCTTGTTTAGTCAGAATTTGTTGGGAATATGGTACAAGGGTTGTGTTTTTCCCTTTTTTTACTACCTGTTCCCATGTTTGGTTTGGGAGTAGCTTTTGGGCATAAGCTTGATCGTAACTTTTCAAAAACTCTTTTGTAGAAGCTATTTCTGTTTGAGGTTTCTGGATCGATGACCCAGAAGGTAATGATGCTAACTAGGTCATCGATCCAGAAACCTCAAACAGAAGTAGCTTCTACAAAAGAGTTTTTGAAAAGTTATGAACAGGTCTACGCCCAGAAGCTACTCCCAGACCAAACATGGGAATATGTAGTAAAAAAGGGAAAAACACAGCCCTTGTACCATATTCCCAACAAATTCTGACTAAACAAGAATATGACAGGCTAAACCAGGCTCTTTCTAACTTACAAGTTTGGCCAAAACCATCTCAGAAACAATTGATAGCCGCTGCCTCTTCATCTAAAGCAATTGTCAGTCAAACCCAAACACAAGCAAGTACGCATACGCCTTATTTCCATAAAGAGGCTTATGTGAAACATATTCTACAAGTGGAACCAAAGTTTTTCCACCAAAATCCAAATCAGGTAGCTTTAAATGTCTTTCCTCCGGTATTTCATTTTAGGCCTACTGATTTGAGAAAAACAAGAGAATGGTATGGGTTAATATTGGTTCATTCAGAGTCCATTAAAGTTCAAAGAAAAAATGACAAAAGAACTCGAACTATGATTACTTATTCTAGTCTCTAGATTTTGACAGTTCTCAGTCCTTTCCAGTGGGGACAAGATTTACTTAAACCAAAATTTTGGGAAATTAAATATGAACCCAAAGGATATAATTATTGGGATTATGTTGATGCATGGTCCAATGTCTTTTGGGATCAAAATGAACTTTTTTTACATACTTGGTTTATCTACTTCAAAACAAAAACCCAGTATGATTTTCCTCAATGGTTTGTCCATTGGTGGGGATTCTTTGGTCCAGTTCCAGAAATTATACCTCCAAAAGGTTTACAAGCCTTTGCGTTGTTCAAACAAAAATTCAACATTGATTAAGATCCTTTTCCAATTGATCTTCACTATTTTTCAAAACTATCTGTATCTTGGGTTTTTTCCTGGAATTACATATTTTCTCAAACAAACCAAGGATCAACCTTCTTACCAACTCTACAAAGATTTCCCTCTGTAAGATGGTGGGCCAAATTTAACATTAGTAGGATTGACAACAGAGCAGTTGATAAATGGTTTAAAGAAAATCCTCAACATCTTTGTATGACGGAACAAAGCAAATTCCTGAATCAGAGATCAAGGATTCAGTCTATCTTAGCAGCAACTATAGATAAGACTAATCTTATAAACCAACCTAACTTAATGTTGCAGATCCTACAACAACAAGATCAAATAGCTTCGACAAGTCAACCAGTCTCTTTAGCAGCTTCAGATAATCAAGAGGATGATGAAGAAGAATATGTTGTAGATTTGGACGAGATTAAACTCTTGAAGACTTAGAATTATTTTCAAGTTTTCAGAAATAAATGTATGAAAGCATTGTAGCACTATACATTGTAGTTTATACGGTAGCTTTCACTGAGAATACGTAGAGTACTGTAGCACCACATGTCAAACAGTATCACTGTAGTGTCGGCAGTACTGAGCAAATAGGGTTTATCGAAACTGTTCAAACAGTGCCAATCACCAACAGGTCAACAGTCAAACAATGTTTAAACATTAACCGTCTATCTTTTTAAACAAATTCAGTCTCACTTTAGAGGCATGTTCGATTAGGCTGAGACAGAGAAACTTAGAGAGAGAGAGAGAGAGAGAGAGAGAGAGAGAGAGAGGCCCTGAGTCCTTTCTGAGTTTGCCCTGTGTTCGATGAGTTTCCTTCCTTCTTCCTTCCTCCTCCTCCTTCTCTTTTCACTTGTAAGTGCTTATGCTTTCCCTTCAATAAAATTATTCAATTTTCTTATTTTCTTTGCATCATATCCTTTTCCTTCTCTGATGACCCAAGATTAGTAGATTCAATGGATTAATCTTGATAGGTCATACCGCCTTTAATTCATTTGCTTTCTAGGAGGTCATTACAGAGCATCCCCCTCTTATGCATCATTGATATTTTTAATTATGCTTTTTATGTTTTAAGAAGTCCGTCTTATTCCCTCTTCACATGCTCTTCCGTTTACTTCTTCTTTAGATCACCTTCGGGGCCCCTCCCCTATCTTAATAAAAATCATATTGTAAAAAAAGCTACTTCTCCACTGCTAATTCAAACAGGCACTTACTTGGCTTCTTGATAAGTTCTACTGCAGCAGAAATATCAAAAAAATAAAAGGAAAAAACAAACCAAAAAGTAGCCATTTTTAAAGAAGAAGAGAGAAAAACCGATAAAGTTAAATATTGTTTTGCAAAACAAAAAACATAATGATATTTTACATTAAAAAATTGATATTATTTTTAATTAAATTTCCTTTTTTCCTTCCACAAACCAAGTGTGTAGTAGCTCTCTATACATGAACATATTAAAGTATAAGCAGCACAGTCCTATTTTCTGGTTGCCACAATGCTTAAAGGAACTCGACTTCTAAGTTCTATACAGTAGCAGAAATATCAAAAAGAAAAGAAAAAAGAACAAAAAGTAGCCCCTATCTAAAAATTTTATTCGTTGGAGGGACCTGAATTCAAATACCACCACTTTCTTTGTATGAAATCATGCAGAGTATCGGTACTCCTATACATAAAAAACATATCAGGTCCTCCTTCTAGCCAATAAAATGTTCTAACATGAACTTTTCACTGATTTTCCTTTTTCTTCCGGAAACTGATGAAGTTAAGTTAACCAGTGTTTTGCATGCCAGCAGCAATACCCTTCATGGTGAGAATAAGGGTATCTTCCAAACCTGGAGCATATTCACTTGTGGGGTTAAGTGCAACAAGCTCATTAGCTGCAGCTTTGCTAGCCTCATCTGCAGTCGAGTCCTTTGAGATCTTATTACGCTCCTTTGCATAGTTTGGATCCCTTACACTCTTCAATGTGTATGCTTGGAAAACATTTATGGTTGTTATGTATGAATCTCTCAGTCTCAGTCTTTGCCTCAAGTATGGGTTCCCTTCTAAAACTTCCTTGTGCCCAGCCACCTACACACTCACCACACCAATATTTAAGCCTCATAATTGAAAGAAATATATGTACACAATAAGTTTATTGTTGGACTTAGGGTCTAAGTCCGTCCTTGATAGGTCGGACTATTTGATTAGGAAACAAGTAGCCTTATCAAATAAGAAACAAATCAACATTAATTATAGATTTGTTACTTGAGAAACAAGTAATAGTATATTTGGTAATTAATCAAGAATTAATTTCCTGATTATTACTTTGAGGGCAAGTAGGAATGCATATAACTTCCTAATTAGTGGTCTCCCTAAACATTTATAAATAGGATGTGCCTCTCTCAGTTGAACCTCACCCCTGCCATTGAGTTATCTGGCAATCTCTCTTCTCTCCTACCATTTTTCTTATTTTGGTGATCTGTTGTGCAAATCCTAATTACGCTCTAGTAGCCTAATAATTGCGTGAGTATTATTATGTTCGAGTTATGGAGCATTGGAGCTTTGACCAGGATCTGAACATGGATTTGCCCCGATATGCAAGTCTTTTCTCTCTCTCCTTATTTTTCCTTCATTTATAGATAAGTTTGGTTTTAGGGCTTATCATAGATCTCAAATCTCAGAATGTTGTTACATTTACACAAGTATTTGCCAACAAGATTCTCATAACATCATATGAAGATTGAGAAATAAGTTATATATAATGCATATCATCATCATCGACAAAACCTAATTCATTGCTCCCTAGGGTTCTTTTACTGATGACGTGGATTCTTTTCGATTGTCATATGTCATTGTGTTTACACACCAGTCAGAAGACTCCCTGACATATCTTTTTGACCGTGTTCTCTGCTTTCAGCTATCACTATTTCATACATAGAAAGCTTTAGGGATTGCTTCCCAAATCATCTAACTATGGTGATGATAGTATTATGATTTTCTATATATACATATGTTTTGGCTTTAATTTAGACTAAGTCCTATACACAGCTTAAAGAGTACTTACAAACGTATGTGTATGTTATTTAAAGAGTGCTTATTATGCATGCTTTTCTAGGGCATGATGATGAGTTGCCTCATTATCCATTGGACTAATCTTTTATTCTCTTCGGTCCTTAATATAAGGTATATTTGAGAAGTTGATTTTGGTCCTAAATATAAGACTTAGTTTTCATATTTGTCAATATTTTCCTAATTTACCCCTATTGATGTTCTCCCAACAATAATCAATGAGGAGAGAGAAATAAAGAATTAAAAAAAAAGACTAGGGTGTTTTAGAAAACACATGTCATATTAATTAATTCAACTAGCTTTCTTAATCTAATGAAATTAGATAAATATGTCTTATATTATGTACTGGAGGAGTAATATTCTGAGGAGTAAGAAAATGTTATAATTACCTGAAGTAGGAGATTCTTGGTTTCTTCATACTTCGCCCTCAATTGCTCACCAAAAGGCCAAAGCTCAGGATACACAAGGAGCTTATCATAGAGAGCTGCAATGCTTGGGTCTCCTTTGGCGAACACCATTTCAACCAAATCAATGGTGACTCTAAAGAAAGGCCATTGATTGTACATTTCTTGAAGCATCTTGAGATTATTTTTGTCTTTGGCAATTGCTTGCTTGAATGCCTCCCCAAATCCCAGCCACACTGGCAGATGAAACCTTGTTTGTGTCCATGCAAATATCCATGGGATTGCCCTTAAGGATTCTATCCCACCGCTTGGCTTTCTCTTTGCCGGTCTGCTTCCTATGTTCATTCTTCCGTACTCCAACTCTGGTGTTGCCTGCAATTAATCACTCAAATTCAAACCTTATTGTCATAGAGATTAAGCTCGAGTTAGTTAGTTGAGGCTCTATATAAAAGGTTCCTAGTTAATGTGTTTAAAAGTATGGGATAGTTTAATCCTCGACCTGAGAGGGAGGGAGGTTGATGGGTTGGAGCCTGAGTGCATTCCCTAATGCTCTTTGTAATGCCTTGACTTCTTAAATATTTTTTAATCATTAGATTCTATATAAAATGAGTAATACTTTGGCATCCTTTGGTAATGAAATGGTGCATGTTTTATTTTTTTTTATGATTTTGCAAATGAAACAAATCAAAACTTCGTAATTTTATAGTATTTATCTTTGAGAATTTGTACCAATTTATCAATTTAAGATATCAAAATGTCATTTATTTTATGTAGAATCTAGTTATCAAAAGACATGAAGAGAAAACATTTGGAAAATTGAATTAGGATTACAAAGGGCATTACAGGGTATTAGAGAGAGAGGAGCACATTAGAGCTACTAAGCCAAGGTTAACATAGGTAATCTCTTATGAATTCCCAAGGTAATTAGGTTTTGGGTTGTTTGTCATCCTTGAAGGAAGGATTTATTTATTTAAACGGTTCAGCTTATTGTGTCTCTTTGGGTGATTAATGACATTTTCATAAATTTCTTCTTCTCCATGGTTAACACTTTAACGTTGTCCCTGAATTACATAATACTCCTATTAAAAAATTCCGATTACTTACCAGGCGAAAATACTCAACAAAACGTGGTTCCTTGAACACAATAGAACGGTATTCCTCAGTAGCAATGGCGGCCATTTCATCCATGAGAGTTCGCCATTCTGGTTTAGGTGAAAGCGGAGGACGCATTCCATGTTCCAAAGTCGCCGCCGTGAAACGTTGAAGCGTTCTAAAGCATAAATTCTGCTCTCCAAACGATTGCTCTATAACCTCTCCCTGCACCGTCACTCTAAGCAACCCATGAATAGTGTCCGGCGGCTGCGACAATATCGCCAGATGCGTTGGCCCGCCGCCTCTCCCCACTGTGCCGCCACGGCCATGGAACATAGTCAGCTTGATATTATACTGTTTCGACACCTTTATAAGGTCTTCTTGAGCCTTATACAGCTGCCACCCCGCTGTGAACCTTCCGGCATCTTTTCCGGAATCTGAGTATCCGATCATAACTTCTTGCTTCCCATTGATTCGGTTCCTATACCAATCCAACGAGAACAAACGAGCTAATGCAGCCGGCGCGGCTTCTAAATCGGCGAGCCGTTCGAACAACGGGACGACTCTTAACGGATGCTTTACACGGCATTCTTTCTGGAGAAGCTCCACCGCGAGGACGTCGGACGGCGCGGTGGCCATGGAAATGATGTAGGCGCCAAAGCTACCGGGAGGTAGCTCGGCGATGACGTGGAATGTGTCGAGGACATCCTTAACTTCTTCGGTTTGAGGAAGGTCTAGTCCAAACAATGGACGCTTGCCGCTTAACTCAGAGAGAAGCCATTCTTGTCTTTTTTCTTCGGACCATTCATGGTATGATCCGATCTCGAGGTGTTTAGTAATGGCGTCCATGACGTCACTGTGACGGTCAGATTCTTGTCTGATATCCAGCCTCACCATTGATAGTCCAAAGGTGGTGATTTGCCTCAAGAAATCTAGAAGACTCCCTTCTGCTATAGCTCTATCACCACAATCACATAGTGATCTATAACAGAGTTCCAGAAGTTGCTTGAACTGCAAAAGAAACAAGTTTAATTTTTGTTGGCATTTATATCATCATAGATATAAGATATCAACAAGTAATGAAAAGTGGACCGGTCAATAAACTGGTCGAGATAATGATTCAAGGGTTTTTGGTTCAAATTGGAGTTAACTTAAAGTCAAATTAGCGAAGATTAAGAAAAATATAATTTAATTGAAATATGCAAAACTAGCTACAAAGAGTAATATTTAAATAAAATGATATTCATACACAAATAAATAGAGAATTCATGCATAAATCACATATAATCCAACAAAACAAAGTTACTAAAGGATAAATATGATAATCTTCTATTTTTTTAAAATTCAAAATGATGTCATTTCAAACTTAATAAGGATATATATACATATACAATCCAACCGGGTCAACTGGTTCATGACTTTTGATCATGAATGTTGGCCAAGGGACAAGTTCACTGATTCATTATTAGTCTACCTGGGCGAGTCGGGTCGGTTTTCATCCCATGGATGATAAAGAGTTTTTGGGAGGATCATTAATTTTCTAAAGCTACATGAACAAATTGAAAAACGATTATGCTAATATTGAAGCTTCATCTGCAAGTTAAAATGAAGGTGATATGGATGATATGAGAGTGTGTATGTGTACCTATACCTCTTGAACAGTGGTGTAAGTTAATTCCTCGGGAATGTCAGAGTGACCTTGAGCAAGCAAATGGCGAGAGCGTTCACGAGTATGGTAAAGTCTGTCCCTTACGTTGCCCAGTATTACACGATATGGTTCATTTAGGGGAACTCTTTTCCAGAACTCTGATCAATAATTATGAACAAATATGTCCATCCATCAGTATCATCACAAAATTAAAGTACAAACCTTACTTCATTCTCTTGAAAAATTTCAGCCAAAACTATAGCAATAACATATCATATGAAACAGAGTAATTGGCACTTAACGATAGCTAGCTTTGTTCCATTATTGTTATGCAAACTATTCCTTCTCCTTTTTAATATAATACATATTTACCTAATTTGATTAGATTAAGGAAGCTATGTAATATAATATTTATTTTCTAAGACATTCTAGTCGATCATCTTCTTTAATTTCCTCATTCCCTCTTCCCTTAATTATTTTTGAGGGAGCATCGATAGAGGTAGATTAGAAAAAAATATTGATGAATATGAAAATATGTCTTATATTTAAAATTAAGATCAATTCTCTCAATAAGTCCTATAAGGATTAGAGGGATTGTAGGATATACCTTTATAGTGTTTTGCAACATCATCCTTTTTGGCAGATCTGTGAATTTCATCTGCACGAGCACGCAACTCCTCGTTGCAGCGCCACATTGACAGCTGCAGAGGGTAAAAAAACACAAAAAAAAAAAAAAAAAAGAGAGACCGAGTTATATGAAGCTTGCTTCTTTTTAAACAAGAGTTGGATAGAACCAGTTTTGGTGCTGATCGCAGTGATGAGCACTATGGTACTTATCACTGCCATGAGATCTGATCTGATCCCATTCCAAAGTTGGAATGAGTATTAGACACGGAGTTGTTTAACCTGAAACATGAATATAAGTTCGTACCTCAAACATAAGGTCCTCAATTTCGTTATAATACAAATTAGCAGCCATCATTCTAGCCAATAAGCAAACATCCCTAGTCACTTCAGGAGTCACCCTTGGATTACCTGCATCATTATTATTTCAACAGATATCATATATACTTTCTGGTTATATACTTCACTCAATAAATATTAATCCAAGAATGAAGATATAGATATAGACATAGCTATACCGTCGCGATCACCACCCATCCAAGAAGAGAACTGAATGAGAGGAGCATCATAAGGAACACGTTGTGTGATGCCAATGTTGTTCAAAGCAGCATCAACTCTGCGCAGAAAAATGGGAACACCAGTCCATATTGTCTCATAAAAGTAGCTCATTCCTGCTCTCATCTCGTCTTGTGGTGTTGGAGGCGTCCGCCTTATTTCATCTGTACGAAACGCAGCTTGAATCTACACCAAACACAACTAAATTTTACATAGAAGTTTTGCCCTTCTTTTCATTTCCTGCATAAGAAGCTGTCTAGCTAGCTAGCTACATGGAATCGCCTTCTTTCAAACTCCCTTCCGTCCTTAATTTACGACACATTTATCTAATTTGATTAGTTTAAGGAAGTTAGTTAAATTAGTTAACATGACATAGTATTTTCTAAAACACGTTAGTTATCTTCCTTAATTCTCTCATTCCCTCTCCTCCTTGATTATTGTTAAGGAAGTATCCATAGGGATAAATTAAGAAAAAATTGATAGATATGAAAACTATGTCTTATATTTAATTAGGACCAATATCAACTCCCTAAATATATCTTATATTAAGGATCGGAGGCAATACATAGTACTCCCTCTAGTGTCCTTAATATAGCATTTAATTGTAGGGTTGATCTTGGTCTTAAATATAAAACCTATTTCCCATATTTGTCAAGTTTTTCCCAATTTATATAATCAAGTAAAAGAAAGATGAAGGGAATTAAGAAAGATGATTAAGGTGTTTTAGAAAAAAAATATGTCATATTAACTATTTTAATTAACTTCCTTAATTTAATCAAATTAGGTAAATAGATCCTATATTAAGGATAAAAGAGAGTATATAGATATCTGTTTTAATCAAAGAAGAGAGTATATAGATATGACTCTAGTGTTTTGAAGAACCTAGACGCATATATTTATATTTTATACAAAAATAGCTTGCTGCAGAGATATCAACTTCAGATGTTTGGGGGATCAACAAATGGATATATATAATAATAAGTTTTTTCCAATAGAAAAAATATAGTAAAGAGTCTTAGAAACCTACTATCTCATATAATGTAGCATGAGATATTTCATATTTGCATAATTTTCTCCAATAACACGGGTCTAAGGCAATTATAGGGTAAAAGATTGTGAATTTCATGGGTCCAACATTAATTTGGAGCTTTTAGCTAGGATTACATAGGAGAATTTATACAGCACATATCTAAATATATACGGAGAAAAGAAATTTATGTAAAAAAGAATGAATTATGCACAATGACATTTTCTATATATGTCAGTTTTTCTTTAACATATGGTCATAGAGAATCTAATTTAATTATAAAATAAACCTATTTGTAGAAAATTTACCTCCCTCTGTAGGGACTCACCAAGCTCCTTCTTATGATCAGGAGAATCTGCGGCGTAAAACTGAAATAAAAAATTCCTTATCCTGCAAATTAAACCAAAAGACACACACATCAATGCTGAGCTTTCATAAATGTGCATATTTTTTCCAAATAAATGGCTCAACAAACTCCATATGTATATATATAGAAAATAAATTATCCACACATTTTTTTAAAACTTTCTATAATTTTTTATAACTTTTATCCAGTCTCATGTGCATCCAAATATGATTCATATTGCAATCTCATTTTGACAATCCAAACTTTGGACAATACAAATTTTACTATTTTATCTTTTTGTATTTTTAACTTATATGTTTTTTATAAATTGATAGTTATAACATTGATATTATTTCGTGTTTTGCGTTATTTAATTTAAGATGAAAGTACTAAAATCTTATTAAAAAATTGATATTTGAACCACCCAATTAAATGTACCACTAGATGGAAATTTTCTCCTCCTCTTCAAAACATTTCTCGGGAGAAAATTTATGTTGAAATCACTGGATGTACGAATGACATTGTAAGTAAGCATATCTGCTAAAACTAAAAGTCGAAGAAGGAACTTGAAACAAGAAAGGAATTTTCAATGTTTTGCTGTAAAGTAACATCTAGCACTCTAATATAATTTGTTAATTGTATATCTAGTACCCTGATATTATTTATTGTGTGCATCCCGCATTCTGATATTATTTTTTTTTGGTACTCCCATCTCACTCTAATATTATTTATAATGCATACAACACCCTAAACCATAAATACAATTAGAATGCTAGATGTAACTGAAAAATAACATCGAGGGTGTTAGATG
Organism: Inga laurina; assembly: GCA_963855925.1. Lineage (NCBI taxonomy): Eukaryota > Viridiplantae > Streptophyta > Magnoliopsida > Fabales > Fabaceae > Inga > Inga laurina. Next base: position 54,226,989 of record OY979707.1, on the reverse strand, counting down.
CATAGGGGCTTGATATACCATAAATAAGATTAGTGTTTTAGAAGCTGCTGGAAAATAATATCAGGATGTTAGATGTAATTAGAAATATCGTGTTGGATATTTGAGTCACTTCCGGTTAATTTTGAAAATATAATTTGATGAAGAAATAGGAAAAATGATGGGAAATGACAAACGTAACCTTGCATATTTCTGAAGCAAAGATCTACGAACAGATTGAGTGGGATGAGCAGTGAGGACGAGATCCACGGTCTGGTTCTTGAGCTCATGAAAGATTTCTTCCGGCGACTTCTTCATTTCGAGGACGAGTTTCTGGAAAGTCTCTTCGATGTTAGATTCAGTGAGGGCGCTGTTCTCGTCGGAGAAATTCCCCTTCTTGGGCTTGTTCCTTCTCCGGTGAGCGATTTGAACCTCCTCCGCCAAGTTAGCCAAATTAAGCATGTTTGAGAATGATTTAGCCACCACGATGGAGTCGCCGGCGTCCAAACTTGTTATCAGTTTTCCCAGTTCCTCCAGTTTCTGTGCCTCGTGCTTCCCTTCGTACTCCGCTGAAAGCTCATATGCTGCTTGCACCTGTTATTACCAAACATAATTTTTATTTATTAGTTCTTTCAATTCCAGAAATATATATATGGATTCTCTCTTGTCATGTGTTTGGAAGAAAATTTGATTCAAGGAGAGGGACTTGAATGATCTAACGGTCACACCGTACGTTTCACTTGTTGATCAACTTTTTAGGACCTTTTACTGTAGTTAAATCATGTGCCACCAGATTAGATTTCAAATGAAAGAGGACCAGTGTCAGCCAAAAACAAAAAGTAACAGAAAAAAATATCATTAAGGAAAACTTTCTGAAAAATCCCTCGATATAAAATTTATTGTCTGAATGTACCTAAAATTTATTTGAGGATGTGCTCATGGGCAACCTATTTTCAGGGGTGTAACTCTTCTTTAGCTATATGCAACCTATTTTCAACTACACGTAGAAAAGCTTACACGCATTCAATGACCTGTGTCCTTGGGTAGAAAATTTTACAATGAGTGGTTGTTCAGCAATTTTCCTTACTATTAAACGGTTAAAAGAAAATTAAAAAAAATAATATGATAACTTTCTTTTGGAAAAAGAATATATCATTAAGAAAATTTGAAATTAAAATCTGTAAATTTGAACCACCTCAATTGAATTTGAAGTGACAAACTGAAAATGAAAGGAGGAACATCATAAACTAGAAAAAGTAAGGAATCAAGTAACAACTTCGTCTTTCAATAAATATAACGGAAAAAAGGGTCATCTTCTATTAAAGCAAACGTGAATGGTGTATCTAGAGAGAAATAACAAGAATATGGATAAATATAAAGATAGATGAGATATGAACTCCACACACACACAAATATAATATTCTCTCGTGTCATCATGGATCTCTTATCACTCACCGTTTGGGTGAGACGTTGGCCATGTAAATCGTTGAGTATATGGAGGAATTTATCGATGAGTAAAGCATCGTACTCAACGAGTTTATCATCCTCACTCACTTTGGCTGGAACCAATTGACGAAGCTGTTCATCAATGGATACCATCCTCTCTAAGGGTCGGCTCGCCATAATGTTAATCTGCTGGATTTTCTCACACACTACTAGTCCTCTCACAAATTGTGATGAAGAATAGTTAATAATATTGATGACTAATTCAAAAAGAAGGAACTTTGCTTGACCCCATATTGATTGATCAATTGAAAATGAATCAGGACCTGTGAATTTTAATTAATAATGCTGGTTGATGATTAGATAGGACGAAGAAGAAGAAGAAGAAGACTGAAAATAGAAGGAGAGAGAGGGGAGATCCGAAGTGGGGTATCTTTATATAGAAAGTTGACACATTTATGGAAAAACAATGAGACGAATTTGGAATCTTAATAATTAGTTAATTTGACCTTTAATACTATTGTTCCACAGTGTTTCTCTGTTTTTGAGATGATACTATTATTATTATTATTATTGTGAATGGAATATGCTTTTCCATTTTCTGATGCTCTTCCTTTATTTTCGAGTTATCACTTCTGCTTTCCGGATTTAGGTCTGCTCTCTCTCTACACACACACACACACACACACACACACACACACACACACACACACACACTCTCTCTCTCTCTCTCTCTCTCTCTCTCTACCTCTCCCGATACGCAATCTCTTTTGTTTATTGAGTTATCCATTTGGTTTAATGGTATAAGATTGCTAATATTGTGACATTAAAATAATAAATGTATTATCCATTTAGGACCCGTTTGATTCGATCCCATTGCATCTTGCAGTATAGTGCAATGCGATATAATGGTAATATAATACAAATTACAGAGTTAGTGTTTAGTTTGATTTTTAAGTAAGGTGTAACGAGTTATTTTTTTTAATAATTATTTAAAATTAAAATATTACTCAAAGTTTATTTTACCTTTAATATAATCTTTGCAGAAAAAATAGGTAATAGCCATTGTGTTGCCTCATCATAACTGTCATTCAACCTTATTGAGGATTGTCTGATGGCGATGGTTGTGGTGGTAGAGGTGACGGTAACAGTGGTGTGGTAGTGACGGTGGTAGGTGCACTACTACAAAATATTGCTTTTACGACCTTAAAGGACGTCCCTTTTAAAAAAGGGACGTAAAAAATAAAGGCGGTGGCATTTTTATAATTCTGAATGAGATTTGAATAGTTTTAGACGTCCCCAATTTAAAAAGGGACGTCTAAAGTCACTTTAGACGTCCCCAATTTAATTGGGGATGTCTAAAGTTAAATTTTTTTAAATCAGGAACGCCTTTTGATCACTTTAGATGTTCCCAATTTAATTGGGGACGTCTAAAGTAAATTTTTTTTTTTTTTTAATCAGGGACGCCTTTTGGCATCCCTAATATATATTAGGGACGCCATATATCAGGGACGCCACTTTTGGCGTACCTAATGTTATCAAGGACGCCTAAAGTGGCGTCCTTGATATAATATCAGGGACGCCACTTTAGGCGTCTCTAATATTAGGCGTCCTTGATTATTTTTTTTTTAAAAAAAACTTTAGACGTCCCCAATTAAATTGGGGACGTCTAAAGTGTGACTTTAGACGTCCCTTTTAGAATTGGGGATGTCTAAAGTTAAAAAAAAAAAAAATTAACTAAACAACTTTAGATGTCCCTAAATTAAATTGAGGATGCCAAAAACAATTTAAATCTGTACTGACAATCTTTATTTGTCAGTTTTATAGATCCACACTCTTCTTTCTCATCAACGCAACCACTACCACCACACATTTAACTTTTACTTCTTCTTCTTTATATGCTGTTTTTAAACTTGTTTCTTCTTTTCTCTCTCTTTTTTTTTCACCAGATCTGTAATGCTTACCACCACGCATTTAACTCTTGCTTCTTCTTCTTTATATACTATTTTTAAACTTGCTTCTTCTTTGCTCTCTCTCTTTTTCACCAGATCTGTTATGTTTCTTACTATTTTATCTTCTTTCTCTTTTTTTCTTTGGATTTCCCTTCTATTTTATCTTCTAACTCTTGTTGTTATGGTTTGTAGATCGAGACTCCAAAACATGCTTCATGGCCACGTTCCCATTGAGAAAATGAGGTATATCTCTCCCTGTTGCTCTTCTCTATTCATTATTACGAGAAAATGAATTTTAATAATAGAAGGAGATAAGTTTTTCGCAACTGATTCATCTTATTGTTATCATCTTCTGTTTATGAGATTTCAGCTCTAGAGTTATTATTATGTAGATTTTGGATTTGGAGTTCAGATACTAGATCTGTAATTTTATTGACGATGATATGTAATTTCTGATTTTAAATACTGTTTAGTTCAGATCTGTAATATAAATAATTTTTTTTTAAAAAAAAAGCACTTTAGACGTCCCCATTTTAAACCGGGGACGTCTAAAGTCCAGACTTTAAACGTCCTTTAATTTACGGACGTTATTGCCATTTTTTACTACGTCTCTCACATAGACGTCCCCTTGTTTTCAGACGTTAAAATGCTTAAATAAGGGACGTTAAAAACGTTTTTTGCAATAGTGGTGGAGACAGTGACAGTGAAGGAGGAGGTAATGGTGGCGATGACAGGTGGTGATAGCAACAACGGTGGAGGAGGTAGTGGCGATAGCGACAGCTGCCATGGCAGTGACAGTGGCAACGGTGGAGGTGGTGGCAGCAAGGGGTGGCGGTGGAGGAGGAGGAGTAGGTCGTGGTGGCGATGGCAAGTGGTGACCATGACAACAGTGGAGGTGGTGGTGGCAACTATCATGATGGTGGCGATGACAACAGTAGAGGTGCGATGGATGGGGGTGGCGGTGAAGGAGAAGGAGGAGGTAGTGGTGGCAATGGTAGGTGGTGACAGTGATAATGGTGGAGGAAGAGGTAGTGGCAGCAGTGGTGGAGAAGGTAGTGGTGGCGATGGTAGGTGGTGACAGGGGTAACAATGGAGGAAGAGGTAGTAGCGGTGGTGATAGCTGCCATGGTGGTGACAGCGGCAATGGTGGATGAGTATTCATGGGGTGGGGGGTATGAATGATCGAGGATTACCAATTTTTTGGTCATCATCATATAGAGAAACCAAACACTCTTCTCTTGGTAATGCAATTGATACATGTGTAGATGATAAATTAAATAGTGCAAGTGTACACTGTCGTAATCAAGTAATATAGAAGTAAGTAGAGTATCGTTCCCACGAGGATTAATCACTAAGTACCAAAATGAGCAATTTTAACTCTATTTAGTTGATCGATTAGTTGGTGATTGAGAGTACAAAATAAAAGAAAGACAATTAAATATGAATGCAGATGTTATGAAAGCAAATATGAGAAAAAACCCTAGGGATTAGATTTCACTTAAGAAATTCCGGATTGAATCACTTATCTATTCTAGCCCAATTTATTCCACATGATTGATAGTCGAGTTTCCCTAATTTAATTACTAGCCTCTTCCAAGGTCAAGCAATTTTATAATTAATTACTAATCCAATATATTCCTATATGAATTTAAGCAATTAATTATGCATTAAGATTTATGGAACTCAGTAAGACTACACAACTCATATGAATATATTCCTATTTCATATGCAAGTCATGGTTTTAATTATAGGATTGATACACATGCATCTCCTTCCGGTCTCAACATGTATATTGAAATCATTTAAAAGATGGCCAGTCAATCAAAAGCATTAAGAATAATAATTAAAACTCAATCATGAAGGAGAAATTCAAACTAGATTTAATAAGTTAAGATTCAATCCGTCATTTATAAGCTATGTCATCACCTTAGGAAAATGAAAATTTAGCTCATGATAAAATTAAAAACAACACCAAAATAAATTGACATTATATAAAGCTAGAATGAAATCCTCAGAAATACTGCATAAACTTGAATATTAAATTCTGAAACATAAATATACAACCAAAAGATGCATGAAAAATGAAGAAATCAAGCCGTCCATTTAGGAGGTAAAACCTTCCATGTAGGCGGCATGCAAAATGTAATACAATCCTAAGCCTTCCAAGATGGAGGCATGCAACAAGTAATACAATTCTAAGCCTTCCAAGATGGAGGCATGCAAAAATTGATACAAAGTATGAAATTAAATCTAGAAAGTAACACACTTTATTCAGAACTGTCAGAGAAAAGATCTCTCTGTGTCAGAGAAAGGCCTCTAATTGTCAGAGAAGGACCTTTGATTCTCTTCCTCTCTTCCCCATTTGAGCTTGGCATTGATCTCTATTTATAGGGGAAAAACATGTGCTACAGTACTGCTACAGTGTCCGGAGACTGCTACAGTGATCTGGCGGCTGCTACAGTGACTGTCAGCAAACAACTACAGTGTTCGGTGGCTCTACAGTGCTTCCGTCGCTACAGTGACTTCCATCCGCTATAGTGTCACTTCCTTCCGCTACAGTGTAACTTCCGTCCGCTACAGTCAACCATTTGCTACAGTGATCCTATTGCTACAGTACTTTCATTTTTTTATTTTTATTTTTTATTTTAAATGCTATTTATTCCAAAAACATTATTTATTTATCAATCACACCCAAATTTATTATATTAAACGCAAATATCGTCCATAAAATCATCATATAAGAGAAAATAAATATACAAATATTTTACTTATCAGCAATCATGATTATCATTGTAGGCATACAATGGGGTTGAAGCAAAAGGGCTCTTAATTACCACCATAAATGAAGAAGCATTGAACGTAACATCGGTTAGTTCATGATAATTCCACAAGTTCCTTCCTTTTCTAATATATATGATTTACTCTTCTCACCCTACAACAATTTATTAGTTATGCATAGTTGATAGTTACTTGATCCCATCATTTAGAAAAGGTCATTAATCTGATGAGACAAGTGTGGTTGGTTCCCATTTTCTCATTGGCCCCAAAGAAATTTGTTACGAAATTTATCAACATCGTTGACTACTACGATGAGGTGGAATAAAGATAAATAGTAGCATAAGATAAATGGCTAGAAGACTAAAGTTTTACTACGAGTAGAATTTTTCTTTTTTTGAGCAAGGCTTTAGCAATCATTTTCACTCTATCAGGTAGTAGAAAGTGGAAGGCACAACTAACGAGCTATTTGTTGAGGTGGTAAGCGGTTTTACTCCCATAAAGAGGAGAAAACAAGTTTAAATCTTGGGAAGTGCATTTGCTGAAAGATGTGAAACCCTTTAGGCCGTCAAGTCTTGGAAGGGAAAACCCTTGGTCAAATAAAATAGAAAGAAAATGAAACACCCAAATATTTCATTGGAAAAGAACCCATATTATTGAAACCACTTAAAACAAAAAATTCATGAAAAGCCTCTATTAAGACTTTTTTCACATGATCAACAGGGTCCTTATTGAACTTCAACAAAATCTTTGGCAAAGCACAGCTTTATGAGATTAATAGCTTTATTTTACATTGAGGAGTAAATCCGAAAGGCCTAGACAGGGTCACCTTGTCTCAAGCATCTCTTACTCCTAAAAAAAAGAACATGAATTCCACCATTCCTTTGTACTATCTTGCAAAGCGCTCGCGCGAACAGATATAAGAGTATTTAGAGATTCTATCGATTTTTTTTTTTTTTTTAAAAAAGAGGCTTAGAAGATGCCATCTTCTTGCTCCTACAAAAACTTATGAGGGAACTGCTTAGACTATTCGGGTTGGTGAAGTCAAGGAGGAGGTCGATGCATCGCGGTTCTCGAAGATTGTCGGAGTGGCTGTGGAGGTGTCGTTAGAGATAATCAGAACAACTGGATTTGTGGCTATACATGCAAACTAATCAAAATGTTCCACCTGCTATTGCTAAGATGATATGAATAATTCATGGTTTACATTTAAATGTTGGTCTAGAGGTTTTATGTTTATTTATCTTTTTTCTGATTTTATAACTGCCATTAACATGTTGACCAGGGTTGTGATTATAATTACCCCTTTAGAAATATTGTAGATGAGGCGAGATTACTCCTTTGTAGGGAATGACATATTGAGATAAGCTACTTATTTCAAGAGAATATCTCCCTGGCGGATCAACTTGCCAAGGAGTCTCATGGGATTACGGGGAATTACTGTGTCTTTGATCATTCCATCTTTCAAAAGCTAGTCTTCTTGATTCTTTTAGATGAACTAGATGATAGATTGTTAATGGTATTTAGTTTTTAACTCAAAAAGGGACGCTTTAGAATACCTCCCGCTTTCAAGATGAAAAGGTAATTCTATAAATATTAGTAGTTATGATGCTCTTATAAATCCAAAAATAATTGAAAATTAAATATTATTAAATTATGATAATGACAAAAGTATGTAAATTAAATAATTACCAATCTGGATTTTATGTAAACAGTACTAAACATTGCTTAAGTTAGCTTCAAATGATTCTTTATTTCTCCTCCCCACTAGCTAACTAATGAATTGTTGTCCTGTTTTGATGACCACTGTTGTCGAATTTTAAACAATATAATCTGATACCTTGTCTTGGATCGAAAATCTCCTTGATTATGTTGTTGGGTAAAACTTTTGTGCTACACATTATAATTAAAATATTCATGCTTGGTCCATCGCACTATCTCTTATGGAAATGGGACATAAGGGTAAATCTGAATTACCCTTCAGTAAGAATTGAACCTTTTGACTGTCTCATTTGATGAAATATAATAATTTATCGAACCATGAATGACCGATAGTCTATATATAGGGTCATGAAATTGATAATAATTCTTCAATTTGTTTATATTTTAATGCAATTTGTGGAACATGTTCATAAGAATTGATTGAACAATCAATTAGAGGGAAAAATCCAACAAAATAATCACTAATTTTTCTCTCTATTATTGGCATTGCTGGCCGATTAACTATCTCCTCACAGACATTAGTGGACGCTGTACACAATTGAGTATGCCCTAAAAAGTTTATATTGTCAATGCTTTTCTTATTGATTTAATTGTCCCTTGGAAAGGAGAAGATAAAACATAATCAAAGCAGAAGAATCAGCACTTTAATTATCTTGTTAGCATGGAAAGAGACACAATAAATAGAATAGATATGATAAGCTCTTCAAGATCTGCTTTCATGGTTCAAATCTGTCCTTTTTCTAATCTTTCTTGATCATAAAAAGTACAAAAGGCTCATAAATAGTCAATGGAGGAAGGTCTGTAAATTTGTATATGGACATAAAATGTTCATACAAGAAACCCCAATCTTGATTTTTTTTTGGTTCAGATTTCACTACACCTCTGGGCCCTCATTTTTTAATGAAGTTTTTGGTTGATTTTGTTTCTGATGGGCACTTGAGTGTGATGAGGAACCCCATCCCAAAATGACAAGGAGACGCCTAGAACAGTCAACAACCTGACTTTGTTACCAATTGATTGGTACCTTAGGGGATGGGAAGCATTACAACAAAGGCTACATGTTGAGGTGAGAAAATCAACCCATTTAATTAAATACCCGATTGACAATCCTATATTATAAGACTAAATATCCCATACTACCAAATCTCTGTCAATTTTCAGACTTCATTAAGATTTCAGTGTTTCAGATTCGATATAAGGATGATCAACTAGGGGTAATCCCAATGGAACGGTTTATGAGGCTTTTGGCTGCTCCTCCCCACGAAGAAATTAGTTGAGCGACGTTCCAGCCATCGTTTATATTGTGTGTGTGTGTCTATAAATAAATAAATATATATATATATATATAATTTTTATTCAATCAAATATATAAAAATAAGAAAATTTATCGTTTTTCATATATATATATATATATAGCATACCAAATATAATTTCATGTTGCAAGATTTGTTCCACATTCTGTTCCCTCATCAACTTCCTTTTCTAGTTACCAAAACAAGCCGACTTTGAGATTTGGGGGTTGAAGCTAATAGGCTTAGAACCTATGATTTTGCAAAACTAATGTATATATAAATAGTTTGTATATGATATCAGGAAAATTTCGAAAAGGATTGATTAAAGCTCAGGATGTTCAATCTAATTAAGAATCAGTTGGCAGATATTCTAATGAGGGCATTGAGTAGTAGCAGCATTTCCAGGACGGGATTGATTGATTTATTTGATTCCGACAACAGTTTAAAAAATAATTTACATTATGTATAAGTCATAAATAGTGCGACTTGCCAGAGCTTCTATATTGTATAAACTCCCTCCGGTCCTTAATATAGGATCTAACTGAAAATTGATCATGGTCCTAAATATAAGGTCTATTTCTCATATTTGTCAATCTTTTACCAATTTACCCTATTGATGTTCACTCAACCATAATCAAGTAAAAGAGAGATAAAGGGAATTAAAAAAGAATGATTAGGATGTTTTAGAAAAAAAACATATTATATTAACTAACTTAGCTGATTTCCTTAATATAATCAAATTATATAAATATATCTTACATAAATGATTGGAGGGAGTAATATATAGATGATAGGTTATGTTGGAATATTTTAAAATTTAGAGATGTGTTTTTTTATAAAATCATATTCCTTAAATTAAGGGATTTATTTGAAGAGTTGTGTAAGGAGTTATAATACTAAAAGTCACTAAGGTTATGTCTGTTCAGTTTCTAGAAACACATGTGAAAGGTTATAGTCAGAGATGTTGCAGCCACTACTTGATGAAAAGTTGTGTTGTTTATGAGAGAACTCTACATAATATAAAGGTATAACTTTTCATATATCTGTTCATGAATTAGCATAAGAGATTCATGAATTTAACGAATCGTTATGACTTTTAATTAAAGAGGTGTTGCTTCAAGAGGCACCACTTTATGACCTATAAATACCCAACACCATCAATCATTCTGACACATAAGAAATCACACAACAATAGATCAAACTCATTGCCTTTATCCTATAATGCACACAAAGATAAAGTCAAATTATCATTTTGTAAAAGCCATTATTGTCTTGCTTGAGTATTGAAGTGCAATCCATACTCAAGAGTATTCGTTTTATCCTACAGGAAATTCTCCTGTCAATCCAACTTGCACTTATAAGATAGGTATAGGTGAGGGCAAATTAAGCATAAAGGATAGTGCTGCCCACACCTTGAAGACATTGTACACTACTTTCTTCGTCATCTCTTATTCTTATACTCTTCAGAGATCCAGCCCCTCCAACAATCTTTAGGCTTAACTTGAATCCAATGGCATCTTTGAGGGAGTTGACTATAAATTTTGTCAAGTTAGAATGATTTGATGGTAGTAACTTCCTAAGATGGCAAAAGAAGATGAAGTTTCTCTTGACAACGCTGAATGTTGCATATGTTCTTACATTCCCAAACCCCAAGGAGAAGAAGAGACTATGGCTCAAATCAAAGAGAGACAAAAATGGGAGAATGATGACATCATCAGCACAACGCATATCCTCAATGGGCTCGGTGATGCTCTCTTTAATGTGTATCAAGACTCAGCCTCTGCAAAAGAAATATGGGATGAACTAGAAGCAAAATACATGGAAGAGGATGCCACAAGTAAGAAGTTTCTTGTTTCTTGTTTTAATAACTATAAAATGATTGATGGAAGATCTATCATGGAGCAATTGCATGAAATAGAACATATTGTGAGTTATATTAAACAATATAAAATAAATATGGATGAATTTTTTTATTGTCCCTTCAATTATAGACAAACTTCCTCCTTCATGGAAAAACTTCAAAAAGAGTCTTAAACATAAAGAGGAAGATATTTCTTTTGAGCAGTTGGGGAACTATCTTCGTTTGGAAGAAGAATCAAGAAATCAGGATGATGCTAAAGATACCAATGCTCATGAGAAAGTCCATAAGGTGGAGGAATGATAGTCTCACAAGAAGGTTACAAGAATAAAAGGAAGAAAGGCAATTGCTATTTTTGTGGAAAGTGTTGTCATTATAAGAATGAGTGTCATCTCTTGAAAAAGAAGAAAGAGTATAGTTCTTCCACAAAAGGTGACAATCTTGTGGTAGTAATTTTTGAGATCCACCTAGTTGACAATGATGAGTTATGGTGGGAAGACTCTGGTGCAACTCCCAAGTGTGCAAAAACAAGAACTTCTTCAAGACTGTAAAAGAAAAAGAAGGTGACTTGCTTTACATGGGAAATTCTTCAATTGTTCAAGTGAAGGGAAAATGGACTGTGGAAATTGAATTCACTTCAGGGAAAACTCTTACTTTAAGAGATGTCTATTATATACCAGAAGTTAGAAAGAATTTAATTTTGGTACCCTTTAATAAGTTTGGGTTTAAGTATGTATTTAAGGGAGACAAGTTTGTTCTCACTAAGGGTGGAATATTTGTAGGCCAGGTTTATTTTTTGTGAGAACATGTTCAAGTGTAATGTTGTTAAAGTTAATAATAATATTTACAATTATGCTTATATTGTTGATTCTTATGATTTATGGCATTATCGTTTGGGTCATGTTAATTTTGGTAAATTAAATGATATGATGAATCTAGAATTGATTCCAAAGACTACTATTAACCATGAGTTTTGCACTACATGCATGTTAACTAAAATAACAAGGTATCCTTTCCCTAAAGTAGAAATAAGTTCTAAATTATTAGAATTAATTCATTCTAATGTTTGTGATTTGCGTGGTTGGCCCACTTTAGGTGGTAAAAAAATATTTTGTGACTTTCATTGATGATTGCACTAGATTTTGTTATGTTTATTTAATGCATTCAAAGGATGAAGTCTTAGACAAATATAAGATCTTCAAAACTAAAGTATGACTTCAATGTGAAACCTTTATTAAGTGCTTAAAGACAGATAGAGGGGGAGAATATTATGATAAAAAATATTTTGAATCTGTTGGAATAATACATCAAGTAACTGTCCCTTATTCCCCACAACAAAATGGTATAGCATAATGGAAAAATAGGGTTATGGTAGAAATGGTAAATGCTATGTTATCTTACTCTGGTCTGACTAGTGGATATTGGGGAGAAGCATTGCTAACTGCATGTCATATATAAATAGAGTTCCTAATAAAAGAAACAAGATAACCCCATATGAATTATGGGTGAAAAGAAAAGCCAATCTCTATTACTTTATAGAGTTTGTGGATATAGGGCAATAGTTAAAGTTCCAAAACCTAAAAGAAAGAAATTGGGAGAAAGAGGAATTGAATGCATCTTCTTGGGATATGCTGAAAATAGTTAGGCATATACATTTTTGGTAATTGAACCAAATGATTCATACCCTATCAATAAGGTTATTGGGTCAAGGGATGCAATTTTTCAAGAAGAAATGTTTAACTCAATCCTGAAGTCCAATGACACTTCTCATTCCAATAAAGAGTCAAATCTAGATAAGAATGTTTTAAGTGATAATACTCTAGAACAAATATAACTTAGAAGAAGTAAAAGGGCTAGAAAGGCAAAAACCTATGGTTCTGATTTCTTCATGTTTCTTGTTGAGGGGACTAGAGAAGAGATTGAAAATTATTCACCTGTTTATTTTAATTTAGAAAATGACCCTAAAACATCTAAGAGGCTATGAAGTTTCAAGATGCAGCCTTTTGGAAAGAGCCCATACAAGATGAATTGGATTCAATAATGGGAAATAAAACTTGGAAACTAGTAGACCTCCCTCCTAGTTCTAAACCCATTGGTTGTAAATGGATTGTCAAAAGGAAATTAAAGGTAGATGTATCTATAGATAAATTTAAGGCTAGCTTAGTTGCTAAGGGCTTTACACAAAAAGAAGAAATTGATTATTTTGATACATACGCACTGGTTGCAAGAATTTCCACTATTAGAGTGCTTATAGCACTTGCTTCTATATACAATCTTGTTATCCATCAAATGGATGTTAAAACAACTTTCCTTAAAGGAGATTTGGAAGACGAGGTGTATATGACACAACCGTAAGGGTTTGTGGTTCTTGGTCAAGAACACAAAGTGTGTAAATTAATTAAGTCTCTTTATAGACTTAAGCAAGCCCCTAAGCAATGGCATAAAAAGTTTGATGAAGTAGTTCTAGCAAATGGGTATACAATCAATGAATTTCACAAATGTGTTTATATTAAGTTTCATAATGGAAAATGTGTCATTATTTGTTTATATGTAGATGACATGTTAATTTTTGATACTGATCTAGATGAAGTAAATAAAACAAAGAAATTACTGTATGATAACTTTGACATGAAAGATATGGGAAAGGCAAATGTCATACTAGGAATCAAGATTATTAGAGATAACAATTGTCTTGAGCTTTCCCAGTCTCATTACATTGAGAAAATATTAAAGAAATTTGATTGTTATGATTGTTGTCCTATTTCTATTCCATTTGATTCTAGTATGAATCTAGTACCAAATAATGGTTGTCCTATGAGACAACATGAATATTCAAAGATGATTGGATGCTTGATGTAAGTTATGACATGTACAAGACCAGACATAGCATATGTTGTGGGAAGATTAAGTAGATACACAAGCAATCCAAGTATAACATACTAGCATGCTGTGGAAAAAGTGTTGAAGTACTTAAAAGGAATAATTAACTATAGTTTAACCTATAGTGGTGATCCTTCAATTTTACAAGCATATATAGATGCTAGTTGGATAACTTACTCAGAGGATCATGCATCCACAAGTGGATGGGTCTACACCCTTGGTGGGGGTGCTATTTCATGGGGGTTAAAGAAACAGACCTGTATAGTATATTCTACTATGGACTCTGAGTTTATAGCATTAGCTACAAGTAGTAAGAAAGCGGAATGGTTAAGAAACTTGTTGCTTGAAATTCTTTTATGGTCCAACCCAATGGCACCAATATCTATTCATTGTGATAGTCAATCTGCTCTTGCAAGGGATTATAGTCAAGTTTATACTGGAAAGTCGCGATATATTGGCCTAAGACATAGCTATGTGAAATATTTGATTTTGAATGGAGTAATTTTCATTAGTTATATAAGATCTGAATTGAATCTTACAGATCCTTTGATGAAAGGTCTGACAAGAGATTTGATGTCAAAAACATCAAAAGGACATCAAAAGGGATAGGGTTGAAGCCTTATAAATTTTGATCACCAATAGTGGAAACCCAACTGACACTTAACCATCATATCAATCTTGAGTTCAATGGTGAAGGCACACTATCAGAGTGATTGCAAGTACTTGACTTTTAATACATCCCAAGTTGAAAAATACTTGGTAACCATGAGACTAGAAGGGGGTAGGTTGAGCCTTAAATTAGCTCTTAATGGACCTATAAGCATATATTTGCTAGAGCATTTATCACGGTGATACTCTTGATGAAGTCTACCTATATGAGAATGAAGTGAGGCCACTTCTAAGAGTCTAAGGGCTTGATTCTGAAAAGTTCTCATGAAAAGGATACAGACATAAGGCCATGAATAAATGTGTCATTTAAAGTGGCATACAATAGCTTGAGATCTCATGTGTAGCTCATGCACATCTATTCATATGTTGGAAAATAGCTTAGTCCATCCTTGGTGGATTAGGCCCAAGCCCAATATGATTGGGGTCAAAGTATAAATAATATAAAAGTTTTGATGGATATATGTAATATTTTCTAAATTATTATGAGTCATATTATTTGACCGATAGAATATAACTCTATAAGTGGTATTGTTCCACCGATATAATATATCTTTCAATTGAAAGGATATTTTGTCTCTCTAATGGAAGGATAAGCTAGTAGAGAGGAAAGGGTGCGTAGAACACTATAAATAGGCATAAGGGATTCAGTTGCTCTGCCAAACTAACTCCTTATTGTCTCTACTATATTTTTCTGTTCTTCCTGCTGGTAGTATATTTGCTGTGCGTCATAATCGCTTCTGCAAATGTGATCCGATTAGTGTAGGTACAAAAGATTAATGGTCGCACTTCAGGTATGCCCAATTATTCTTACATATGGGATAATTAGTTCAAAGTTTAGTCTACCATATTATTTCGGATGGTCGAAACCATGTCTTACTTAGGTAAAGGTTCAAATTCTCGAGATACCTTTACTGACAACATAAGATTTCCAAAGTGATAAGAGTTTGTGATCATTTTAAAATAGTAGGGGATTGTTGGAATATTTTAAAATGAAGAGATGTCTTTTTTTACAAAGTCATGCATGTTCATTAAATTAAGGGATTTATATGAAGAGTTGTGGAAGGAGTTACAACACTAAAAGTCATCAAGGTTATGTCTGTTCAGTTTCTAGAGACACATGTGAAAGGTTATAGCAAAGATGTGGCAGCCACCACTTGGTGAAAAGTTGTGTTGTGTTTATGAGAAAACTCAACATAACATAAGGGTGTAACTCTTCATATGTCTGTTCATGATTCAGCATATGAGATTCATAAATTTAACGAATTGTTATGACTTTTAATTGAAGAGGTATTGCTTTAAAAGGCACCACTCTAATTAGGCACCACTTCAAGGAGGTACCACTTCAATGAGGCACCACTTCATGACCTATAAATACCTAGCACCATCAATCATTCTGACACATTAGAAATCACACAACAAGACATCAAACTCATTGCCTTTGTCTTGAGTGCACACAAATATAAAGTCAAATTATCATTTTGCAAAAGTCATTGTTGTCTTACTTGAGAATTGGGAGAGCAATCCATTCTCAAGGATTTTTGTTGTATCCTGCAGAAAATTTGCTCGTCAATCCAACTTGCATCATATAAGATAGGTATAGGTGGGGGTGAATTAAGCTTAAAGGAAAGTGTTGCCCATGCCTTCAAGACATTGTGCACTACTTTCTTCTTCATATCTTATTTTTGTACTCTTCAAAGATAACAGGTTATCCTAGATCTGAATGCATTATCTTTCTCATGTCAATGGATAATAGCTAATTCAATCATTGAAATTTAACTTGAAAGCCAAAATGTTTGTTCACCTTCAAAGATATAAATTGACGCAAATGAGTAAGTTTTTGGTGAAAAATATTTAGATAAGTTGGGATCCGGGATTTACTAGGGTTAGGTCATATTTTAAGGCTCAAAGAATGCATACAAACATATTTACAAACCCATGTTCTTTTAAGGTATGAGTCACATCCTTACTAACTAAACTAGTCTTCATTGACTACATGTAATTAACTTACATGTTCTGAGAGTAAGCATAGAAAATTTAATTAAATCTGCTTTGCTTAATTATAATGGAGGTAACAAATTAAGAATAGTAAGTAGTACAAGGTAGGATAAAAATAATGCAATCCAGCATCTTTAGCTAAATTATTGTTTATGTTGGGTGGTTTAATCAAAAATCAAATCTTTCCCTCTTTAATTTAAAGTATATTATTCCATATCCGTGGTAGAATAAGTCCAAAAACATGTTGGTTATAAAAAAGTGTATATATTATATAATTAATATCTCAATTATCTGAGCTCAGAGAAAATAATAAACAGTTGATAGACAGTAATAAGCAATAACTTTACAACTGTCTGATTCTTTATATATAATAATACCTAAACAAGATTGATATACAAATTGAAAAAGCTAGTCAACTTCATTTGAGTTGTTAGGAAATTAACAAAAAATAACATAAAAATGTAGGACAAAGTTAAAGAAAAATTTGTTCAAAAATCAAATTGTGACAAATTTTGCTACACACTACCATTTTGTGGCGTTTAAAAATTTTTGTGATGGATTTTGTGAAATACTGTAAAACATTTTCCATTTTGTTATAGTGATAATTGCAATGATCATAAGTTCATGGGAGAACTAGAACCCAACACTAGTAGTTGAAGTTGAAGATCTCAAGGACTTATAAAACTCCTCTTTCAAAGAAACCCACATGATGTGGGATTCACGACAATAACATATATGAATTGAAACTTTTTCTTCTTCTTTTTTTTCCATAAGTAAAACCTATCAATACAGCAGCTGGTTGCAGCTAATATTAGGCCAAGAGATGTTACATGTGAAAAGAGTAATTATGAATAAATTTGCAAGTTTTTAAGAACTCGTACGTTTAACAACCAGAATTACTTGCTTCAAAAGCTAGTTGTTTTTTTAATCAAAGTCAAATTCACATTTGCATTTTACCAAATATTTCATCCAACAGGTAAAACATTTGTCTGCTCCGTGGCGCGTGCTATTAGTTCATGGGGCGGCTGCTCGTTTTCATTAATTTATTTTATGAATCTCTATTTATAGTATGCTAAATAGTGTAATATTTTTTACCTGACCAAAAAAGAAAATATAATATTTTTTATACTCTAAAATATTACTATATCAACCCGTGTGTGTTTGAGGCATAAATTATATATATATATATATATATATATATATATATATATATATATGTGTGTAATAAGCTGCTTAAAGTAGGGATGAGCAAATTAGAACCGAAACCAAAAACCAAATCGAACTGAACTCAATTCAGTTTTTTCGGTTCAGTTAATTCAATTTTTGGTTAAAAATTTGGCTTTTATTTTTTAAGAATTTTGGTTTTGGTTTTCAGTTTGGTTATTTAAAAAGTAATTCGGCTAAAACCGAAATATATATAATATATTTATATTTAATATATACTATTTAATAATTGTATTTTTTATAATTAAATATGTTTAGATTTTGAATTATATTAGATAAAATATATAGATATTTTAAATATATTTGATTTATTTTCCCTCTAAATCTAATCTTGAAAATAAAAAGCAATATTTCTGCAAAATGTATTCATATATCTTTTATTTTGTAAATAATAAATAAAAAAATCGGTTAATTCAATTATTAACCGAAACAAACCAAAATATTTCAGTTAGTTCAGTTATTCGGTTTCATCTTGGTGCTCAAAATTAGCTTTATTCAGTTTTTCGATTATTTTTGTTATCATGCTCACCCCTAGCTTGAAGTATTAATAACAGTAGTTAATGATAGGATAAGAAATGCATTAAAAAAAAATTCTATATATCATAATTTGATTGAAAAATAAGTTTTCTAACATAATTTTTTTTTCTATCTACAAATTGAACCTTTGACCTTGCTTAAGGGAATAATATAGTGTCGTCTCTTCATTAATTTACCCCAGCCTCCAATGATTATATAGTTTTAAGGCACAAGAGACTATTGTTCCCCTTCTCAAAAGAATTTCATTTCGATATATCTATAATTTTTTTTTTATATTTAGTGAATGTTATTGGGTGACGCCCATGAGTGCAGATGCTATCATACTAATTAGGAAAATGCCACAACAAAATCCTTCATATTCAATATGAAAGGCATTTTTTTAAATATTTTATTTGTCTTAAGCAGTGGTTAGCTAGTTAGTGGACATCAGGATATCCTTAACTTTCACTAAGCTTTTAAATAATAATTATTGCTGTTCATGGACGATTTTAATAGTAGAGTGTGTGTGTGTGTGTGTGTGTGTTTGTGTGTGTTTTGCAAGAGTCAAAATCAAATAATTCATGTTCGTAGTCTAGTAATTAGCCATCAATCTTTAGCTTTAGGGTTCATTGATTGGAAAAGCTTTCACTTTGATTAAGGTTTTCTGTCCTGTTTTGGGCCCTTCAGGTGTATAGAGGGTTTGCGTTTATGTTTAATTAAGAAATAAGCTGACCTTAAATTAGCTTTAGGGCTCATCGAATTGTAAAGCTTTCCCTTTTTGAGCGAATATTATTTACTCAAATTTCTTAGCCACACGACTCATTTTTTTTGTAGAATATATAAAATTAGATATGAATAGTATATAGGGTTAATACAACATTTCATCCTTATAGTTTGTCTTCATTTTGGTGTAGGTCTATATAGTTTCAAGCCGTAAGTTTTAATCTCCCAAGTTTCTTTTTGTTTAAAACCGTTATTCCCTGAAGTTTAATAAGAACCATGAACATTTTGCCCTTTGAGAGACTAAGAACATTTTGCTCTTTGAGATACTAAGATCTATGGTTTGAAATTATAAAGAATAAAACTAAAATGAGAATAAACTATAAAGAACAAAAATTGTATTAACCATAGCATATATCATAGCCAATAACATATGCACTCACGAATATTGCAACGTGCTTTCAAATTTTAAATTGTAGATTTGTATATATTAATTAATTTGTACATTCTCCAGCAAAAGAAGTGTATATTTGCGACAAAAAACCAGTGTTGCCTTGCGGTCAAAGTGTAAAAACATAGCATAATTGATGTTAAAATGTCTATATTGCTTAAACATGTTGAAAAGTTTCGTAGTATTTTGTGGTTAGAAAATTTCAATGTTAATCTTCTAATCGTTATGATATATTTGGAAAGCATGGAGAAGAAATATTGGATAAATGAACCCCAACATATGTCTAATTAGAACTATTTTCTTGTTGGTTAAAAAAAAAATAGAACTGTTTTCTTTTTTCTAAACTATAACGTTTTTTCTAACCAATAAAAAATTACAAATACTTCTTTCTACCTTTTGTATTCATTTATGTTTTCCCCCTTGGATCTTTTTGATCTGGCTCGCTTCCATTAATCAACAAAAGATGTTCCCCTCAAAAGCGACCAAAATTATAAGTTTGCATATATGGATAAAGAAATTTAAGTGAAGGACAGAGCGTCATCCTTTAAGTAAATAAGTTGTAAATATTGGTTCAAACTTTAAATTAATGTTAGAATCGGATCGGATCAGAAACCGACCGTGTCTGGTTTGAAACACCTCCAAAATTATTGAAGTGTTTCCTATTTATTATCTTGTAGAATTAATCCTGAGAAATGACTCCGCTGAAGTTGCTCAACTGATTCTAAATAAGGTTTCATTGACCCATGAAGATTGGGTAGTGACAAATCCTAAATTTAATATATTTTATTACACCTTATTAATTTATTTTGGAGACTATTTTAGGCTAGTTTGGATTTATTAGATAATATTTGGATTGTTAGCCAAGTCTAGGAAATAATATAAACTTGAATTGATTATGAGATTATTGGGCTTAAATTGTTAATATTTTGATTTCTATCTTGTAATTAAATAATATTTTTAAATATATGATAGATCACGATCTTATTTAATTCTTGTAGATCAAGGAAATACATATTATTAAATCCTAAGGTGCAGAATTAATCTGAGAAGTTTGAAGAAAATCCAATGACTGAGTTTGAATGGGCTAATTAAATTCGAATTAGCTCAAATTCTACACCCAAAGCTCTCTCATTCCCCTATAAAAATTAACCTAGCCGCATGGAATGAAAGACGCTCTCCTTTGAGAGCCAACGCTCACGGTTTCTATTCCTTGGCATCATCCACTCCATTCCAATTCTTTGGCCACAGACCCGTAACCATAACCACGTCATTCACCATTCCATATCTCTCCTCTTCATTAATAATTTCCTCCTGACCATCATCCTCCATTCAACGCACCCAATACCCACGGTCCCACCAATTTAACACCTCCAAGTAATCATCATCTCTATTACTAACATATCTCATGCCTGTGGTTTCTAAGAAATTTGGAGAAGGAGTCGCTTTAATGGAAGCTTGAGCTTATTAGGAGGTAATTTGGGAGGAGCATGGAGAAAGTTAGAGCACTTACTCTTGAAGACTACAAGGGAGTGTTTTTCCTTTTTATCAATTTATTTCAAGACTTGAGATTATTTATTTTTAAATAATTTTGAGTTGTATCACTTGAGAACAATCTAGTTTTAGATTGTAGAATTGTAGACATATCTCTTTTGAATTGGATTGGTATTTGAAATGTTTTGCATTTAAGACATTTGCTAGAATTTTTGTTTACAAACCTTTAGATTGTCAATTGAATTATTAATTGAGTTTTCATTATTAATTTAATTGTTAATTTGGTTTTTCCTCTTGATTGTTTAATTGAGTTAGTTAATTGTCTAGTTGTTTAATTAGACAATTGTAAACATGATCTCCATAATTTATTTGAAATTATTAGGATTGGTTTTTAATGAGTTTAATTAATTAACGCTTACATCATTTTCTAGTGAAGTAAGTGTTATTGAATTTGAGGGTTTCCCATGTTTCAATTAGGTGATTAAATTTATTAATTTCTCTCTTTTATCAATCTCCATTTGTTCTAATTAATTAATTTGGGCTAAGAAAGCTAATTCCTTGCAAATCCTAAGTTGTTCCTTTCATTGTATTTGAAAAAAACTTTTGTTATCTTTTCTTATTTGATTTTCTTAGATATTACGGAGTAGTTCATTTCTTTTCCTTAGGATTTTAATTTCCCTTTTCATAAGAAAAATCCCCAAAAAATTGCATTTGCATTCATTTAGGTTAGTTTCATTCTCATATAGATTTGAGAGTCATTTGCATCTTGCATTTTGTTACACCCTTATCTCATTTTAACCTTTTCTAGAGTATTTGCGGAAAACGATATGTAGTTCGGTGTGCAACACAGGAATAACATAAATATACTGATAATATGTGCATAATTACATAAAATTTCCATAAGGGTTTGTATATGATACTTACGATTAAGGTAGCCCACAAGGCTACTAAGGTGTCTAAATCCATCTAGTGAAACAAAGACTTCTTCCCGTCTTTGCTCCACCACTACAACCCTCTCTCGTGCAGTTGTCTTCTCTGATTTCCACGTACCTTCGGTATTCATCTATCTAAATTGTTGGTAGGGGAGGGTGAGATTTGAGAGAATCTTAGTAGGAAAAAAGTACCAATATGCATGCAAGATAAGTTCTTAATGCATGGCACGCTTGCATTACATAACTTATGCTCACATAATGACATATCTGCGTGCTCAATGTTTCAAATAACATACTTATGGCCATAGCATAAATAGAAATAGAGCTTCAATCATTCATATATGTTTTACATAATCAAGCAAAGCAATAACATGCATCAATACACCAGCACAAATATCAAATACACGCAGAAGAGGTAAGTTCCCTACCTTAGACCTTTTCCACCTCGAACCGTGTGCTTCGATTCGCATGCCAATCCCTCAGGCTTTCAACTTGGTCCTAAAACGTCAAATGTACCAGTTTAGACACTTCCATAATGTTTCTGGTGGTTATATGTGTTAGGATTGGCAGCCACAGCAAAAGAATTTTAAAATTTTACTAATCCTAATCGAGGATCTATCAATGGCATTTAAATCGAGTTAGAAAGATTCGTACATTTTTCAACTTATGGTTTTCACGATCTCTAGAAGCCAACACCTTAGGCCTTCTCCCTCTATCGGTATCCACACGAATGCTCTCCAGCAGAGACTGCATGCTAGCACCTCCAAATGTCTCCTAGGGTTTTCCTTGAGGCTCTGAATTCTCATGTGCGTATGAGTATATCTGCTCTATCAAGTTTATAACCTACAAGGGCTATATTCAAATTTCAAAATTAATCATCATTAATTTTGAAATTAATCAACAATTAATTATCTTGATGAGCTAATTAAATAAATTCAGTTTAAATTAAATATGTCCAACATTTTTAATTTAACCTATTTATTTAATTCAAATAAAGAGCCATTAGATTTAATTTATCTTCATAAATTAAATATGAGATACTATATCTCTATCATGTTAGTTATTAAATTTAATATATCTTAATAAATTAAATTTAAAACTAACACAATATAATAATATCATATAATATATATACATATATATATATATATATATATATAATATGTATTTCAAAAATATATATCTATATAATATTATTAACGAGTTTTATATTATATATAATATAAAATTCGTTAATAATATTATATAGATATATATTTTCGTGTTATATATATATATATATAATTCGTCCATCCTAAATTAAACATTATCTCGTGTTGGGTCATTTTTGTGTGCAACCCTGTAGGCCCATATGAAGTTGGCAGTGGACCAATAACTGTACTAACCCAAAAGTCGCAAGCGGGCTCTAGCAAGACATTACGACTACCCAATTTATATGAGGATCGTTATCACGATGCAATCTATCATACAACCATGTCACATCCCTTTTGTCACACGATATATTGATCAAGGATAAGTCATGAATAATGTCATCCTCTTGTTCCTGACCATTACTTTTTTTATTCTTGAGTAGCCTGACAATAGAAATGGAAACTCCTTTCCATTGTAATATGGCCATACATTTCTTAGACTCACTTATCGAGGGGCCCAATAATATCTTTCACTACTACAAAATGGTTGAAAGGTGGCGCACATTTTGTGGCACTTCTACAGCTGCCCCCTTTTCTTTTGTTTTCTTTTTTTATTTAATTTTTT
Organism: Inga laurina; assembly: GCA_963855925.1. NCBI lineage: Eukaryota > Viridiplantae > Streptophyta > Magnoliopsida > Fabales > Fabaceae > Inga > Inga laurina. The sequence continues at coordinate 54,203,338 of OY979707.1, read as the reverse complement.
TAAAATTTTGGGGACCAGCTGTGGCGCCTGGTCCACCAGGCGCCACAGCTGGTGGGGCCAACTGTGGCGCCTGTCAGGGCAGGCGCCACAGTTGGCCCAATTGACCTAGCTGTGGACCAGGCGCCACAGCTGGTATGCACCCAAGGGTAGCGCTTGCCTTGGCAAGGGCCACCCTTGGTCTCCAAAATTTAAAAAAAAATAGAAAAAGAAAAGAAAAAAGGCAGCTATGGCACTTCTTTAAAGAAATGCCACAATTGGTTGGATGTGAATTTTCAATTCTCCCGCCAATCAGATTTCCCTTATTTAACTTTACTTTTTATCTTTTCCCTCCCTTTTACCTTTTTATTCCCTCTTCCTCAGCTCGCGTTGATGCCCCTCCCCCTGTAAAAGATATCATTTTCTCTTGCACAACAAACACACACACTCGTCTTCTTCATTAAATTCTCTTGTCCCTTTTTCCATTTTTTTTCGTCCGTCCCCACTTCTCTCCCTAGTTGTTTCCTTTTCTTCATACTCTTTGTCTCTCTTCCTCTTTTGAACCCCACTACATTCCACAGCTCACATTTGCTCATCCTCGTCACTCAAGATAGCGTCACCAATGTGGTCCCCCACTTCTTGCGCTGGTTAATTAATAGATTTGTAAGAAGAAGAATGTTTCATTCTAGCTTGCTTTGTTTAATTTTTTTTAGTCAAGATAAACTGTCATATAACGTTTGCTTTTCTGTTCCTAATTTAATAGGAAAGAGTGAAAACCTAGCTTGTTTCGTTTGCCTTTTTGCTTTGTTTAAATTTTTTGGCCGACAAGCTTGCGTTTTTTAGTAATCTTTTAATTTACTTAATTAGTTGTTGATGTACTGTGTTCACATATCAAGTTATTGTATTGTGATATTTTTTATGTTAGCTTTGGAGAGTATTAATGTAAGAACATTATTGTTGGGGAAATGACAATAAATATATTATTTTGTAATAACATTTTTGTTGGGGAACTTGAATTTTAAATGTGAAAATCATATATATATAATAGGTTGAAATATAAAAAAGAGCCACAAGAAAGAAAGAAATATTTTTTTTAAAAAAAATAAAGGGACCCTACTGTGACCCTTGTTAGAGGAAGTGCCATAGGAGGGGGGGTCTCCTGTGGCGCTTGCTGACGTAAGCACCACAGTAGGTCCCGCCTCCTGTGGCACTTCCTCCACCAAGCACCACAGGAGGGTATTTTTTAAAAAAAAAAATTTAAAATGTTGTGGCGCTTCCAAGCGCCACAGCTTTTTTTAATAGCGTCCAGATATGTGGCACTTCTCTAGCGCCATAGCTAATACAATTATAAGCGCCACAACTTTACTTTTTTGTAGTAGTGTTTCTACTAATGTGAGGGACAAATTCCATCTTGATCATTCATATTCCTCTACATGAAAAACCACTAAGCCCGATCATAGCCTTTATCATCACCCGGTCAAAAGTGACTTTTGACTAGCAACTCTCATGTAGGAATCCATGATGACCTCAAGTCTAAGGCATTGTGACGTGGTTATACATGAGAAAAGCTTATGACTTGATCCATGTATCTTTCTTATAGTGGGTCGGTCTAGCACCTTATACTCTTACAAGTGCCTAAGACTTTGATTCGTATCTCCATATCTTATCAAAGTCATACTAGTCTTGTTTCATCTCTGCTCCCGCATAGATGACCGACAGGGACATTTCAGAACAATCTCCATGAATTATTCAAGGATACAATTATCACAGTTAACATGCAAATAATATGATAACAAAATGGAGAAATTTCATTAAAATAATAATGTTCGAAGTACAATTATTGGCCCTTATGGCACAATTTCCAACAATACGAGTCTATCATAAAAATTTACCAAAATGCCTGGGGACCCGATCTGGCCCGCTGTACTCGGTCTGACTGTACTTTTCCCAAAATTTTGCATGGGCTATTCATACATATTTCTACCCAAGGAATCTATTTTCAGACTCGGAATTATCAAATTCGCTGCCAAAAGATGAAATTGCTTTTAGCAGCCCTTATTTCATTGTTTTATGGGTGTTTTCGTAATAATGTTTTTTCGGGCTTTTCCGAAAAAGTGACCAACTGTAACCCCACCTAATTTTTCCTCCTAAACTCAATGGAACCATCAAATCATTAAAAATCCAACTCTAACCCTCAGATCTAGCCCTGGCCGAAATTCTCAGTTCCCCAAAACAAATTGATGTTTTTCGGTTCTAACTCCGCAAATGTGTTCTTTTCTACTTCTAATCACTTTATTAACTATTTAATAAGGTTACAACTACCATTTGAACCAAAATTGGACAGTATAACCCTTAGGCAACTCAATTTCCAAAATTTAAAACCAACGGCAATTCGGTGAAATTTCACCGATTAAATTGCCCACAACAGCTAGAATAGTTAATATATGAAGGTTTGGAAGTTATCTCAAACTCCCACTAGCTTTTCCTCTTTTTGGCTGAAAACCCTAAGCTCCCAAGACTGAAATTTGAGCTTTAAAACCTTAATCCACATAGAAGAATAGCTTAGGAGCGGAGTTATACACGTTAGATAGAGATTTACCCTAGAAATCAACCTACTGTACAAGTTTCTCTTTCCTTTCTCTCTCTAGAAAATTGCTGAACTTCCTCTCTCCTCCAGCTGAACTTCATGTCAGATATGGGCTAAAGAAGAAGGATGATGTTTTTAATAATATATCACAATTCAATTAATTAATTTTTCCAATTTCAAATTTTTACAAAATTTTGGCAGATTTCTGCCCAAATTTTGAAAAATCATAACTAATTCTAGAAAAATCAAATTGGAGTGATTCCAAAGGTTATAGAGCCCTTATTGAGCATAGTTTCAAAAAATAAATAAGCCTTTTGCTAGTTGGAAGCACAAAATTTCCATAATTTTAATATTTACTTGCTGTTTACAATTTTTCTGGGCTAATTTCAAAAATTCATAAATTTTTGTATATAGCTCTAATTGAGTCATATGACCTATCAAATTAAAGCTTAGGATGTCTACTTTCATCCTATAAAATTTCATAATTGTTGCTCATCATTTGGTCATACAAAATCACATGACAAGCTCATTGTCTCATAGGCAATTTCACCAAAAACATAATTATATTCTCCAAAATCCACCATTTTATTTTCTTTAATGCCCCAAAGATATAAGGAACATTAGAGAATAGATTTGGGACATCTACTAAATTTGAGCTTAGCAATCTGCTTAATTTAGGCTTATTTCCAAGCCTCCAATCCTAAAATTCGGGGTATTACACATTTAGTTGGTTTAATTACATTTAGATAGTAGAGTCTTGCATTTTAATTTAAATCCATTCCATTACATTTTTCATCACCTAAATTCAATTCTAGAGAAAACTCATAGATTACTCCTTGGAAGAAGACCTAGATGGCTATTATATTACATTAGTAGGTTGTCCTAGTTATTAATTGATTGCGTTAGCGATAGAAGCGAAATCAGGTAGTGATCTTGTTAGAGAGTTAGAATGCATTAGTTGGTTAAAGCTCTATAAATAGAGGGCTTAATGTGAGGTTTAAAGGTGTTAAGGAGAGTCAAGTCCTCACCCAAAGGAGGAGAGTTAACACAAGTCTCGACCTCATAAACCATCGAAGTAGGAGGGTTAAGCTCCCTATTTCATAAGCTACCAAGAGGTCTTAGGGTTTTAGTCATTACTTCTAAGAAGGAAGAATTCATTGTATTAATTTATAATTTTTGTAAATAAAATCAGTTTATCTTCATTGTTTTTTTTTTTTGGTGAACAGTTTATCTTCATTGTTGCTTAGCAACTTAACAGATCTCTAAAATCAAAAGTATTATGCAACATGATTGGTAAGTGGAAATTCAACGAATAAATAGACACACCAATGTAACGGCAAATACTATTGTGAAAAAGTCTTGGAACGAAGCTATTGGACTGCAAATCCTTAATCTAGAGTTGTTGATAGAGATTTTAGCCGCTGTGGCTGGTTCCTAGTTTTTCTAATAGTTGGTTTTGTCTTTATTTCCGGGGCATAAAGAAAAGGAATTAACCTTATTATTGCGAATGGTGATTATAAATGATATATATATGTATATCTATGTATCCATTGTTTAGATATTTATTACAATTTTAATATTTTGATGAGAAAAAACTGTAGATACTTAGGCTTATATATAATATATAATATACTTTTTCTTTATGATCAAAATGTAATTATAGTGGATTTTTACCGGCCAAAAAAAGTATAGTGGATTTTAAATTGTTAATGCATTGTAATCCAGTGACACTAAACACCTTTCTTAAGGCTTTATTAAGCATGAGGTTGTGATCTCAACCCTCTAGGGGTATGTTAGGTGTGTGACTGAGTTATGGGAAAAAACTAGTGGATTTTAAATTAAAAAAAGTGCAAACTGTTAGTAACAAAAGTTAATTGCAAGGTACCCACAATGATTGGATCGAATGGAAGCAACTAGTGAGGATTTGAATATACGCGATCTAGTAATACTCCCTCAAGTTCTAAATATAGGAGTATTTGATATCTGATGGGTATAAATTAAGAAAATTAGTTAGTTATCTGTGAAAATGTTTATTAGTTTCCCTAAAATATGTATCTATTTTAATCATTTGTATTAAAAACTACTCTCTTAATAAAAATCCCTTAATATGTACAGTTAATAAAGAGTACATGGGTAAACATTAAAAATTTAGAAGACAAAAGTGAATTGAGGTCTTGCACTCAGGATGAAAGTAAACACCATGAAATAACAAAGTTTAAATATCTAAGGTTTTGTTTTTTCAATATTAATTTACCATTGCCACCCAAACAAGCCCTAGGCTGTTTAAAAATTGGCCACAGGTAATATAACCTTAGCATCAATTACGCTGAGTTGCCCAATGTATAATATATAATTGCTTTGGTGATAGAAACACAATAAGAAATATAGAAATTGGAAAAATAAAGTGAGAATGGTTAATGTAAATGTAGTACCATTAAAGCAAGAAATAATGTAGGGAAGGGAGAAAAAGAGAGGCTAAAGCATTTTAATTGGTCCCACACTTTGTCCTATATATCTCACTATCACCTTTGATTTGAGATGTTGTAAATAAAATAAGACAAAACACACACACACATATATATGTTAACTTTTTAGCTAATTATTACATAAATCTTGTAATGATAATATTAAATAACATATCTATCTTTAAAAAAAAAAAAAACCATTGTGCATCCTGTACTGTTGATCCAAATATAAAAAATATTAAGTAATTTTTTATGAAAAAAATGTTTATAACAAACATCCAAAATTGCCCAAAAAAATACCTCTTTGGTTGAACTAATTAACAGAGCAAAAAATCCATAATGAATGATACATTTAAATACGATTTTTTATATATTTTATGTAAAATATAGAAATATGAATTTTTATGATTCATATAATAAAATAAAATATATAATAAATCATATGATTTATTATTTTATAAGTAATGAAGTGTGCCCATTGTTTACGTTGTATAAAAGCGTGAATTCACAATGTTGAATATAACATTTTTCAACACAGTTTCATAACTTTTCAGTCAAGCAATACTTACACAGACACGTCAATTAAATTAAATGTTAATCCCCTAAAATCCAAAATTTTTATTGTATTAAATTTATTCATATATTATTAACTTTATTTCAAACATATTAGAAAAATATAAAAATTTTGATAATCAAAACTCTAATTTTTCTGAGAAATGTGCGTGTATATATTCAAAACTCTCTCTCTCTCTCTCTATATATATATATATATAAAACCTTACCAAATTTATATGGAAGAGATTTTAAGATATTACAATATAAGAATATCTTTTTAAAGATAGTATGTAACTTGTAACCCAAATGACACAAATCACCTGCCTTAAATTTTTCTTAAGTGTGTGATTGTAAGTTCAAGCCGTCTATATATGATATAATGCGTACCTGAGTTTTGACAAAAAAAAAAAAAAATCTTTTTAAAGATACAACAAGTCTTCTAAAAAATTATGATAAATTTTTCTTTTTTTTAAACAAATATCTTTCCTCCACTTGTCATATATTGTCTCCTTCTCTATCATCCCTCATTCCCACCCAAAAAGAAAATAGAAGACTAGGCCTTCCTTTTGTTGTTACTTGAGAGAAAAAAAAGCTGTAGAAATGATTTCTCATCGCTAAACAGCACAAAGCAAAGAAACCATGTCTTCCTCAAACAAAGGAAAAGACATAGTCCCAGGATCATCTTCATCATCAACAACAAGATCATCTTCTGCTTATCCTCCTTCCGATCATCATCGTAATCTTAATCCTCAGCCGCCTACGCCGCCGCCGTCTCACCAGCCTCTGAGTCGTTACGAATCTCAAAAGCGAAGAGATTGGAACACTTTTGGACAGTACCTTCGGAACCAGAGGCCTCCGGTGGCTTTATCCCAGTGTAATTTCAACCATGTCCTCGATTTCCTTCGCTACCTCGACCAGTTTGGCAAAACTAAGGTTCACATCCAAGGTTGTCTCTTCTTCGGGCAATCCGAACCCCCCGGTCCCTGCACTTGCCCTCTCCGACAAGCCTGGGGCAGCCTCGACGCCCTCATCGGCCGCCTCCGAGCCGCCTATGAGGAAAATGGAGGCTTGCCGGAGACAAATCCCTTTGCTAGTGCAGCCATAAGAGTTTACCTTCGTGAGGTGAGGGATTCTCAGGCTAAGGCCAGAGGTATCCCTTATAAGAAGAAGAAGAAGAAGAGGCCTCTCTTGATGAAGCCCCAATTTAATGGCCAGACCTCAAATGATAACTTGCCTTTGCAGTGAAATATTTGAGTAAGCATATATATATGGTAATTTTCTTTCTCAATTGTTACTTTGTCATATATATATATATATATATATATCTGTAGCTAGCTAGCTTAATTAACCATTATTTTGATTTGTACCATTTTCATCACCATCAGATTCAACTATTTATAAGCTTATTTGAATGCTTAATTAAATGGCTGAGATTAGATTGGTCGAAAAGGAATTTTTCACCAACCCAATGGTGAACTTTTTTTAAGTTTCATTGTTTTCTCTTTGGCTTCTCTGAGGATCGAGGAGGTATGGTAATTTTCTTTCCTTATACTGATATGGACTATTTTTTTATTTTATTTTTATTACATTTATAAATATGTTTGATCTGTGATTGATATTCTTCTAAACCAAAGGTGAATTTTCATCAAACTCTATGACAAATTTTGGGTTTGAATTATTAGGTCGATTCATAGAGTGCTTCTTCTTCTATGGCAGTAAATTAAACCCTAAGCCATGGCCTTCAAAACTCTAAATCGTATGTGTAACAACAATAATCAATATTTAACATGTCTTGTGTACGAGCATATATAGTAGGGACTAGAGAATTTAGATCATCCATTTTATATCAAGTCCCTTTTCATGCAACATATTTGGATTCTGAAAATCTTCGTAATCATTATCTTCAGTGAACATATATAAAATAATAACTGACTGTATATACTACTTATGTGTTCTTTGGACTTAGTTTATTTCTTGTGTCGGCATTCGCAATTTATGTACTATATCATATTGCCTTCCACAAATCGGATGTGTTGTTCGGAGTATTCTAGATTGTTGCCAAAATGTCATGGATTAATTAATCCAAAATCTCTAGTAGTGTTGTTAATTAATTTGAAACTTTGTCTTGTTCTAATAAATTTGTTATTTCTCTTCTGTCTCTTTCAATTCCTTTCCCAATTGTCCAATGCTCATTATAAGAATAATGTCTTTTTCCTTGGTGCTGCTATATGTATATTTGACCTCCATACATGAATTACACTGTCTCTTCCCACTATTCCAAACACAGTAGTTCTAAAGGTTCGATCATGATCCTCATCTTTCTTATTACTACTACTACTACTACACACACACACACACACTTCTTTTTAATCTTACATTTCTTTTGTTAAAAAGAAGAATAAATCCATATGTAGTTCTGCATCTTTCATGCTACAATTTACTTTCTGTTGACTCTACCCACATTTTGGTTTTAGAATTAATTGGACTATATACTCTCTTCAGCACTAAATATAGAGCGCCTTCCAGAAGAAATTATTGGCCTATGATATAAGTCACTTGATAAGTCAATAATGCACTTTTTCCAAATATTACCCCTGTTACAATTTACTAGGATAAGACTTGAAGTCTGATGCAGTGTTTCTCTATATACACTCAATATATGGGCATAGTTGGAAAAATGTTTGATTTTCAGACCAAGTTAATGAGTTAACCACTTTCACTCCTTGGTTCTGGCAAGGTAGTTAGTGGTGACTTATACTATGGACAGAAGGGAGTATATTTCAATCACTTTTACTTCAATATTAAATTTGGCACTATAATCATCCACGAGAATATCTTATGTACGTCTCATAGAGGATTTCATTTTTCTGATGATGATTGATTAATTTCAGGGACTTCCCTATAATATGAGTCCTGAAGAATCTGCTAGCTGTGACAGGCCTTCTTCGTTTGGGCATTAAATGACGCTTGCAATATCTTAAAAGCTTCCCTAGCTACGTAATGGGTACCTTTTTAATTGTCAAGGAGCACTGTGTATTTGTTATTTTGAATGGAATTTAGAACTGAATGACAAAGAATTTGACTTGTTATTTATATATATATATATATGGGGTAAGTCCTTTCTATATATTACTGTTGTATCCATCTTTTATATGTATGATCAGTCACTTTCAGTAGCACAGCATCAATTATATAGTTTGTATGATGATGATGATGATGAATTTGGTGGTAAATATAGTACATGCTGGTATTTTTTATGCAAGTACCTATATACCATATCTCATTAGATTGTATGCTAACTCTTTTTTACTCTGCAATTCTAATATAGGAGTCCCTACAAGTCTTTTTTCTTTGTGTCTAGATATATACTAATATTTGTTGCTTCTTTTTTTTTTTTTTTGGTTTAATCCACTAAGCTTACATGTATTGGAGGTCAATGGTTTGAGAACAAGGACTGAAGAAGAATAAGTGATATATAGGGACTGAATTCGTGAAGTTACACATTTTTTTTTTTTTTTTGTGAATAAAGGCTAAAGCTGGTGACATATACATAAGAGCTGATTGAAAAATTATACGTATGTTTATACAAACATACGCGTATATGCATACATCATATTATACCAGCATAGCACGTAAATATGATTACACACACAGGTGCACACACACTACCCTACGAAGTTTTGAGAGTCATTAATTTTTTTTTTTTTTTTTTGAGCAAACTTTGAGAGTCATTAATTAGAAGTGTTATATCCCCTACAAATTGATGTTGAGTGATGTCCCACTTTAAGATTTATAAATTGTAATGCAAAGTTAGTTAATTAACATAAAAATCATTGGATTCCGCTTCTGTCCCTTCAGTTCAACATCAATATATATATATATAAATAATGACCTCACCACCTTTTTTCTTTGCTTGACTATATCAGTGAACATACAGGTAGGGGACGGGCTTCTCTAGTTCTTTTCTTTCCTTTTTCCCCCTTCTTATTTTTTCAATCAAATTTAACTTAATTAACCACTTTAATTAATGAAAAAATTCTAAATAAATACCACTTGAACTTTAAAATCTCAAATTGGTTTTATTGACTGAGAGTAATAGGATTGACAAAAAGAGTATAGTAATTGATAACTCAGTTTTTTGGGAAATTGTTGGTTTGGGATTTTGAAGTTCAAGTGGTATTTATTTAAAATTTTTCCTTAATTTTAATTTCAAGTAAATTTTAGCTTGTTGACTTGTCACTCTAGTTATTTCACCTTTAAGGTACTGTCATGACTAGTTTTACTACCAAAGATGAGAGAACGAACTTATAATTATTCCTTGACTCTCAAGGTACGATAAATATATGTCTGTTCAGTATCAATTTGGGCTCCAGTTTTCCCTTATTAAGAGCCTGTTCTGGTATCCTATGAGGCATCAAATAGTGACCTCCCCACACACACAGACACACACATATTCTTTTTTAATTACTGTTATATATCTTTATTAGTATTCGTCTCAGTGGATTCTTCATATAGAATATAGCTTAAAATAGGGAGAGATAGGATTGCGTAAGCCAATAGATGATTTGATGCTGATTAGTGTTTATGCACGATTTCTATTATTATCTCTTTTCTTAGGTATATTGAGAACCTAATTCGTAACAAAGAAGAAAATTTCGATATATTCTTAATATTGAAAAATTCTATGGTGTTTATATATTTCATTGAACAATATAAATAATATATAGAGGGCAATCCATTTTGGTGGGTGTATATATATATTTAGCTACCGAACATTTGTTGCAGCGGAATGATAACAAGTTAGAGTCAATTAGTATTGTGATAATCAACATGATTGTAATCTTACTTTTGAATTATATCTAAAGCAATATTATTCTCTCATGGATAAATGTTAAGAAAATATATAGAAAACTAATAGAAGGGTCCTTAAGTTGGGAGTAGCTTCCTTATTTAAAAGATATAATCATGATTAAAGTCTTTAATTTATTGGGGATTTATATAAATATAATGTTTAAATTATATAGATATATTATGGACCATTTTTACATACATATATATAATCACATGCATGAAAATGTTAAACTTAAGAGTGTGTAGGATTTGGAAGCTTCCAGATAGTATGTACTCTCTCCAATCATTAATATATACAAAGACATATTCACCTAATTTGATTAGATTGAAGAAGTTAAGTTAGTTAATATGACATGTTTTTTCAAAAACACCATAATCATCTTCCTTAGTTCCTTCCATCTTTATTTTACTTGATTATTATTGATGGAGCATCAATAGTAGTAAATTAGGAAAAGATTAATAAATATGATAAATAGGTATTACATTTAAGACTAAGATCAACTTTCCAATTATATCCTATATCAAATACCGGAGGAAAAGTTGTGAAGACTTAAGCATGCTCATACACACACTCGCACATAGAGCTTTTGTAGATACATTGATTAATTTACAACCTAAGTTTTGATCGAGAGTGGGAAATAGTGTTCGAAGTTATAGAATGCCGTTTGGAAATTCAGTTATATCATAAGTATTCAAAAGCTCTTCAAGTGTTTTTAGTGTTTTTAATATCTTAAGTATTCAAGCTTACTCTCTCCAGTCTCAAATATAAGGTACAAATAACTACTTCACAAACTTAAGAAATTTGGTTAAAAATTATTATCTCTCCTGAATTTTTCATATATTAGATATTACAGTAAGTTTCCATAAATGCCCTAAGTTCTTACTTCAACTTCTACTCTACATTAATAATATAATACTCCCTCAAATAAGGTTGGAAATGAAATTTTTTTTATTAATGCTCTCGACACTACATTTTTGTCCTTTAGATTTTGACCAGAACCAATGCTACAATATTCCTTTATATATATATATATATATATATTAAGTAAACATATTCTAAGTGTATTCGTGTGTTTGTATAACAATATTGTGAAAAAAATAAACCTTATGTTTGAAGTGGTTTGAAGTGTTTTATGTGTTGATTGCTTTAAAATTTATGAATATGATTGATACTATATATTTTTGATACATTAACGTGATTATAAATCTGCATTAGAATTTTGAATGGATGATTAGTTGCGTGGCTATAACAGTACAGGAACTGTCGTGCCCGAATTTTGATTTTGAAAAACATTTTAACCTAGGTTAGGCAACTTCCACCAATAAAGGTTGGTCCAGTTAGTATGGAGTTGACATATAACCCACAAAGTCATAAGTTTAAATCTCGCTGCCAATGTGAGGGTTTTGTTGGTGCCCAATCTGTAAATACTTTTATGAGCACTCTTTAAGTTTGAAAGCATGCCCCGACTCTAGTGAGCCCTAGGGACCAATGTTGTGAGAGCCAGACCGAACCGAATGGTCAAACCAGTTCGGCCGTCAGCTGCTCATCTTAACGGCTTCGCTAATGTGTTTCACCCGTCTAAAAGTTTAAGCTGTTTCGAGCCGCCTTGAACCGGCATTTGAGCCAAAAACTGGATTCAAGCCGAACCCGGAACTGTTTCAAGTAACCGAACGGCCTGACTAATTAGAAAGAAAAGGTCTTGGGATCGTGTCCCACACCCGAGAACAATGAATTGATGAAGAAAGGAAAAGACAGACAGGGATACGACAAAGATGAAGAAGGAAAATGAAAAAAAAAAAAAACAAATAAAACCTACCAATAATATTTTCTTTCCCATCTTCCATGCTATTTGGAGGCCGTCCGGTTTAAGAGAAAAAATTGCAGATCGAAAGTTCCACCGTCAGGTAGAGCCGGAGAAGAGAGGAGATAGGGAATAAAGCTTCTAGATTACTCAATTCTCTCTCATCACATGGGGGTGAAAAAAATTCAAACTGATGTTTAGTAGTATAGCAAAACGTGTAGAAGTCTTTTCATCTTTTATTTTGGTTTTAATATTTCATTTTATTTTATTTTCAGGTTTTAATATTTTTTTAGTATATGTTTTGCCAGTTTTTTTTAGTTGTATATATAGGATTTTATTGGCTGGCAAAATATCCATGCAAGGGGCACCGATTTCATCATGAACATTAGTAAAAATGTGAATATTTTACTAAAAGTTACATATTTATTTATTATTTTATGATTATAATTTAAAAATTATAAATTTTCTTATAAAGGTATTAAATTTTTCTATTTCTTACTTTTTAAATAAATATCTCATTTTATTGTTTGGTTAGAACATATGTTGTGACTATGTTAATTTTTCATCAAATTGCACTATGGTTTTATCTATACACACACACACACACACACGTAATATCATTTTTAATTTAACTATTATATTACTCATCCAACCAAACAGCTCGATCATTCTAACCGTTTAAATCATGAACTGCTGATCTTTCCGGCTCGATCTCTGATTTGACTTTTAAAACATTACTCTGAACTCAACTCACCTCAACTTTTCCCTATAAAAAAAAGGTTTGGCACCCGACAACAATTCACTTGTAAGAATGGTTATACTAGGTAAAGTCCACCTTTGTCGATAAGTTAATTTAATTCTTTCTATTGTTCTTTTTTTCCTTAACTGCTTTTTAATATGGATAATTAAGATAATTTAAGTGCATGTCATTTTAGTTTTGTGCAATCAACTAAGGGTAACTGCTTTTTCACGAACAGATACCGTGGATTAACTAACAATTTTTTCACGCACAATTAATTCCTAAACTCTTTTCTTTTGGCAGACCATCTTTTGTTCTAAAGGCTGCCCAAAATTTTTTTCTTAAAATTTTTTATGGTAACTCCATTTCTTTTTATTTTTGGTTTCGTGAAGTCGAAATTCGGGCACCGTAGGAGCCAAAATATTGACTTTTGTAAGTTAACAAGGGATTTACTAAATTATATAGCGTGAATATATAGCAAGGATTAGCGAAATATTTTTAAAAAATCAATAGAAGCTTTCCTGCAAAAGATTAGAGGGAGGACTATATCCTCGCTAAATAAGTGAGAAAGTAGTAGGGGCGACAAAGAACCTCTCCATTGAGAGTTGTCTCCATTGCTTCTCTATTACGATGAAATGACGCCATTTTGATTAAATAGAATCTCAGCTCTTGGTTCAATATTGTATCTTGGCCTATAATTGTTGTCTACATTTTTGTTACATTTTTATCTCAGCTCTTAGTAGTTACATTTTTGTTTATCCTTCGTCTTCGTCTGACCGAAACCGTGGAATGTCCTTGGAAAATACACTCAAGCGGCTGATCGAAACTAGAATATTAATTTCTTGGAAAAAAGCACCCAAGCAACCTATTTTCTTTTGAGCCAGACTAGTCAGTTGCTATTAGCACTAGATACTGATAGAGAAATCCAGAAAAGAAAAAAGTCATGGAGGGAGCCTTGAATTATTGGTTTGTTGCTACCTTGTATTTCAAAATACCGGCTCTATCGAACTCCTTGTCTGAAACAAACGAGAGCTTGCACAAAACAATTCCTTTGATTTTTCTCCACCCTTTCAGTATATACAGTCACGGGCAAGTGATTTGAACTATTAAGAGAGGCTTTTTCGCTAACAGCGGGTGAAGCTTGGTATCTTAATTTTAAAATATATAAATCAATATATTAAATAATTAAAATTTAAACAAACTTTGTTAGCACTTAATTACTAAGTCTATGTTTCGTTCAAGGGCAGGGGAGGGAGGGGAGCAATGTTACCTTGTTTGGTTTTTTAGGAGGAGGGGAAATTGGATAGATACTTTGTTTGGTTAAAAAATAAAAAGGAGAGGGGAGGGATGATAATAACTAATTTACCATTATATCCTTATATGTTAATTTATACTTTTTTACCTATACATGGATAAAAAAAAACTAATATAAATGTATAATACTATTTTATATCTCTTATTAATGCAATATATATTTTACAAAAATTAAATTAATAAATTTTATCACTGAACAAAAAAAAAAAAACTTAACTTTTCCAATTGGAAAAAAAATATAAAACATAAAATAATTAAGTCACCATTTTTTGTTAGTGGGAGTTAACGGTATTAAGATTAAAAGACTAAAAACACATTTTTATAAATTTACAGGACCAAATTGAAACATGATGTAACTTAAAAGATCAAAGCTGCACTGTAGCTTTTTATTTTTATTATTTCAAATTATACTACTTTTTTAAGGTTAATTAGACTTAGATGATTGAAAATCGATGTTATTTAATTTTTGATTTGATTATAAATTTTTGTGAGATTGTTTTTGCCTTTTATCAATAATTCTTTTAAAATTGGAAAAATTTTGTTGCCATTTAATTATCGATATAAAATATGTAGGAAAAGGCTTATTTGCCATAAAAAACACATGTTTTATTACAAAGTTGTGCATAGTGGGGTCTATCGTGAAGACTGAGGAATAACAAGAATGAAGAAGGGAAAATTAGGGCAAAGGACCTGGAAAAACTTATATTTATTGAGAAAGATCTTAAAAAAAGTAATTATTTATAAGGACCAAATACTAAAATGTAAATTTAAAAACTCCATATTGTTCCTAAACAAACTTCATAATTTTAAGAGAGCAAACAAGCTCATACAACAAAAAAAGAAATAAACCAATTCAGGTTTAATTCTAATCTACCCTTAATTGATTAAGGCTGACGAGTAAACTCCAAACTATGGGGATATAACTACCCCCTAATGATCTATCTCCCTACGAATCTTTTTCTTTTATCCAGCGCACCAGCTACACATCTAACAATACACTAGGACTCGTTCTTTATATAAAGCCTAATCAAGATCTTAACTAAGGATATTAATATCCCTTCTTTAGGGATATAACTAATTAATTAATTAGTTAAGGCTGACGGCCAAACTTCAAATTATGGGGAGATAATGCTTTTTTCACAATTGCTTTATGTGCTAAATCATACTTTATTCACAATGTCACTATATATGATCTATAATTACAGCATATATATATATATATATATATATATATATATATATATATATATATATATATATATATATATATATATATATATATATATATATATATATATATATATATATATATATATATTTATTTATTTATATTATTGGGTTGAGTTCTAGCTATAGTACAACTTCAACTTTTAAGTTTTAAGGATGAGTTTGGCTTTATGGAAAATTACCGTAAAAAATTATATACGCTGTAATTATAGATCATATATAGTGACTTTGCGAATAAAGTATGATTTAGCACATAAAGCAATTGTGAAAAAAGTATGATTTAGAACATAAAGAAATAACATTCTTATAGTTTCACTTGATCTTCTTAAGTGGGATTAAATCTCAATTTAAACATTTATTGAATCATTTTATTTCTTAATTAGATTATTGCATGTCTATACCTTGCACTTTCATGCACATAATTTGATATAAGCTACATTATTTTTATGATTTATGGATAGTGTAATTTCTTACAAATGTTAATATTATACCAATCATGTGTTGCTATATAGACATCATTTTGTTTCTTAATTAGATTATAAGTCGCTTACTTTGTAAAGAATTTGAGATAAGCTGCGGTAATTACTATATATTCATATAAATACCGCTTATAACATTAATTTATGTCCAAGAAAATTAAGGCTTGTTTGACTTAAAAAAAAAAAACTCACAATATTTGGCTCAAATCAACGTGATTCTAAAATGTCTAAAGTTAATTTTTATGTTATGAGTGTGCCACCAAGTTATAGAAATTGGAATTTATTTAAGGGAAAATTTCAGAAAAAATATCTTCAAAATTTGAAAATCTCACATCCATGATTTCCTACTAAAATAAGTTGTAAATTACTAAGTAAGTGTAATCAATACCTAAACTATTATAGAAAATAAAGCTAATTTAGGATTTTGATATTTTAAAGATAATTTTATAAATTTTTCCCTTTATTTGATATGACCAGTAATAGAAGTTTCAAAACATTTAAATTGTTATTGTTGAGTACTAATGCAACTTAGAAAGTTACCAACTTCCCATTGTTCTCCAGTAATATGGGTAAATAGAAAAGGAACTTTAAAACAATATTGATAAGTACTTTTATTTTGGAAAAATCCCAATAAAATCCAGCTAAAATATTAAAATTCTAATTAAGGTGTACACTTTCAACAAATTTTTAATAAGGATCGGATAAGAGTTCTAATTAGAGATTTTTGAATATTATTAAAAGATTAGGATGCCCATCTCTAGTTAACAAGGAAAAAAAAGCTAGGAATAAACCTAATTTCAATTTTAATTATTTCAATCAGATTTTATTAGGCACAAGGTAGGTGTGAAGCCCTATTTCAACTTGTTTCATTTAAACCAATCCTTTTGTTTTGGGCACAAGGTAATCATGTTTCCCACGTACCTCTTACATTCATTTCACAACAAGATGATTTTTCTTTTCTTCCTTATTTTACGGTTACTTAATCTGAGCTTGATTGTTTTTTTTTTCCGCCTATGCAACTGGTAGAGCAATCAACTATGTTCTTATTAGTTGTTAATAATAAACTTTACTAATGAAAATTAATTCAATTCGTCATTTCTTTTAATGGAAGAATCTGTGGTGAAATTAAAATAAAAAAGAACGAGAAGTATGAGAGACATAATCTCGGGCTATGAGAATTTGTAAATTAAATCTGGTTGAAATAATTAAAATCATGAACCTTTAGTTTTTCTTTTTAACTAGAGATGGGTATCCTAGTCATTTAACATCATTCAAAAATCCCTGATTATGACTCTTGTCTTAATTAGGAATTTGTTGAAAGTATAGGCCTTAATTAGAATTTTGGCATTTCAATTGGATTTATTGGGATTTTCCCTTTTATTTTTTATATTATATTTGAAGATAAAGCTGATAACAAATTAAATTTAATTACTCTAAACATAACGACCTACTTAATGGTTCATTCAATATATGAACAGCTCACTAATAAGCTTTGAAAAAAAAATTAAAAAAAGGTCATGTTTTATGCTATATGAAATCTGTCATTCATTTATGGAATAAGAAAAATATGCCATGCATATTATTTCTATTTTAATATTTGTTTTCTTGCATGGACTAGCTAGATGTGAGACATAAATTGAGTGCCAATTCGGTTCAAAAAATTATAAGAAATATAAGGATAAAAAAATTAATTAAAAGCTTTTAACCTTACTTCTTAATCAAATTCATTAAATTAATTTCTCTCCCCTCTCCTTCTTTTCATTCCCCTCATGTCTAACAAACCAAATAGGCTATAAGTTGTAAGTTTGAATTTGGAGTACATAGTCAAGATTAAGTAATGGAGATTATCCGACTAGTTGTAATATATATATATATATATATATGTATGTATGTGTATATATATATATGTTATAATCAGGATTATATTGGACTGTTTTATTATGCCAACCAAATAGGCAATACTTCAATGAGCAAAATACATCAAGCTTTGAGGTAATCGAGATACATGGTGAAATTCAACCAAAAGTAAAACTTAAAAAAAAAAAAAAAAAGTGAATTAGCGACGTAATTTGATGATTTCATTGTAAAATAAGTTATCCCTAGTTTATTTTTTTTGACTGGGGACAGAATTCCACCCGTCATTAATTTACTGTTTTTTTAGCATCTGTCATAAGAATAATAAAAGGAGAGAATATACCTTGTCAATGTTGATATATATATATATATATAACGTTAATAATGAAATATATAGATAAGCTAATTTCTAGCAACCTCAAAACTGAAAATTGTACCTTTTTAATTTCAAAATTCAAAAAAATTATTTATAACTCTTATAGGTGATCGAATATATTCCCAAAAAATTAAAAACAAAAGCTTAAGACCTGACCTCGGTGCGTGGAATCATATTCTACAACTTGCCAGTATCTCCCTTTCGGTGTAGCCCTGTTCCTTTACCTCTCTTTCACCACTATTAAAGAATATGTGCTTTATGATGAGACACTTCATTAATAAAATATCAAATTTATAATTAAATTTTTTTAGAGTAAATTACACACACACATGCTACTTTTAGGTTTAAAGTCTGGGTCGGGTGACTAGTTCATCATCCATGTAAGGCTTTTAATTTTTGCTCAGGCAAGGGCAAAGTCAATAGTCTTATATTATGGACTTGAAAAAATTATAAAACAAATATTATGTTATGATTATATAAATTCATTAAGTATATGATCACAATCGCCCTATATAAATGCAATATATATATATATATGTCACCAAAGAATATATAAATAATGTGAAATTTATAGTTAATATTGATATTAATCATATTAAATTGAACAGAACCAAATAAAAATGAATTTAAAGGTAAAAATAAAATATGACAACGCCAATTGTTATATTCAAGAGGTTACCTTTGTTGTAAATTTATATTGCCACTTGTAACATTTGAACATGATTGTTTTTTTCTATAAATACATTGAAAAATAGTTCATATTTACAAATATCATGAGTATTAATTTCCTCCTTACATTTTCCTCTAAATATATAATTAATAATTTACTAATTTAGATGTTCAACATTAGGTTTTATTTATTATTTATGTTAAAAGTAACCATAAATACCTATTTTTATGTCAAAATATGTAATATGTTTTTCTTTGTAAGTTAAAAAATTATTTTTTAAAGAAATTATCAAAAAAAAAAATTTGTCAAGCCATAGGTAATTTAATTGTCCGTGTCATTAGCCATTTTTTCAATATCAAAAAGGGTGATTACCAATGTGCAAGAAAATAAATTCAAAACCAGAATTGATAGACCTAGTTCAATATTTATTTTTACATCAAATAATGGGCAATGGGGCAAATTTAACAATAAAGTCATGTACAAAGGGTGATTGGCACTATAAAGTATCCAAATGTGCAAAAAAAAAAAAGTACATAAAATTTTAAAAGTGGGGTATTTTTAACCATTCCGTCCTGAACTCCGTTATTAAATGAAATCAGCAATTGCGGATTGAGTTTAATCCATTAGATTTTATCCTATGGGAGACAAGCACAAAGAGGACGTGCTGAGAGCAGTGATTTCACTGCAGAGGACGAAGGCACTAAGGACTATAGACGGGAAGGTTACAACACTGTGCGAGTCGACAATACCCTCAAGAATGGTTACTATCTTGTTCAGAGAAGCTTAGTTGGGGCATTTATTTTTCTCATTTTCTTTATATGTTACGGTGATTTTTCCAAATACAAAAACATTATATATATCCAGGAAATTAAATAGAAAAATATTAGAAATTAAGTTATAACCGATTTATTAAAAGTTGATGGTTATATGGAGTAGACCAAAAGATAATATTTTTCATATGTGCATGTATGGATATTATTTTTTTCTTTTGAAAAATTGAATACACATTTTTAGTCCACTTTAACATTTCATAATTTTCTTTCTCCTTTATCTGCGTCTTTCTATCACACCCTAAGTGGAAGAAAAAAACATCGAATCGAATGTGAGATGATCTCTCAGGCAGAAACCGGCTAGTTTAAATCTTAAGTTTTGAACAAATTATTTAATCATTGAAACACAATCACACTCCCTCTTATTTCTAATGTAAAATCTAAATAAAGAGTTTATTTTGGTAATAAATATAAGTCATTACTCTACCTTATAACCAAATTTATAATTTCTACTCCATAGTACCCCTTTTGATGGTGGCACAATTTCATTAAATCTATAAATATATTTAAATAATATTATTTCTAAATAATTTTCAGCCTTAATTACCCTAGTTCTCTACACATTTGGGTCCAACTACTGAATTTCGCTGAAGTCAGGTTTAGCATGAACTTTATGAATGACAAAGATGCACATTATTATCTAAAAAAAGAGCTATATTATTGATAATCTTACAGTAAATTATAAATAGTGAGATACATTAATTATACATTTGATATTATATATTTGTATATTGGATATTGAAATATTGATTTTCAATTTGGTTACAAATAATGCAATTTATTTATTTTGAGAAACTTGTAGCCCCCATATTTTTTGTCTTGCTATTATGCCCTCCCCTGTTTCTAATAACTTACTCTGTTCTCTTGCATGTTACATCCCTTCGTCTTCCCTACGCCATCTCTCTCTCTCTCAGTTCTGTGTAACGGTCTCTTCTTCTTCTTCTTAGCAAATACTCCAGACATGGATGCTCATAACAACATCATCAACAGCAACAATCATAACCCTTACATTAACGTTAAGCCGATCCCCAATTCCCCTGCTAACAACAAGAGTAAGTAATTCCCATGAGGTTTTGTTCACAGTGTACGATTCCTTCTCGTTTCACTTCTGTTTTTTTCCCCTCTCTCTGTTTCTTCTACGATTTCAGGTTCCAGTGCCATGAATAGTATATACGGTGTGTTAAATCGGTGCGGTAAGAGTGTTGAGAAGGCAACCAAGCAAGCAGAGGACATGGCTGATAGCTTCTGGAAACACTGTGAGTTTTCTTTGTCTTCACCAACACTTTCTATGACATATGAGAAACCATATATTGCTTATGAAGGCAAGTGAACAAGAGTAGAACTTGGTATATGTAATTGTTATTGTTAGATAATAAAGGAGGAAGGGAGAGAAACCTACTGGGTGCGGATCCGGGTCGGGTCACCAAAAGCTCTGAAGCTAGAGCGTAAACAATCCTAAACTAGAGTAGCATAGCAGATGCACCACACAGAGAGAACAAGGGACAGGTAGAAAAAGGAGAGATAGTCGGAAAACTTAATTATGGATGAAGCAGTTTCAATGATTATCATAATAATGAGCACTGAGAGCTCTTCACTACTAATAACTGTTCAGATTTAATTTAGATAATTTAGATTGATTTTTTCCCCTTTTATTTTTATCTCACCACAGTGAAGATCCTCAATGCTCATCATTGCGATAAGCACTGAGAAACTGGTTCCATTACAGGATAGAGAAAGGAACAAATGAGGGAGATACTACCTATTTATAGTGTTAGGCAAATGATATATTAGTAAGGTGTGATCACCTCATTTGAGAAAACTTTACCTATTTCATATTTTAGGAAACATGCATTTTCCTTTTTTGTCTCTCAATTAACAATCATCATAAATGTCATATAAGTTTAATTTATATTTATTTAGTAATGTAGAAAACCCTAATTAAATGGCCCGGCCTATAAAGGACAGATCCAAATTTCAACATTTATTGATTATGATCTCAAGTTAAGAGCTTCCAATGAAATGCCCTATACTAGGTATAAGAATCTAAAAGTTGTTTTCAACATCAAGATGGTAATAAAATTCATTCTGAGTGACAAGTTCAGTGGTGGATGAATTTATTTGATTTGAAATTGTGAATGATGACGATGATGTGCAGTAAGATTGGGGTCTCATCCAGCTGATGCAGCAATGGCAAAACTTGTTCAAGGAACAAAAGTGCTGACATATGGAGGGTATGAGAGAGTGTTTGAGAATACATTTGGGATATTGCAAGGAGAGAAGCTGTTAAACCAATATGCCTGCTACATTTCAACTTCTAATGGACCCATCATTGGAACACTTTACATCTCAACTACAAGATTAGCCTTTTGTAGTGACTATCCTTTCTATTATTACCCAGTTTCACCCCATAATAGCCAAGCCGTATACTACAAGGTACTTGCCACTTTCCTTCTTTTCTTTCTTCCCTCAAATGTTGACATTAGTTCTTGCTATATGTGCTGTGATTTTGATCCTAGCATCTTGCATATTAGTTGACTAACTCAACCTTGAAAGGTTAATCTGTTAAGTGAAAGCTCATGAATAATACTAATAACAATAACATGAAACCTTATTTCACTAGATGGGCGTTGGTTATATGGATTACATGGCATCATTATACTTTATTAACAATCCAATTTTTGAATAAGCTATTAATTAAGATGTCCTGCTCAATAATTTTAACAAGTGTAATCTTTAGTCCTTTTCTACTCATTTTTTAAAAAGATTGTAAATTGTATGATATATCATCATCACCGGCATATCCAATGGTCTTATTTATACATGTCCAAATAACCTTAAATAATTTTTTAATAGTTCTCTCCAATATATGTCACTCCAACTCTTCCTCATACACACACTAACACACATATTTCAACATCCTCATCTCGATTTCTCCTACTTTAAGCTCTTGTTACCCCTTTACAGCTTGACATTCGCAACTATATAGCATTGCAAATCTTATAGTAGTATAGTAAAATTTCTATTTTACCTTATTAGATACTTTCCAATAATAAATAACCCTAGTTGTCTTTTTCTATTTAAGTCACATAGCTTAAATTCTATGATTAACATCTCCATTAACTTTGCTATCTTTTTGTATAATTAATTTTAAAATACCTGAACTTTGCTACATGTAGAATGAGTTGATCTCCCATAAATAGTTTTATATAATTTTTGACACAAAGTGAGATTTCACTAGGCTTCTACAACTGGCAGTATTGCTGGCTGCTTCTTTTCTTTCTCTAACTTCACTTAAGAGAGTTGTCAACTTGTCATCTAAGTTATTGTTTCTACGTCTCTAATGTCATTTTTTTTCCCTAATACCAGCTTCTGATTTTGTGTTTGACAATGTAGGTGGTAGTACCATTGGAAAAGTTAAGCAGGGTGAGTCCTTGCTCAAATAGATGGAACCCTTTAGAGAAATACATTGAGATTGTCACAGTGGATGGCTGTGAATTCACCTTCATGGGGTTTATAGCATACGACAAGGCTCTCAAAACTCTCAGTGAGGCC
Organism: Inga laurina; assembly: GCA_963855925.1. Classification (NCBI taxonomy): domain Eukaryota; kingdom Viridiplantae; phylum Streptophyta; class Magnoliopsida; order Fabales; family Fabaceae; genus Inga; species Inga laurina. The sequence continues at coordinate 54,180,061 of OY979707.1, read as the reverse complement.
TCACAGCGATGTCGCAACCATTCCACTACTACTTAAGCAGGGTCACTCCTCGGAGCTTAACCATGACTTTGTAATAAAGGGGCCAAAATTGAAAAACATATATATATATATATATATATATTTTAAGTTTGCATAAATGTTGGAGGGGCCGAAAATGTATAAACACTATAATGTCAATAAAATTTTATAATCTTGGGGGAAGCTGTCATTGCCAATTCCTCCTCTCTCTATTACTTGGTACTTAATTAGTCCTTTTTTATCTTGCCTATCTTTTGTTTTCAAAGAGACAACTTTTAGATATAACTCATTCCTATTTATAATGGACGCTTAGAAGCTGTCTCCAATTTTTTTGGGGGTTAATTTCTTATTTTCCCTCATTTAATTACTTAAATTAATATCATTGCATTTATTATCAAGGTCAATCATATATGCTCTCTCCTTGTAAATAAAGTGTATATTGGGAGAAAAAAAATTGCACATTTTACTAATTTTTTGTCTCTAATTAATTTTAACCAATTTTTTTATCATTGATTCGGTTAATCATCTCTTATAAAAAAGAGAGAGGACTAATACTCAATTTTAAAAACTATCTTTTTCTTAATTTTTTTCCCTCAATTTTATCCTTAGGTGAATGTATTTATTTGCATAATTCTAAATGATCTTTCATTTTTGGGAAAACATCAAAAAAATACTCTCGAAATTAGAAAAGGATAAATTAGAGCTTTCAATTTACAAAATCCTATGTTGGTATAGTGGAGGAATCTGTGATTATAAAATCTTGACAAAAAGACGTCCCTGCCCTTGAGTTGCTTTTCCCTTCATCTTCTTCTCCCTCTCTCTCTACTCAGAATAATCTGGCCACTTTTTTTTTTTTGGCTTTCATCTGCCTCTCCACCGGCTGATTGGTCTGACGTAATTCAAAGAATGAGTTTTCGGTGTTGAGACCATAGACGGAACTCGAAGACACCCACACAATGGTGGGTTGGGGATTCACAGCTTTGGCGATTTCCAGGAGGTTGACGAATCCAGCAATGTGTGTGAAGTGTGTGTGTCAAAGAGTTTCGACAACAAGGGCTTGTCGTTAATGTCACCTTCAACAATGAAGATTTGGTGCTTAGAAATTTGAAAGAAGCACCTGTCTGGTGCGCTTTAGGGAGGGATCATAGTAGCCGTTAAAGTTATTGTCAACACGTGTTTCCATTTTGATATGCGCAGGGCAATAATGAACAAGTTTCATAGGCAAACAGAAAAGTACAGTTATACTGATAATAAGTATTTGTTTACAGACAGACATTAACAGAGCAAAATTCACTAATAATTACAAATATATACAGAATATCCCAAAATATTTCAAGTACAGGCTAAATGTAACCACCAACTGTGTCTCGAGAAACTTGCCCGTCAGTTTCCCGGAACTATGTTCTTGCCTTTTGAACCGCTGGCACCCGCTGAGACATTTGGTTTAGAAAAAGGGGTAAGATTCCAAGGAATCTCAGTAGAAACATACGATCAACATATAAAATGCGAAAATTAAATATGCAATGCACCGTATCAAGTAAAATGAAAATTCATATCATCCGTGTGTGTACACAAAATTCAGGGCCAACTAACCCGTTGGAACCCCTGCATGTACCTCAGCCGAGTCCTTGACTACAGCTAGGTAAGACCAGTGTACCTCAGCTAGGTCCTAGACCACAGCTAGGTAATGTGCCTCCAGCACGTGTTCAGATCACACAATACAGTAACATGCATCATACAAATAGTCACATAGTATATGAGAGATAGTAGTCCCTACCTTAACTTCTTTCCTGTCTCAAAGGGTCCCCTCGTAAAACGTGTCAACTATAGGCGTCCAACTCGGTCCTAAAACGTCAAACATACAAGAAATAGGTCATAACCTATCCAAGTATCATTTTAGACACTTCCATAGTGTTTCTTGTGGTTATATTAGCCTATGGTGAAAATTTACCAAAATGCCCCCGGGACCCCGGCCCCGCCGTACCCAGCCCGATGGCACGTTTTTCTAAATTTTTGACTAGGGCTATCCTGACGTATTTCCATCCAAGGAATCCATTTCCGGACTCAAAATTACCAAATTCAATTTCAAATTACGAAATTGCCCTTGGCAGCCCTACTTTTAGGGTTTTAGGGGCGTTTCCGTAATTATGTTTTCTCAGCCTTTTCTGAAAAAGTGCCCAACTGTAACCCCACCTATTTTCGCCCAGTGAATCCAATGGAATCATCAAATTATTGAAAATCCAACTCTAAGACCCATTTACAATGCTGACCGAAATATATAGGTTTTAAGGGGAAAATTGGGGTTTTTCGGTTTCGGCTCCGTAAACACGTTCCTTTCTACTCCTAACCACTTTATTGACTATTCCATTAGGTTACAACTACCATTTAGTACCAATTTGGGCAGCATAACAGCCCCACATACCCATTTCCAAAAATTAAAACCAATGGCAATCCGGCGAAATTTCACCGATTAAATTGCCCACAGAAGCTAGAATAGTCAATACACAAGAGTTTGGAAGTTACCTCAAGCTCCCACTAGCTTTTCTCAAAGATGGCTGAAAACCCTAATTTTCAAAACACCAAATTTGAGCTTTCCAAACCTTAAAGAACAAAGAGGAGTAGTTTAGAGTCGGAGTTATACGCGTTAGGAGCGAAATCGTCGGAGAAATCGGCTTACCTTGTGATTTTTCTTTTATTTCTCTCTCTAAACTCTCTCAACCTTCTCTCTCTATGGTTCAGGTTGCTGTGCGTGAATGAGCAGCTGAATGAGAAAGATGACCTTATATTCTAATATCTCATAATATTATAATAATTTGTTTAATTTTCCAAAATTGCTAAAATCCAATTTTATGTACATAACTTCCTACATTCACGTAACCATGTCATCATGTCCAACCAATATTTTCTTCTTTATGCCACATGTAGAAGACACCTAGGGGTCCCTCCCTATGGTCTCAATTGGCTTCACAACTTGTTTCGGTTACGTATACACGTAAAGTCTCAATTTTGGTCAAAATTGCACTTTTTGCTCAAATTTTCCATAAATTCATATTAAATTGACCAAAATATTCTAAATATATTTTTAACCTTTATTTTCCTTAATTAATTGAAATTAACTTCAATTAATTGGAAAATAATTTATTTTGTGCTATTTTAGCAAAATTACGATTTTGCCATTACCTTTCTGATCCAATTTCTTCTCTTATTTTTCTTTCACCAATTTTCATCTATTTTTGGACCAAATATTTTCTCTAATATTCCTTCATTTTTGGATCTTAATATTGGGCTTTTTAAATTACCCAAATTAATTCCATAATTATTTTTGCCCAATTTCCCATGAAATTGAACATTTATAGATTCATAAATTCCAAATTCATGAATATTAACCATTTTATTGAATTTCCCAAATAATTACAATATATTTGGTGAATATAAAATTTGGGGTGTTACAGTTATCAAGGCTAAGAACTCTATCGCCGCGCTTCTTGAGGTTTAAGGAGCGGTGGAAGCCAATGAAGCTGTAGCACTGTTGACGAGGATGGACATGCCATTGGGTTGGCGAGGAGTGTGATTTGAGATACGAAGTTGTGAATTGAGATATGAAATTGAGAAACCGGAAAGTGAAGTCGTTAATATAAAATATGGTGTTGCTAATATAGTTACTGGTGTTATTATTAGCACAACACCAAATTTTATATTAACGACTTCACTTTCTTGTTTCACAACTTTGATCTCAAAAACCAACACATGCCCATGGATAAGTTTGAAATTAACAAGTTTCAAGGGTCAATAACAACACCTGTATCTATATTAACAACACTATATTTTACATTAACGATTTCACTTTCTTGTTTTCACAACTTTGTATCTCAATTCACACACCTCGCCGACCCAATGGCATGTCCCTCCTCGTCAACGCTGCTACCAGCTTCATCAGTTCCCACTGCTTCTTGGCCCTCAAGAGGCGCGACGACGGAGTTCTTGGCCTTGATAACTTCAACGGCTACTACAATCCCTCCCTAAAGCACGCCAAACAAGCACTTCTTTCCAAATTCCAAGCACCAAATCTTCATTGTTGAAGGTGATGTTAACGATGAGCCCTTGTTGTCAAAACTCTTTGATGCACAGCCTTCATGCACATTGTTGGATTCGTCAACCTCTTAGAAATCGCCAAAGCTATGAAACCCCAACCCAACCCACCATTGTGTGGGCGTCTTCGAGCTCCATCTATGGTCTCAACACCGAAAACTCGTTCTCTGAATTACATTGGACCAATCAATCGGTGGAGAGACTAATGAAGCCCAAAAAAAGTGGCTAGATTATTCCGATTTGAGAGCGAGGGAGAAGAAGATGAAGGGGAAAGCAACTCAAGGGCAGGAGTGTGTCTTTTTGTCAAGATTTTATAATGCCAAATTCCTCCACTATATTGACATAGGGTTTTGTAAATTGGAAGCTCTAATTTGTCCTTTTCTAATTTTTAGAGTATTTTTCTAGAATTTTCCCTTCATTCTGTATAGCCCTTGAGTTAGCCAAAATTGCTCTTTTATTTTTGTTGAATCATTTATTAGAGATTGCTCTTCTGTTATTGTTGAATCATTTATTAGAGATATACTCCATCCAATCCTAAATATAAGACAAAGTTAACTTTTTTTAGAAAGATTAAGAAAGCTAAATAAGTTATTTAATCATATCATATATTATTATCCTTAGATTATATATCAGTTTATAAATTAAGTAAAATAGTTTGGAGAAAAAATAAAAAATATAAATATTTTAAAGTAATTTAATTAGTTTTTTTAATATCTCCAAAAAAAGTCAACTCTGTCTTACATTTGAGATCGGAGGGAGTATGTAGTAATCCATCTGCCATCTGTTTAATATAAGAGCAAACTAGCGGTTGAATTTGATTATAAATATATAAGATTTCAATTCATTTTATCTTATATATATATATATATATATATATATATATATATATATATATATATATATATATATATATATATATATATATATATATATATATATATATATATATATATTTTTCCCTAAAACTAAGTTAACGTTATACAGGAGTAACGTTATACAAGAGTGTGGAGATTATGTCATATTTGTTATAATTAACTATTTTGTCTTATTTTATTCATCTATCAAAATTAGTTAAGTAGCTCTTTAGTTAAGTATCAGAGGGAGTAAAATATTATATTCTTGGGAAATTTTCATATAAATAAGGACCACTATAGTAATTTAATTCCCATTGGCCCCCAAAAGAAATCTAAAATTTCATTGCAGTTCAGTGGCTTGAAATGAAATTAATTTATGAAGTAAAAAGACAAAAATAACCCTTTCAAAAATAAGGGAAAAGCAACCTAATTTGTAAGTGGCAAAACCATTATAAACAAGTGGAATTAATTTCTTAACAAAAGTAATTTGGAGCATGATCAAGTCAAATTCCATTTGCAAGAAATAAACACATCATAAGCCAGTGAAATAATCCTATGAACTTGAGAAATTGTTTTCTTAAATAGAGCACATTAGGACATGATTATGTCAAATTATATTTATAAGTGACGAACACATCATGAATAAGTGGAATAGTCCCATGAATAAGTGCAACACCTATTGTTATTAATTTAAAACATTACTTGTAACAAATTTAGAACAACACTTGTAAGATTTGAATGTGATCTTTTATATATATATAAATACAATGAAGGATAGTTTATTTTTTTGCCCACCAATGAAGGATAGTTTATATTTACAAATTGAGAGTTTGCTAATTTATTAATTTCAAACAACAACATTGAATTTTGTTTATCATCAACGTCAAGGTAGCATTAAATGTCAAATTATACCGAATATATTCATGTATAGCAAAATACATGAGAACCGAGATACTGGTAGGATTTGGAGTCCATGTACTTAAGCATGTGATTAGGGAATAATTAATCTGTAAGTACTTACAATTTCAATTAGGTACCTATAAATTTTTTTTCTTTTTATTGAGTCATTATAATTTTATTTGTTTTTGACAAGGCATTTATAGTTTTTTCTTTCTTTTTTTTAGGTCCTTATAATTTTGTATGATTTTTAATGAGGTCCATGTAGTTTTTAATTTAGTAGAAAAGGATAAAAAGAAAAAAAAAATATAGGAACTTGATTAAAAACAAATAAAAGTATAAGCATCAGATAAAAAATGAAAAACTATAAGAACCTTAATTAAAAATTGGTTGAAACTCTGATAACTTGCCAATTAATTATTCTTTCTAGTAATGGACTATGTTTTGAACTTTCAGTCATGATCACAGTAAATTTCAATAATATTGACACTCTTACCCATTGAATAATATTTTTAATTTTATTTTTAGTTTCTGGTCTACAAATTCATTATATATTAAAAAATTTTCAAGTTAAAATGAAGATTATGAATTCTACCTTTTTATAAGGCCAAATCCAACCAAATAATAATATAAGAGGAAACTTTTCAAAGATATAATTACTTGTTAATCTATTCATGCCGCTTCAAAAATAGAAGTTAAATAATAACCCCTATAACTAAATCCACATTCTTTATTAAAAATAGATACAAAGTTGGTCTTGCCCTTATTGAATTTCTACATAAACTCTTAGCAAAAAAATTTCTACATAAATGTGGTCATGTATAAATGAAGTTAAATAATTTATTTCATGACGTGTCTCCTCCGTCTCCTCACTTCAAACCAAACACACTCTTAGAGATTGTTTGGTTTGAGGGGAGAAGAGGGACATGGAGGGAAGGGAAGCAATTTTACTCCTTTCTTTTTGTTTGGCAACAACAAAATTTAAGGGGGAGGGAAAATTTCAAAACCCTTCCCCCTAAATTAGGAGGATTTGGAGGGGAAGGGTGATATTTTGTTATATGAAAACTATTATACCCTTACTTATTTCTATTATTCCCAAAATATCCCTCTCTTATTATTATAATATTTATAATTACTCTATTTTTATTAAAATTATTATTATATTTAATTTTGATTATATTTATTTAATTTCAATAATTATATTTTATTAAACATTTGCTATGTATGAAAAAGCAAGATTAAATTAGAGTAAATTTGTTCAAATAAAAGTATTTTTCCTCCCCCCTCCCTTTCGATTAATTCAAACAAGATAATATTAAAATTCTTCCCCTCCCCTCCCCTCCATTAAAATTCCTCCTATCTCCATTCTTCCAAGGAATCAAATAGACCTATGTAGAGCTGGGCAAACGGGCCGGCCCGTTTAGGCCCGCGTCCTAAAAACACTCCTATTTTAACGGCCCGGCCCGTTTAACTAAAGCCCGCGGGCCGGCCCGCGGGCTTCAGGCCCGTTTAACGTTTTCCCTCTCCTTTATGCCTCTAATGACTAAAATACATAATCTAACATATAAATATTATTAAAACTACTTAAAACATATATAGCATCTATATTCAATAAAACATAAACACTAAAACCTAACAAACAAACCATAATTAATATCCATAACCAGTCAAACACTCAAACAAGTTCATAAACCACAGACAAAAGCCATAATTAAATAAGTCTACAAGAACAAGACCACAATCAAACAAGTTGACAAACTACAACCAAAGAAGTTCATAGCTACAATAGGGCAAAAAAAAAATAACATTGCTATAGTGATTTCTAAAAAAATAAAATAAAATAAACGGGCTTAAACGGGCCGGCCCGACGGGCTTTCGGGCCGGCCCGTTTAAGCCCGCGGCCCATCGGGCCGGCCCGTTTAAGCCCGCTTCCATTTTTTCGCTTTAAATCACAGGCCCGGCCCTTGACGGGCTCGGGCCTAAACGGGCTGGCCCGACGGGCTCGGCCCGAATTCCCGGCTCTAGACCTATGGAGAAGGGTTGGCCAAAAAAAAAAAAAAAACTTGGGGAGAGGGAAATTAATGGAAGGACTCCTTGTCCGTGATGTAGTCATGTCAATCACACTATAACCTTGTTCATTTAAAAAAAAAAAAAATTAAAAGCAGTTGATGCCTCTGTAAATGCTCATTCATGGTTATTTAATTTAAGAATGATTGAAGTTATACTATAATTTTAAAAATTTTATATGTTAAATATTTAAATACAACAAATCATAATAAATTTTAAATATTTAATTATCAAATTAATTTCTTTTTTTTATATACTTAATAAGTCCTTTTATTAAAAAAACAAAAATTCTTGAAATTAAAATTAACATTATTTAATATTTTTTTGCCCACATTATTTAATATATATATATATATATATATATATTAAAATATTTCCTAACAGCCTTGATCATAGTTAAAGAACCTATTCGTCAATAAGCAAATAATACTAATAAATTTTAAATATTTAATTATCATTATTGGTGAAATATTTAATTAACATTTAATTTCATTTTTTATATACTTATTAAGTCCTTTTCATTAAAAAAAATTTAAAAAAATTCTTGAAATTAAAATTTAACATTATTTATTATATTTATTTTGTGTAAAAACTCTCTCCTGTCCTTAATACTACATCCAATCCTAAATATAAGATCTGGTTAACTTTCTTTGGAGATATTATAAAAGCTAATTAAATTACCTTAAAGTATTTATATTTATTTTTTTCTCTAAACTATTTTTCCTAACTTATAAATTAACATATAATCTAATGATATACAACATGTCAACATATGATATGATTAAGTAAATTAATTTGTTTCATTAATCTCCCAAAATAGTCAATTGGATTTTTTATTTTGGAACAGGAGAACATAGGACATTTACCTAGTTAGATTATTAAGAAAGTTAATTAGTATGACATGTGCTTTCTAAAACACCCTAATCATTCTTTTTAATTCCCTTATTCCCTATCTTCTTTGATTATTGTGGAGAGAGTATTAATAAGATGAAATTCAGAAAATATTGATAAATATAAAAGAAATATGTCATATATTTATAATAAAATTAATTCTCTAAATATATTTTATATTAAGAGGTGGAGTGAGTATTTCCTAATGGCACTGGTCATAGTTAAAGAACCCATTCGTCAATACTTTTTTGAATTTGCCTCTCGTCATCATCATATTCTATCACACAAAATTAGATGAATTAATCTGTTGTTTGTTTATATTGAACCTAATCCTTTTCCATGTAAGAATTCAACGTGGCTTTTTTTTTTTTGGGAAAATCATATTTAAATACCATTTCAATTAGCAAAACTCACAGAAGTCCTTTATAACATGTAAAAGACAGAAAAGTGATGTGGAATGTATTAGAGATACTGAAGTTTTAGGCTAAAGACCAAAATATTCCTTTTAACTTTTAATCAAACGCACCAATTTTGGATTCCTCAGCAACGAAATCTCGATCTGTCTGTTTCCTGTAAGGGTTATCGTCTTCAGCGGCATTACAAGAGAAAAAGTGGGGTGATATGTCTGTACGTGATAACCCAGCCTGATCTTATACTGGGTTATCCTTGTTGGATGGTGCATTGGGTTCATATTTTGAACCCAGTGGACGTCCTGTCGGGTTTTAAGTTGATTCTTAACCCATTAGAGTTTTGAATCAATTGCATTGCTGATGCCTTTTTATTCTTGTGCTAGAGGCAATTTTCAACATTTTGAAGCATGGTGATCCTCTCTTAAAGAAAATTTTGTCCCTCCATCTAGCGTCACTTCCTTTCCATTCCACCATTGAAGAGGGTAAGAGACTTTTGTAATATTAATTATTATACAATCTTCCCTGTTCTTCATTTCCTATACCTATCTGAAAATTAAAGCTTAGATAGAGATGGGAATTTATTATGTGCGGTGTCATCCTCTATTCTACTGCTTTTTGTAATGAATAATGGTTGGTATGACTTGGGCTCAGGTTGCGCTTTTGATAATATTTGATGATAAGCATGAAGTTATAATTTCAAGTTGTTATCCATTTTCCTAGATTCATCATGATTATGAGTAGTTAGACTTAGAAAGGAGGAAGTTCTGATATGTAACTAGAAAAGACTAATTGAATTAGATTAGGTGACTACAAAGGATTAGACTTGGGGGTGAAGGAACACTGTCAATGGAATCAACAAGCTCAAAATTGATATTGCCAAAACATACTGTTTAAGTTACTTGATGGTGCAAAATGGCAAAAAAATTCTTTCATATGCTTGTTCTGTTTTAACACAGGTTGTAAGTATACATTTGCACACATCTTTTTCTGTTTATTCATATTTCTATTTCTATTTGTACTTTCAATAACAGGCTTGAATACAAAAGTTGGGCAATATGGAGGATGATTTTGATACCCAGAAAATCAGAAACATATGTATTTTGGCACATGTCAATCGTGAAAAGACTACACTGGCTAATCATTTGATTGCTACTTCAGGGGGTGGCCTACTTCACCCGAAGTTGGCTGCTATGTGTTTTTGCCTTCCTTGCATGTTTAGCCATGAGGTTGTATACTCTTGTATTTATCACCACTACTTTTGTGAATACTCCCCCAAATATTTAGTTGGTTAAGTGCTTTCTTCTTTAGAACTCGTTTGAAAATGAATTTTTTGGGAAGTTGCATAATTGAGAATGTAACACAATTGCTCAATTCTTTAGAATTGTATTTCTTCACTAAATAATTCATGTTATCTTTGCTGAATTTGAATTCTTCTACCTGTTGCATCTGTGTCGTTGCTAAACTTGATTACAAGTGGGAACAAAAATATATTCATATCTATTGTTGCCTTGATTTGTACATCCTTAATGCATTATTAGTTTGAGAATGAAAATTGCAAATTCTACTACACTACACCACAAAATTTTAACAAGAATCAAATTATGGATTTTGATTCAGAGTGATAGAATTTAAAGTTGGACTTTTGTGTGCATTGCCACACATTGAATTATCATAAATTTCCCTCTGGGTATCTGGACTTATTAACACTGAAAGTATCATTGCAGATCCAAATGTTTGATTACTTGTTGACTTTGTAGTTATTTCTTTTACTGCAAGTCAAAATTAGCTATGGGTTTGCTGAAACAAGAATGGTTTGTGATTGTGTGTGTTACTATATATTCTAAGTAATACTTTCCTCTGTGAATTACTTCTGCACTTCTGAACTTGTGCACAACACATATGTTTGCAGTTTGCAGGGAATTTTGCAATTTTGAGTTATTTTATGAAAACAAATCTTTTGCAATTTCGGTCCCTAGTGTGACTTCTACTTAAAATTCATCATCCTGCATTTTTTATGTATCTTCATATGCTGCAAATATTCTGCTATGGTGCTGATGAGGTTGGGGCGTATATGCGAGACCTAATGTGGTGGTGGGTTAACCATGAAATGAATAGCAAGAGGGAGGATGCATTGAGATTGATGACATGAACACCAAGCACTGCATTTTGGGGTGACATTGTAAAGTTGTTATTTTGGTAACCGATCTTGTATACGGCTTCATAGTAGTGGCCTTTTTCCATGTAATATTACTGTGTATGTAAATTTACTAAAGCGATAGTCCCTTTATTCCCACACTATAGTAATATGCACTTTTCTTCTACAGGAAGCAAGTAAATCAAGAAATATTGTGTGTTAAAGTGTTGGCCAAAATGGGGTGGCCTCTGACAAGTTCAATAATGGGATTGACAAGGTTTTTAATGGTTTTGATGAGAACGGTAATGAGATTGACAACTTAGGCTAACCAACTTTATGAGTGGAAGTGTTTCCCCAAAAGGGGAGGACGCTGATAAGTTCAAAAATGGAAATGACAAGTCTTTTAATGGTTTTGACGAAAATGATAATGAGAATGACAAATTAGTCTAATCAACTTTATCACTCAAAGTTGTAACACCCCAAAATTTATATTCACCAAAAGTATTGTAAATATTTGAGAAATTCAATAAAATGGTGAATATTCATGAATTTTGAATTTATGAATTTATAAATGTTCAATTTCATGAGAAATTGAGCAAAAATAATTAAGGAATTAATTTGGGTAATTTAAAAAGCCCAATATTAAGGTCCAAAAATGAAGGAATATTAGAGAAAATATTTGGTCCAAAAATTGATGGAAATTGGCCAAAGAAAAATAAGAAAAGAAATTGGATTAGAAAGGTAATGGCAATATCGTAATTTTGCCAAAATAGCACAAAATAAATTATTTTTCAATTAATTGAAGTTAATTTCAATTAATTAAGGAAAACAAAGGTTAAAATTATATTTATAATATTTGTCAATTTAATATGAATTTATGGAAAATTTGAGCAAAAAGTGCAATTTTGACCAAAATTGAGACTTTACGTGTATACGTAACCGGAACAAGTTGTGAAGCCGATTGAGACCATTGGGAGGGACCCATAGGTGTCTCCTACACATTGCAAGAGGAAGGAAATATTAGTTAGGCTTAATGAGCTTAATTACATGTACATAGGGTTTATGTACATAAAATTAATTTTGGAATTTTTGGAAATTCCATAAATCATTAAACAAAATCATATAATATAATAAAAACACTTTACCATCATCTTCCTCAGATCATTTTCGTGCCCAATCAGATCTGAACTAGTGAGAGAAAGTGTGAAATTCTAGAGAGATAAAAAGAAGAAAAACTTGCAAAGGTAAGTGATTTCTTCGATAAATCGGTTCCTAATATGTATAATTCTGTTCCTAAGCTACTCTACTATGTTATTCAAGGTTTGGAAAGCTCAAATTTGGTGATCTAAAAGTTAGGGTTTTCAGCCAAGAGCAAGAAAAGCTAGTGGGAGCTTGAGGTAACTTTCAAACCTTCGTATATTAACTATTGTGGCTGCTGTGAGCAATTTAATCGGTGAAATTTCGCCGGATTGCCATTGGTTTTAAATTTTGGAAAAGTGTGTGCCTAAGGGTTATGCTGCCCAATTTTAGTTCAAATGGTTGTTATAACTCAATTAGATGGTTAATAAAGTGGTTATGAGTAGAAAGGAACGCGTTTACGGAGCCGAAATCGTAAAACCTCGATTTTTCCCGGAGAACACCATAATTTCGGCTAGGGATGTTTGAGGGCCTTAAATTTGGATTTTCAATGATTTGATGGTTCCATTGGGTTCAGGAGGGAAAATTAGGTGGGGTTACAGTTGGGCACTTTTTCAGAAAAGGTCGAGAAAGCATAATTACGGAAACGCCCCTAAAACCCTAAAAGTAGGGCTTCCAAGGGCAATTTCGTAATTTGACATTGAATTTGGTAATTTTGAGTCCAAAAATGGATTCATTGGACGAAAATACGTCAGGATAGCCCTAGTAAAAAATTTGGGAAAACGTGCCATCGAGTCGGGTCCCGGGGTCCCGGGGGCATTTTGGTAAATTTTTACCATAGGCTAATATAACCACAAGAAACACTATAGAAGTGTCTAAAATGATACTTGGATAGGTTATAACCTATTTCTTGTACATTTGATGTTTTAGGACCAAGTTGGACGCCTATAGTTGACAAGTTTTACGAGGCGAACCCTTTGAGACAGGAAAGAGGTCAAGGTAGGAACTACTATCTCTCATATACTATGTGACTATTTGTATGATGCGAGTTACTGTATTTTGTGATCTGAACACGTGCTAGAGGCACATTACCTAGCTGTGGTCTAGGATCTAGCTGAGGTACACTAGTCTTACCTAGTTGTAGTCAAGGACTCAGCTAAGGTACATGTAGGGGTTTCAACGGGTTAGTTGGCCCTGAATTTTGTGTACACACACGGATGATATGAGTTTTCATTTTACTTGATACGGTGCATTGCATATTTAATTTTCGCATATTATGTGTTGATCGTATGTTTCTACTGAGATTCCTTGGAATCTCACCCCTTTTTCTAAACCAAACATCTCAGCGGGTGCTAGCGGATCAAAAGGCAAGGACGTGGATAAAGGAAAGTGACTGACACACGTCTTGAGACGAAGTTAAAGTCTGTGGTTATAGATAGCTTATGTTGTAGATATTGTTACCTTTTGTATCTTAATTTTGGACTATAAACAAATACTTTTATCAGTATATATTTACTTTTCTGTATGCCTGTGGAACTTGCTCTCTATTACTCTGTGAATATCAAAATGGAAACGGGTGTTGACAAAAGTGTTTCACCAAAAGGAGAGGACACTGACAAGTTCAATAATGAGAATGACAAGTCTTTTAATGGTTTTGACGAGAATGGTAATGAGATTGACAAATTAGTCTAACCAACTTTTTCAATGAAAGTGTTTCCCCAAAAAGGGAAGACACTGACAAGTTCAATAATGGAAATGACAAGTTTTTTAATGGTTTTGACGAGAATGGTAATGAGATTGACAAGTTAGCTTAACCAACTTTATCATTGGATAGAAGTGTTAACCCAAAAAGGGAGGACGCTAATAAGTTCAATAATGGAAATGACAAAGTTAGTAATGGTTTGACGAGAATAGTAATGAGATTGACAAGTTAGCCTAACCAACTTTGTCATTGAGTAGAAGTGTTAGCCCAAAAAGGTAGGACACTGACAAGTTCAATAATGGAAATGACAAAGTTAGTAATGATTTTGACGAGAATGGTAATAAGCTAACTTGTCAATCCCATTACCATTCTCGTCAAAACTATTACTAACTTTGTCATTTCCATTATTGAACTTGTCAGCGTCCTCCCTTTTTGGGCCAACACTTCCACCCAATGACAAATTTGGTTAGGCTAACTTGCCAATCCCATTACCATTCTCGTCAAAACCATTACTAACTTTGTCATTTCCATTATTGAACATGTCTGCGTTCTCCTCTTTTGGGCTAACACTTTCACTCACAAAGTTGGTTTGGGTTAGTTTTCAATCCCATTATCATTCTTGTCAAAACCATTACTAATATTGTCATTCCCATTATTGAACTTGTCAGCATGCTCCTCTTTTGGGGAACACTTCCACACTTAATGTTTGGAGATAATAAGTTGTCATTCCCATTACCCTTGTTGTCAAATCCATTAAAAACTTTTTTAATCACATTATTGAATTTTTCAGCGTTCCCCCTTTTGAGCAAACACTTCCACACTTAATGTTTGGAAATATTAAAGTGTCATTCCCATTACCCTTATCGTCAAACCCATTAAAAACTTTATTAATCACATTACTTAATTTGTCAGCATCCCCCCTTCTGGGCAAACACTTCTACACAATGTTTAGAAATATTAAGTTGTCATTCATATTACCATTATCGCTAAAACCATTAAAACCCTTGTCATTCTCATTCCCATGGCAGCAACTTATAGACGAAGTATTAAATGGCAAAGTAACATTACTCATTCCATGTACATCCAATCCATACAAGTCATGAACCTAAAATAAGGTGTTTCTTCATGTATGTTTTAATTACAATAAACTGTCACCATTAACAACAGTTGTAATGGGAATGACAAGTGCAGCAATGGAATTCACAAAACACCAGAACCTTCATGACAGCAACTACAATATACATTAGAAAATGTCAAGTTAACATTACGATTTCATATGCTAAAATTCAAGCATGTTGGTCCAGAGGGAGCCACATTATACTGATCTCTCTCTCTCTCTCTCAGCGTTAAGTTTCAGTTCATCTTCATCTCCACGTCTGGACAAGATGGGAAGACAGATCCAAGACGGCGAAGCACCTGTGCAGTCGATAAAGGGAAGACAGCTCAGAGAAGGAGACCAGAGAGAGAGCGACAGAGATTTGTGGACCAGAGAGAGACAGATCGGGATCCCAAACATGCAATCACTTATCACATCGACGTCGGCGGCAAGAAAAGAGAACGGCAACCACTCTGATTAGGGAAGAAGATCAAACATTCATCGATTTGGGGACGGCTTCTACCCATGCTTGCTGATTTGCGAACGACGATGATGGCTAGGGGTTCAGTTTTTGCCTATGAGGAATCTGTGTGTGTGAGTAAATGAGTGTGGAGGGTATTTTGGTCTTTAGCCTTAAACTTCAATATTCCTGAAACATCCCAGATCACTTTTCTGTCTTTTAGATGTTATAAAAAACTTTTGTGGGTTTTACTATTTCAAATGGTATTTAAATGGGATTTTTCCTTTTTTCCCCTTTCAATTAGTACGCTTCTCCAAATTCAAATTTATGTTCTTTTTTTTTTGAGAGTGAGACTACTTACCATTTCAACTAATCATTTGTTGGTTACTACCTCCATTCATTAGTTAGATAACTAATTTGTAAATAGAGATAATTAGTTAAATTAATTATTTATAACCATTTTTATATAAAAACCTCCTTTATATAAGTAATCAATATAGATACTTTATAAGAAAATTTTGAATTTAAGAGATAGTATATTGATATACTCCTTCTAGTTCTAATTATAAGACAGAGTTGACTTTTTTTGGAGAAATTAAGGAAGCCAATTAAATTACTTTAGAGTGTTTATATTTTTAGTATCTTTAGATTATATATTAGTTTATTAGTCAAATTAATTAGTTTGGAGAAAAAAATAAAAATATAAACACTCTAAAGTAATTTAATTGATTTCTTTAATTTCTCCAAAAAAATCAACTTTATCTTATAACTAGGATAGAAGGGAGTATTATATTTATTATCAAATTCAATCATTTGCTCCTTGGTTTCTAAAAAGACATAGTACTTGCAATTTTCCCATTTTTTGTCATATAATATAAAATAATTTATTATTCGTTTGGGATAGTTTATTATTATTTTATTTATAAATATTTATAAATCATGATTTATGATATATGAGGTGGATATATGAGAGTGAGAAAAATTTTATCTCAATTTACATGATAAATACTTATTATCTAAAAATAAGCCATATAGGACTCCCCTTGACCGATTTATTTTGTGACGCCAGGGGAAGCAAATTGTGGCCCACATATTGGTCTTGCCATTATTCCCTCCCGGGTTTCTCCCTCCCTCCGGTCTCGCCTTCCTTCGTCTTCCCTACGCCATTTCTCTCTCTGTCTCTCACACACAGAGTTCAGTGTAACGGTCTCTTACTTCTCCTCCTCCTCCTCCATAACGTATGGCCCATGACAGAGAAATCCCTATCCGATCAAATTCTCCAGATAACAACATCATCATCAACAACAACAATCACAACCCCTATATTAACGTTTCCCCTATTTCCACTTCTCCTGCTCACAACAACAGTGAGTAATTTCCTACGGATTTTCTTTACTGTATGAATATTTTTGTTGTTTCACTTTTATTTTATCTTTCTGTGACGATTTCAGGCCCTAATCCCATGGATTCTATATACGATGCGTTATATCGTTGTGGCAAAACTGTTGAAAAGGCAACTAGGCAAGCAGAGAACATGGCTGATAATTTCTGGAATCACAGTGAGTTTTCTATCAATGAATTAAAGTGGGAAGCAAAACATAACTATTAACTGCCTTCTATGAAGGCAAGTGGACTTGAGAAGAACTGGGTAGAGAAGCAATTGTTATAGATTATGATCACAACTCTAGGGCTTAAGATGAAATGCTTAATGGTTTTTATGTGACATTAGGATATAGAATCTCAAATCTGAATCCATTGAACTGAGAGCAATTGGAACCCAAAAAAAAAAAATTACAAACAGAAACTTCATGAATAAGTCTAGTTAGGATCATAAAAATATAAGTAGAGATAAAGTAAACTGAATTGCAATATTTCACTTTTTCCTTATCTAAACTTCTTTTCTCTAAATTCTGGGAAACTGACTGTTAATCATCAGAAGACTAGAATCCTAACAGTTAACACCTATATGGCAATGAAACCGGCTGCATTTAATGATTAATTAAACTAATTTATGCCATAACTACTTAAGGTATAAACATAAACTATTAATCATCGTTCCTTAAAGGTAAGTTGCACATTTTGTTCTCTCTCTCTCTCTGTTTTTGTTTTTTTTTTTGTTCACTGTGATTTTATAAACTAAAAATTTTCAACACCAACATTGTACTAGATGCAATTTTCTTATCTCTAGAGTCTGGTTTCAACTTCAATAGAAGAATTTAGTTGTTTTGAAATTCTGAGCTATTGGAATATGTCTGAGAGAATTACTATGAGATCTCAAGGAAAGGATTTAATTACCAATAAGTCCCAATGATAAGTAAAGAGCATAAACATGTTGTCATTTCCTATACTGAAACTTGTCATTGCATGCTTTTCCTATCAATTTTTATCAGACTTTTGGGCTATGAAATCCTTTCCTTGGGACCTTATAGTAATTCCCCCAATATGTTTTCCCGCATGCAGTCAGGTTGGGCTCTAATCCAGCTGATGCAGCAATGGCTAGACTTGTTCAAGGAACAAAAGTGCTCACACAAGGAGGGCATGACAGAGTATTTCAGAATACATTTGGGATATTGCAAGGAGAGAAGCTGTTAAAGCAATATGCTTGTTACTTATCAACTTCATCTGGACCTCTAATTGGAACACTTTACATATCAACAAAAAGATTAGCCTTTTGTAGTGACTGTCCACTTTATCATAACTACCCATTCTCATTCCACAGTCAATCCATATACTATAAGGTACTTGTTATCTTCCTTTTTCCTCTTCAGAAGTTAAAAGTAGTTTTTGGTATGCTGTCATTTTGATCATAGCATCTTGCTTATCAGTAGACATCGATGATTGTCTTCTTGTTTTATTGGTATTCAAGATGCTTGATACTCCTCTGGTCCTAATTGTTGGAACTAGTTAGGTGGTTGGTTTTAATTCTAAATATAAGACCCATATTCATTTTAACTCCAATATTTATTCTTTTTCCCCAAAATAATTTACTCAACTTACTGGTTTATCTAATTTTCTTAATCTACTCGAATAAGTTAAGTAGCTCTTATATTAAGGACTAGAGGAGTATAATCCAAGATACAAGGAAGCATGACATCAAGAACTGAGAGGATTTCCATTCCTGAAGTTTTGGCCTTGTTAACTTTTGCAAAATATATATTGTATTCTCATTGCAAACATTAAAATCTTAAACATGATACCTCATACCCCAAGAATGAAAGATGATAATTTAACAAGCAGCTTAATATTCCCTATCTTCGAGAAGTAGCTTACTAGACTTTCAAATACAATGTTTCAATTCTCAATTAGTTGGGACTGCTTAAACTCGTTAACAGAAGAAACAAAGTTAGAAGGTTAGGCCAAATGATCTCATATAGGATCATAGTTAACAACTACAATTTCTTGACAACTGAATCTCTAATTTATGTTTTCTAATATAAAATTCTGATTTTGTATTTGATATGTAGGTGTTAGTTCCATTGGAGCAGTTGAGCAGGGTGAGTCCTTCCTCAAATAGATGGAACTCTTCAGAAAAATACATAGAGGTTGTGACAGTGGATGGCTATGAATTCACTTTTATGGGGTTTATAGCTTATGACAAGGCTCTCAAGACTCTAACTGAGACCTTACAGCGTTATCGCAACCATTCCACTGAAATGTGAATGCTCTGCTGTTGTAAGAATGTACATGGCTCATAAAAGACATACAAGAATTCAGTTGTACTGTATGATTAATAATAATAATGTGCTCTCATGTGCCCTTGTACTTTACTGTGTAATAAGATTTTGTTTTGTTTTTTTTTTTTTGGGGCCGATGCTGGTTTTTCCTTTCAAAAGTGGAGTAAAGTTAGTGGCATAATCTTCATCAACTTCCTGTTAATAGTTTCCTCCATTTGTAGCGTTGTAGTACAAGAAGTTTTCATAGGACTTTCTCATGCCCTGTCGATGGAGTTTCTACTTTGTGTTTGTAGTTTGGTGTGTTTGTTAACAATAACAAGGATGGTTTCCTTAGGATGGTTGTAGTAATTGTGTGTACTTTGTGTTTGTAGTTTGGTGTGTTTGTTAACAATAACAAGGATGGTTGTAGTAATTGTGTCCGAAGTTTATATGTTTTATATCAGTTAGGGTCATCATATGGGTAAGTAATTGTCTTTGTGTAATTATCTTTTAATATTTAATATAATTGATCATTTTATTAAAAAAATAATTTATTTCTGTTTTCCCGTTTTCGTGTTTCACAAGGATCATATACATATACTCCCTCCAATCTTTAGACTTGCATTAGTGAAAAAATTGAACTACTAAGTGGGTTTTATATTAAGTACCAGAGATAGTAATTGCTTTTTAAATTACACAGTGAATTATTATTCACAAGAGAAAAGTATCAAATTAAAAGCTTTTCTATTGAAACTATATCAGTCATAAAAGTTCACAGGTACAAGATCCTTGAGGTGAAATGGATAGCACAGGCAGAGATCTAGCTACTAGGCAATTTGATCATACAAACCAAAGCTCCATAACGACCTAAACTAGGATTTATTGGAACTATATCACACACTGGATACATAGAAAGGGCATGATCCAACATTAAACAATTGGAAAGAATTCCTCAATACATTCAATAATAGAATAGCCGACAATAAAACCATGAGTTCATCAAGTTAGCTGTCACAACAATGTACAGCACCTTAGACATTTCATCTCATAGCTACATGAGACCAAGTAACACTGAGGATGCATTCTTCTACAAAAATGCTTGAACTTTGCTGGCTAACGGAAATTTTGAACATGCGGCAAATTTGGTGTCGCCGATATTTCAGCAGGATTTGTTTCTCACACTACAAGGTTAGGTTCTTCAGCAGATTTATCTCTAAATAGTGTTTCAAACTCCAAGCTCCTTGCTACTTCAAAGAAATGTGCAACGGCTTCTTCAGGAGTGCCGACAAGAACACCATGCCCTAGATTAAGAATGTGTCGTCTAGGCCCTGCACACCTCACAACCCTGACAAACAATTCCCTCAGTTTAATTATCCAATGAAGAAATAAAATAGGGTGAATTACTATGAGGTTCCAATGAAGAGACTTAATTATTACTACCTCTGGTTTGCACTACAAACTATGTCCTATATTTAGGACCGGAGGGAGTAAGAAGTTCCAATGACAAGTGTTGTCATTTTTTACATTGGAAATTATCATTGCATGCTACTCAATTGTCAATGGAACTTCTTAGCAATTAAGTCCCTTCCTTAAGACCTCATAGTAATTCCCCCATAACAAATAAATAACTCAAGTTCCATTAAATTAGTGTTTTATTGATTCTGGTAATTTATTAGTCACTAGGACACGACTGTTAGTACAGTATCTAATGACTTCAATTTCAGGTCAACAGTCAAAGAAAGTATGGCCTTTCTTCCAAAGGTCCAGTCCAATTGAATCAATTAATCTATGTTAAATTAAAAATAAATGCATTTATCGATGTGACATCTGTTCTAAGTTGTTGATTGCCGCTCCCAACATAACTATTTTCAGCGCTGTGATCCTACTGTGAGCATATATCAGGTGGAGTTCAATCCCCCCATAATTTAGATGATAGATCATAATTCATAAGAAGAAAGACTGTGCAGCCTGGAAATGGTCAAAGATTGATTTAAATCTTTGCAAGACTATCAAATTCAATTGCACAAAGAAAACCAAAGTTAAGAGTATTAAGTCACCAACCTCTGAATTTCTTCAGTCACAGCACTAAGAGGGGAGAACAAGCAAGCAGGGTCAACATTTCCCTGCACACTTATTCCACTACCCAATCGTCTCCTTCCATCGGCCATATCTACTGTCCAGTCTAAACCAATAACATCAACTCCGGTATCTTTCATACGCTCAAGAAGGCCGCCATTACCATTTATATATAGGACAAGTGGGGTCTCCGGGCACCTTTTCTTCACCACATCAACAATCTGGAAATTGAAAAAAGGAAATGGAATAATTATTGCAGAAAAGATGGAAAATGGTACTCCCTCCGGTCCTAATTATAAGACAAAGTTGACTTTTTTGAAGAAATTAAGGAAGCCAATTAAATCACTTTATAGTATTTATATTTTTAGTATTTTTAGATTATATATCAGTTTATTAGTCAAATTAATTAGTTTGAAGAAAAAAATAAAAATAAAAATATTCTAAAGTGATTTAATTGGCTTCCTTAATTTCTCCAAAAAAGTCAACTTTGTCTTATAATTAGGACCGGAGGGAGTACAATGGTATTTCACCTTGCATTGACAGTTTTCTAGCATTACGGATAAAGAAAATAACTGGGAAAATATTACAGGAATATTAATCTTAAAATCCAACCGAAATATATGAAAAATGTGGCTTCTTGTTTGGGATTTAATCTTTTAGTATTTGAAAACTAAGATATTCAAACAGTAAAAAAGTAAGTTCTGAACTTAATTTGTTACTAAAGGCTAATACTCCCTCTAGTCTTTAATATATAAAACATGTTTGGGTAGTTAATCTTGGTCCTAAATATAAGATATAGTTTTCATATTTGTCAACATTTTCCTAATTTGCCTCTGTTAATGCTCTCTCAACAATAATCAATGAGGAGACGGAATGAGAGAATTAAGAAAATGACTAGGGTGTTTTAGAAAATACATGTCATATTACCTAACTTAACCAACTTCCTTAATCTAATCAAATTAGGTAAATATGTCTTATATTAAGGACTAGAGGAGTACTACACAAGCTTTCAACAGAGCAAATAATTTCTAAACTTCTGATAGTTTTCTTCACCAGGTCAACTAGCCAATAACGGTCCAAAGAGTCTTCAAGCTCTGTAACTATTAACTTAACATGGAAGCAGTAATAACAAAAAGATCTGCAAGCCATGGACCGTTGATCTATTTTGTTTCCTCAAAAATACAAAGGATATGAGTCTGTTTTAGCATAAGTAGGGGCTTAGTACATGCATTAATACCAAACAATGCAGGGTGAAAATGAAAAATAATTAGGGGAAAAGAAAAGGAAAGAACGAAATGGAGTATATTTTCAAAGTTACCTCTTTGATATAAGGCTTTGACCAGCGTTCCCACATATCAGGTGGTAGTTGTCCACCCCATGAATCAAATATTTGAATGCAATGAGCCCCAGACTGAACTTGATAAATGATATACTCTGTTATTGCCTGTGTCAAATGGGAAAGAAGAGTCCTCAATACATGTGGTTCTGTATGGCACATGCTCTTTATCTTTGTATATGTTCGTGTTGTACCCCCTTCCACTATGTACGTAGCTATTGTCCAAGGTGCTCCCACAAAACCCAAAATAGCAGCATGCCCACCAACCTAAATAAAACCATAAAGTAAACAAAATAAACTTTAACTCAGGAAAACAGAATTACCTAAATAGTTATGATAAGAAACGAGGTGAGACAACAAAAATTACCTCCTGGCGTAATATCTTAAGTGATTCTCCAACAAAACTAAGTTTGTCCAAATCAATCGGATGCAAGGATTTTAAATCCTCTTCAGAGCATATCGGTGATGATATAACAGGTCCCCTCACATCTTCTATGTCAAATGGGACACCAAATGCAGGCAGAGGTGTAAGTATGTCTGAGAAAATAATTACCCCATCAGGCCTGAAAGCTCTCCAAGGCTGCAAGGAAATTTCCACAATGAGATCAGTTGTCTCTGACCTCTGTCGGAAGGATGGATATTTCTCAGCAAGCTTTCTGTAAATAGCCATGTACCTTCCTGCCTGGCGCATCATCCATGCTGGAGGACGGTAAACAGGATGTCCTCTGGCAGCTTTTACTAACAGTGGATCTGAAAGGAAGCATAAGACATAAAGTCAATAGTTATGATAACACGTTTACATAGACATGTAAGTTCATGTGTCAGCACAAGAGATATGAAAAGAGAAGAAAAGACTGGATATGTTCAGTGCAAAGAAGTGTAAGGGATGAAAAGAAAAAGGGAATTAAAAAGTTAATAACATGGAAGTTTCATACCCTAAATAGAAGTAATAAAATGAACAAGTACAAGTCGGTGCCCTCAACATTACCTATCCATTTCCTTCAAAGAAATGAAACACAACATATTTAAGAAATAATGGAGTGAAAGACTGACTGTTACATTGAGGGAGAGAAATGCTCAAAAGTTCTTTTTACTGCCATTGAAGCAGTAATCCTATGAGTCACTCCTTAGGCAACATTCGATCAATCAGTTGTCCGAATTACCAAACCAAGTTAAATGGCTTCTAGCCACCAAGTTAAATGGCTTCTAGCCATAGTTGCAATGATACAACCAAATTTCATTCCAAGAGCCATCTATGCACACACATATTCATACCTTAACGATAGTGAAAAACAGAAGAGAATCTTAGGTTTTCAAATAGTTAGCACTCACAATCAGCTTTATCTCTTAGGGAACAAATACCTGTCCTTATGGAGCTACATATGTAGTGCAGACAGATATATCATTTTGTCCTAATAATCAATTATGACGAATTCACTTCATTTCTGGATTACTGTTTTATCAAAACTTAAATCATTATCGACAATTGTGGCATTACTTTCCCCGTATATCTAACGAGTCCCCGCCAATGCCAAAACATATAACGCCATTTCAATTCCAGTAAAATAGAACATAATCAACACAAGAAACAAGAAGTAGAGTAACCCAATTCGTTATTGACGCTCCAAAAAGTTTCAGGAATAGACAGTGGACCGTACCATCAATAGAAGGAGAGGGTGTTGAGCAAGACACAGAAAATTTTCTGTGGGGCGATTTTGCTTTTGCAGGGACTGAAATTACGTTGGAGCCACCATAGTTGAGGCCAGATTGCACGAACAAGGAAGAAGACTTCCACCCCACAGCACTGTACAAAGAAAATTCCAAAGTCAGAACTAAAATTGAAGCTACCAATTGTAGAGAAAGAGAGAGCAGGGAAGAACTAGCCTGCTAACGGAAGCACTCATCTGAATTAGGAAGAGATGAAAGGGGATTCCTAATTCTCTATTGTAAGGATAGAATTTCGTTGTTGCTGAGATTTCTTATCCCTCAAAGCTTCTCCTTCGTCTTCGTCTTCCTCCAGCTGGTGACAGTGGGGACCTGGAACTGGAAGTGAAGGTTAGACTCACGGCCCAGGAGCAGCTGAAGCACACCAGGAGATAAATAGAAAATCGACATAATTTTTTTTCATCGGAAAAAATCATATATGGTAAATATGGTTGGGTAAGATGCATATTTACGTGAAAATTTTTGTCATGAGCAATATTAAATAATAGTCAATGTCAATTATTTTAACAGTTAATGTTAGTTTTTTAACTATATAAGGTAATATTATTATGTGTTGAAACTTTCGAGATGATATTAAACAATAATACTCCTCAACGAAAACTTCCAAAATAAAATTTGAACCTTAACCCAATATACTAACATATTATGTGTGTATAATGAGTTTTGCAACTTACAAGGAGCTCATATATTTTATAAATGATGAATATTAAATTGGAAAAATCACTCAAAGGTTCCAAGAATTAAAAAAAAATAACAATAAAATTCTTTTAAAACTTCCAAAATCAAAAAAGTTGCTATTGACTTTTCTGTGATTATTTGCCAAAATGAAATGTCAAAATTGCCTCCAACTACATGTTTCTTTGTTTACAACTTCTTAGACATGTTTTTACAACTTATTGAATCTTTTTTACAACAACTTTTTAATATCAGAATAAAATTATCTTTTTTCACAATTCCAACTTTCAAAACTGCATATTCCTTTGTTTACAATTTCTTAAGCATGTTTTTACAACTTGTTGAGTCTTTTTTGCAATGTCTTTTTCATGCCAGAATGAAATTACCTTTTTTCACAAATCCAACTTTCATAACCGTAGAAGGTTCCTTTTTTTACAATTGCTTTAATGTGTTTTTACAACTTGTTGAGTTTCTTTTACAACATCTTTTTCATGCCAAAATGAAATTACTTTTTTCAGGACTCCAACATTCATAACTGCACGCTCCTTTTTTTATAACTACTTTAGCATGTTTTTACAAATTGTTGAATCTTTTTTATAATATCTTTTTCATGCCAGAATGAAATTATTTTTTTTTTCACAACTACATGTTCCTTTTTTTACAACTATTTTAGCATGGTTTTACAACCTCTTCAGTCATTTTTAACAACTATTTCAAAGCAAGATGAAATGACCTTTTTCACAACTACAACTTTTACAACCGCATAGTCCTTTATTTACAACTTCTTAAGCTTATTTTTACAATTTGTTGAGTCGTTTTTACAATTTTCCTAGGAAAGACGGTGACTGGGGATTCTAAGGAGCCACGCATGCTGCGGGTTTGGAGGACCAACAGAGCCTCTGGGTTCAGAGGAGTGATGCAGGCTGCCAATTTGGGGGAGTGACGCAAGCTGCCGATTGGAGGGAGAGACGCATTCTGTGTAATATCCCGAATTTTTGGATCGGAGGCTTGGGAATAAGTCTGAATTAAGTGGACCACTAACCCCCGATTTAGTAGATATCCCAAATTTATTCCCTAATATTCCTTATATCTTTGGGGTATTAAAGAAAATAAAATGGTGAATTTTGGAGAATATAATTATGTTTCCAGTGAAATTTTCTGTGAGGCAGTAAGCTTCTCATGTGATTTTGTATGATCAAATGATGAGCAAAAATTATGAAATTTTATAGGATAAATGTAGACATCCAGAGCTTTAATTTGATAGGTCATATGAATCATTTGAAGTTATATGCAAAAATATATGAATTTTTGAAGTTAGCCCAGAAAAATTGGAAAGTTTTTGGAGCAGCAATCAAAGATGGAATTTTTGGGAATTTTGTGCTTCCAAATGGCCGAAGTCTATATTTTTTTCTTGAAACTAGACTCAATAAGGGTTCCATAGCCTTTGGAATCACTCCAATTTGATTTGTCTAGAATTAGTTATGATTTTTCAAAATTAGGGCAGAAAATCTGCCAGAATTTCTGAAATCCGAAAATAAAGGAAATAAATAAAATAGCATTAGATATATTATAAAATATATCATCTTCTTTCTCCAAGCTCATTCCAGCGTGAAACAGACATGAAATAGAGAGAGAAAGAGCAGCTTTTTCTAGAGAGAGAAAGTGAAGAGATCTTGTATGATAAGTTGATTTCTTCGATAAATCCTTACCTAATGTGTATAACTCCACTCCTAAACTACTCTTTCATATATTTTAAGGTTTTGAAAGCTCAATTCAGCCCTTAAGAAGGTTAGGGTTTCAGCCAAGAAGAGGAAAAGCTAGTGGGAGCTAGAAGTAACTTTCAAACCTTCGTATATTGACTATTATGGCTGCTATGGACAATTTAATCAGTGAAATTTTGCCGGATTGTCATTGGTTTAAATGTTTGAAAATGGCATGGCCTAGGGGACATGCTGCCAAAATTGAGTCTTAATGGTAGTTGTAACCTAATGGAATAGTCAATAAAGTGGTTAAGAGTAGAAAGAAACACGTCTGCGGAGCCGAAACCCAAAAACCCCAATTTTTCCCAAGGAACTGAGAGTTTTGGCCAAGGTTAGTTTGGAGGGGTTAGAGTTGGATTTTCAATGATTTGATGGTTCCATTGAGTTCAGAAGGGAAAATTAAGTGGGGTTACAGTTGGTCACTTTTTCGGAAAAGGCCAAGAAAGCATAATTACGAAAACACCCCTGAAACCCTTAAAGCAGGGCTGTCAAGGGTATTTTCATAATTTGACAGTGAATTTGATAATTTCAAGTCCAGAAATGGATTCCTTGGGCAAAAATATGTCAGAATAGCCCAGATTAGAATTTCAGGAAATGTACAGCCGGACCGGTTACAGCGGGGCCTGGCCGGGTCCCTGGGGGCATTTTCGTAAATTTTCAATATAGACTCATATAACCCCAAAAACACTATGGAAGTGTCTAAATGGTATATTTGGAATTGTAGGATCGAATATGGAGCTCGAGTTATTGGCACGCTTTACGAGGCACACGTTTCAAGGTAAAAAAGGGTTAAGGTAGGAGACTTACCTTACTTGCATGTATTTGATATCTTTGCTTGTGTAGTGATGTATGTGATTGCTTTACTTGATTGTGTAGAGCATATTTGAATAAATGAAGCTCTGTTTCTGTTTTCGCTGTGGCCATAGTTTTGTTACATGAAACATTGAGCATGCAAAAATGTCATTATGGGGCATACATCTAGTTAAAGCTAACATGTCATACACATAGCATCTATCATGCATGTATTAAGGTATCTGTTTCTTACTGAGATTCTTTTGAATATCACCCTCCCCTACCAACAAATTAGGCAAGTGAAAACAAGTGGTGTACTGAAAGCAGAGAAGAGAACTACATAGGAGGAATGCAGTGGCAAAACGAAGATGGGAAGATGTCTTCATTTCACTGGGACAAGTTTAAACATCATAATAGCCCTATGTGGCTACATAAATTATAAGTATCATGGACGAACCTTTATGGAAAATTTTTGTAATTAAGCACTTTTCATCAGTATATTTATGTTATTCCTGTGTTGCCCACCGAACCACATATTATTTTCCGTGAATACTTTGATAAAGGTGAAAATGAGATAAGGGCGTAATATTCTGAGCCTTCGAATGAGCGTCGGATGAACGAAGGACTTTGCAGCTCTAGACGAGAGACAGACGATGGGCCTTTGGAAGAGTGACGGACAATGGGGTTTCATACTAGCCATGGATGCACGACGCACAACGATCCATTTTGCTCCTCATCCAATGTTTTTGAGATTTGAACACACACTCTACTAAATTCTATGGGGGCAATTTGACATTTCATTTTGACAAATACTCACAAAAAAGTCCCTAGGGAGCTCTGACAAATACTCATACAACTTTTCTGATATTAGAAGTTTCAAAGAGATTTACTATTATTTTTTTTTTAGTTTTTGGGACTCTGAGTGATTTTTCCTATTAAATTCTCTTTATTCTCTTTTTAATATTTGTAGGACAAAACTCATGAATACCCAAATAGATCACAAATTAGAGTATATGAATTTTCCTATATCAATAGCGGAAGACTTATAAGAATTACCTCTCGCCATTGCTAAGCTTTGATCGAATGAAGAACCCATGAATCCTGATGAAGGAGAGCTGCAAAACAATTGAAGACAGGATATGATTGTCAGGTCTCTTTCTGACTGGCTGTGGGGCACAGCGATGGCAACTGGGTTAAGAGCCGTCGCCAGTCAGGGAACCTCAGATGAGAAGATAGGGTTTTTCCTTGTACGCTCAATTTAGACGGCTAAAACCTTATTGTATAGTTTCCACCATCAGAAAAACCACATTAATAGCCAATAACCCTAATCATGAATTGGGCCTAAATTTGACTAACGGGCCACACTCTGGATATTTTAATTAATTACCTAATTAATAACTAATAATAATTATAATATATATATATATATATATATATATATATATATTAAAATATCTAACATTCTCCCACTTGGCCTGTAACTAACGTCAATTGCCTTATTTATATTAATTAAGGCTATGCTGCAAGAATCATGGCGATAAGTCCCCTTAAGTCGAGTATTATCTTCCATGTATTACATAGCAGCACCCTTACTTAATGGGTTAAAACTTTATGAATAAACCTTAAATGTTTATTCGGTTCTTTCTTGAATGTTTGTCAATCTCGATAACTAGGTACCAATATGAGACAACAAACTTCAACTTGAATTTCATCATTTATCAATACCTTATTTAGATTACTCAATGTGATCCAAGTCACAAATAAGGTATTTGATCCTTCAATGTCTCTAAATGCATGCAGTTCATTTAAGGATCTATACTTTATGTGTTTATGACCTGTTGACTTTATGGTCACACAACACCCTTAATGGGTTTAAATTAATTTAAAACCACACGATGAAATTCTTTAACCGGCAATCTTATAACTTGCCTCCAAGAATAATTAGATTAAGCAATTCATGGTGGAACCAAGCAATCAGTGACTACTTAGCAATCTTGTACTCCTCCATAATGCAATTTGTTCAGTAAACGTAAATATGCATCATAATGTTAACCATTTTATGGCTAACACATCATACTAAACCAAACAAATCTAATCATTCTCCTATATGTAAAGCATGAGACTTAATGTACATTTTAAAATGTACTTCATGACCTGCAGCTTTTCAATTATTATTCAAGCAAGAATATGCTTGATAATCCTCCTAAAGTTTCTTTGCAATGGCATTGCCAGTTTGTATGCACATTCAAGCAAGCCTGCATCTATGAAACTGGATTAGAAGGAATACAATGATATATATATATATATTAGAGACATGTGGAGAATCTAATTGTATTTTCATAACAACTACCATCTATCTCTAAATTTCAAATACATGTGATCATAGGTTTCTTATGATATTTTCAAGTGTTTTGAGAACAGTTTCCTTATGTATTCTAAAAGAATACTACATTTAACCTAGTCCTATCACAAATTTGAACAATGATGATTTTGTTATGTGTAACACTTTATGTCAAAATTCACAAGCAATGAGTAAATCATCATTTTGTTCAATATAGATAATTCAACTCCCACTAATCTAGTGATATAAATAGTACTATGATGCTTTCAACATTATCATGTATGTGATTGCATCATAACACATTATTCACCACTAATGTGAAAATGTATGTGAGGACGGTTTCTCAATTTTGCTAACTAAATTCTCCTCATAGTTTATGTGACCTTTCTTTTAGTTCACACACATCTCTCCTTGTTACTATAATGGAAAGATGCTAATGGAATTTAGGGTCACTCTCATTGTTTATGCTCTAGTCAGATTACTTGAAATACATGATGTATTGTTGGTAGCAATTGCTAAATTTAAATTGTCATTTGGTCTTAACCTAATCTGCTAACAGATTGAAGTTGTATAATAAAAGCATTATCTATCAATTTAGAATATCCCTTGCTTGTTTCGGGATATTTTTCCTAATAATTGATAGAGTCCTTAATGTTGATGCTTCTTATTTCAAGCTTGACCAATTGAGAATTTCAAAACTTCATTATGTTTCACATCTACCTCAAGGAGAAGAGTATCATGTAAAACCAATGTTCCATCATGATTAGAGGTTACAATCTGTTATGTGTGATCATCCTGGATGAGTTTGACCACTCCCACTAATCATACCATTTCTTAATGATCTGGCATTCCAAAATTACTACACAACTTCTAGAATAGAAAGGATAGCTTAATAGAATTCCCAAGATCTCTTTGCATCTTTACCAAAATATGCAGTCTTAATCTTTATGATGTTTTCCATCCACACTCTTACATTTATAAGACAATTCTACATAACTGAGCTTCCAACTTTCAGATTTTTAAAAGGGTTTAAACATGATTTTGTTGGAAACTCATATAAGATATAAGGTTGTCTTGAGTGTATTCTTTAAGAGGAAAACATATAGGCTAGATTACTATCCTTAACCATGTACCTATCATGTTATCCATCTCTTCTTATTGACTTCAATATATTAATCTATTTACCAGATTAAATTACCCACTTCTACTTTATATTCTCTAAAAGTGTCAAATGACACTACTTAATTATAAAGTAAAAGATGTTCAGGTATTTGAAGAGTCAATTAAACCAGGATGAACTATTTTATCTGTTAGAACAAAACCAATGGCAAGTGTATATCCACTACTGCCTCCAATCAAGCCACTAATCATAGACAGATTAAACTTGATATGTCTATTGCTTTATGGCTTTAGGGTTGGTAGCTTGATGGTCCTCATTTAAAATCTCATACTTTTCTAAAAGGGAGGAAAACTTATATATACACATTTACAATGAATACTTAATACCCATGCATGTATTCATGAACATGAGTAATAATTCATGAGATAATAAATAGAAGATCTTTTCCACCAAGATTTATGGAGACATCTTACCCTATGCCAGAGAATCACTTAATAGTCAACAAAACAATGCAAAAACATTTATGAGAATTTCTAAATATGTCCCTCAGCCTATCAACAACCATTGACTTTATTCCATTCTTTATGTACTTTCAATAACTAGCTTTTAACTGAGATTACTTTATTGAGACAATAATGTTATCTCATTTCTCATGCTAGCATTATAAATACTAGAGCTTTTCTTAATGTCAATTTTGTCCTAATGGCAGAAGTTCTCCTTATAGGCTTAACTTTCTCTAATAAATTATATCAAACTAAATAATTGAATAGATAACAATCATGCTGCAAAGTCAAAATCAAAATTAAATCATACTTACAAAATTGCTATAAGAGGCAAGCAACCATCACATATAGGTGTATGTTTACCAATATAAATCATACAATTATAAATTCGTATAACTAAAGTCTACCTATGGGTAAAGACATTAGCATAGCATGAATTTATCTCAAATTGGTGAAACTGGAATGCATTTATATCCCCTAATACATGTGGGCTACTTAGAGAATATAATGTTGTTCCATTTCACCCTAATTAAAACTATGATTATAGTTACTACCTGTAGGCAAAGATTAATTATAACCATACATTTAATTATAATTGATGTCTTTAAATCTTTGAGTGATGTATTTTGTTCATTAGAACAAAATAGAGTGTATGTGCCTAGTGAGGATGTTGTGGCTACTCCTCGATTCTACATACTCATCACAAAGACATCACATCATTGTGTATACTAATTGTACATATGAACATAATTTGATATGGTAAAACCTTATGTGATGATTACTTATGCATACAATATGTGTATAAGGATGCTGTAGCTATTCCTTAAACAAAATATGTATACTAATCACTAATATCAAATATATACAATTTAAATGTCATATATGTATACACAATGTCAATGGGAATCCTAATTAATTAATTTAATCAACTTCTGAAGATTAATATTTTAAATCCATGTATGATTATTTATGCATGTTGTAAGAGGGCGCTGGAGCTACCACTCTAGCATGCAAGTTAATCATAAATATTAATCATGTGCACTTAAATTCTGTATATACACAACTTTATGGAGGATTTAACCAATTAATTTAATCAACATAAGTGACTAAATACAATCCTCCCACTTTGATTAAATTAATATTACCCATTAAATAGAGTTGATATTTTAAAACATAAAAGTGATTATCTATACATACAACAGAGGATGCTGTGGCTAAGCCTCTAGATGCATGTTAATCACAAATACCAACCTTGTGCATTTAAATTCCAAATATGCACAAAACTTTAATGAGAATTTATTTAATAGATTGATTTAATCAACAAAATGTGACTAAATAATCAAGAAGAAATAAATTCTCCCACTATTTTGTGCATCAAAATTAAATCTAATATATGCACTTCTTGATGGAGGGATTAATTAATTAATTTGCTCAACAAGGTCCCTAGATAATTAATTAGAAACCCTCCCACTGTTTTATGTATTCAAAAAATTGTTTAAAGAATTAATTTTGGCATATTTCAATTTAAGTTAAGTTTTGCAAAAATTAGAATAGTTAGATAATTGCCCAAAATGAATTATCGAAATATTTAGGCAATTAAGTAACATGTCAAAATGATTTTTGCAAATTTTCCAGAATATGAAAAATGCCAAAGTTAACCCCTTTTTATAATTTAAACAATTAGATGTGACATTATCAAAAATATACATAAAACATAAGCTAATTTCATAAACAGTGAGCAAAAGGTTTACTTAATCCAAAATTCATTTCTGAAAATTAAAAGTTCTATGATCCAGGTGTTTAAAACGTAACTAGGCCCATAAATGTTGCGAAAAACACCACTGTTACAAAAAATTAACATGAAAAATTCATAGTATAAATGTTCTTAATTATTTAAGAACCCAGGTAGGGGCCCAAAACGCAGGCTATCTCTCATTAGGAAATAAACTTCAATTCCCAAGTCCACTTAAATGTTTCGGCCCAGAAGCTCACAAAAGGGAATAATATATTAAAAAAAATGACTTTCTGTCACGGCCCAGTTGCATCAACGGCCCAAAAAGAAATACTATAAAAACTGCAAACACCTCAGGCCCAGAAATGTGTCGGCCCATCTTGTTGAATTAATGAAACGGTGTTTTTCATTATGAGCTAAAACGACGTCGTTCTTGATGGCAAGAGAAGACCCAGTCATGATGCAAAACGACGTCGCTTTGCTCGTCTTCCCTAAGCTCCTGGATAACCTACTCGACCCGGACCCAATGCGACTCGTAGCAGACCTGACTGGAGCCCGCCGCTAACTGCAATTTCAGGCCGCGTTTTCCGGCGATTCCAGGCACATTTACCAACAATTGAGACCACCAAATCCGGCGATTTTTATGGCAATATGCATGGAAACAAAAACAAAGTGAAACATGGGCAAGTATTAACCAAATAATTATCAAAAATCAAATCGAAAATTATCTTTTCGAATCATAACGTTGCCGTGTTTTTCAGACTTGCGATTTTCGATATACAAGGTGACGGAGATCCTTGAAGAACAGTCAAGTCCGATGGAACTCAAGATCAATTTCAAGAAGCATAAATTTATGATCAAATTTCAAAACCCAGATAAAAAATATGTATATCCAAAATGATTTCAAAACCTGAAGCATAATGACAATCGGAGGTTCCAACGGTGTTTTCACCCTCCTTTCCCAATGAGCCGGACCCCTAGGACTCGATTCGCCACCCAAATGCACCCTGAAAAGGAGTTGCCGCGTGACACTATTGCAGGTAGCTTTCCGGCGAAGTTGAGCTCAAAACGACAATTTTGGCATTGACGTTCTCGCAAAACAAGCACAAAACATGATCTCTCTCTGGCGTTAAACAGAACCCAATCAATAAATTCGCATATTATCATGAAATAGAAATCCCACTATTTAAATTCCAAAACAAATGCTGAGGTTCCTTCACAAACGCAATGAAAACGATGATGTTTCCTTGGATGGAATTACTCATAATCCGAAAATCATGTAAACAATTTAACATGATAAACAATTTATTAATAATAAATTAAAAAATCAGATGAATTAATTTTCAGCAATAATATAATTCATCTACTTAAGAAATCCGATCTCAAATCCAAGCTATGGAACCCGCGTAAAAATTACTACAGTAGCTTAATTCAATTACATACTTAGATCATCCCCAATCAAAGAGTAGAAGGCAGAGGATCAGAGAGCGTGGCTCTGATACCACATGTAGGACAAAACTCATGAATACCCAAATAGATCACAAATTAGAGTATATGAATTTTCCTATATCAATAGCGGAAGACTTATAAGAATTACCTCTCGCCATTGCTAAGCTTTGATCGAATGAAGAACTCATGAATCATGATGAAGGAGAGCTGCAAAACAATTGAAGACAGGATATGATTGTCAGGTCTCTTTCTGACTGGCTGTGGGGCACAGCGATGGCAACTGGGTTAAGAGCCGTCGCCAGTCAGGGAACCTCAGATGAGCAGATAGGGTTTTTCCTTGTATGCTCAATTTAGACGGCTAAAACTTTATTGTATATTTTCCACCATCAGAAAAACCACATTAATAGCCAATAACCCTAATCATGAATTGGGCCTAAATCTGACTAACGGGCCACACTCTGGATATTTTAATTAATTACCTAATTAATAACTAATAATAATTATAATATATATTAAAATATCTAACAATATCCCCAAGCAATTTGCTCAATTGGCTAGTCATGTGAAAGGACTGGGAAATATTGTCTTGGACGATATTATGACTTTTTTCTCTTTATTTATCACATTAGATTTAACAGTACTTCATCATTCTTCATATGTATTTAATGAAAGAGATTAGCGAGTTCTTGGGTTTTATGCCTACGGTTGATCTGAGAAAGTATTTGGGGTTCCCTGACATTATAAGAGAGTAACTAAAGCGACCTACCAGTATGTTTTGAACGAGATGGATAAGCGACTCACTAATTGGAAGAGTAATTCTTTATCAATGGCAGCTAGGCATACATTGATTTCTTCGGTGGCCGCTGGTCACTTGGGAGGATGTTTGTAGAAGAAAGGATGATGGGGTCTTGGCAAGCGTAGTGAAAGAAAGCATAATACCACTTTTATGATGAAGCTTGGACGGAGGATGGTTCATTGGACGGGATGCTTTGTAGGTGTATTTTCTGAGAGAAAAGTATAGATGTGGAGACGATGTTCTACCTAAGATTGAAAATCATGCAAAAGAATCTCAGGAATGGAAGGGCATTAAATATGCATGGAGCAACACAATAAAGGGTATTGCGTGGCAGTTAGGGGATGGTAGGAAAGTAAGATTTTTTAGAGGATACTTGGCTTCCAAACCATGAGAAACTCAACAAATATGCTTTATTTAGTATTGGTGAGAACATGCGGGACTTGAGGATGGCCGAGTTTCTTACTACTTCTGGTGGGTGGGATTGGTCAAAATTACATGGCCTTCTTCTTGATACGATCCTACAACGCATGAATCAAGTTCACATTTTTCCGAATGGGGGTTCGACTGATGCCCCTCTTTGGATATTTTCTTCAACTGGTGAGTTCACAGTGCGATCGACATATAATCTACTATGTGGCCAAGGCTCTTTATCAGTATAATGGGGTACAACATAAGAATTGCAAGATTTCGGCCCCACAACGATGTAAACACTTTCTTTGGTTATATAGTAAGGAACGCCTCTTGACTAATCTTTCTAGAGCCAAGTGGTGTTTGCAGAATAGTTTCGAATGAGGTTTCTGTGGTGCGCATACCGAAGACACATTGCATGCTTTCCGTGATTGTAAACATGCAAAAGATGGATGGAATGGAATTGTGCCATCTCAGTTAAGAGATAGGTTTTTCTCATTCTCTCAACCTATTACATAGGTGGAATGGAATCTTAACCAGAGGTTCCAAGTGATGGGAGTAGGGTGGTCAACTTGGTTTGCTGTGTTGAGCTGCCAAATATGGTCGAACAGAAACGTAGGGATCTTAGAGGGTTCCTGAAAAAGCCACTTGCAAGTTCTAGCGCAAGCACGAGCAATAATGATGTGTTGGAGGAGAAAATGTATGCAGAATTTTTGAGTAAGGAGAAGTCGAATCGATGGCAACCTCCTTGTGAAGTACAATGTTGATGGTTCTAGACTTCTAGTGTTGGCATGAACAGTACGGCATCTTGTGGTGGTGTGGCGAGGGACCATGCAGGCACAATCATAGATGGCTTCATGTTTGAAATAGGTAACGGTACTAGCATGTATGCTGAGTTATGGGCAGTTTTGTGGGGCTTAAGAAGGGCCTGGGAGATGAAATGGAAGCAGGTTTTGATAGAGATGAACTGTTGGGAACTTGTGGAGTTGATTTCCACGGATGGAATGAAGATCATCCAGAGTGGGACCTCTTAGAAGATATACGAAGGAGACTGGACCAAGAGTGGGCTGTTAATCTTGTATGGTGTGGTAGCTTAGTTAACGAGGTTGCAGATCGTCTAGCAAGAGAGGCGCGTGCTACTGTCGATGGAATTCACTTTTTTAGTACTACCCGTTATTTCTTGGTTGATATTATTCGGTTAGACTTAGCTATATAGTCTTTTATCTCGATGCTTTCATTTATCAGAAAAGAAATAATATAAATAATTCTGTTAAAAAAAAAAAAGCAAAAAACGCAAAAAATATTTTCCGTTGCCGGGAATCGAACCCGGGTCTCCTGGGTGAAAGCCAGATATCCTAACCGCTGGACGACAACGGAATGATGTTCCATTCTTGCGTATTAATTAGTTTAATCATTTCTCTTATCAGATGAATTCGCCCAATTGAATGCCTACAGGTCCTAGAATAAACGGATGCAACGATTTTGTGTGCAGCACGCGTAGCCGGCGACTGAGAGAGTTGTCGGAGAAGAGGAAATCGTTGCCGACGGTGAAACTACACTGGCCTCTATATCAATTTGTTTTGCGTCTTCATGATAGCTCAGTAAATTTATGTGCCTCTCCCTTTCCGGACTTAACCCTGGGCAGGAATGATCTCTTCTCCGTTCGAAGGAAGCGTCATTCCCTAGCTACTGCACTGTTCTCTTCATTTGGGTTGGAGGTTGGTTATCATTTCCTGTGCTAAAATTAGCCCAACCAAACGAGTCCCTTGCCTGTGAGCTGCTCTCCTTGGAGCTGGAGGTCCTGTCAAATGATTTCATCTAAAGACGATAAATTTTGGGGATGGATTTTCATGTCACTTGGCTCTATATTCTTTGTTGCCTACTTCTTTGCTGCTATTATTTCCAAGCTTCTTCCGCCTTCAAATATAGCATTAATATCTGCTTTGCAAAATGACTGGTAATCAATTATAATGTGAAGGTTCTTTTTATACATTTATTAATTTTTGTCTTATTTGTTGATTTATGGAAGGGAACAACACGTGCACAAATCAAGAGGCCTCAACATTTAATTATGTTCCAGACTGGAGTTTCTATGTTCAACTTGATGTACTATTGATAGATTAGATATACATTTTTGTGATTCAAGATACTAGATGACAATGTTGACTATCTCTGTATCATTTTGATTACATGAAATAACATGATTAAAGTTTAATCCTTGCCATTATAAATATGTAGAAGGGAGGATTGCACTTGGGTCAATTGTGGGCGATAATTTAGAAAATATTTTGTAAAAAAGGTTTAGCATTCAGATCTTAGTATTTAAGTTAGCTTGCCTTTGAGGAAAGATACAGTAAATGCTTCTAACTTCTATTTAAGTTTCTGGCAGTCAGCTATGGGATAAAACTATTGATGGATTTAAGGTCAAGAGGGTTCTGTGATGCTTTGCCTTCAAAACAACCGCTTTGATCTATGGTCTTTTTAGCTTCCTGTCCAAGTGACTGTGGGGAGCCTGTACCTTCACATGTATTAAGTGTTGGGGGGATGGGGGTGTTTGGCTGAATAGGGTTCTTGTTCATAGTGATCTATTTGTCTTTTTTTATCAACGCTTAGTCATGCATTTTCGTATTTCATTCTGAGTGACGAAGGTTTCACAAATGAAAGACAGCTAATCAACATAATTACAGCTAAATACACTTCAAAGCAAATTAGTCCTCAAAGATGAGATGCCTCTTGCTATTTTTGAGTTTCGTTTGAAAATTCATCCATGACTATTTATGTACATTGTAGTTTTTTTAGGTAATTTGATTTGTGACACCACATGCTTTGACTCCAGTAACAGGGCAGTATTTCCAAGTTCCAACTAATGAAATGGTTGTGTCTTCTGGTGCAAAGTTACAGCCAACCAACCTAGGTTAAGTCTTTCAGCTTTTACAGCATATGGCGAATTGTTTGGCACACTTCTTTCATGAATTCCCATCTCTTAGGTATCTATTGTTTCGCATTCTCATATTTAGTATGAATCTGATGGTTGAAAGTTATCAAAGAAAGGACTCAATTGTTATGCCTTCAAGAGAAGTTGATACAGCTAAGAATTTGAGGACACAAGATTCTCATTGTTTTTGGGTAGTACGAAATAAAAAAAAAGGGCGGCTCAGTGCTCTAAGCTCCCACTGAATGGGGTCTGGGAAGGGATAGATGTACACAACCTTACCCCCGCGAGTGGAGAGAGGCTGTTTTCAGGATGGGTAGTATGAAATAATAGTAAAAATATTGGCATCCTATGCATCAAAGCTTCTTACATATTAGTGTACTGATACAGTTATATGCATGCTTTAATTGAAATTATGATGTGTCAAATGCCTTCTTGAGTGAGATCTGCTGCTCCCAAAAATACCTTTAAAAGTGACATGAAGTTCTTGAATTATTAACTCTGATGAGTTCTTTCTAACTGTCATGATATGTGGGAAATTTTATGATGTGTCAAATGCCTCCTTGAGTGAGATCTGCTGCTCCCAAAAATACCTTTGAAAGTGACATGAAGTTCTTGAATTATGCACTATGATGAGTGCTTTCTAAGTGTCGTAATATGTGAGAAATAACTTCTCCCTCTCTCTCTCTCTCTGATTCTCTTCTAGGTTGATTATTTCTAAAGAATTTTATTTCTTTATTTATTTTTTCTATTATAGGTTATTCAATTGTATGTTTTACTAGTGTTATCATAACTATCTTAGTATAACTTGATCATCATTATTGTTGTTAATAATGCTGCTACCACCATTCTAATTTTTCTTCTCTCTTTGTCTATCTCAAAACATTTTTGTTTTTTTTTAAAAAAAAAAAACTATTTCTTTTTCTGACCTGTACTTGTCTTATTGTAGGTATTACTGCTTCTTGGTGCCCTTGACTCTGCCTATAGCTGTGGTTGCTGTATACTTTCATTGGCTCAGCATGAAGATGTTCAAGCATGCTTAACTTGTAATTATGGATAATCTACAAGTATCTATATAACTACACTTCAAAGGATTGTTTCTGCTTTGTTGAACCTTTGGTCCTAAGTTGCCTAATATTTTTTTCAATACAGAAAAAATTATAGAAAAAGATGTTTGATTTCAGATTCGCTGGTACTGGGTAGAATCTGGTTTTGTTTCCTCACATATGGCAAAAATCACAATAGAATCTTATTTTTGCAAATATAAAGAAGCAGATGCCTAAGTATCAAAACAACATCATACTTCCATGCAACACAGAAATAAAAAATGAGGCTCCATCAATGGAAGCCTCTATACAAAGCTCTTCGAAGAATCAAACACACTACATACTTGACATATGTTCAGCCTTATCTTTGGAGAAAGGCCTCTTGACCATAATAGAACCAAGATCAGGGTTGCTTCTCTGGCTGCATGAGTATGCAACTTTATCATAGAGAATAGAGTAACCCAAATTACTCACATTCCTAAAATAGCAAAACTCATTGCTTTTATATTTGTATACTTGTTGTGTACTACCAAATGCTTTAACCAAAGTATCATTCTTCACAGCCACAATGCTGTGAGCATTCTGCAGATTCCTGAGAGACCTGCTGAAGAATCCAGAATCATGACTCTCTTCAATTCCCAATGTGACATTTGCAACAGATAAATATGTTTCATTTCCTTGATTCAGTTCTTCCAAGTAGAAGGATAGGGAAAATTTTCTGTCAGTTTTATCAACAAAATGGACAGGAAAGTATGGAAGCTTAGCATGAACAGTGTCATTGAAAAGGATTGTTTGGTTTGCACTCTCCATAGCCCCATCTTTCCCAAATACCAGTGAGTTCTTGTAACTGAATTCTTGAACTAAACTGGTTGTGATATTACCAAAAGAAGATCTCACCCACCCAGTTGATGAAATTGACCTTCTTGCACTGGTCTTAAAATTTCCATTCAAGCCTTGGTAATGTGAAACAGAGGATTCAACCAGAGGCTTCACAATGAGGTTGGAAAGTTCTCCTTCTGTTCTTGCACGCTTTCTATCCAACCAAACATGAAGATTTGCATCTATGAACCAGACATTCAAAGCATTTGTTACCTTAAACCCTAATGAGTGAAAATCTCCATCCAATATAATACCCAAAAGTGGTGTGATTTCAATATCACAAGAAGGAAGATCAAATGACCCTATTCCAGTTATGGGTCTCCACAATAAAGGGCTTATTCCTCCTGTGTAAATCACAGTGAAAGGCCAAACCCCACCAATAATCTTATCATCAAGAGTCACCAAAACCTCTCTGAATGGTCCATTCCCAGGGGTATCAGTAAGGTTATTTGTAGATATGTACTCATTTGGAGGATTACTGTACCAAAATTCATCTTTTTCATGATATGAAATATAGACCTCCAACACAACCCTATAAGCATTTTGAGGGATTTTGAACTCTTTCATAGCTGTTTCATTAGAATTCACAATCTCAAACCATAAACCATCATTCAATGGGAGAGTTCTTGAAATGGGTAAGATTAAATCCGCTGGAAAACCATACCCAAAAGCTAAACTTTCATCAGATTTTGGCTTATCATCAGTACCAAAACTCTTCACACCAGGATAAAAGTGAAAGAAAACATCAACATGGTAAACCCCAGTGTAAGTATCATCAACAACATTTCCCAAATAAACAGCAAGAACTTGATCATTCATGAGCAATGAAGAAGAGTACCTAGTGATGTCCTTTTTAACAGTCCAAACAATCCCAGTTGGCCTAGGCTCCGCCGTACAACTTCGAAGCAACTCAACCCCACCGAGCCAAACACCGAAAATGCGATCAAATTGAGTTCCTTTAGAAGTCGCCTTCCACTCGAGAACAACCTTAGAAAACTTGCGAGGGCAGTGTCTGGGAAGACTGTAATTAGCGAAAACAGGAGGTTTTCCATAGGTGAAGCCAAAATTGTGTTGAAGTATATGGTATGAACAAGGCTTTGTTGTTGGAAGGAGTTTAATGGGTTTGGTTACCTCGAAGAACTCAATTGGTGAGGTGTCATTTGTGGAAGATCCGAGCTGAGCAAGAAGGTCTGGTTTGAGATGCTTGATTTTGTGCAGATTAGTTGCAGAACTTGGGTGCTGAAAACTGAAGAGGAAGAGGAAGAAGAAGAGAAAGAAGAAAGAAAAGTTCATCTCTGTGGTGTACCAAACCAAGATATGATTGATTCTATGGTCTGTGGAAGTTGCTCTGCATTGAGCTAAATTCATATATGATTTCACTGGCCTGTTTATATGGTTGAGAATTCGAACTGTATGGCTGAAAAAAAACATGCTGAGATAATTTTCTCTACTTATAACCGAAAGTTTTTTAATTGAATTTAAATAATATTCCCCGTCTTTCATGTAAGATTTAGTTTGAGGTGAATTAATGTCTTAAATGTAAGACATTTTTTCATTTTATCTTTTATATTTACCTTTTTTTTTTAAATGAATTTGCCTAACTTATAAACTGATATTCAGTTTATTTAACACCGAAAAATATTTTAGAGAGATCATGTCACATATGTTATAATTAAGTAATTTATTAGTTGCATAGGAAACATTGAGGGCCAGATGAGTATTGTATATCAGGTTGTATCAAAAAAAGAAAAGTATTGTATATCAGATGATTGAATAAAAATACCTACACTTCAAGAACAAAGGTAATAGTCATGATTCATGAGCTTGTTGGAAGGTCATAGTCATGCTTGCTATTTTGAGTACAAGGTTTCCGACCTATTTTTTTAAGCATAACCACGCACACTTTAATACATTAATTAATATAAACTTCAGTTAGGTAATACATAACCTTGTAAAAAACTCAAGGTGTCACGCTTAATTCAGTGTGTAGGTCACTCAATATAGGACTTGGCCAATAGTAACAAAGAGAAGAAATTAGAATCCCTATTATTAAACTTCTGGGCTACCAAAAGGAAAATCACAATCAAAAAGATGTTGGTTGCAATGGTAAGTGGTCTCACCCATAAAGTAGAGAAGATAAATTCAAATTCCGGAAAACACACTAATTAAAAGTGAAAATCCTTTATACTCTAAATCTTGAAAGAAAACCCTTAATCAAATCGGGAAAAAAGAGAGGAAAATCACGGCAAAATAAAAGCGTATTATATATAGTTCATGGAAGCATCAAGGGCCATGGAACTATATATCTAATCAAAACCTTTACCTCTTTGTATTGTGGTGCCTCATCTTCTGCTTCATTGCGTTTAAGCTCACATGAATAAGAAGCAAGTCCAATAATCTGTCTCTCCTTTTCCTCCAAAGTTACCCATTATCGGCAATCTTCATCAAATATATAGGGACAATCTCTCGTCTCTCTTTATGATATCTCTCAAATAAGTAGGATTAATTAATTAGTTCGGAAACCTGGCCACTTAAGCAATTTTTTTCATATACTCCCTCATATCCTTTTTATAAGAATACGATAACCAAATTATAATATATAAAAAATCAGTTAAAATTAGTTAAAAGTAGGGTTAAGGTGCAAAAATACCCATGAACTTTTCTCAAAAGTACATCCAACACCATAAACTTTTTTTAGGTGCAAAAATACCCATGAACTTCTCAAAATGGGGCAAAAATGTCAAACCGTTAATTGGTACAAACGTCCATTTTGTGGGACCCACAATATTATTTTTTGTGGTGCAAAAATACCCATGAACTTTTCTAAAAAGTGCACCCAACACCATAAACTTTTGAAAAGTTCATGGGCATTTTTGCACCTAGAAAAAATTTTATGGTGTTGGGTGCACTTTTTAGAAAAGTTCATGGGTATTTTTGCACCTTAAAAAATAAAATTATAGGTCCCACAAAACAGACGTTTGTACCAATTAACGGTTTGACATTTTTGCCCCATTTTGAGAAGTTCATGGGTATTTTTGCACCTAAAAAAAGTTTATGGTGTTGGATGCACTTTT
The DNA here is from genome assembly GCA_963855925.1 of Inga laurina. Taxonomy (NCBI): domain Eukaryota; kingdom Viridiplantae; phylum Streptophyta; class Magnoliopsida; order Fabales; family Fabaceae; genus Inga; species Inga laurina. Next base: position 54,136,009 of record OY979707.1, on the reverse strand, counting down.
GGAAAAAGTTCATGGGTATTTTTGTACCTTAACCCTTAAAAGTAATAAATATGTTAGAAATGAATTTCTTTCTTTTTTTTTCAAGTATATCCTCATTTATAGGGGAACATATAAAAGAGAGAAATAGAATAGTAATACGAGAAAGTATGAAAAAGAATATAGTATAAGAAAACAAATGAGGAGAAATAATATCATTAGTTAGGGAAAAAAAATAGTAAAAACACATTAAATGTTTAAGCAAACCCAATTAAGATTAGGACAATTACAATGAAGTCCCATAAAAGACAATATACAAAGAAATAGTCCCAAGAAATTCTGAAATTACTATCAAGTCCCATAAAACTATTTTATAATAAATTGAAAATGCTAAAAATTCAAAATACCTCAGAGTATAATCCCAATTCTCAAAACTTGATTTAGGTCAAAAAGTTCTCAGAACTAGAAAATCAAATATACCTCCCCTGGACATCTCACCAATTCGTCCTCTCACACTCGGAGTCCGATCATTCTTGATAATCCCTTTGTTTTATCGCCTCTCAATTTTTCTGTCCCACTGTTAATCGATGGCAACAGCCATGGTAGAGGATAGCAGCTTCGAAGATGACCAGTTGGTGTCAATGGCCATTGACGACGTTGTACGGACTTCTCGTTTACTCGATAATGAGATTCGAATTTTGAAGGTCTAATATCTCTCTAGTAATCTCTTTTCATTTGTATATACTATTCTTGCCTATTGCTTCTGGTTGCTGTTTAGCGTGGCTGTTAGGCTTGTTGATTATTCTAGCCAGTTTCAAATATGTTAATCTTGGAAAAATCAGTTTTTTTTGCTTATTTTTTTTGGAAATCTCATGGTGAATTCTTCATATTCGTAGACATCAGGATTTTATTGATTGCGGAAAAATGATTTTTTCCCCATTCATATACTTCTCACCTTGCTATTGAGTCAAAATGTTCACTTTCTATATCCTGGTAAATAGAGAACTGGTATAATTGATATTAAGTTTCTGATTTTGACTTGTATCGTTTTGGGATGAAGGAAGAGTTGCAGAGGAGTAATATGGTGTTAGAATCATACAAGGAGAAGATAAAAGAGAATCATGAGAAAATCAAGCTCAATAAGCAATTGCCCTACCTTGAAGAAATATTGTGGAGGTAGTTCACTGCTCTTACTCTCTTTGTTGCTGTGCATCAGTCTTATTTTCGTTAGCAGCATTGGTGGCTATCGTTCTGTTGTTTTTTTTTTTGGCATTTTATTATCCATAAATGAGTGATTGATATCTCTTTTATTGTCATGGCATGTTAAAGCACTTGTCCATATGGCGATAAATGAGTGATGCTAAGCTCCACGAAGAAGGTTTTCTTGGCAAACATATTTGGACCTGCATTTATTGAGGTAGACATTGTTTGATTTCTTTTCCTTCAAGCCTTGCCTAAATGAAGATGAAGGCCTTTAACCCATTTGAGTCTTGTTACAGTTCAAAGGGGTTTAATGAGAATTTAGTGCCAAGATTGGTTTTTCATTTTGAAGGTGGTGCAAGGTTTGAGCCCCCAATGAAGAGCTATGTATAGATGTGGCACCAGAACAGAAGTGTATTGGGATTATTGGAGTTGCTTGGCCTGGTCTTTCAATTATAGGCAATATTATGTAGCAAAATCATTTGTGGGAATTTGATTTGGTTCATAACACTCTGCGGTTTGCTCCATCTCCATGCTGATTGATACCATTATTTTATAGTGTTTGCTTTTCTTCGTCATTTGCAGGAGAAGAAAAAAACACAAAAACACCAAACAAAACAGAGATAAGCAAGTGACTTTTGGGGGACCTGTTTTAGTTGCTTTTTGTTATTATTGTGATGTGACTATGGTGATGATTATTAATATATTCTTGCAATTTTACCTCTCTTTTCTTTTTTGTTTAATAATACACACAAATGTGTATCATAAAGCAAGAGAAAGTTTCTTTTGTGTGACCCAGAACAATGTTTCCCTCAAAATGTATGATCCCTCAAGTTTGGCCTCATTTTAAAGTTAGTGGAGAAGGTGATACAGTATATGTTGGGGGGAGTGGTTAGATTTAGAAGGCCCTTACAGTGACACAGCTGATAACACAAAACTTGTTGCGACCACCCATCACTATAAGGACCCCGGGAAGGTCAAAAAAAAAAAAGAAAGAAAGAAAGATTGAATATCAGTTTCAAAACGAAAGGGTTTATTATTATAGCAGGTGCAATGAGGCTGGCCACACTATAAAGATTTGGAAGAATCCTAATTCAAGATGATCAATTATGGTGCCTTGGGTTCTTTTTGATTTTGGAAAGTGCATGTCATACTATTTTTGTAAAGATGATTACATAGGAATCCAGACCACTTGTTTCTTGCCCATGTCCGTGAATTTGTTGTTACTTCCTTGCACATGCATTTTCATATGTAAATGAAGGTTGCATATAATATGGTTTTATATCCCACTTTCATTTATGAAAATTTGTAATCTGATGTAAATTTAGTTGTCAATGTATGGACATGAAATGGCCAGTGGACGCCCATTGACTTGTCAATAAATTCCTATGCAGTTGTTAATATATATATACACACACACACAGTTATGCTCACATGTTTGTATCCCACTTTTATTTATGGAAAATTGTAATCTAATGTAAATTCTGTTGTCAATGTATAGATCTGGAGTTGTTAGTGGACGCCTATTGACTGTCAATGCAGGCACACGCAGTTGTCAGTAGAGCTACAGGTTATGATCACATTGGAAAATGATATTTTATGTGCATATATTTATAGATTACCTCTATTGTTGGTATTCAATATTAATCACGTGGTCATATTATATGACTTGTCACTAGTAGCTCCTGGACTTGTCAGTGGAGGCAAGTAGACTTGTCAAGGGAGGGCCAATGACTTGTCAACGGAAGCTCCTTGAGTTGTCAATTGAAGCTAGTGGACCTGTCAATGGAAGACCATTGAGTTGTCAACGAAGACCCCTGGAGTTGTCAATTGAGGCCCCTAGAGTTGTTAGTGGAGGCCCATTGGCTTGTCAATGGATGCCTAGTAAGTTGCTAATGGAGTTGTCAATGGAGGCTCTATGACTTATCAATAGATGCTCATTGAGTTGTCAGTAGAGGCCCTATAACTTGTCAATGGATGCTCATTGAGTTGTCAATGGAGGCCTATAGAGTTGTCAGTAGAGGCCCAATGACTTGTCAACGAAGGCCCATGGAGTTGTCAGTCGGGGCCCAATGACTTGTCAATGGAGGCTCCTTAACTTGTCAATAGAGGCCCCAATGACTTATTAATGGATAGTCCCTGACTTGTCAATATATGCCCATTGAGTTGTCAGTGGATGCCCTATGACTTGTTAATGGAGGCTCATTGACTTGTTAATGGATGCCTATGGAGTTGTTAGTGGAGGCCCTATGACTTGTTAATGGATGCTCATTAAGTTGTCAATAGAGGTCCATGGAGTTGTTTGTGGAGGCCCAATGACTTATCAACGGAGGCTTCTTGTGTTGTTAACACGGTTATGCTGTTATGAAAAGTTGTCAATGGAGGCCCAATGAGTTGTCAATGGAGGCACCTTGAGTTATCATGGAAGGCCCATTGAGTTGTTAACACATTTATGCACTTTCTCAGGACTTGCTACGACAAGTTTGTCAACATTTCGTAGCCAGTTACACAAAGAGTCAATTTCCCTTCAGATTTCTGACTTGCTACAGCAAGTGTGTCAACTTGCTGTAGCCAGTTACACAGAGAGCATACGAAAGGTCCTTGCCACGGCAGGTTTGCCGACTTGTTGTAGCCAGTTACACAATGAGCATACGAAGAGTACTTGCCACAACAAGTTTACCAGCTTGCTGTAGCCAGTTATATAGAGAGTAAACTTCTTGAGAATGTTTACTTGCCACGGCTAATTGGTTAACTTGCTAAGGTAAGTTAGCAGAAGTTCCTTCTATCTTTACAAAATTAGGTATAGTTAAGTCATTATTAACTCTCTAAAAATGAAAAAATTTCAAAATTACTCATATTTAATATCATGATAATATCCTGAAAGTCATATGAAGCTGCAATTAATGAGATTTTCAATAGGGATAATATAGAAAAAAAATGTTATCAATTCCACATTTAAAGCTTGCAATAAGAAGTTAAGAATCATGTATGCTTTTTTGTATGCTCTCTGTGTAATCAATTCCACATATTTTAGACGAGCTACATATTAAACAACAGCTTCATTGGCTTGTCAATAAAGACACTGGAAGTTGTCAGTGGAGCCTGTAGCATTGTGCAAGCAAGAGCATCAAATGTGCATATCTGTAGCACTAACGTTAACTAACGGAAATAACTATGTAATTCAGAAATATTCAAAACGTCTCAAGTACAACTTGAAGTTTGTCAAACCCAAAAACATATCATCCATATAATGTGACTGCACTTGATCATTACACAAAACATACCACATTTACAATTACTGTGCACATGAACATAACAAACCCCTAATGTGTTGTCCATACAATCATAAGTCAATGCAAGTCATAGCATACTAAGTCAAAGCTATTCACAACAAGAATGTACAATTAAAATCATCATCCTAATTGGTTCTCCTCCTCTTATGTATGTCTTGAACCAAAGACATAACTTTGTTTGCATGTTTGTAGTGAGGATGAGTAACCAGCCACTACAAGAACCCGACCTTCATTTCATGGAGCTCGTTGGAGGTATAGTACGACATAGTGTATCCATCTTGCCCTTGCTCAGTGCCGTCCCACATCTATAACCAGGATAGTACAAGGGTACACCACAAGAGTCTCTGAACATAAACATGTTAATAAGTAACAAACCGGATCAGTCGTATTTTAAATGTGTTCCTATGAACAAAAAGCACAATGACAACTCATGTGTCTTCTTGTACATGTACTTTTGCCCATGTCACTCCCTTCTCAATTTTGTTCTCATCCTCAAACAGTTGTGGCTTGACTCTTCAAAGAATTTAGAAGAAGTAATTTCGTTGAAAACACAAAAACAACATCAGTAAAAAATATGAATAAAAATAGAGTACGTACACACGTAGGTGACAATTTTTCCATACAAATCCGGATGCCATGTGTTCCTTTGGGTCAATCTCTTCTTTATGTTTTCTTATCTTCTTCTTTGACTCCTTTGGTTTAGTCCCCAATGGTTTAGTTACACAAAATTTTTAATAAATAACTTTTAATTTAGTTCCAAGGGAAAAAACATAATTAAATTGTTACCTGCTATCTATTACTCATACAAAATAAAATATAGTGTAGTACGTAATAATAACGAAAACGAAGTGGAGACCAAAGTGTCACATGAAAGGGGGAAAATATCCAAACATTTCTGATGGTAAGAGCATTATTCTAAAGAGAAAGGGCCAGAAAATTTTCATCAAGCATGTGACCTAATATAATTCAAACAGGTTTGCCCAATTATAAAAAGCTCAACAATAATCAAGGCTAGGTCCACCAGTAGCCCAGTAAGAAATTATGGCAGTATTGATGTTTCTTAGCAGAGAAACTGAACAAATTAAAGGTTATGCACGGACCCTAGGTTCCCAAGAAAGTGGTCTTTAACTCTTATTTCCAATTAAGGGCAACGGAAATCCCATAACATTTAGCCCTTCACCCCTATGGCAAGCAATGGGTCCCTCAAGCATTGAACACACTATCAATGAAAGTGAATGATATTTTATCCAATGTGACAAATGCAATTACTTTTACAACTACAGATGATATAAAATTCTAACTATCAAGTCAACGAGAAAGTTGGACTTGGAGTTCCAATGGAAGTGCAAACAATTGTCTAGCTTCACAATAGATGTACAACTTCCAATTAGTAGAATGCAAGTGAAACTAGCATTCAAATTATAATCAATGTGTTGTGTTTGTAACTTCGTGATGGTAAAGTAGGTTCTATTCTTCTTATGCATGCCAACTCAATTCCTGACTTTTATTGGTAAGTAGTAAAGAACCAATCACACAGCAAAGTTATGCAACATGTATGGAGATGATGATGATAACAAATATGGATGGAATAACAGCAGCATGTCATATACAAGAATCATACCCAGACTTTGGCGAACAGCCTTTTTTAAGTCAGCTTGTATAGACAGCAATACTAATAGCCAAAAGCCACTATAACCAGAAGGAAAAGATAATGTATAGGAACTGATTAAAAAGAAGAAAATAGCATAAGAAGCGATAGCAATAGGATAGGAGAGGAGATGTATAAAAGGGTCTCAAAAAAGAAGAGTGCATGACCACTAATGTCTCTGTATTGTTGTAAAGTGACTGTTGTGACATACATTTTGAAAAATGTACAGCCAAGACAGACAAAGAAACACTCAATCAACTTATAGCTAATTAAGAGAGAGGAAAAGGAAACATAATCCCCAGGCCTCATCCAGAGCGCACAAGTGAAAAATATTGCAGATATCTTTATCATTGATATTCATCTTAAGAGATCAAACTCACTTTTTAAGGCATGAACCTTCACCGGAGAAAATTACCACATTTTGCTTTTTGTCCACTGTTTTTAGATCTTCCAAACTTCTTACATAGACCATTTTCAACTTACAAACAGGAGTCACACCAAACAACAGAAACTCATCTTGATTTTATTTTTCCTATAACTTATATATCCATAAATTGCATTTGAATTCCAGTTTTTCATCGTATAGTGGCAATCAATAATCATATTGACAGAGTTTCCATATGGTAGATAATATCTTCAATAGATGCCTCATTTAGGCATATTGACAGAGTTTTAACATCCAAAAGAATAGCATAAGCAATGCTAATAAATATAAATATAATGCAATCACATATGATTCTAGATCTAATTTAGCAGTAAAGATGACGCAAGTTCATGTGGTTCATGATAAACTAATGAAGCATAAAAATCACACAGTGAATAATCAAGAAACAAGAGGCGAATCTACGAACAGGAACTTAACCGACTAAATGGCTAGTGGCATTTTTCAAAAGATCCCTTTGGCTCTGCTCACCTCTGGCTTTCCCTTTGTGGTGTGTTTCTTGTTCTTGAACCGTCAAATTTGGCCTCCAAAAACGCGCACACACCGTCGCCGATAATGACACCTTTCGGGGTTCACTCAACTGGAAAAATCTCAGGTAATCGAAGTAGATTGGGCTCCAAAAACGCACAAACACCGTCGCCGATGTGAGCTTCCATTAGCCGAAGATTTGGCCTTCAGGGTTCACTCAAGTGGCTGAATGCTAGCTTCCGAAAACGCACAAGTACCTTCTCTGAAGTGGCCGAATCTCAGGTCATTTAGGCAAAGAAGCACCAAACTCCCTGCCTTTTTGCCCGGGTAATTCAGATATTTCTCACCTGGATTTTATTATAAAACGGTCCCATGGGACTTGAAAGTAATTTCAGATTTTTTCGGGATCATTTCTTCGTATTTTAGCTTCCATGGGACCACAGTGTAATTCTCACATTAAGATTTTATAAAAACGATTAAGACAATTCAAATTTTAGACTTTTATGTAAAGCACTATTATATTTATTTTCACATTTCAAACTATATATATGGTTTTCCTAAACATATATTGCAGCAATAGTCGTAAACATTGATCCTGATGCAATGTCCGTTTTCAGATTTAATTTGCCTGAAAATACTTAAAATATTTTTCATCTTGGCATTTTCGTTAAAAATATGCAGTTTTATTAAAACACTTGTTATCGTGCATGCATGTCAGTTTTCAGAATAGTAAATGTAGAAGACACTTGCAAGTATGCCTTCTGTCACGTTTGGCATCATAGACAGATCATTGAAACTTGCAAGCTAAGTGTTAACTTGTGTGAGTGGGATGGATTCCCAGAAATACAATTACACGTATCATGTTTTTGGTTTATTAAGAGAAGTGTCGTATGGATTAGTCTGATATTAAATTAAAAGTATTAAAAAAGATGAGGTATGTTCATTACTATGTCTAAATTCAACATGCCTCCACTCATTCAAAAAAATATGTGCGACGGATTACAGGGATAGATAAATTCTCCCATAAGATATTGCTGGACAGGTGAGGAGCAGTTATATATTTCTGACTTAGTGAGTGTTTGGGAAAAACTCAAACCGTAGTTTCAGAAGCTATTTTCCGTAAGTCGAGATAAAACTCCTCTTACATACTTACCTCATAAATTGTAAAAGTTATTCTCAAATGCTAATTTAAACACACACTTAATTCATATCTTTACAGTGAGAGGTCCTTTCTATGAACATGCATGCAAATTTTCTTCATTATTTGCCTGAAACGAATGAATCTACCATCCACGTACACTCCATTAGCCCCCCACCACTTCACGTATTGCTTGCTTTTTTAACGCAGACGTACTCTACCACGTTTCACTTCTCCATTGACTTCATGTAATAGCTGATAATGCTTGTTGTTGTTGTTAGTTGTTGCTGTTGTTATAATTGTCATTACTTGATGATACGTGAGAATATGTTATGAGTAACTTATAATAAAAAAGAAGATAGAATACAACAAGAACATTAACACTAAAACGAGAAAGGAATTGTTAAGCAAGTCATGAAGAAATTCATTAATCACAAATGATTATTTACAAGAGACAAATCAACCCTACTAAACCCGGAACTCTTATTAAACCCAAGTTATACCCACTCATATCACTTACTAAAACCCCTATTTATAGAATCGAAGTGATTAACCGACTAATTAAGATTAATCTCTCCTACAAGAAGAGTTTGAAAAGGAAAAACTATACATATTGGTTTTAAAGAATGTATTAAGAGAAGTCTTAACAAAATTTAAAATACTTCTTCTAAATATGTCTTAAAAAGTGTAAGTAGTCAATAAAATAAACAACACAAGATATATTTATGAAACTTATGAACAATAAAATAAAATTGGTAAGAATACTTATGAAATAAGAAATATTTTTTATAAGTTTTTAATTTTTAGGATTATTAATACAAAATATATTTATGAAACTTAATTCTAAAAAAGTTAATATCAACTAAATATTTGCAACATCATTAACAAAATATAAAAAATCAATAATAATATTATCATATAAATAATTTTAAAAAATAAAAAAAAAAAAAACATACAAGGCCTAAAGGGCCGGCCCTTTTAAGCCCTTAGCCCTACAGGGCTAACCCTTTTAGGCCTGCTTTCATTTTTTAGGCAAAAATCTGAGGCCCAACCCTTATAAATTCAGGGTCTAAAAGATCCGGCCCAACGGGCTCGGCCTGTTTTCCCAGCTCTACTCCCTCCCCTACCCTCCCCTCAAATCAAACACACTCTTAAGATACCACCTGTACAACCTACCGACACTCTTCAAGGGCCCACCACTTGCTTAAAATATAAGAATGATGATATTAAATAATTAAAATTTGAGTATATTTCATCAACATTTAATTGGAGATTCACCCTTTAAATTTGTCTAGTCCGAATTTTTCATTAAATGGAACTAACGGAGTTAAAATTAAATGACTAACAATGTACTTTTTAAATTTAAGCGACCAAGTTGAAACATGATATAAACTTAAAAGACTAAACATATAGTTTAGTCTATGTTTTATTAATTTCAGTATTTCATTATTTGAATAACTTGTCTATATATAGGCTGATTAGGACTTTTTGTGAGTTAGCCTTGGTGTCCACAATCAAAAATTAATTAAGGATTGTGTATAGGTAAACCTAGGATCGTTCTCTCTTCTTGAGGAGCCTTTTATTGAATCCTAAGTAATTTAAATGTCATGCAAATATAATGAAAACAAGGGAAAATTAATTTTGGATTTTTCAAATTAATATCTAAAAGGAAATGCAATTTAATTAAATGTTAAACTATTAGTTTTGGTATTTCTATAAAAATGGGATGAATAATAAAATATGAATGAAGTAAATTCTCTTAAGAAATTGGTTCAATGGCTATCCTAGTTCATTAAATGATATGAGAGTTTGAAATTCATCAAGTCTTAATTAAAAACCAAAAGTAATCGTATTTGGTCTAACACTTCTAATCAATAACTACTCTTACGATCGAATTCATATATATTGCTTAGAAATATTATTCAAGAGTCACTTGATGTGTGTAATGGATTAAATTAATGCCATTGTTTCCTCTAATATGAATGCATAAATACGCCACTCAAATAAACTCAAATCAATTACACAAACTAGTGAACACGTAGCAAGTATAATCTCGTTTCAACCTGGGGTTTAGTTCACAATTTTGGGGGTCAAAACTCATCCGTCGAATATCCAATGGCCTGGGCAAAAAAGAAATGAGGGGTTAGGGATACGTTGATCAATTTTTTTTTAAAAAAGAAAGGTTTGTACCGGATAAAAAAAACAAAGAAAAGGGGTGGATGAAGACTTTAATAGTAATGTTAGATTTAATTAGTATTATCAGCGCCAAATAGAAAATTATTTTATTAATAGGATTTTCTCAAAGTTTGCAATATTGAAATTCTCTCAATCTCTTCCACTAGACTTAATTACACCACAGATAATTTTTTTAATTAATTATTCTTTCAATTGTATTACCATTATAAAAATGTTGTAAATGTGAATAACATTTCACTAGTTATCCATGCATTTTAAAAGATGATTAAATGTCATTACTAAAGATTTAGCTCTGATTGGCCGATTCTTCTCATCATCTCATGAGCTAAACATAGTGTTTCATTTACATGCCTTTACTCTTTAACCTGCTTCAATAAAAGTTTTATAATAATAATATGAAGAGGTTGGGGTCATTATCACTTAAGATAAAGAGTTTAGGGTAAAAGAACGTGTCAAACATATCAAAACATTAAAAAAAAGGAAAAAATTAGAAGTCATTTCTTTGATGACTCGTTTCAACCCTTTCTGGCAGATAAGAATGGATAAGAATGACCTATTATAAAAATTTAAACTACCAATTTTAAAATCGAAGATAAGATGAGAATCAAAATAATAATAATTAATAAAGATTTTTTTTTTTCAGGTGTAAAACTATGAAGTTTGATTTTCTTCCGACTTAATCATTATGAGTGAAATGTTTATTTCTATTTCTAATGTTTCAGTCATTTGTATTATCGTTTTAATAAAAATAATAATTTTAATTGATATTTTTTTTAATTATATCATGCCTTTTAAAAGACAACTAAATCTTCATTAAAATTTCAGGTCAAAAAGTCATTACCAAAAATTTAACCTTGGAAGATCAATTATTTAAATAAGAAATTTAGCATGGAATTAACGTGCTCATGGCAATAATAAGCATTAAGAGCTTATCAATCATCATTGTGACGAGTAATCAAGTTCGTCTTTACTTTTTAACGGCTGCTTCAATAATTTTGCTTTATTAAATTATAAAAAGGGTTAGAGTAAAACAAGTGTCAAATCCGTTTGAAAAACATGCAGATCCGTATTTTGTGCTAATAGTATCTATGAGATTAGGAACTCACCCCACAAAACAATACCATTTTTCTACTAGAATAACTTCGTTTAGCAAATGGCGTTGTTTTACAGGATGAGCTCCTATACTTATAGATAAGTTGAGTAGGTAATGCGATCCGAGCTCATAATGTCACTAACAGGGAAAAATTTTATATAAAATTTTTTTACTGTAGACAATACGAGAAGCTCCTCCCACTTGCAATTAAAAAACAATAATTGCAAATGTTAATTTTGATGTTATAATGAGTCTCTATTTTATTCCGATTTCTTGCTCACATGTTTTAATCATTCAGTTATTTGCATTATTACTTTAAATATATTATAGGGTTAGCAGGTAAAAATATCCATAATTTATTTTAAAAAATACATTCAGAACTATAATTTTTTTCTTTGCGTAAAAATATCCACAAATTTTTCCAATTTAAAAATACCACTCTCGTTAACTCTTATTAATCTGTAATTTTTCATTTGCGGGCCCCACCAAATGTCATGTGTCAACTTTTAAAAATACCTGGAGACGTTTAGCTAAGGTGATAGGGAGAGAGATGACTCTGGTGATGAAAGAACAGAAAGCCTCCATGTATTTTTAAAGAAGAATTATATTCAGGTTTTAAAAAAAAAGAAAAATAAAAAAATGGTCTTTAGAGATTGTAAAATCAAAAAATGATCCTATAGAATTGTTAATATAGGTTCTTGAAGTTATTAATGGGACCATTTTTTTATTTTGTAATTTTTAGGGATATTTTTTTATTTATTTTTTTCTTGGGACCTAAATATAATTCTCCCTATTTTTAAAAACTGACACATGGTATTTTGTGGGGCCCGCAATCAAAAAATAACAAGTTAATGGGAGCAGCAATTTTGCACCATTTGAAAAAGTTTATGAATATTTTTACAAAGTAAATTGATATCTTATGTTTATAATCAAACTAAAACTTTCAACTAGCTATCATGTTTAGGATAGGACAAAATTACATGCCTGTTTTTAAAATACCATTGAATCAATGGCTTAAAGATTGTAAATATGTTTGGTTGAGTGATTGGATAAGTGACTTATTTTTACTTAAACTTATGGAATCTGAAAATTGGAAAAAAGTAAGATTGGGTAAAATGATGAGTGTTTGGTTGAGCGATTGGATAAGTAACTTATGTAAAAGTGAAAGATGTTTGGTTTGACTTTTGCATAAGTAGCTTTTGTTTTATTTAAGAGAAAAATTTTGAAAAAAGTATGAAAAATGAAAAAAATGAAGGACTAACTATGGAAAATGAATTCATTGACAACTTAATTACCAAATGGGACCTGGGAAGATGCATTTGTTAAAGTGACATTCTTGGTGATAAATTGATCCAAACCATCCAATGGCGACAGTGTTACCACAAGGCACATATTCAAAAGTTTGGTGCTGCTAACCCATCTAGATAACAATTATTTGCACTCTCTTCACTCACAAATCTTTCTTTTGTTCGGGGACATTAATTGGGTCCGATAATCTGGATCTTCCAATCGGTAGGTACCTTACCAAAAATTACACGACAAATAGCATAGGTTTCAAACGGCAGAGCATTGTAACGGATCAAGTATGCCAATGGTAAACTAAATAATAAAACTACAATTAAAATACGAATAAATTACAAATTGTAGAAACTTAGTTTTTGATGAAGTTAAATATAACAGAAATAATCAAATCAAAGGTCCCGTACAATTTGGTCCCTGATCATGTCACGAACATGATTCATTTGGGTTGAGCGAGTCCGAGCATCATTTGTCGACAATGGGTCTTGATCTTGAGTATTATCTAGATGAACAATATTATTCTCATTTTCTGCTTCCCTAAAGTCCACATCCGTTTGGGAATTTCTTCTAATGAAATTATGTATAGCCATTGTGGCACAGACAATGCGAACTTGGGTTTCGAAGCTATACTTGCGCATATTTTGTAAGATTGCAAACCTATTTTTCCAGACTCCAAAACAAGAAAAAGTGGGATAATCCTAAAAACAAGAGAAATTAATTTCCTAACAATTATTTATTTACAATTATCTTACACATCAAGAAAAAGTATAATAATCTTATTACAAATGAAATTTATTCCTTCCCAAAAATATTTTTGTAAGTGCCTTATATATCATAAACAAATCGCATAGTCATATTAACAAGAAAAATAGCCTTACAAAGGCAAATTAATTTTTTACCAATTACTCATTTACAACATGTTGCATTTGTAAGTAATTTCATCCTTGAGACACCTGTTCATCAAGTACCATCGTGAAATTATTCATCCAATTATCAGCTCCTTAAGGATCCATGGTAGAGCGTCCGACATGGTTAATGTATTTGACGCTCAAAGTCTCTCTCTTTCATCCATCAGAGAACAAGGTAAAGAGCCACCAGAGTTCTGTTCATCAACCAGGACTATCTCCATCTTCTTCCTTGAGCTAGAGCCAGAACGGACTAGAAGGAGAGAACAACCACCACACAATTGAGGATTTTTCATCACTGAACCAGCTTTGGCTCCCATGGTTAATTCATCTTCATCTTCTCCAATCTAGAACGAGAGTAGTGGTTGGTGAGAAGGAACCAGAGGGAGGCGCCGACTTTTGAATGTAGATTCATCGTTTTGCTTTCCAAATACCCACAACAGTAAAAAAAAAGCAACACTGGCATGCTTATTTGAAAGTTGCTTAAAAGCAACCAAATAACCATTTGTCCATCGGTCAACCAAACATAAAAACTTATAAATTTAAGTCAAAATGTGACTTATTTAAGTTAAGCAGCTCACAAAAGTCGAAACAAACACACCCATAATATTTAGATTAAAAGTGGTAGAAGTGACTTTTTTCAAATATAACTTTTGAAAATTTAAGATAGGATAAAAATCATATAATAAATGTGATTTATATTTGGATTATCGGTGGTAGAATAACTTTTTTTAAAACTAAATCTTATTTAGGTGATTATTTAAAAAACAAGTTTAAATAGGAAATGACTGAAAATTATATGAATTTTGTTAAATAATACATATATAATTTTTCCTTAATCAATGTCTTTTGTTCTTTCCCTATTATTTCTCAAACAAATCCCCAAATTTAAATTTTGTTAATGATTTAATATTGTCGATAGATTTTTTCCAACTTTTTCAATAAAGGTATAATTGTAAATTTATATGAAAAATTCCTCTCTCTCTCTCTCTCTCATATATAAGACTAAAATAAATCTTCTTAATACTGTACAAGTAAAAGAAATAAATATAATATAATATAATTAAAAAAAGTTTTCATCATAATCTCTCACTCTCTCTCTTATTCAATCTTTATATCTCTTACTATCTCTCTCCTCTAACCATGTCTCCTCTTCTCGTTTTTTTTTTTTTGTTTCATATTTCTCTTCTCTCACTAGTTACAGTCTTTTTTATGCCTCTTCTCTCTCTCTTTTTTTCCCCATAAAGAAGCTCAAGATGGCTTCCACGGTATTATAGTCTTAGGCCAATAAACCCTTTCAGTAAATCACTAACCCAAACACTATGCACTAATTTCATTGTGGCTTTTGCCACTTCATTGTGGTTATTTCCCTCTTCATCGTTTTCTCAAACAGACCCTAAAGTGAACTTTCATTCTCTTCTACCTAATTCTTTATTTAGTTTAATTATAATCATTAAAGAGGCCACAGTAAAAGAAAGTTTCAAAATAAAAGGGAAAATCACTCCTAGGTCCCAAGTAAGGAAGATAATATCAAAAAGGTCCCTGGATACAACCCCAAAGCGCGCATTCACAACCTGATGAGTGCGTTTTTACAACCTCAAGGGACCTTTCTGATATTATCTTTCTTACTTGGGACCTAAGAGTGATTTTCCCAAAATAAAATTACTATTATTTGGCCGGCAAAATTATTATTATTTTAATAGCTTGATTAGAAGTTTAGAACTATAGTTAATTACCATGAGTTTCTTAAGTAGTACGATTAGATTTTGATCATGCGAATCCCAATCATGCAAAGTAAGAGGGAAAAAGTTAAATGAGCGTATTAACGTTTAAAATAAGAAAGACATAATTTAATTTTTTTTATTTTTTATAAAAATTAATTTTATTCATTATTTTATTTTTTGCAAAACCTCGTTTTTATGACAGCTTATACGTCACTTAATCAGCATTTACATTAACTCTAATTAATATATTATGAGTATAAGAATTAATTTACATAGTCAGGGAACTGTAAGGTCCAAATGAAAAGAAAAAAAAAATTATATAGACATGATTATAAATAGATAAAACTATGCAAATTGACGAATGGATTTTTTCCTATTTTAATAATGTACAACTTGCATAGACGAACTATAGTTAATCATATCATGAGTTTCTTATATAACACGATTTTTTTCCTTGAAACTTTTTAGTGTGAATACTCCTTACTATATTGGCAAAAAAAGAATTACTAACTAAGATGGAATCTATATGAGCATATGCTGTTAATTAATTAAAGGTTTAATTAAAAATATCATATTAATTGACCCCACTAGTGTGTTAGCCCCTATTTGGTCAGCTATAAATAGAGCCTCCTAGTGTGTTAGCCATCACCACAAGAATCTAGTAAATCCCACATCGATCAGCTGAGTACACCTATCAGCTTCTTCTTCCGATATGGGATCTCAAAACAAAGAGCTTATTAGTGAATCAACAAGACTTCTTAATGCTCAAACCCATATATGGAACCACACCTTCAGCTTCATCAACTCAATGTCCCTCAAATCTGCGATTGACTTAAACATCCCAGAAATCATTAACAAACATGGCAAGCCCATGCCTCTTCCTCTTCTCATCTCCTCTTTACAAATCCATCCCTCTAAGTCTCCGAACATTCATCGCTTAATGCGACTCCTCACCTACTCTGGCTTCTTCTCTCTTCAGAAACTTCCAGAATCTTCCGAAGAAGAAGATCAAGAAGGCTATGTCCTAACTGATTCTTCCACCCTTCTTCTTAAGGACCACCCGTTAAGCGCGACGCCGTTCTTCCTCGGTATGATCGATCCGGCGTTGAAGAAGCCGTGGTATGAGCTGACAAATTATCTCCAAAGTGATGAACCGTCGCCGTTTCACATGGCGCATGGGAGCAAGATTTGGGAGTGTGCTAAGGCGGATCCTAAGTTGAATGATTCTTTTAATGAAGCTATGGCTAGTGATGCGAGGTTGGTGATAAGTGTTGTGATTGATAGTTGTAAAGAGGTGTTTATTAAGGGGATTAAGTCTTTGGTGGATGTTGGTGGTGGCACCGGTTCTACAGCTAAGGCCATTGCTAATGCTTTTCCAGAAATTCAATGTACTGTGTTTGATCTCCCGCATGTTGTTCATGGACTACAAGGTAACGCCAATCTCAAGTTTGCTGGAGGAAACATGTTCGAGGCTGTTCCTCCTTCCGATGCCATCCTGATGAAGGTAGTTTCTCCGGTCTTTAATTAATATATAGGCTAGATAACTAATTTATGAATATTAAAAAATTAGTTTAGTTAGTTATTTATAATAAATAGGCATTGGTTTCCCTAAAATATGATATTACCTCTAGTTTTTAATATAAGATTCCCCTCAACGAAGAAATTGAACTATAAAATAGATTTTATATTATGGATTAGAAGTTTTTCTTTAATTATATGCATTGGATATTTTGGGGCAAAAACAAGATTTTCTTTGGTCCTATTTATAAATCATGTCATTAAATTGTTCATATGAATATAAAATTTTACCTTTCATTTATTATTATAAGGAATTTGTTCTGATGGTATGGGGGTTTATCGTATATTAGATAGGTGGAAAGTTAAAAAGTTATTTGCTTTTAAATCAAAATTGGTGAGATTTAAAATTTTTCTTAATTATTTATTAAAAAAATTCTTTATGACAGTAAAACATGTTGGAAGACCATGGAGGTGACTTTATAAATAAGAACAGAGGAGTATATATATACATTCATTGATCAACCTTGTATTCATAGATTAATTGATTCATTCATTATTGTTTTTAACTAATTAGTTTTTTAATAATTTTTGTTACTCCCTTGAATTGGCATGAAAATAGTGGATCCTACATGATTGGAGCGACGAGGAGTGTGTGAAAATTCTGAAGAATTGCAAGGAGGCAATTACAAGCAAAGGGGAAGGAGGGAAGTTGATAATAATAGACATGGTATTGGGAGAGGATGACGTGATGGTCAGAGACAAGAACAATAAATCAGTTGAGAATCAAATGTTGATTGACGTTCTGTTGATGGTTTTGTATCCTGGAAAAGAGAGGTCGGAGAAAGAATTGGCCAACTTATTCCATTCTGCTGGTTTCTCTCATTACAAGATTCATCCTGTTCTGGGTTCACGATCTCTCATCGAGGTTTATCCATGAAACATTCTTGGATATGTCCTAGTTGAATTAACTGTGATATGAAGTAGTGGAATAAGGTTGTCGGATGACCGAACGAAATAATAATAATAATAATAAAAGAAGTGGAAGATGATCTAAGGTCAATTTTTATGTATCGCTTTGTAATCTGCATTATATATATTACTGTTTGTGATGAGAGTTACATTGTTATTCTCTATTTGTCTCATTTTAAACTTTTCATAGTTACATCAATCTAGCAATTTAAAATCAATCATTTTACCCAAGGATTGGGTCTGATAGAAAAGTTAAGCCCTTCACAACGTGGCAAATTATATTGAGGTTTGAATATTCTCGTCAGGAGTAGTGCCTCACAGTATTTTGAACAAGTCTCCATATGAGGATATCCGTACTTACAAGAAAAAAAATCAATCATTTTATTAGATGTATTTAATAATGGATTATGTATCAGTCGAGGAAGGAATGTCTTCATTGATTTTTTTTCTCCATTTCTTCTCCTTTGAATGTATCAACCATTAATTTAAATTTTAATGGTTGAGATTTATGCTATTTATCATGGTAGATTTTGTTTATATTTAATGTTATAATAATATTTAGATATAGTATTAAATCCTAACCATTGAGATTTGATCTAATGGTGGATACATTTAATGCAGAAAGAAATCAATAGAGACATTCTTCTCTCCTATCAGTCGGGCATCATAACAAATCAAAAATTCATTATTATATCGTGGACCATAGGAAGAAATACTTACATTCTGTTAGAGCGCCACCTCATTCATGCTCTGACTAATTAAAATATAACAACACATCTTATTTTAATCCTATATGGTAGATGGGTCATCTGAAAAAATTCAAATTTTATAATTTTGAAAAACATAAACTTCATAATTTAGAAAAACAAAAAACGCAATTCCCTCCCATGAGTTGTTGTTTTTTAAAAATCATTAAATTTCAATTTCTCCAAATGACTCATCTACCATATACGATTAATAAGATGAGTTTTTATATTTTAATTAATCAGAATATAAATGAGGTGACGTTCTAGGAACATATAAGTATTTCTCGGACCATAGGTAGTACAACATAGGAAATTAAAGAGTCCAAATTGAATTTGATTTTGTTTGATGTAGGGAGAATTACACTTAGGTCATTAAAGAAAAAAAATGAAAAAATGATCCCTGAATATTACAAAATGAAAAAAATGGTTCCATTAACAACTCCAAGAACATGTATTGACAACTCATTAACAACTCTAAGAGCCTGTATTGATAACTCCTTAGGATCATTTTTTCCATTTTACAGTTTCCAGGGACTATTTTTCATTTCACTTCTTCCTTTGAACCTTAGTGTAATTCTTCCTTTGATGATTTATTACCTTTCTAGTTTTTTCGTTATGTTTGAATTTGGTTTCTACTTTCTAGTTTGTTTTCAATTTGTATTTTGTATTGTTGCTTGAAGACTTTATTTTGGTTTTACGTGGACTGAATGAATTGCGTTGGTTAAAAAAAAAAAAAAGAAGAGCACAAAGGAAAGAATCAAAGTTTTTTTTTTTTTTATTAATACAAAGTGAGTTAGATCTTAAAAATAAAATAAAATTGGTTGTTATAAATTAAACTTGATGTTTAACCCAAAAATATCATATGTCACCATCCACTGTTTTTGCGCGGGCCATGATTCATAAAGTCCACTTTCTTCTCTTTCTTTCTTTCTTTCTTTTTTTTTTTTTTTTCATACAATGGCAGGCACGTAGCCTGAGGTTTGCAAAACATCTAATCTAAGAACTAGACAAAACTTCATGTCCTCCTTTATCTGTAACCTTTTTGAATGTGGTACATAGTTGTTGGAAAATTCAAAGGTGCATTGAATCTCTCACAATATGCTGGTAGGGAAGGGATACGAGCATGGAATTTAGCATTAAATGTTGGTAGGAATTGGTCGGGGAAAATTTCACTGCACTTATTATTATTTTTTTTTTTTGGTTCAAAAACATTGCGCTTATTATTGAGAATTAATATTCAACATCCCCAAAACTACTTTATGAAACCTCACTGCTCTTCACCCACCACCTTCACATCAGGAGGAGGTGGGGTTGAAAGATGGCGTCTTTGCCACCGCGCATCCGGCGCACTTGGCATAGGAGTGAGGCCTTTGTGCCTCCTCTACCGGGTTCGATCCCGCGTCCGCACCTCGGGTGCTAAAAAAAAAAAAAAAAAAAAAAAAAAAAAAAAAAAGATGGCGTCTTTTGACTCTGTTATTTTATTTTCAGTTATCTTATAATGATAGGTTTTTAATTTGTAATTCTTTTTGACATTTTAATAGTTGTACAGTTTTTATTCAAAAAAGAAAACCTCACTACTCTCTAAGAACTAAAACGAAATTAAAATTTATAGATGAAAAAATAATTATGTTCTTACTTTATTTTTTATTAAAAAAGGTTTATAGCTGCCAAAGTTCCAGCCTCCATTGGCTGCTTGGCTGGAGCACTGACCACCAGAGCGGCGATGCTGGCCATAGGAAAATTTAGCTGTAAATTGCTTTATTTTAATTGCAAATCTTCATATTTCGGTTGTTAATTCATATATAGACACTTCTATTTATGGGACTTATTAATTCCTTATATTTCTTTTAAATTGCTATATTTTGATCGTAAATTTCCTTATTCTAGTTTATAAATATTATTCTTTTTCCTCCCAGAGTTGATAAATATTAATATATAAACACTTTCAATTCATTTATGGAACTTGTTAATTACCTTTTGTTTCTTGTAAATCATCTTATTTTTGTTGTAAATTCCTTATCTTTAAGGAAATTAACAAGCACCATAAATGGAAGTATGTGTATATAAATTAACAATTGGAATATGGAGATTTACAATGAAAGTATGACGATTTATAATAAACATAAGAAAATTAATAAATCCCATAAATGGAAGTGTCTATATATCAATTAACAATTGAAATATGAAGATTTATAATTAAAATAAAGTGATTTACAACTAACTTTTTCAGTGACCAACTCTGGAGCTTTGACTACTAGCATCTCCCCTCCAGAGACCGATGCTCTGGCTAAATGGCCAATGGCGGCTGGAGCTCTAGCGGCAGGCCACTGGAGCTCCAGAGACTATTGACCTTTTTCTTGAAAAAATCAAGAAACGACACATTTGTCTTTTCACCCACAAAATCAACTAACAACACAGTGAGGTTTCAAAAATTTTTGGGGATGTTGGATGTTAATTTTCTACAGTGGGGTTGCAGTGAAATTTTACAATTGATTGGTGCATTAAATACTTATTAATTAAAAGTTGTAATATGTCAACACCCGTTTCCATTTTGATAATCGAAGAGTAATAAAGACGGAATTCAATGGGCATACAGAAAAGTACAATTATATTGATAAAATATTCTTTTACGATCCCAACATCATTCGTTTACAATTCCGTTATTGTTCGACGACGAAAACAGAAAATACAGCGAAAGTTTTAATATTTACAAATTATCCAAAATATTAAGGCATAGACTAAGGCATAACCACGTTCATATCCTCGCCTCGAGACACGTGCCACTCACTTTTCGGCGTCAACATCTTTTCCCTTTGGTCCACTGGTACTCACTGAGGTATTTGTTTAAAAATAGGGTGAGATTCCGAAGAATCCCCGTAGAGACATAATATCGTTCATAGAAAATGCGAAAAGTAAATATGTCATGCGCCAAAGTATGCACAAATTAATGAACAATATAAACACATCATCGTCATGTATACATGAGTAGGGCCCAGCCCCACAATCTACACCGTTTGGACTTCTGCCAACTCCCGGTGTAAGTGCACCTCTGGCACTAACAGCCTCTCTTTAGGCAAATCATGTTGATTAATAAAGTGTATTTACAAAACAATGGCATCCACACAATCACATAACTTATGGCATAGTGTATGAAGGATAATGTCCCTACCTCAAAGCTTTATAATCCTCTTTTAAATGTGCCTCGAAGAACATGTCGTATCCGGCCTCCAAATCGGTCCTAAAATATTAAATGTACCAGAAATAGGTCATAACCTATCCAAGTATCATTTTATACTCTTCCATAGTGTTTATAGTGGTTATATTAGTCTATGGTAAAAATTTACAAAAATGCCCCCGAGAACCCAACCCGACCTGGCCATACCCGGCCCAATGGCACATTTTCCCAAAATTTTGACCACAGCTATTTTGACTTATTTTCGCCCAAGAAATCCATTTCCTGGCTCGAAATCGCCAAATTCACGGTCAAATTACGAAAATACCCTTGACAACCCCTATTTAGTGATTTCAGTGGCGTTTTCGTAATTATGCTTTTTCGGCCTCTACCGAAAAAAGTGCCAACTGTAACCCCACCTATTTTTGCCCACTGAGTCCAATGGAACCATTTATTTCATGAAAATCCAACTCCTTGTACCAGTTCTGGTTCTGGCCAAAATATTAAGGAAAAATGGAAAAAATGGGGTTTTGTGTTTTAGCTCCCAAAACTTGTACTTTTCCATTTCTAATCCTTGATTAACTTATTTAAACACTTCTTTATCATGATTTAAAGAAATTTGGGCAGCATAACCCCTTAGAATTAGGACTTTCCAAATTTACAAACTTAACAAAATAACCAAATCCAACCATAATCATCAACAACAACCACATCTAACATAATCTTAGGATTTGTGAAGTTACCTTCTTAAGTTCTTTTCCTTTCTCTAGAAGTCCTCCTCTCTCTTTCTCTTTGGGCTCAAGATTTGCTTGCTAAACCATAAATTTTATGGAAAGGAAGAGATTGGAGAAGAGGTTTATGGAAGATTAGAAGAATAAACCTTAAGAAATCATAGCTTACCTTAGTCTTTCTCCTCTTCCTTCTCTCTTAGAGCATAAAGCTTTATCAAACTCTCTCTTTCTCTCCTTTCCTTGGCTTGAACGAAAATGGGCAAGAAAGATGAAGCCAAGCTTCATAAAATATCTTGTCATCTTTATTCCTAGCCATTGATTTGATCAAGGGCTTCTAATGTGACACTTGTCACACTCTTCTCTTCTTTATAATTTCTTCATTGACTTGACCATTACTTGAATCATTGTCTTCCCTTGCTTGCTCCTATAAAAAAACATCCTCTCCCCCCCTTTTGCTCCAACAACCCATGCTTCTTTCATTAAGTCCATCCTTACACTCCTTTTATGTAATCATGAGTCCTCTCCCAACCACCCAAGTACTCCACTCCTACACTCAAGCTTCTCTTCATGCAATCACCATACTCCCCTTTTGTGTGCACTCCAACTTTGCCATCATTGAGTTGTGGATGTAGTTTTGTCAACATCACCTTCATCTTGCTTCTTGAATTTACAATTTCCCTCTTAATTTCATGTGTTGGATGAAAATTATGAGGGGAAGGGAAGAAAAATTATTTGTCACTCATTCCATAATCGCATAATTGAATTATGTATAATCCCCCTTAATTTCACAATTCTTGATTTATTCCACCAAAAATAATCACATTCTGCATTTTCTTTTATTTTCCTTGATTAATTGGAGTTAACTCAAATTAATTGGAAAATAATTAATCTTGGGCTAAATTGGCAAAATTATGATTTTGTTATCCCCTTTGTAATTTAATTCAATTTTTGAATTAATTTGGCCATTTCCTTATGAATATGAATATTTCAAAATTCACAAGATCCAAATTCATGAATATTCACCATTATATTGAATTATTCAAATAATTACAATATATTTTTGGTGAATAAAATTTGGGGTGTTACATAATAAACATAGAAGCCTTGCTAAACTCTTACTCCTCGTTTTCTACTTTGTCCTATATATTAGTTACTTCTAACATATTTGACACACACTCCCCTCATCCTATTTATAAATGTGTAAATTGTTATTTTCTTGGAAAGTGTGTAGTTAAATAGGGATAAAGTTAGAAAGTTGTTGATTTTTGAGACAAAGTTAATGAAATTTAAGAATTTTATAGTAGGCCATTGTAAAATACTCCTCTGATCCTATTTATAAAGCACTTCAGCATATTTCAAAAAAAAAAAAAAGACCTTAAATTTTATTAACTATACCTTAAAATTTAGTTACTTTCCAACTTTACTCCTATTTAAATGGAGACCTTGCATGGCCCTATGATTAATGATTGGGGAACCTGTAAATCCATTTGCAACTCCTTTAAAAATATTACCTGAATAATATTTCTTTCCCGTATTTAAAGGAACCCAACCATACATATCCTCCAATTGCATCTTCCAAATCGTCTACACCAACAATTCACCATTCTCTTCCCAAAGCTTATTTTAACTACACTATTTCTAAGAAAATAACTACGTACACAATAATAAATGAAAGGTAAAATTGTACATTTATATAAAAAATTTAGTTACATGCTTTATAAATAAGACAAAAAATACATACTCTTCCTACCTCATAAATAGGACCATAGTAGTATGCCAGAAGTGTCTCATAAATAGGATCATATGAGTATTAATAAAGAGGAGAAACAAGTTCGAATTGTGGGAAATATACTTATTAGGAGAGGTGAAAACCCTCTAAGCCTCAAAAGGGTATACCCTTCGTCAAATAAAAAAATATTAAACTTTATTAACTCTGCCTTAAAATTTATTAACTCTGCCTTAAAATTCAACAACTTTATAATTTTATCCCTATTTAAGATACATTATATAAAACAAAGTCAATATAATAATACATAAAGGATAAATGTATATTCATACGAAAAATTAAATTTAATGATGTGGCTCATAAATACAAAAAAAAAAAAATTCTTTCACTTGGCATATAAACAGGACGAGCATATAAATAATAGTGGGTGCTTTTATTTGATATGAAGTGAAACTTAGTTCAATGATCTATTAATCGGATAAAAACATACTACCTCTCTGATTTTAAATATAAGATAAAATTGATTTTTTTTAGATATTAAGGAAATTAAATAAGTTACTTAATCATATCATATGTTACATATCCTTACATTATATATATTAATTTATTAGTTAAACTAATTAGTTTAAAGGAAAAAAATATAAATATAAATATTCTAAATTAATTTAATTAGCTTCTTTAATTTCTCTAAGAAGATGAACTTTATCTTATAATTAAAACTGTAAAGAGTAATAAGCTTACGGGTGTGGTCAGATAATTTCAAGGAAAGATCAACAACTGTGGAATTACTACGAAATAAAAAGCTATACCCCACTACATTGTGGGGCCTCATCCTCATGAGCTCAAGAAGCAATAAGCCTAATCTGCCTCCAAGTGATCCAAAATTACCCATTATTGGCAACCTTCATCCAGATAATAGGAATACGCTCTTACTGGGTCCGTATGGCCTGCTTTGCGAATCTAGGAAAAAGGCATGCTCATCCCTCAAAATGTCAGCGGAACCTGTTTTTTTAACCGAAAATCTCATTTAAATACCATTTAAAATGTCAAAACTCACACAAGTCCACTAAGACTTGTCAAAGACATATAAGGGTTGAGGGGGGAATCTGGGATATTGATGTTATATCCAAAAGACCAAAAACCCTTCAACTCATTTACTCACCGGCTCAGAGAATCACTCAAGCCTTAGGCGCCCTATGTTTTGCCATTCGAAGTACTACCTCTACCTTTCCTTTTTGTAATATACCCAAGCGTCGTACTCATCCGGACCACCTTTTCCAGCCAGATAGCGAGTGATCACTCAACAATGAAGACTAACTGAAAGCGGAAGGGCTCAGGGTTCTGTCCTAGAAGGGTGACATGCACTAGTAGAAGGCTCGTCATCATCCTCAAATTGGGAAGCTTGGGTGGAAGCCGCCGTTGTGACGTACATTCGCCGGAGAAGACAACGATTTCACAAGAAGATTGCATAACTGGAGAGTACACAGCGAGGCTGAGAATATGAAGCAAGCTATAAAGACAAAGATTTTTGGTTCTCCGATTCCAAATACTTGATCTGTGAACCTATTTCCTCTAATTCTCCCCCTATTAGACATCTTGTTTCCTGATGGGAGTAAAAAATGTAGGAATTCAACTCTAATGATCTTTTAGGTGATTAAAAATATTTTACGAAGGACAAAAATGCAAAGCAAGTTGGACTAAGTTGAACCCAACTAAGTCCAAATTGCTGAATTAGTAACCAAAATAAAGTAGTGACCTATATTCGATTTGTTTGTTTCCATCCTAGTTCACGTATTGTCCTTTTTGAAGTCTTTGCTTTCGTGGTTTCCTCTGGATTCTAGTTAATTAATGTTGATGAGCAAAATTATATACAACAGAGATTGTTGAGTCCGATTCACGACTGGGCTATGAGGGTTCTTAAAGGTATTCCTTCCGATGGAACTTTCAACCATGAAGGTTCGTTGCAGTCTTTAAAGCAGAAGAGGAAAGATGTCCTGTACTCTTTTGACTTAAAGTCTGCTATTGACCGTTGGCCATTTTCCCCTCTCATTGCAAGTTGATATCCAGACGAAGAGAGTAGATAATGGAATAATGTGCATTCCAAACTTTAGAGCAGATATACAAGGCATGTGTGTTCAAAATTTTCGTCTTTTTTTGTACTAGTTTGCCTACCCTTTTTCCCTTTTTTGTTTTCAGTTTAGGTTATTGAAATTAACAAGTCTTGGATTGGGGTAGATTTTGGCGATGCTTATTTTTTGGTGTGTTATATATGATTCATGGGATCTTTGAAGTTTTTCATGTTGGGGTATTCTTATTGAGTTTTAATTGTTTGCTGGGAAACCTTAAGTTGGGGTGAATTTTATGGGATCACCTGTTGTCATTGAAAAAGAAATTGCAATAAAGAAAGAAATGTTAAACATACATATGTGCTTTTGATAACATACTTTTTATTTCAGTTTCATGTGCTTGTTCAACAATATATTTTAGGAATCAAATGCTTGTATTTGATTGAAAATCTTATGCATAAACTGATTTAGCTATTTACTTGGTTTGATTTGATTGGTTATTACAAAAACGGGTTATAACTGAAATGGAATGAAATGAAGCTGTATTTTTTAATTGAAGTTGGTTTGGCTTTTTTTACTTCTCCTTGATTTATATTATTTGTTTATCACTTAATTGTCACAGAGATTGTTATGTGGATGGCATAATTTATTGGTGATTACTTGTATGCACTGGATAAATATAAATATTTTGAAACTCTTTAAGAAACTTTGTTGTTGGATTCTGAACCGAATTATTCAAAACTCAAAAGATCTTAAGGTCATAGTCAAGACTTCAAATATATTTCAAAGATAGCTTAATTAGTATATTTAAATTAATTACCATTTTTATCCAACTGTGACGTTGTGTAAATCAAAGATAACTTAAATTAAATGTGACATTGTTTTGCAGGTGAAAGTTAGCTACTCTTATCCAATGACAAGCAAAGAGGTTGTCAGCCATGATGTAGATGTGGAGGGTCAGAATGAAGATGTTGGTGTGAAGAGGAAAGCAATCTATGCGGAGAACATTGATGTGGAGTCACATAAAAGAGTGGGGGATAAAGTGGATATGCGAAAAAAGATGTGAGGAATGGTTACATTTTGTTTCAAATGGTTAACCGTGAAATGAATAGCAAGAGGGAGGAATCATTGAGATTGGTGACTTAATAAATGACCCTGATCAAGAGGAAATGACTGACAAAATTACGCTCTTAATATAATTTTTGGTCTCCAAGTTAGAATTATTTTTTTTGGAAGTCATCACTGTTGTAAGGAGATTGACACATGTTGTTTAACTTAGAAACCAAGCTTTGAATTTTGAGGTGACCTAGTGAGGATCATTTTGGTCACCTATCTTGTATGCTGATGCATAGCTGTGGCCTTTTGTGGTGTATTGTTAGTGTATGTAAATTGATTAATGCTTTTGTCCCTTTATTCCAACAGTATTTTATTGCACACTTTTTTTTTGTACAGGAAGCAACTAAATCAAGAATTATCATGTCTCAAAGTGTTACCCCAAAAGGGCTGGTTGCTAACAAGTTAACTAATGAGAATGACAAATTCTTTAATGGTTTTGACAAGTTCACTTATGGGAATGACAAATTGTTCTATTCTCACCAAATGTGTGTGGGAGTTGGCCCCAGAGGCCTAGACGCTAACAAGTTAACTAATGTTAATGACAAAGTATTTAATGTTTTTGATGACATTGATAATGGAAATGATAACTTAGTCTTACCAAATGTGTGTGTGTGTTTGTGTTGCCCCAATAGGGCTGGACGCTAACAAGTTCACTAATAGGAATGACAAATTCTTTAATGGTTTTGATTAGAATGATAATGAGAATGATAACTTAGTCTCACCAAATGTGTGTGTGTGTGTGTGTGTGTGTGTGTGTTGGCCTAAAAGGGCTGGCTGCTGACAAGTTGACTAATGGAAATGACAAAGTCTTCAATGGTTTTGACAAGTTTAGTAATGATAATGACAAGTTCTGTTGTAACACTAACAAAAACCATAAAAGTTTATGACAACAAGTATCAAGTAAATGCTTTGATGGCTTCTCAACATTACTCATTCCATCTACACCTAATGTACATAAGTTATGAACCCAAAAGAACGTGTTCCTTCATGTTTACTTTGACGGCAACAAACTGACACGATTGACAAGAGTAGTAATGGAATTAACAAAACATTAGATTCTTCATGACAACAACTATCATATACATTATCAAATGAGAATTTAACACTACTCATTCCACCTACACTTAATGCACATAAGTCATGAACCCAAAAGAACGTGTTTCTTCATATTTACTTTAATTACAACAAACTGACACGATTAACAAGAGTTGTAATGGAAATGACAAGTACAGTAATGGAATTAACAAAACACCAGATTCTTTATGACAGTAACTACCATAACAAGTCTTGTCATCACTTTCCTTCAACCGATCACATATCCATGGTATTAACATATATGTCTGTTTAGGTCTGTCATGAATTTCCTCCATTGCCTTTTCCTTTGCCCTATATGCTTGCTTATATGTCAATTGCACATCATAATCTCTAGCCAAACTCTTCCTTATTTCATTTGCACACTTGTCTGAGTGATTTCTAACCTCATCAATAATAATTGATGATGTTAAGGTAGCACTTCGAGCGTGAGTCACATCAAGATTTTCTTATGATGAAACCAGTAATGTTGTTGACAAATACCGTAATGTTTCTCACACAATCATTAGGTCCTGACAAAATGAGTTATAGTAATGACAAATCCTGTAATGACATTGACAACAAACAAGATGTGGTAATGACAGCAACTATTATGCACATACAGATATGCTTAACTACCATATACAAGTCATCCTAGTCTCACTTTTTCACTCTAAACAGTCAATCATCCACATTAACTCAATGCTACCTATTTGAAATCAATAAGCTCTTCATTATACTCCCTGTCATAGTTAACAAGAGCAAATACATAAATAACCCACACCACACCGTCATAGTTGCATAAAGTCTGAACCTTTAATCCGCCTCAACCTACAAACTCGCTTACCCACAACCAAAATCGCTATAAATAACCTACAATCGCAACACCATCATCATTGTTCTTAGCCCTCATTGACAACCCCAAATAAATTACCTCCCACACCTTACGTAAATCCCCACCTTTGTACTATTCATGCACCATCAAAGCCACCAAACCACACCCAATACCCACCAACATGAATAATGGGAATAAGATGGTTATTGTCCAATTCATCTAAAAACGATTATGTTTTTCAGAAACTTACTTATAGGAGAGGTATCATCCACCGCCGATCGCTGCAATAGAGAGAGCAAGTTTTTTTTTGTCGGAATAGAGAACGCAATTTCACTCAATCAGGGAATGTGGAGGGTATGTCAAACCAATTAAAAAGGGCATTTTGGTCTTTTGTATATAACATCAATATCACAGATTCCCCCCCCCCTCAACGCTTATTTGTCTTTTACAAGTTTTAGTGAACTTTTGTGGGTTTTGACATTTCACATGGTATTTAAATGAGATTTTTCCTTTTTTTTAACTATATATATATTTCTTATTTATTTAGATTAAATTATATGCTACATCCTGAAATATTTTTTGTACTAATTATTTCAAATTAATTAATTTCTAGTATATCCAGAATCTAAAAATATTTTTCAGTATCACACAGTATCCTAAAATATTTTTTCAGTAGTATTTAGCATCTCAAATTAATTAATTTTTAGAGCATCTTAAAGCATTTTTGTCAGTAGCACTCATCATTAATTGAGAAAAAAATACTCTATGGTGCTGGATGCACTACAAATTAACTAAAATTTGAGATATTAGGTGTTACTTTGAAAAAATACTTCAAGTTGTTAAATACAACTTAATTCAAACAAATAAAAAATTAATAAAAGAATTAAAAAAAAAAGACCCTCATTTTGGGATAAACATCACGTGAATATTTTTTGGATGAGAAGGGAATGTGAATTCACTCCTACGTGTCTTTGATATCTCTCTCACACAAGTACGACCCTCTTATGTTGCTGTAGTTGGGTGAAATCCCAACTTTGGTCGTTTCTTCTGTAGAACTTGTCAGAGAAATGGTCACAACCAATGATGTCGTTTTCTCCTCCCATCCCTCATCGACAGTCGTAAAAATCTACTATATACTATGGATGCAAGGACCTGAGCTTTAAAAGCAGAATCTCCATTAATTGTGGAATCCTGAGCTTGAAAAAAAAAGTTGAGATCTTATCAATTCATCAGAGAAGCGGAAGTTGCAAACTCGGTTAACAAGATTCGTGAAGCTTGCTTTAAGAATAATAATGTAGTAGCAGTGAATATGATAAAGATGCTTGTTGCAACCTCAGCTAACATTCAAAGTAGATGCGTTTTTGGGCACTAGTATGATGAAACCCTAGATTATAAAAGCAATAACAAACTTGAAGAACTAGTCATGGAAATGCTGCATCACTTCAGAGAGTTCAGTTTTGGGGATTTCTATAAATTGTTTTTAGCGTGGAATAGGAATGGCCTTTGACAGGTTAAACGAGACTTGTCCATAACCATTTGTTTTTTTTGTAACCAATTGATTTGTATTGTTTATATGTCTATTCCCCTTATGTATAAAGAGTTGGACACTTTCAAATAAGATTTGTTCATGATCCGATGTTTTTTAACTAATTAATTTGTGTTGTTCATAATTCTATTCTATTTGTTTAGAGAAGTTGGACACTTGCAAATGAGACTTGTTCATTATCCTATATTTTTTTAACCAATTAATTTGTGTTGCACATATATCTATTTCACTTGTTTATGAGAAGTTAGACACTTACAAATGAGACTCATTCATGATCCTATGTTTTCTTTTTAACCAATTAACTTGTGTTGTTAATATGCGTATTCCACTTATTCATGAGGAGCTAGGTACTTACAAATGAGACTTGTTGATAATCCTATATTGACAATTTGACATGAACTTTCTACACAGCCAAAGTAACGTAACTTACAAAATGCTGTCAAAACACAACTACCCTGCAGAGAGAGATGGTAGGCCAAATAAATTCACCATTTTAGCCGAGACTCAGACAATCAATTTCTGGAAATTCCCTTCTCATCCACCACTCCCAAATCATTGGTCATAAAACATGGCATGATTATTCGGTGGATTTCAAAATAAGCAGCCAGGATAAAATATCTCAAATAAGCCTCAGTTCGTACTTTCCAGCCATTGTAATGCATCTCACCCACGAAAGGGCCTAATACCCACTTTTCATTTCTTGGCAGCAATGAGCCATCAATTGAGAATCTAATCAAGAGCACCACACCATGACGACAATGGACTTAGCAGAACTATGCCGACGGTGATGGAACACATACATGAGATGGAGGATGGATGAGCAATAGGTTTTCATAGAGGAGTTTCTTTAGGATTACTCGATGGAGAGAGCAATCTATGGGGCTTTTTTGTTTTTTCCTCCAAATTTCAAGGGCAGCAACGTCTTTTTGTTTCAAAATTTAATTTTATTTTCCCTCATTAAACTACAGTGATGTTTTAGAATTCTATGGGGGTAAATAAGAATAAAATTGCTACAGTGGTCTTTATCTCAAACTTTCCCACTAAAAAATAAAAGTAAAGGGGCTTAAATAACCATGAACTATTTTTTGGAGCAAAAGTAACCATGAACTATAAAAAATAAAGCAAAACCATTAAAATCCTTAAAATAAGAAACATTGACCGTCAATTATGATGTTGAAGTGTGTGTTGACGGTCTTAATGATTTTGCTCCATTTTACATAGTTCATGGTTACTTTTGCTCTAAAAATAGTTCATGGTTATTTTATCACTTTTGAAAATAGTTCATGATTATTTAAGTACCTTACCCCAAAAAATAATAACCTCTATCCATACAAATACCGCAATTATAGACACTTCGTTTTATACAACACGTGGCGTTAGTGTATTGGAAAAGTGCCATACATTGTACAACATTTATACATGAGAATACAAATGACGTGAAGGGCAACCGTCTTTAGCACTAGGAAAACAAGACGGCCCGTGATTTGATAGAGATTTGATTTAGGTTTACTTGTCTAGCTCGTAAGTTGCTACAAACCTTGATGAGAGGTTATAAATAGCGTAGGCTAGGCCTTAAAGTAGTAACGTGAAAAACCCACTTGTTCTTTAGGGATTTTTTGATGAATGATGGCTATTTCTAAATTATCACAGTGCCTCATCTTCCTGACAGAAGAAGCCCTAACCTATTCTATTCTAATCGAAGTTTTGAAAACTGGATTAGACAGGCCGGAAACCGGCCAAGCGATGGTCCGATAGTTAACCTCGATTCAATCAGTTCTTTGCGGTTTGACCCCTTTTTTATTTTTTTAATATTTTATTCAAAATTTCATATAAATAACTCTAAAATATTCACTTTCTCACCTGTTTAGCCTTGGGTTAGCCCCGATTTGACTCCAATCAGACCTACAGACCTTTAACCCAATTCCCCGATCGGTTTAATGACCAGTCTAGGTTTCAGAACCTTGATTCAAATTCTGACTCTTTTTTGTTCTCTACATTTTTCAGGTTGTGAGATACTACACGTAGAATTACTATGACTAGAGGTATTTTATCAAGACTTCTACTGCTACTCTCTTTTATAGAATTTATATAATATATTTGAAATCTTTACTGTTAGATTATTCCAACATATGACATTAGAGCATGTTTTTTCTGATATTTTAGTGAAGCATCATCTACGTGCTTCTTACCATTATTTCTCTTTTGTTTGAGTTTTCTGAATATTCCGAGATGATCTTGAGCTTTTGAGATTTTCATATGATTTTATTTATGTGCTAATGTTCAATATACATGTGCGATGATTTCTAAGTTGATGGGAAAGTAATATTTATTCTCTCTGGTAATCACCGCTGCTTATGAGATTTTGGATGTTGCATGCGTTTTTCTGCATCTTCGACCTTTTCGAATTGTAGAAAAGTTATGTTCTCGTTTTGAATGTTTTCAAGTTTAAAAAAAAAAAAAAAACGTTTAAAAAAAAGGAATAATTAATCTGCAAGTCCTTATATAGTTTCAACCAATTTTTAGTTAGGTCCTTATATTTTTTTTTTCTTTTTATTAAGTCCTTATACTTTCATCTGTTTTTAATCAGGTCCTTGTAGTTATTTTGTATTTTATCATATTCTTATTATTTCACTAAATTTTTAATTGGGTCATTGAAGATTTTTTAAAATTTTAATTTATTACTTTAATTGAAATTTAAATAAATGAATAATATTAAAATATAATTTATAAAAAATAAATTTAAATTAATAATTATATAATTCAAAAAATAATTAATAGAGTTAATTAGTAATTATTAATTATAGTCTTATTTTATTTTTAGAGAAATTTATTATTACAATTCAAATTTTATTATTCCTCATAATTTTTTAATTAAACATATATTTATATTATTTATTTTTAAAATTATCTTAATTATAATAATAATAATTTTTTTCTAAAAAATGAATTGAATTATAATTAGTTAATTAAGAATTACTAATTAATTATATTAATTATGTTTTAAATTATGTAATTATTAATTTAAATTTATTATTCTTAAATTATATTTTAACATTTTTCATTGATTTAACTTGCAATTAAATTAGTAAATTAGAATCTAAAAAAACCTACAAGGACCCAATTAAAAATCCGGTGAAATAATAAGAACCTAATAAAAAGGAAAAAAAATATAAAGACCTGATTAAAAACAGATGAAAGTATAAGGACTTGATACAAAGAAGAAAAAACTATAAGGACCTATTAAAAATTGATTGAAATATAAGGACTTGTATATTAATTATCCCTAAAAAAAAAAATCAGTTTGTATTTTGGCCTTGCTTTTAGTGAAATCACGAAAGAAGAATTCCTGCCATTGAAGTCGCCTGATATCGAGCTCTAGAATGCAGGAAAATGGCGACCAGAATTGCAGAATGCATCGGCTCTGTTTGGGGTTTGCGTCCGGGTCGAGCTTGTGAAGCGAGTCGGGTAGGTTAACCCGCATACATGAGGAGGATGACTAAAAATGGCATCGTACATGGCATTTGTGCCCCGCACCATTTGAGAAATTGGTGCAACAGGCTGACATGGTTGGGCCTTTGGTACTGTTGTTTGGGGGAAATTCTTAATATCCTTTTATTCTGAAGAAACAGATGTACACGGCTTTTATTAGGCTTAAATTGCTTTATTTTGTTTCTGGAAACTTATTTTGGGCTCACAAATTGTTTTTTCTTGGTTTTCCTTTATTTCAATTCACTTATGGGCTGATACATTATTGTGCAAATAAAGAGTTTTATTTTTCTGCATTTAATTTACCACTGTATCTGGGTCGACAGAGTATTTTGGGTTGTTTTTTTTCTGGCCTTTTGTGGGCTATTCCAGAAATTAGTTTTGTTTTCTGGGCCTGCGTATTGAGGCCTTTTGTTTACCTTTATTTTAGTTTTTGCTTCAGGTTTATTTAATTTGTGGGCTAACATGTACTGGGCTTAAGCATTTTATTTTTGTGGATTTTGTCTCATTTATTTTTTTTCGATACAAAAAACTATACTACAGAACATCTAAATCAGCGCGAAGACAATCAGCCAAAGAGGGCGGTGCACTGCTAAACCCAGTCAACCCCAAACCGATACTATCAAGGTTATTAAACCGGAACCGGTTAGTGAACCAGTCGGGATACTGGGTCAAAGGTCAGTGAGTCAGACCGGAGTTAACCCGGGACCAAACCGGTGAAAGAGTGAAAATTTTAGGTTTATTAATATGAAATTATAAAGAAATTTAAAAAAAATATTTTTTTTTAAAAAAATACTGAACCGGTCCGGTTCATGAACCGGACCGGTTTTCTCACCGGGTTGCTGGTTCCCGGGCCGGACCGGTCGGTCCGGTCCAGGTTTAATAACTATGACACGCTTCCCTTGCCAGCTTATCAGCAACGACATTACTCTCCCTACAGCACCAAGTAATATTAACCTGCCAGTCCCACTCCATCCAGGTCTGAATCTCATTTAACAGATTCGCCTGGGGGTGAAGATCGTTCCAGCCAGAAGAAACCAATTCAACTAACTCCTAGCAGTCAGTCTCAACAACAATCTGACGCCAATGCAGCTCCCATGCTCGTTTCAGAGCCCACAACACACCCCAGATCTCAGCATGCATGCTATCTCCATTTCCAATATTAAACATAAACCCATCCTGAACCTTCCCTTCATGATCACGTGCGGCTCCTCCACAAGTAGCGTGAGAACCTCTGCATGACCCATCGACGTTATACTTAAACGTACCTACTAAAATAGGCTGCCACCTTGAAACCCTTTCCTTGTCAGTAAAATTCTTACATAATGTAACCCCCTTCACGACATAGACCGATATTTACGTTTATAAACACATAATTTAGTTTGAATTAGAGACCGTAAGATGATTTGGGACTTATTCAAATTAAACCTCCCAAAATCAGAGTGTACAAAAACTTTTATAAAACATGTTCACAGTGGTTTCATATTTACATTTCAATACATAAATGGCCTGTATAGGTTGATTTCATTCATACATATCAGAGTACAGCATAAATTTCCCGACACACTCAGGTTCCATTAATTAATAAAGGGATTATATAAAGGCACAAAGCTAATAATTCTTTTCCCTTATCTTGGGGATTACACAAAACTACACTATACTTTCGAAATATACCACTATTTATCACAAAATATCCAATGAATTTTATATTGATAACCATTAACCAAAATAAACTCCTAAACTGGAGCTCTAACTGCTCTTCGTAGATCGCTTTCCCTTGGATCCTTCAGCCCTGTCTAAAAATTAATGTTTTTGGGAGAGTGAGATTCTAAAGAATCCCCATAGTAACAAATCACTCATAATATGTACAAGATCAAAGCATGAAAGTAAATCATCCATACAACACACAGCAATCCCAACAACGGTTGCAACGGCCAGGTTAGGTATCATGGGCATCGCCCCCTACGATGGCTCACGCTGAACTACTTGCTGTATTGCACATCCACATGAACATATCACATATATCACCACAGCTGGGATTCATATAAAACATTTCACAACACGCAGCCCCACGGGCTGGATACTCAAACAAGAATCCACGACTCCACAACGCAGCCTCAGCACTTACAACGGCAGATATAACGGCCGGGGTAGGTATCTAAGCATTGCCCCCTACGACGGCTCACGTTGAACTGCTCGTACTGTAATGCCCTATGGCCGATATCATATTCACAATGATAAACATGCATACCAAGTGTCATACACAACATGAGAAAAGTCACTACCTTGATCCTTCCGTGCGTGGCCTAGCGCTGGTCTCTCCCGAGTAGGGCAAATGTCAAATCCTATATTCATAATTAGGGACAAAGAGTCAATTCTCTATTCCAATCGTCATTGACTTCTTAATACTTAATTGGTTATCATTGTTGCTCTTTTAGAGTCATTAAATACCCCTAACAAAACTCCTAAAGGGTTAGAAGACTATCCCCAAAGATCCTTTTTTTGAAAACACAAACTGACATTTTCTATAGAGGCACTCGAGTGAAGATGGCCTCACTCGAGTGAGATTGTATGGATACTCGAGTGAAGGAGACCTCACTCGAGTGATGGTACGGTTTGCACTCGTATACTAGAGAGTGAAGGGTAGCGAGTGAACATCCGAGAGCATAAAGACCTTTCAGAGACTACTACACTCGAGCACACTGGACCTCACCCAAATGAAAGCCAAATGCCTCACTCGAGCACAACACAGCTCACTTGAGTGACTACCCTATACCCGCGAGTGAGAAGGCACACTCTTATACCATAACCGTGAGTGACAACCCGAGAAGAAAGTCTTGGTGTCAAATACATCAGTCACTCGAGCATGAGGTGGCTCACCTGAGTGATGTTCATCCTTCACTCGCAAGTGAGACTATACACTCTTGGATTTTCCAGAAAGCACAACCGAAAACTGAAGAGAAAATAGAATATACACACAGTACTCGAGTGAGACTCATCCTCACTCAAGTGAACTTCATCCCTCACTCGAGTGAATCCCAAATCACCAGAGTGATTCTATCAGAACCAGAAAACGCAAAAAATAAAGGCATTTTCCCCAACACTTGCCCAATTGATCCCAATGGACACAAAACTTTACCCAAAGCCACTCCCACAGAAAACACCCAATAAACTCAATGGGATCATCAAAATTATCAAAATCCTACTCCATTATCATGCTTTGGGTTTTGGGCAACAAAATCAATAAAATACCAATCTCATCCAACCATCACATTTCAATCACCAATCAATCTATCCATCCTAAACTCACTCCAAGATACCATTCTCATGCCAAAAACATACCAAATGAACAGTGGCACTCATTTTAGGATTCAAGCCAAAATTTCCAGAAATTATAAACTACTTCAAATGGCATGAAACTTAGATAGATAGATTGGTTTCACATACCTCTTCAACTTCTCCAAAAACACTCTTTGATTCTCTAACAACCAGATTTTCGTATGGCACAAAACATCACCAAATAGCCAAACTAAAAACACCAAAATGAAGCTCATCACTCAAGGATCAACATTTATGAATTGTGTTTAAGCAAAGGAGGTCATTTTCTCACCTTAATCACCAGCTTTTCTTCCTCTTTCTTAAGCAACAATGGCTGAACCAAGAGAGAGAAAATGAGAGAGAGAGAGAGATGGAAAGATGGAGTGAGGAGATGAAATGATGATCATGCTTCCCCATACTTCCAATGTCAGCCGAACAAGAGAGGAGAGGGAGGAGAGAGAAATAATTGTTTAATCAATTTGACCTTCACACCCATACACCCTCTTTTGCCACATGTCACAATGCTATTGGTTTTCACCAAATAAGCCACCAATTATCTTTTCTAATATCTCCATTAGCCAATTAATTTCACACATCATTTTCCCTTGGTTAATAATTAATTTCCCCATTAATTACCAATTTATGACCAATAATTCCATTCTTCCAATTTTTCACTAATTATGACATATTAATTAATATTGCCATAAAACACATAATGATTCCAATTAAATTCATAATTATTCACAATAATCATAATTAGCCCTTAATCAAAAATTGGGATATTACACATAGGGTCTCATTTGAACAGAACACAACTGCCTTCACCTGATGAATAACCTACAAGTAGCTCTTCAACCCCCATCAAACAGTCCAGAATTCCTGTTGAGCCAAATCTGCTGAGCAATGACAGCAAACCACGTCGACTAGAGAACTCCCTCAACACAACATCGTTGATGTAAATTCCAGATAACCCAATCATGATGTTGGCTCATGGAGAAAAACTTCCCCCGTAACTATAGGGGCACCAATGTTTTCCAAACGGTAAAAGCAAATTTACAATCCCACAACGCATGTAATATATCTTCAACATCCTCTAAACACAAACTACAGGTGGCATGCTGTTGCAATGCCCTCAAGACTCTAGATTGATTTGTAAAGAGCTTTCCATGACAACACAACCAGAGAAAAGTCTTACATTGTTGTGGTGCTGAAACGCTCCAAATCTTCCTCTAATCTCTCTATTAACTCGCAGACCGGTATAATTGCAAAGAAGAGAGTACGCTGATCGTACGGTAAAATCCCCATGAGACATCAGTCTCCAAACTGGTGTATCATGAACACCATTACTGAACCGCGGATGCTCCTGTTCTAAAGAACGAAGCACATGTACAGGTAGGAGATCCCTACAAATTTCCCAATTCCAGTCCCTTACGTAGTCGTTACCTCTGAAACTATCAAATCCCGTATATTATCCTCAATAGGCCCAGTTGTATAATTACTGAGTTTCTCGTGATTAGGAAGCCAAGCATCCTCCCAAAACCTCACTCGAGCTCCATCTTCCACCTTCTATCCAAGACCTTTTATTGTATTATCCCATGCATACTTGATTCCCTTCCAAACTTAAGACTCGTGTCTTCTCTTCTCAATCTTTGGAATGACATCTTCCCCACACTTATACTTCTTCCTAATAAACTTCACCCATAAAGCGTCTCTGCGTCTGATTAGCCCCCACCCCAGTTTCATCATGAAGGCTGTATTTTGTTTCCTCACACTCCTAAGACGAAGACCCCCATCCTCCTTCCGATGACACACATTATCCCATGCCACTAAGTGGACCTTCCTAGAGGTTCCACAACTTCCCCACAAAAAACCGTGGCACTTTTTATCAATTTCATAACAAGTTGCCATAGGCAAGAGTGTAGTTTATATTGTGTAGGTGGGAATAGCAGAGGCAACAGAAGAAATCAAGGTGTGCCTCGCAGCCATAGGCAAATTATTCACCTTCCAATTTTCCAATCGGACATCCATCTTACTCAAAACATAATCATACGTATGGGAATTAACCCTCTTGTGGTGTAAAGGTACCCCCATGTACTTCCCTAAATCTGCAGTTGGAGTAAATTCCAAAAAATGACTAATCTCCTGTCGACGATTATGATTCACATTAGTTGAGAAGAAGATCCTAGACTTACCTACATTCACCTTTTGTCCAGAGGCTAAACAAAAATCATCCAGGCATGCTTTCAACATCCCCGTTTGCTCAATGTCAGCCTCAGCAAACAAGAACAAGTCATCCACAAAGAAAAGGTGAGAAACAGTTGTACCGTTCCTCGTTAATCTAAAAGGCTTCCAGTGGCTATTTGTCACTTCATTTTGAATAAGATGAGTGAATCTCTCCATAACTAGAACAAACAAATAAGGGGATAAAGGATCACCCTGATGAATGCCTCTAGTCAGATTAAAAGTAAGACCCCTCGAGCCATTCCATAGAACTTGCATGTCGGCTGTGGATAAACAATTTCTAACTATCTCAATAAACCGAGACGGCACATTGAGCTTATGAAGACAATCCACTACAAACTCCCAACGGACACGATCATAGGCCTTCTCTAAATCAATCTTCAAGGCCATAAACCCCTTTCTTCTGTTCATACTTCTCATTGATTGGATCACTTCCTGAGCCACGATTATATTATTAGAACGCAAGCGCCTAGGATTGAAACTACATTGGTTTGGAGCAATGACTTTTGGCATGAGATGCTTCAACCGATTGGCTAATATTTTTCGTTACTACCTTATACACCACATTACACAGGCTAATCGGGCGGAAGTCCCGAAAAGTCTGTGGGACATCAACCTTTGGAATTAAAGCAATGTTAGTCCCATTAATCCTTTAACATTCTCTGGATTCATAAAAATATCCTGGTCCAGTTGAATAATAGTTGGCCCCACAATATCCTATTGGCTCTAGAAAAATAAGGGATTCAAACCATCCGGGCCCGGGCCCTTCAAAGCACCCATGCTAAAAAGAGCCTTCTTAACAACCACACCTGTTACCATCCCACCCATCTAGGCTAACACCTAGGTACTAACCTGCTGAAACGTATTTCCAAAATTCACAGAAGATGTCTCACCCCGTTCATCCATATACAACTATTGGAAAAACTCTGTCCCCACAGCCTGTAGCTCGGTAGGGTCATAACACCACTCTCCATCCTCTCGTTGAAGAGCCATAATATTCTTTCTCCTTCTTCTACCATTCATCACCGCATGAAAATACTTAGTGTTCTTATCTCCATGGACGTACCAGTTGCATCGAGACCATTGAAGCCACATGAGCTCCTCTTGTATTAAACACTTCTCCAACTCTAGCCACACTGCCGAACGTTTTCTATTCCAGAACGTGCTGGCCTCATCCTTATCCTGCAAATGTTCTAACTCACTGAGTAACGTCGCCTTTCTTACGTTAATATTTCCAAACTTCTTCTTATTCCACCGCTGAACATCATGCTTAAACTTCTGTACATTATTGTTCCAATCTGTCGTTGAGCTCTATGCACGTTGTACTACACCAGAGAACCCCTCATCTGTAACCCATGGTGCAAAGAACCTGAACTCTTGAGCCCTACTCCCCCTGGAAGCTCTCGGTTTCAGCATCAAGAGCAAGGGACAATGATTTGATTTTAGTCGTGTTAGATGTAGCACCGACGCCGAAGGAAAGCACTCTAATCACCTAGTATTTACCAGGCAACGGTCAATGCGACTACCAGAAGACCCACACCACCAAGTAAACTGGTTCTTGAAACTCTAGCTCTATCAACCCGCTTTCCCTGAACCACGTCAAAAATTCTCGGTCACCCCCAGTCGGTCTTCGAGTACTCGACCTCCTCTCCTCCGTTCTCAACGTAGCGTTAAAATCACCCCCAATGCACCACCGTCCCACTCTATTGGCTTCTATAAGACCTAGTTGTTGCCACAACGCTCTTCTAAGAATTGGGTTTGGGTGACCATAAACTATCGATAGATCCCAAGCATCCTCCTTACCCAGATTAAAAGTCCCATGGATGTGTAAATATTCGCTTATGGATTTTTTTAAAACATCAACTCCAATAAGTGATTAATTAATTTAATCAAAGTGGGAGAATTTCAGTTATTTAGTCACTCTTGTTGATTAGATTAATTGCTTAAATTCTCAATAGGTTATTGGTGTATATTTTTGTTTTAAATGCACATGATATTCATGATTAACATGCTTGTTTCTTGGATAGTAGAATAGAATGGCATTATATTTTTTAAGTAGTCCACATGTATTAGAAAATATAACTACATTCTAGATTCATCAATTTGAGATAAATTCATGCTATGTTAATGTCTTTACTCACAGGTAGATTTTTGGTGACACGAATTTATAATTGTATGATTTACATTGGTAAACATATGCTTGTTTGTGATGGTTTTTTCTTCACCTCTTATAGTTGTTTTGTAAGCATGATTATGTTTTACTTTGACCTTGTAGCATGATTTTTATATTTAATTGTTTATTTTGATAGAATTTGTTAGAGATAATTGCTGAGCCTAAAAGGAGATAAAATGTAACTTCTTCATCAAACTTGGCATGAAGAAAGTTCTAATACTCAATGATACTAGCATGAGAAGTGAGATAACATTATGAGATTGAGTTGTCTCATTTAATTAATCTCAATTAAGAGCTAGCTAAGTCAAGGGTTGCTTATAGGCTAAAAGACGAATTTAGAAATTCTCATAACTGTTATTACATTTTGTGTTGATTATAAAGTAATTCTTTATATTATGGAATAAGATGTCTCCATTAATTTTGATGGAATGAACATTCAATTTATTTCCTCATTAACGTGAGTCATTATACCTTCTTCGTGGATATTGAATATTCATTGATATTATGTATATAAAGGGTTGACTCAAATTTAGAAAAGAATGAGATTTTAAATTAGGACTATCAAGCTACCAACTCTAAAGCCATAAAGTAATAGGCATATAAAAGATAATGTGTCTATAGTTAAAAGGCTTGGTTGAAATTCTGATGTGTCAAATGCCTTCTTGAGCGAGATCTGCTGCTCCCAAACATACCTTTGAAAGTGACATGAAGTTCTTGATTATTCACTCTGATGAGTTCTTTCTAACTGACATAATATGTGAGAAATAACTTCTCTCTCTCTCTCTCTCTCTGATTCTCTCCCAGGTTGATTATTTCTAAAGAATTTTATTTCTTTATTTATTTTTTCTATTATAGGTTATTCAGTTGTATGTTTTACTGGTGTTATCATAACTATCTTAGTATAACTTGATCACCATTATTGTTGATAATAATGCTGCTACCGCCATTCTAATTTTTCTTCCCTCGTTAAGTGTCTATCTCAAAAAAATTTTGTTTTCAAAAGAAAAACTCTTTCTTTTTCTGACCTGTACTTGACTTATTGTAGGTATTACAGCTTCTTGGTGACGTTGACTCTGCCTATAGCAGTGGTTGCTGTATACTTTCATTGGCTCAGCATGAAGATGTTCAAGCATGCTTATCTTGTAATTATGGATAATCTAGAAGTATCGATATAACTACACTTCAAAGAATTGTTACTGCCTTGTTGAACCTTTGGTACTAAGTTGCCTAATATTTTTTTCAATACAGAAAAAATGATAGAAAAAGATGTTTGATTTCAGATTCGCTGGTACTGGGTCGAATCTGGTTATGTTTCCTCACATATGGCAAAAATCACAATATATAGAATCTTATTTTTTCAAATATAAAGAAGCAGATGCCTAAGTATCAAAACAACATCATACTTCCATGCAACACAGAAATAAAAAATGAGGCTGCATCAATGGAAGCCTCTATACAAAGCTCTTGGAAGAATCAAACACACTACATACTTAACACATGTTCAGTCTTGTCTTTGGAGAAAGGCCTCTTGAACATAATAGAACCAAGATCAGGGTTGCTTCTCTGGCTGCATGAGTATGCAACTTTATCATAGAGAATAGAGTAACCCAAATTACTCACATTCCTAAAATAGCAAAACTCATTGCTTTTATATTTGTATACACTTTGTGTACTACCAAATGCTTTAACCAAAGTATCATTCTTCACAGCCACAATGCTGTGAGCATTCTGCAGGTTCCTGAGAGAGCTGCTGAAGAATCCAGAATCATGACTCTCTTCAAATCCCAATGTGACATTAGCAACAGATAAATATGTTTCATTTCCTTGATTCAGTTCTTCCAAGTAGAAGGATAGGGAAAATTTTCTGTCAGTTTTATCAACAAAATGGACACGAAAGTATAGAAGCTTAGCATGAACAGTGTCATTGAAAAGGATTGTTTGGTCTGCACTCTCCATAGCCCCATATTTCCCAAATACCAGTGAGTTCTTGTAACTGAATTCTTGAACTAAACTGGTTGTGATATTACCAAAATAAGATCTCACCCACCCAGTTGATGAAATTGATCTTCTTGCACTGGTCTTAAAATTTCCATTCAAGCCTTTGTAATGTGAAACAGAGGATTCAACCAGAGGCTTCACAATGAGGTTGGAAAGTTCTCCTTCTGTTCTTGAACACTTTCTATCCAACCAAACATGAAGATTTGCATCTATGAACCAGACATTCAAAGCATTTGTTACCTTCAACCCTAATGAGTGAAAATCTCCATCCAATATAATACCCAAAAGTGGTGTGATTTCAATATCACAAGAAGGAAGATCAAATGACCCTATTCCAGTTATGGGTCTCCACAATAAAGGACTTATTCCTCCTGTGTAAATCACAGTGAAAGGCCAAATCCCACCAATAATCTTATCATCAAGAGTCACCAAAACCTCTCTGAATGGTCCATTCCCAGGTGTATCAGTAAGGTTATTTGCAGAAATGTACTCATTTGGAGGATTACTCTACCAAAATTCATCTTTCTCGAGAAATGAAATATAGACCTCCAACACAACCCTATAAGCATTTTGAGGGATTTTGAACTCTTTCATAGCTGTTTCATTAGAATTCACAATCTCAAACCATGAACCATCATCAATGGGAGAT
Organism: Inga laurina; assembly: GCA_963855925.1. Lineage (NCBI taxonomy): Eukaryota > Viridiplantae > Streptophyta > Magnoliopsida > Fabales > Fabaceae > Inga > Inga laurina. The sequence goes on along the minus strand of OY979707.1, from coordinate 54,091,266 downwards.
TTCTTGAAATGGGTAAGATTAAATCTGCCGGAAAACCATACCCAAAAGCTAAACTTTCATCAGATTTTGGCTTATCATCAGTACCAAGACTCTTCACACCAGGATAAAAGTGAAAGAAAACATCAACATGGTAAACCCCAGTGTAAGTATCATCAACAACATTTCCCAAATAAACAGCAAGAACTTGATCATTCATGAGCAATGAAAAAGAGTACCTAGTGATGTCCTTTTTAACACTCCAAACAATCCCAGTTGGCCTAGGCTCCGCCGTACAACTTCGAAGCAACTCAACCCCACCGAGCCAAACACCGAAAATGCGATCGAATTGAGTTCCTTTACAAGTCGCCTTCCACTCGGGAACAACCTTAGAAAACTTGCGAGGGCAGTGTCTGGGAAGACTGTAATTAGCGAAAACAGGAGGTTTTCCATAGGTGAAGCCAAAATTGTGTTGAAGTATATGGTATGAACAAGGCTTTGTTGTTGGAGGGAGTTTAATGGGTTTGGTTACCTTGAAGAACTCAGTTGGTGAGGTGTCATTTGTGGAAGATCCGAGCTGAGCAAGAAGGTCTGGTTTGAGATTCTTGATTTTGTGAAGATTAGTTGCAGAACTTGGGTGGTGAAAACTGAAGAGGAAGAGGAAAAAGAGAAAGAAGAAAGAAAAGTTCATCTCTGTGGTGTACCAATCCAAGATATGACTGATTCTATGCTCTGTGGAAGTTGCTCTGCATTGAGCTAAATTCATATATGATTTCGCTGGCCTGTTTATATAGTTGAGAATTCGAGCTGTATGGCTGAAAACAAACATGCTGGGATAATTTTCTCTACTTATAACCAAAAGTTTTTCAATTGAATTTAAATAATATTCTCCTTCTTACATGTAAGACTTAGTTTGTGATGAATTAATGTCGTAAATGTAAGATATTTTTTTGATTTTATCTTTTATATTTACCATTTTTTTAAAAATAAATTTACCTAACTTATAAATTGATATACAGTTTATTAACACCGAAAAATATTTTAGAGAAATCATGTTACATATGTTATAATTAAGTAATTTATTTAGTTTTATTAATCTCCTCAAAATGGATACATAGGAAACATTGAGGGCCAGATGAGTATTGTATATCAGATTGTATCAAATAAAAGAAAAGTATTGTATATCAGATGATTGAATAAAAATACCTACACTTCAAGAACAAAGGTAATAGTCATGATTCATGACCTTGTTGGAAGGTCTTAGTCATGCTTGCTATTTTGAGTACAAGGTTTCCGACCTATTTTTTTTAAGCATAACCACGCACACTTTAATACATTAATTAATATAAACTTCAATTAGGTACTCCCTCTGGTCCTAATTATAAGACAAAGTTGATTTTTTTGGAGAAATTAAGGAAGCCAATTAAATTACTTTAGAGTATTTTTATATATAATCTAAGGATACTAAAAATATAAAGGGGGGATCACAGCAAAACATAAGCATACTATATGTGGTTCATGGAAGCATCAAGGGCCATGGAACTATCTAATCAAAACCTTTACCTCTTTGTGTTGTGGTGCCTCATCTTCTGCTTCATTGCGTTTAAGCTCACATGAATAAGAAGCAAGTCCAATAATCTGTCTCTCCTTTTCCTCCAAAGTTACCCATTATTGGCTATCTTCATGATCAAATATATAGGGAAATCTCTCATCTCTCTTTATGATCTCTCTCAAATAAGTAGGATTAATTAATTAGTTCGGAAACCTGGCCACTTGAGCACTTTTTTTCATATAGTCCCTCATATCCTTTTTATAATATTTAAGAAATCAGTTAAAATTAGTTCAAAGTAATAAATATGTCGGAAATGGACTTTTTTTTTTCAAGTATGCCTTCATTTATAAGGGGACATATATGAGAGAGAAATAAAGTAGTAATACGAGAAAGTATGAAAAAAAATATAGTATAAGAAAACAAATGAGGAGAAATAATATAATTAGTTAGGGAAAAAAAATAGTAAAAACACATTAAATGTTTAAGCAACCCCAATTAAGATCTTATAAAAATGATCAAGGCAATTCAAATTTTAGAATTTCATGTAAAGCACTACTATATTTTTTTCCCACATTTCAAACTATATATATGGTTTTCCCTAACATATATTGCAGCAATAGTCGTAAACATTGATCCTGATGCAATGTCCGTTTTCAGATTTAATTTGACTGAAAATACTTAAAAATATTTTTCGTTTTGGCATTTTCGTTAAAAATATGCAGTTTCATTAAAACACTTGGTTATCGTGCATGCATGTCAGTTTTCAGAATAGTAAATGAAGAAGACACTTGCAAGTATGCCTTCTGTCACGTTTGGCATCATAGACAGATCATTGAAACTTGCAAGCTAAGTGTTAACATGTGTGAGTGGGATGGATTCCCAGAAATACAATTACACGTATTATGTTTTTGGTTTATTAAGAGAAGTGTCGTATGGATTAGTTTGATATTAAATTAAAAGTATTCAAAAAGATGAGGTATGTTCATTACTATGTCTAAATTCAACATGCCTCCACTCATTCAAAAAAATATATGTGACGGATTACAGGGATAGATAAATTCTCCCATAAGATATTGCTGGGCAGGTGAGGACCAGCTATATATTTCTGAATTAGTGAGTATTTGGGAAAAACTTAAAGCATGGTTTCTAAAGCTATTTTTCCTAAGTCGAGATAAAATTCCTCTCATATACTTATCTCATAAATCGTAAAAATTATTCTTAAAAACTAAATCTAAACACACACTTAATAATGTACTATATCTTTACTGTGAGAGGTCCTTTCTATGAACATGCATGCAAATTTCTCTCCATCATTTGCCTGAAACGAATGAATCTACCACACACGTACACTCAAGATCTGGACCCTCAAGATACCACCTGCACATCCTAAATAAACTATTGTCTATATATCATAATTATAAATATTTAATGAGAAGACTTAACAAAATTAAAAATACTTCTTCTAAATATATCTTGAAAAGTGTAAGTAGTCAATAAAATAAACAACACAAGATATAATTAAACAATCACAAGAAAATAAGTCAAAAAATACAAAATTGGTAAGAATACTTATGAAATAAGAAATACTTTTTTATAAGTTTTTAATTTTTAGGATTACTAATACAAGATATTTTTATGAAACTTAATTCTAAAAAATTTAATATCAACTAAATATTTGCAACATCATTAACAAAATATAAAAAATCAATAATAATATTATCGTATAAATAATTTAAAAAAAAACATACAGGGCCTAAAGGGTCGGCCCTTTTAGACCCTCGGCCTTACAGGCTGGCCCTTTTAATCCCGCTTTTATTTTTGAAACAAAAATATAAGGTTTGACCCTTATAAATTCAGGATCTAAAAGGACCGATCCGATGGGCTAGTCCTATTTTTCCGGCTCTACTCCCTCTCCTAGCTTCCCCTCAAACCAAACACATCCTTAAAATACCACCCGCACAACCTACCGACACTCTTCAAGGGCCCACCATTTCGCCGAAATGCTTGGTTAAATTTTAAAATACAAGAATGATGATATTAAATAATTAAAATTTGAGTATATTTCATCAACATTTAATTGGAGACTCGCCCTTTAAATTTGTTTAGTCCGAATTTTTCGTTAAATGGAACTAACGGAGTTAAAATTAAATGTTTAAAAATGTACTTTTTAAATTTAAGGGACCAGGCTAAGTTGAAACATAATATAAACTTAAAAGACTAAACATATAGTTTAGCCTATGTTTTATTAATTTCAGTATTTCATTATTTGAATAACTTGTATATATATAGACTGATTAGGACTTTTTGTGAGTTAGCCTTGATGTCCACAACCAAAAATTAACTAAGGATTGTGTATAGGTAAATTTAGGATCATCATTCTTTCTTCTTGAGGAGCCTTTTATTGAATCATAAGTAATCTAAATGTCATACAAATATAATGAAAACAAGGGAAAATTAATTTTGGATTTTTCAAATTAATATCTAAAAGGAAATGCAATTTAATTAAATGTTAAACTATTAGTTTTTGTATTTTTATAAAAATGGGATGATTAATAAAATATGAATGAAGTGAATTCTTTTGAGAAATTGGTTTAATGGCTATCCTAGTTCATTAAATAATATGGGAGTTTGAAATTCATCAAGTCTTAATTAAAAACCCCAAGTAATCACATTGGGTCTAACACTTCTAATCAATAACTACTCTTACGATCAAATTCATAGATATTGCTTAAAAATATTATTCAAGAGTCACTTGATATGTGAAATGGATTAAATTAATGTAATTTTTTTCTCTAATATAAATGCACAAATACGCCACTCAAATAAACACAAATCAATTATACAAACTAATGAACACGTAGCAAGTATAATCTCGTTTCAACCTCAGGTTTAGTTCACAATTTTGGGGGTCAAAACTCATCCGTCGAATATCCAATGGCCTGGGCAAAAAAGAAAAGAGGGGTTTGGGATACATTGATCAATTTTTTTTTTTAAAAAGAAAGGTTTGTACCGTAAAAAAAAAACAAAGAAAAGGGGTGGATGAAGACTTTCACTCTAATTAATAAGAGAAGCAAATATGGTTATAATTAGCATCGGAGAGAGTATTTTGATGACAAGACTATCACTCTAACATGATTTTTATTGAAAGAAATTATGACTTCTTACAAGAAATAACTAATTATTATATTTTAACTACCTTATATATTGAAAAAATTTTAAAAAAACACCACTTGAATTTTAAAATCTTAAATCAGTGATTTGACAAAAACTTGAGTTATCAATCACATGACTCTTTTTGTCAATATCGTTACTCTTATTGTCAACAAAACCAATTTAAGATTTTAAAGTTCAAGTGGTATTTTTGTAGAATGTTTCCTTATATATTCAATTTATGTAAGATTATTAATAGGCGCTTTTATAAATAGGATGGGATTGAGTATATTGATGTTAGCATTTTTGGTCCTTGAGGTTGAGGGAAAAACCAGGTTATATGAAAAGAAATTTTAGTCATGAAAATTTGACTGCACACAATCCGACATATTCCTCTAGCTTAATACTAAATATACATTAACTGCATGATAGTAATGTTAGATTTAATTAGTATTATCAGCGCCAAATAGAAAATTATTTTATTAATAGGATTTTCTCAAAGTTTGTAATATTGAAATTCTCTCAATCTCTTCCACTAGACTTAATTACATCACAGATAATTTTTTATTTTTTTAATTAATTATTCTTTCAATTGTATTACCATTATAAATGTTGTAAATGTGAATAACATTTCATTAGTTATCCAAGCATTTTAAAAGATGATTAAATGTCATTACTAAAGATTTAGCTCTGATTGGCCGATTCTTCTCATTAGCTAAACATAATGTTTCACTTACATGCCTTTGCTCTTTAACCTGCTTCATTTATAATAATAATATGAAATTAGGAGTCATTTTTTTTATGACTCGTTTCAACCTTTCCGACAGATAAGAATTGATAAGAATGACCTATTATAAAAATTTAAACTACCAATTTTAAAATCCAAGATAAGATGAGAATCAAAATAATAATAATTAATAAAGATTTTTTTTTTTCAGGTGTAAAACTATGAAGTTTGATTTTCTTCCGACTTAATCATTATGAGTGAAATGTTTATTTCTATTTCTAATCTTTCAGTCATTTGTATTATCGTTTTAATAAAAATAATAATTTTAATTGATATTTTTTTTAATTATATCATGCCTTTTAAAAGACAACTAAATCTTCATTAAAATTTCAGGTCAAAAAGTCATTACCAAAAATTTAACCTTGGAAGATCAATTATTTAAATAAGAAATTTAGCATGGAATTAACGTGCTCATGGCAATAATAAGGATTAAGAGCTTATCAATCATCATTGTGATGAGTAGTCAAGTTATAACCTAGAATTAAATCAACGTGCCTTTACTTTATAATGGCTGCTTCAATAATTTTGTTTTATTAAATTATAAAAAGGGTTAGAGTAAAACAAGTGCCAAATCCGTTTGAAAAACATGGAGGTCTGCATTATGTATTCATGGCAATAATAAATGCGATTCGAGCTCATAATGTCACTATCTATGAAACACGTTTATAAGTAACAGGGAAAAATTTTATATAAAAAGTTTTTATTGTAGACAATACGAGAAGCTCCTCCCACTTGCAATTAAAAAACAATATTTGCAAATGTTAATGTTGATGTTATAATGAGTATCTATTTTATTCCGATTTCTTGCTCACATGTTTTAATCATTCAGTTATTTGCATTATTAATTTAAATATATTATAAGGTTAAAAGGTCAAAATATCCATAAATTTTTTTTAAAAGTACATTCAGAACAATAATTTTTTGGGAGAATGACAGTGAAGTCCCAAAGAAGAGGAGAAATAAAGAAATGGTCCCTATAGATTGTAAAATGAAAAAATGGTTGTCATTGACAACGTCAGGAGCCTGTATTGACAACTCCATGGGACCATTTTTTCATTTTACAATCTATAGGGATCATTTCTTCATTTTTTTCTTTGCATGGGACCTAAGTGTAAATCTCCCTAATTTTTTTTGTGTAAAAATATTGATAAACTTTTTCAATTTAAAAATAACACTCACGTTAACTTTTATTAATCTGTACCTTTTCATTTGCGGGCCCCCACAAAATGCCATGTGTCAGATTTTAAAAATACCTGGAGCCGTTTAGCTAAGGTGATAGGGAGAGAGATGACTCTGGTGATGATGACTGATGAGTGAACAGAAAGCATTCATGTATATTAAAGGAAAATTATATTCAGATCTTTAAAAAAAATAAAAAAATGGTCTTTAAAAATTATAAAATAAAAAAAATGATCCTATAGGGTTGTTAATACCTTGGAGTTGTTAATGAGTTATCAATATAGGCTTTTGGAGTTATTAATGGGACCATTTTTTTATTTTGCAATTTTCAGGGGTCATTTTTTCATTTATTTTCTTCCTTGGGACTTAAATATAATTCTCCCTATTTTTAAAAGTTGACACATGGTATTTTGTGGGACCCGCAAATCAAAAAACAACAAGTTAATAAGAGTTAATGGGAGCAGCATTTTTGCACCACTTAAACAAGTTTATGGATATTTTTATAAAGTAAATTGATATCTTATGTTTATAATCAAACTAAAACTTTCAACTAGCTATCATGTTTAGGATAGGACAAAATTACATGCCTGTTTTTTTTAAATACCATTGAATCAATGGCTTAAAGATTGTAAATATAATATTTAGATTAAAGGTGACAGAAGTGATTTTTTTCAAATATAATTTTTATAAATTTAAAATAGGATAAAAGTCATATAATAAATGTTATTTATATTTGAATTGTTGGTGGTAGAAATAACTTTTTTTAAAATTGAATCTTATTTAGGTGATTATTTAAAAAGCAAGTTTAAATAGGAAATGACTAAAAATGATATGAATTTTGTTAAATAATACATATATAATTTTTTCGTTAATCAATGTCATTTGTACTTTCCCTATTATTTCTCAAATAAATCCCCAAATTTAAATTTTTTTAATGATTTAATATTGTCGGTAGATTTTTTCCAACTTTTCCAATAAAGGTATAATTATAAATTTATATGAAAAATTTCTCTCTCTATCTTATATATAAGATTAAAATGAATCTTCTTAATAAAATACAAGTAAAAGAAATAAATATAATTAAAAAAAATTCATCATAATTTCTCTCTCTCTTTTTTATTCAATCTTTATATCTCTTACTATTTCTCTCCTCTAATCACGTCTCCTCTTCTTTTTTTTTTTCCATATTTCTCTTCTCTCTCATCTCACTAGTTAACGTCTTCTTTATGCCTCTTCCCTAGTTCCCTCCCTCTTTTTTCCCCCCATAAAACAGCTTAAGATGGCTTCCATGGTATCATAGCCTTAGGCCAATAAGCCCTTCCAATAAATCGTTAACTCAAACACTATGCGCTAATTTCACAATGGCTTTTGTCATTTCATTGTGGTTATTTCCCTCTTCATCGCTTTCTCAAACAGACCCTAAAGTGAACTTATCGTTTACTTCTACCTAATTCTTTATTTAGTTTAATTATAATCATTAAAGAGGCCACGGTAAAAGAAAGTTTCAAAATAAAATTACTATTATTTGGCCGGAAAAATTATTATTATTTTAATAGCTTGATTAGAAGTTTAGAACTGTAGTTAATTACCATGAGTTTCTTAAGTAACCGATTAGATTTTGATCATGCGAATCCAAATCATGCAAAGTGAGAGGGAAAAAGTTAAATGAGCGTATTAACGTTTAAAATAAGAAAGACATAATTTAATTTTTTTTTTATTTTTTATAAAAATTAATTTTATTCATCATTTTATTTTTAGCAAAACCTCGTTTTTATGACAACTTATACATCACTTAATCAGCATTTACATTAAATGTCATTACTAAAGATTTAGCTCTGATTGGCCGATTCTTCTCATCATCTCATGAGCTAAACATAGTGTTTCATTTACATGCCTTTACTCTTTAACCTGCTTCAATAAAAGCTTTATAATAATAATATGAAGAGGTTGGGGTCATTATCACTTAAGATAAAGAGTTTAGGGTAAAAGAACGTGTCAAACATATCAAAACATTAAAAAAAAAAAAGGAAAAAATTAGAAGTCACTTCTTTGATGACTCGTTTCAACCCTTTCTGGCAGATAAGAATGGATAAGAATGACCTATTATAAAAATTTAAACTACCAATTTTAAAATCGAAGATAAGATGAGAATCAAAATAATAATAATTAATAAAGATTTTTTTTTTTTCAGGTGTAAAACTATGAAGTTTTATTTTCTTCCGACTTAATCATTATGAGTGAAATGTTTATTTCTATTTCTAATCTTTCAGTCATTTGTATTATCGTTTTAATAAAAAAAATAATTTTAATGGATATTTTTTTTTAAAAATTATATCATGCCTTTTAAAAGACAACTAAATCTTCATTAAAATTTCAGGTCAAAAAGTCATTACCAAAAATTTAACCTTGGAAGATCAATTATTTAAATAAGAAATTTAGCATTGAATTAACGTGCTCATGGCAATAATAAGCATTAAGAGCTTATCAATCATCATTGTGATGAGTAGTCAAGTTCTAACTTAGCATTAAATCAACGTGCCTTTACTTTTTTCATTTTTTTTGACAAATGCGCATTTCTCATAGATAAGGAAAAATACAAAGCAATTCCAAAACAATGTGAACAAAAAGCAAAACCAAAGCAACATTAACATAAAGCAAAAACAAAGTAACGTAAACACAAATCAATTCATAGTGCTTTAGCTAACTCCCGATCTAGCTACTGGCATCACGTTCTCTGCAGGAGACCATTGCACTTCATGAACGTCCGAGGTTAGAATTGAAGACAAAGAGAGTGACGGTTGTGATAACCACCTTATCGGGCATACTCCCTTAAAAGCCTCTGCTGCTAGTAAATCAGCTGCAGCATTTCCAAGTCTAGGAGTAAAAGAAACGGAGAACCCAACTTCGGATGAAATGAGATTAATGATATCATGCACGATACCCCTACTTTTCCAGTCATAAAGATCCAACAGTTGCATTTCGACACAAGATTGCAGAAGTTTGGAATCAGTTTCAAACACAACCTTATCATTTCCCAAATCAACAGCTAACATGAGAGCTCTTTTTAGCGTAAGTGCCTCGGTCATAAAAACAGATATTGATTTAATTTTATCCACAAAACCCCATAAGAAACTGCCCTTATCATCACGACAAACAATCCCCAACGACGATTGGCCTGAAAATTCTTGATATTCACCATCACAATTTATCTTGATAAAACCTGGAGAGGGTGGACATCAACTCGCATTTTCTGAATTGGGCATTTTAGTAACATTAGAGGATTCCTCATTAACAGACAAACATTCATTATTCCTTCTAGTAGCTAATTCAATCACCAATGAAGGATTTAGTTGCACCCCATTAAAGATCCTATCATTTCTTTGCTTCCAAATCAACCATAATAACCAGCAAATCAGTGTAATATCCACATCCTTAAGGCCACTATTAGCATCATTAATCCTTTGCCACCAAACGTGCCTTTACTTTTTAATGGCTGCTTCAATAATTTTGTTTTATTAAATTATAAAAAGGGTTAGAGTAAAACAAGTGTCAAATCCGTTTGAAAAACATGCAGGTCTGCATTATGTCCTCATGGTATCCATGAGATTAGGAACTCATCCCACAAAACAATGCAGTTTTTCTACCAGAACGACATCGTTTAGCAAATGGCGTCGTTTCACAGGATGAGCTCCTAAACTTATAAATAAGTTGAATAGGTAATGCGATTCGAGCTCATAATGTCACTATCTATGAAACACGTTTATAAGTAACAGGGAAAAATTTTATATAAAAAGTTTTTACTGTAGACAATATTAGAAGCTCCTCCCACTTGCAATTAAAAAACAATATTTGCAAATGTTAATGTTGATGTTATAATGAGTCTCTATTTTATTCCGATTTCTTGCTCACATGTTTTAATCATTCAGTTATTTGCATTATTAATTTAAATATATTATAAGGTTAGATGGTAAAAATACCCATAAATTTTTTTTAAAAGTACATTCAGAACCATAATTTTTTTTTGATGTAAAAATATCCATAAACTTTTTTCAATTTAAAAATACCACTCTCGTTAATTCTTATTAATCTGTAACTTTTCATTTGCTGGCCCCACCAAATGCCATGTGTCAGCTTTTAAAAATACCTGGAGACGTTTAGCTAAGGTGATAGGGAGAGAGATGACCCTGGTGGTGATGAGAGAACAGAAAGCCTCCATGTATTTTTAAGGAAAAATTATATTCAGGTACTAAAAAAAAATGAAAAAAAGGTTGGTAGAGATTACAAAAAAAAAAAAAAAAAGATCTTATAGGGTTGTTAATACAGGTTCTTGGAGTTGTTAATGAGTTATCAATATAGGTTTTTGGAGTTGTTAATGGGACCATTTTTTTATTTTGCAATCTTCATGGATCATTTTTTCATTTATTTTCTTTCTTGGGACCTAAATATAATTCTCTCTATTTTTAAAAGTTGACACATGGTATTTTGTGGGGCCCGCAAATCAAAAAATAACAAGTTAATAAGAGTTAATGGGAGCAGCATTTTTGCACCACTTAAACAAGTTTATGGATATTTTTACAAAGTAAATTGATATCTTACGTTTATGATCAAACTAAAACTTTCAACTAGCTATCATGTTTAGGATAGGACAAAATTACATGCCTGTTTTTAAAATACCATTGAATCAATGGCTTAAAGATTGTAAATACAATATTTAGATTAAAAGTGATAGAAGTGACTTTTTTCAAATATAATTTTTGTAAATTTAAGATAGGATAAAAGTCACATAGTAAATATGATTTATATTTGGATTGTTGGTGGTAGAAATAACTTTTTTTTAAAATTGAATCTTATTTAGGTGATTATTTAAAAAGCAAGTTTAAATAGGAAATGACTGAAAATGATATGAATTTTGTTAAATAATACATATATAATTTTTTCGTTAATCAATGTCATTTGTACTTTCCCTATTATTTCTCAAACGAATCCCCAAATTTAAATTTTGTTAATAATTTAATATTGTCAATAGATTTTTTCCAACTTTTCCAATAAAGGTATAATTGTAAATTTATATGAAAAATTTCTCTCTCTATCTTATATATAAGACTAAAATAAATCTTGGGAGAATTACATTTAGATCCCATGGAAGAGAAAAAATGAATAAATGGTCCCTGTAGATTGCAAAATGAAAAAATGGTCTCATTAACAACTCCATGAGCCTGTATTGACAACTTTATAGGACTATTTTTTAATTTTGCAATCTATAGAGACTATTTCTTCATTTCTCCTCTTATTTGGGACCTGAATGTAATTCTCCCATAAATCTTCTTAATACTGTACAAGTAAAAGAAATAAATATAATATAATATTGAAGACAGATTTGGCCCAAAAACTGATGTATTATTGATATGGGAAAAATACATGGAAGAGCAACCATTATAATCCCTGGGCTCTTTTTATATACAGACCAGCAGATGGAATGGACCTTTAACAAGTATATAAAAGCCCAAAAGCCCACTAGACACTAACACTAACTAATACAGATGAGATATTCACAATGTACTATTACAATCAGATATACACACTGAGACTACATTCTAATACTCCCCCTCAAATTTGGGGCTGTAACACTGACACAACACCTAACTTGCTGAGAAGTCGAACCTGTGTATCTTTGCCTACTGCTTTTGTGAGAATATCAGCTTCTTGATCTTGAGATCTAACATGAACCAATTCAATTAGTCTGAACTGTAATTTTTCGCGTACAAAGAGGCAGTCTATTTCAATGTGCTTCGTTCATTCGTGAAACACTGGATTAGAGGCTATATGTATGGCTGCATGACTATCACAGTACACAGTCACTGGCTCACCATGAGAAATACCAAGATCCTTCAATAATCCTTCAACCCATACTACCTCTAAAACCGACGACCCAAAGGCTCTGTATTTCGCCTCAGCTGACGAACGAGACACATTTTCTTGCTTCTTTGTTTTCCACTTAATGAGTGAATCACCAAGCTTCAATAAATATCTGGTCACTGACCTTCTCGTTGTACCACAGGCAGCCCAATCTGAGTCACAAAAACAAGATAAAATCAGATCATCTTTTGAACTAAGTATTATCCCAAGTCCTACACTTTGCTTCAGATATCTAACAACATCCAAAGCTGCTGCCATGTTTGTTTTGGTTGGTAATTGCATGAATTGGCTGAGAACCTGCACAGGAAAAGATATGTCAGGTCTGGTATTTGTTAAATAAATCAGACGCCCTACAAGCCTTCTATATCTTTTCGGGTTTGTTAACAAATCCTCTTCTCTATCCCTTCCTTTCTCATATGCCAGCAGACGCAAATTCTGCTTCATTGGAAGTGTTAGAGGACGGCATGCACTCATACCAGTATCAGCCAAAAGATCTAGAATATACTTCCTTTGTGAGAGCATAATCCCTTTATTAGACCTTGCTACCTCTATGCCCAAGAAGTAATGCATTTCTCCTAAATCTTTAATTTTAAATTGCTCATGTAACAGCTCCTTTACCTCCCTTATTCTTGCTTCAGAACTTCTTGTTACAAGTAGGTCATCTACATAGACAAGGACATAAACACAAGCATCACTAAATTCTTTGGTAAAAAGTGAATAGTCATATTTACTTTGTTTAAAACCACTATTTACCAATGCCTCAGTTAATTTATTATTCCATTGTCGTAATGCCTGTTTCAAACCGTACAATGATTTCTTAAGTCTACATGCCATTTTCTCCCCCTGTTTCTCAAAACCTTGAGGAATGGTCATATAAACATCCTCATCTAGGTCTCCCTGCAAGAATGCATTGTGAACATCCATATGAAACAAATTCCAATTAAACACTGCAGCCAGCCATTTTCATGATTATACACACAGTTATCATCTTAACTACTGGTGAGAAAATTTCATGATAATCAATCCCTTTTCTTTGGGTATATCCCTTAGCCACTAGCCTAGCCTTATATTTATCAATAGAACCATCAGAATTATATTTTACTTTGTATACCCATTTACATCCTATTGCCTTTTTGTCCTCTGGTCAAGGTACAATATCCCATGTGTTATTATTTTGTAATGCATTCATTTCTATTTGCATTGCTTGCTTCCACTTATCATCTTGAATTTCCTCATTATAAGATCTAGGTTTAACAGTAGAATCAAGGGAACATAAGTAGCACAAATAAGAAGGAGAAAAAGATTCATATGAGATATAGTTCTCTAGAGGATACTTACAACCTTGCTGTTTCGGTATTGTACCTGAAACCATATAGCCATCAGTTTTAATTAAGTTGCAGATATAATCTTGTGACCATATGGGTGGTCTTTTATTTCTCATGGGCCTTGAATCAATTTCTTGCAGTGGTTCTGTCAAATTAGATTGTTCACTCTCCATTCGTCCCTCGAATGGGTTCTTATCAACAATCCCCTCTTCTCGCTCAACAGGGTGCTGACCCTCTTTTTCAGAATCTTTGTCAAAATCAGAGTCAAACATGAACATTTCTCTAACTAAGCTGTTCACTCCCCCTTGCTGAAAACATGTTTGTTCTTTAAATGGAAATTGGTCCTCAACAAATCTAACATGCCTACTAACAAGTATGCCTTTGCTCTTAACATTGTAGAGAACATAACCCTTTTGATTGTTTGGGTAACCTAAAAACACACAGGGGATGGACCTAGGCTGAAACTTGTCACTGGCATTCAAATCAGTTGCATATGCTAGACAACCAAATACTCTCAAACTGGTATAATCTGCAGGATGTCCATGAACTAATTCATAAGGAGTCTTGAAGTTTAAAATCCTAGATGGTACTCTATTGATGATATATGTGGCAGTTTTTACACACTCCCCCCAATATCGAATAGGTACATGTGATTGTAACATTAAACTCCTAGAAACTTGCATCAATGCCCTATATTTACGCTCAGCTATCCCATTTTGTTCCGGAGTATAGGGGCAACTAGTTTCATGCACTATACCTTTTTCTCCAAAGTATGTTTTCAATATATTATTAACAAATTCAGTGCCATTGTCACTTCTAATCCTCTTAACTACAGCAGAAAACTGAGTCAACACATGTGCAATAAAGTTCTTAATATGCGAAACAGTTTCAGTTTTATGTTGCATGAGAAATGTCCAAGTAGCACGGGAAAAATCATCTACTATAGTTAAAAAATATTGATGTCCAGAGTGAGTGGGGGTCCTGTAAGGTCCCCATACATCCAAATGCAAGAGTTCAAATGGTTTCTTAGTTTTAATGCAGCTATGAGGAAATGGAAGCTTGGTTTGTTTAGACCGAAAACAAACATCACAAGTTTTATTCAAGGCAATGTCTTTATCTTTTACAACCTCTAAATGTCGCAAGACAGTAATAGGGGCATGCCCCAATCTATTGTGCAACAGTGAAGGATCTACATGTTCACATTTGCCAATCACTTCACTAGCAACATTTACAATGTTTTTATCAAAAAATTCCAGTACATACAAGCCATCAAGCAATTTACCAGTCACCTTCGATTTGCCACCCTGAAGGTCCTGCATTAGACAAGTTTTAGGAAAGAAAGCAACTGCACATCCCTCTTCCCTAGTCAACTTAGATATGGAGATAAGGTTAAATCGTAAGGATGGTGCATACAAAACATCATGTAAGGTCATACCATTTGGCAAATATACAGTTCCTGTGTGAGTTATGTTCACTTTATCACCATTAGGAATCCTTATTGTCTTAGTCGGTCCATGATATTGTTTATAATTGTCTAAGAGTGATAAATCACTCACTAAGTGTGTCGTGGCACCTGAGTCCAGAACCCAAATAGTTTTAGAATTGTTATATAAGGAGGGATTAGGCAAACCTGTACCAGTCAACGCATGCACATTGTCACCAGCGTCCTTCTTTAGTAACTCTAGCAATCGCTCATATTGATCCGGAGTTAGGGAAGTAGAAATATGATTTGCAGAATGCATGGTTCCTTCTGCAGAGTTGGAACCTTCAGTGCCACGCGGAACCGCTTCCACAGAGGTTGCTTGCTTGACTTTGGATCCTCGAAAATTTGCTGGATATCCTACCAATTGGTAGCAAGAATCTCTAGTATGGCCTCTTTTCCCATAATGAGAACATTCAAGGTTTGATGATCGGCCTCTGCCACTTTCGCAGCCCCTGCCTCTAGCCGCCATAGCAATGCCTTCGGTTAGAGAACACTTGCCAGATCCAACGATATTTCTGTGAGCTTTGTCTTCAACGATCATGGCTTATGCTTGATTAACCGAAGGAAGGGGGGACATAAGGAGAATCTGACTTCGAGCCACCCCAAACGAGTCATTCAGTCCCATCAAGAACTGAAGGAGCTTCTGCTGTTGGGCAAGATCGATCTAAGCCTGAGCGGCACCACATGTGCAGCAATGACATTTCCGGCCAACATTGAGGAGAGCCGATTGCTCCTCCCACAGTTCTTTGAGACGGGAATAGTAGACAGAGACTGAAGAATCACCTTGTGTCAGAAAATTGATCTCACGGTGGAGGGAAAAGATTCGGGAACCTGAGACTTTATCAAATCTTTCTTTAAGATCGACCCAAATGGAGTGTGCATCATGATAGTAGACGACTCCGTTGGCCAATTCTTTCGACAGGGAATGCAAAATCCAAGATAGGACGACCGCATTACACCGCTCCCATTGATCGTGGAGAGTTTTATCTTGGGATTGTTTGGTGCAGCTACCGTCGACGAAGCCAAGCTTCTGCTTGCCACGAAGAGCGATCATCATCGCTTTGCTCCATACACTATAATTCTCGCTGCCGACGAGAATCTGGGGAATGATCGTGGTTCCTTGCGTATCCGACTGGTGGAGGTATAGCGGATGAGCAAAACCGACACCGGATGCCGGCGATTCTGTACTCTTGCTCGCGTCTCCCATCACTCTTCGATTGGGAATCCGACGACCTCACAATGCGTTTTGAGAGCCGACGAACCATATCTGAAATCTTGAAACTCTGATGTAGATCCTACCCAACCCGAGGCTCTGATGCCATGAAGACAGATTTGGCCCAAAAACTGATGTATTATTGATATGGGAAAAATACATGGAAGAGCAACCATTATAATCCCTGGGCTCTTTTTATATACAGACCAGCAGACGGAATGGACCTTTAACAAGTATATAAAAGCCCACTAGACACTAACACTAACTAATACAGATGAGATATTCACAATGTACTATTACAATCAGATATACACACTGAGACTACATTCTAATAAATATAATATAATTAAAAAAAAGTTTTCATCATAATTTCTCTCTCTCTTTTTTATTCAATCTTTATATCTCTTACTATCTCTTTCCTCTAACCATGTCTCCTCTTCTTTATTTTCCATGTCCCTTCTCTCTCCTCTCACTAGTTACCGTCTTCTTTATGCCTCTTCTCTCCCTCTTTTTCCCTCATAAAGCAGCTCAAGATGGCTTCCACGGTATCGTATCCTTAGGCCAATAAGCCCTTCCAGCAAATCGCTAACCCAAACACTATGCACTAATTTCACCGTGGCTTTTGCCACTTCATTGTGGCTATTTCCCTCTTCATCATTTTCTCAATCAGACCCTAAAGTGAACTTGTCGTTTACTTCTACCTAATTTAGTTTAATTATAATCATTAAAGAGGCCATAGTAAGAGAAAGTTTCAAAATAAAATTACTATTACGTGGCCGACAAAATTATTATTATTTTAATAGCTTGATTAGAAGTTTAGAACTATAGTTAATTACCATGAGTTTCTTAAGTAATACGATTAGATTTTGATCATGCGAATCCCAATCATGCAAAGTAAGAGGGAAAAAGTTAAATGAGCGTATTAACCTTTAAAATAAGAAAGACATAATTTATTTTTTTTATAAAAATTAATTTTATTCATCATTTTATTTTTAGCAAAACCTCGTTTTTATTTTGTGTTTTTATGACAACTTATGCATCACTTAATCAGCATTTACATTAACTCTAATTAATATATTATGAGTATAAGAATTAATTTACATAGTCAGGGAACTGTAAGGTCCAAATGAAAAGAAAAAAAATTACGTAGACATGATTATAAATTAGATAAAACTATGCAAATTGACGAATTGATTTTTCCCTATTTTAATAACCTACAACTTGCTTAGACGAATTATATTTAATCATACCATGAGTTTCTTATGTAACACGCTTTTTTTTCCTTGAAACTTTTTAGTGTGAATACTCCTTACTAAGTAAGATGGAATCTATATGAGCATATGCTGTCAATTAATTAAAGGTTTAATTAAAAATATCATATTAGTTGACCCCACTAGTGTGTTGGCACCTATTTGGTCAGCTATAAATAGAGCCTCCTGGTGTGTTGGCCATCCACCACAAGAATCTAGTAAATCCCACATCGATCAGCTGAGTGCATCTATCAGCTTCTTCTTCCAATATGGGATCTCAAAACAAAGAGCTTATTAGTGAATCAGCAAGACTTCTTAATGCTCAAACCCATATATGGAACCACACCTTCAGCTTCATCAACTCAATGTCCCTCAAATCTGCGATTGACTTAAACATCCCAGAAATCATTAACAAACATGGCAAGCCCATGCCTCTTCCTCTTCTCATCTCCTCTTTACAAATCCATCCCTCTAAGTCTCCGAACATTCATCGCTTAATGCGACTCCTCACCTACTCTGGCTTCTTCTCTCTTCAGAAACTTCCAGAATCTTCAGAAGAAGATCAAGAAGGCTATGTCCTAACTGATTCTTCCACCCTTCTTCTTAAGGACCACCCGTTAAGCGCGACGCCGTTCTTCCTCGGTATGATCGATCCGGCGTTGAAGAAGCCGTGGTATGAGCTGACAAATTATCTCCAAAGTGATGAACCGTCGCCGTTTCACATGGCGCATGGGAGCAAGATTTGGGAGTGTGCTAAGGCGGATCCTAAGTTGAATGATTCTTTTAATGAAGCTATGGCTAGTGATGCGAGGTTGGTGATAAGTGTTGTGATTGATAGTTGTAAAGAGGTGTTTAAGGGGATTAAGTCTTTGGTGGATGTTGGTGGTGGCACCGGTTCTACAGCTAAGGCCATTGCTAATGCTTTTCCAGAAATTCAATGTACTGTGTTTGATCTCCCGCATGTTGTTCATGGACTACAAGGTAACGCCAATCTCAAGTTTGCTGGAGGAAACATGTTCGAGGCTGTTCCTCCTTCCGATGCCATCCTGATGAAGGTAGTGTCTCCGGTGTTTAATTTAATATATGGGCTAGATAACTAATTTTTTAATATTAAAAAATTAGCTAAGTTATTTATTTATAATAAATAGGCATTAGTTTCCTTAAAATATGATATTATCTCTGGTGTTTAATACAAGATTCCCCTCAATGAAGAAATTGAACTATATAATATATTTTATATTATGGATTAGAAGTTTTTCTTTAATTATGTGCATTGGATATTTTGGGTCAAAAACAAGATTTTCTTTGATCTTATTTATAAATCATGTCATTAAATTATTCATATGAATATAAAATTTTACCTTTCATTTATTATTATAAGGAATTTGTTATGATGGTCTGGGGGTTTATTGTATATTAGAAGGTGGAAAGTTAAAAAGTTATTTGCTTTTAAGTCAAAATTGGTGAGATTTAAAATTTTTCTTAATTATTTATTAAAAAAATCTTTATTACAGTAAAACATGTTGGAAGACTATGGAAGTGACTTTATAAATAAGAATAGAGGAGTATATATATACATTCATTGATCAACCTTGTATTCATAGATTAATTGATTCATTCATTATTGTTTTTAACTAATTAGTTTTTTAATAATTTTTGTTACTCCCTTGAATTGGCATGAAAATAGTGGATCCTACATGATTGGAGCGATGAGGAGTGTGTGAAAATTCTGAAGAATTGCAAGGAGGCAATTACAAGCAAAGGGGAGGGAGGGAAGTTGATAATAATAGACATGGTATTGGGAGAGGATGACGTGATGGTCAGAGACAAGAACAATAAATCAGTTGAGAATCAAATGTTGATTGACGTTCTGTTGATGGTTTTGTATCCTGGAAAAGAGAGGTCCGAGAAAGAATTGGCCAACTTATTCCATTCTGCTGGTTTCTCTCATTACAAGATTCATCCTGTTCTGGGTTCACGATCTGTTATCGAGGTTTATCCATGAAACATTCTTGGATATGTCCTAGTATGAATTAACTGTGATATGAAGTGGAATAAGGTTGTCGGATGACCGAACGAAAAAATAATAATAATAAAAGAAGTGGAAGATGATCTAAGGTCAATTTATATGTATCGCTTTGTAATCTGCATTATCTATATTATTGTTTGTGATGAGAGTTACATTGTTATTCTCTATTTGTCTCATTTTTAACTTTTCATAGTTACATCAATCTAACAATTTAAAATCAATCATTTTACCCAAGGATTGGGTCTGATAGAAAAGTTAAGCCCTTCACAATGTGGCAAATTATATTGAGGTTCGAATATTCTCGTCAGGAGTAGTGCCTCACAGTATCTTGAACAAGTCTCCATATGAGGATATCCGTACTTACAAGAAAAAAAAAATCAATCATTTTATTAGATGTATTTAATAATGGATTATGTATCGGTCGGGGAAAGAATATCTTCATTGATTTTTTTTCTCCATTTCTTCTTCTTTGAATGTATCAACCATTAAGTTAAATTTTAATGGTTGAGATTTATGCTATTTATCATGGTAGATTTTGTTTATATTTAATGTTATAATAATATTTAGATACAGTATTAAATCCTAACCATTGAGACTTGATCTAATGGTGGATACATTTAATGCAGAAAGAAATCAATAGAGACATTCTTCTCTCCTATCAGTCATGTATCATAACAAATCAAAAATTCATTATTATATTGTGGACCATAGAGAGAAATACTTACATACTGTCGGAGCGTCACCTCATTCATACTCTGACTAATTAAAATATAATAACTCATCTTATTTTAATCCTATATGGTAGATGGATCATCTGAAAAAAATTCAAATTTTATAATTTTGAGAAACATAAACTTCATAATTTAGAAAAACAAAAGACGCAATTCCCTCCTATGAGTTGTTGTTTTTTAAAAATCATTAAATTTGAATTTCTCCAAATGATTTATCTGCCATATACGATTAATAAGATGAGTTGTTATATTTTAATTAGTCAAAATATAAATGAAGTGACGTTCTGGGAACATATATGTATTTCTCGGACCATAAGTAGTACAACGTAGGAAATTAAAGAATCCAAGTTGAATTTGGTTTTGTTTGATTTAGAGAGAATTACACTTGGGTCACCAAGAAAAAAAAAATGAAAAAATGATCCTTAAAGATTGCAAAATAAAAAAATGATTCTATTAAGAACTCCAGGAACCTGTATTAATAACTCAATAACAACTCCAAAAGTCTGCATTGATAACTCTTTAGGACCATTTTTTTCATTTGCCAATCTCCAGGGACTATTTTTTATTTCTCTCCTTCCTTTGAAACTTAGTGTAATTCTTCCTTTGATGATTTATGACCTTTCTAGTTTTTTCGTTATATTTGAATTTGGTTTCTACTTTCTAATTTGTTTTCAATTTGTATTTTGTATTGTTGCTTGAAGACTTTATTTTGGTTTTACGTGGACTGAATGAATTGCGTTGGTTAAGAAAAAAAAAAACAAGAAGAGCACAAAGAAAAGAATCAAAGTTTTTTTTTTATTAATAAAATAAAATTTAAGTGAGTTAGATCTAAAAAAAATTGGTTGTTATAAATTAAACTTGATGTTTAGCCCAAAAATATCATTTGTCACCATCCACTGTTTTTTGTGTGGGGCATGATTCATATTTAAAGTCCACTTCTTTTTTCTTTTCTTTTCTTTCTTTCTTTGTTTTTTTTTTTGGCATACAATGGCAGGCTAGCCCGAGGTTTGCAAAACATCTAATCTAAGAACTAGACAAAACTTCATGTCCACCTTTATCTGTAGCCTTTTTGAATGTGGTACATAGTTGTTGGAAAATTCAAAGGTGCGTTGAATCTCTCACAATATGCTGGTTGGGAAGGAATAGGAGCATGGAATTTAGCATTAAATGTTGGTAGGAATTGGTCGGAGAAAATTTCACTGCACTTATTTTTTTTTTTTTGTTCAAAAACATCGCGCTTATTATTGAGAATTAATATCCAACACCCCCAAAACTATTTTATGAAACCTCATTGCTCTTCACCAACCATTGTCATATCAGGAGGAGGTGGGGTTGAAGGATGACGTCTTTTGACCCTGTTATTTTATTTTCGGTTGTCTTGATAGGTTTTTAATTTATAATTTCTTTTGACATTTTAATAGTTATACAGTTTTTCATTAAAAAAAAAAACTCACTACTCTCTAAGAACTAAAACGAAATTAAAATTTATAGATGAAAAAATAATTATGTCCTTACTTTATTTTTTATTAAAAAAGGTTTATAGCTGTCAAAGTTGCTGCCATTGGCTGCTTGGCCGGAGCACTGGCCACCAGAGCGGCGATGCTAGCCATAGGAAAATTTAGCTGTAAATTGCTTTATTTTAATTGCAAATCTTCATATTTCAGTTGTTACTTCATATATAGACACTTCGATGTAGGGGACTTATTAATTCCTTATATTTCTTTTAAAGCTATATTTTGGTCGTAAATTTCCTTATTCTAGTTTATAAATATTATTCTTTTTCCTCCCAGAGTTGATAAATATTAATATATAAACACTTTCAATTCATTTATGAAACTTGTTAATTACCTTTTGTTTCTTGTAAATCATCTTATTTTTATTGTAAATTCCTTATCTTTAAGGAAATTAACAAGCACCATAAATGGAAGTATGTGTATATAAATTAACAATTGGGATATAGAGATTTACAATGAAAGTATGATGATTTATAATAAATATAAGAAAATTAATAAATCCCATAAATGGAAATGTCTATATATGAATTAACAATTGAAATATGAAGATTTATAATTAAAATAAAGTGATTTACAACTAACTTTTTCGGTGATCAACTCCTCTGGAACTTTGACCACTAGCATCTCCCCTCCGGAGACTGATGCTCTGGCTAAATGTCCAACGGAGGCTGGAGCTCTAGCGGCAGGCCACTGGAGCTCCAGAGACTATTGACATTTTTCTTAAAAAAAATCAAGAAACGACAAATTTGTCTTTTCACCCACAAAATCAAGTAACAACACAGTGAGGTTTCAAAAATTTTTGGGGATGTTGGATGTTAATTTTCTATGGTGGGGTTGCAGTGAAATTTTACAATTGATTGGTGCATTAAATACTTATTAATTAAAAGTTGTAATAAACATATAAGCCTTGCTAAACTTTTACTCCTCTTTTTCTATTTTGTCCTATATATTAGTTACTTCTAACATATTTGACACACACTCCCCTCATCCTATTTATAAATGTGGAAATTGTTATTTTCTTGGAAAGTGTGTAGTTAAATAGGGATAAAGTTAGAAAGTTGTTGATTTTTGAGACAAAGTTAATGAAATTTAAGAATTTTATAGTAGGCCATTGTAAAATACTCATCTGATCCTATTTATAAAGCACTTCAGCATATTTTAAAAAAAACAAAAAAAAAACCTTAAATTTTATTAATCATACCTTAAAATTTAGTAACTTCCCAACTTTACTGCTATTTAAATGGAGACCTTGCATGGCCCTATGATTAATGATTGGGGAACCTGCAAATCCATTTGCAACTCCTTTAAAAATGTTACCTGAATAATATTTCTTTCCCGTATTTAAAGGAACCCAACTATACATATCCTCCAATTACATCTTTCAAATCGTCCACATCAACAATTCACCATTCTCTTCCAAAAGCTTATTTTAACTACACTATTTCTAAGAAAATAACTACCTACACAATAATAAATAAAAGGTAAAATAGTATATTTATATAAAAAATTTAATTACGTGCTTTATAAATAAGACAAAAAATACATGCTCTTCCTGCCTCATAAATAGGACCATAGTAGTATGCCAGAAGTGTCTCATAAATAGGATCATATGAGTATTAATAAAGAGGAGAAACAAGTTCGAATTTTGGGAAGTATACTTATTAGAAGAGGTAAAAACCCTCTAAGCCTCAAAAGGGTATACCCTTTGTCAAATAAAAAAATATTAAACTTTATTAACTCTACCTTAAAATTCAACAACTTTATAATTTTATCACTATTTAAGATACATTATATAAAACAAAGTCAATATAATAATACATAAAGGATAAATGTATATTCATACGAAAAATTAAATTTAATGATGTGGCTCATAAATACAACAAAAAAAAAAATTTTCTTTCACTTGGCATATAAACAGGACGAGCATATAAATAATAGTGGGTGCTTTTATTTGATATGAAGTGAAACTTAGTTCAATGATCTATTAATCGGATAAAAACACACTACCTCTCTGGTTTTAAATATAAGATAAA
Organism: Inga laurina; assembly: GCA_963855925.1. Taxonomy (NCBI): domain Eukaryota; kingdom Viridiplantae; phylum Streptophyta; class Magnoliopsida; order Fabales; family Fabaceae; genus Inga; species Inga laurina. The sequence continues at coordinate 54,067,128 of OY979707.1, read as the reverse complement.
ATTGATTTTTTTTAGAGATTAAGGAAATTAAATAAGTTACTTAATCATATCATATGTTATATATCCTTACATTATATATTAATTTATTAGTTAAACTAATTAGTTTAAAGGAAAAAATATAAATATAAATATTCTAAATTAATTTAATTAACTTCTTTAATTTTTCTAAAAAGATAAACTTTATCTTATAATTAAAACCGAAAAGAGTAATAAGCTTACGGGTGTGGTCAGATAATTTCAAGGAAAGATCAACAACCGTGGAATTACTACGAAATAAAAAGCTATACCCCACTACATTGTGGGGCCTCATCCTCATGAGCCCAAGAGCAATAAGCCTAATCTGCCTCCAAGTGATCCAAAATTACCCATTATTGGCAACCTTCATCCAGATAATAGGAATACGCTCTCACTGGATCCGCATGGCCTGCTTTGCGAATCTAGGAAAAAGGCATGCTCATCCCTCAAAATGTTAGGGGAACCTGTTTTTTTAACGGAAAATCTCATTTAAATACCATTTAAAATGTCAAAACTCACAAAAATCCACTAAGACTTGTAAAAGATAGATAAAGGTTGAGGGGGGGGGGGGAATTTGGGATATTGATGTTATATCCAAAAGACCAAAAACCCTTCAACTCATTTACTCACCGGCTTAGAGAATCACTCAAGCCTTAGGCGCCCTTTGTTTTGCCATTCGAAGTACTACCTCTACCTTTCCTTTTTGTAATATACCCAAGTGCCGTACTCAACCGGACCACCTTTTCCAGCCAGATAGCGAGTGATTACTCAACAATGAAGACTAATTGAAAGCGGCCGGGCTCAGGGTTTTGTCCTAGAAGGGTGACATGCGCTAGTAGAAGGCTCGTCATCGTCCTCAAATTGGGAAGCTTGGGTGGAAGCCGCCGTTGTGACGTACATTCATCGGAGAAGACAACGATTTCGCAAGAAGATTGCATAACTGGAGAGTAAACAGCGAGGTTGAGAATATGAAGCAAGCTACAAAGACAAATATTTTTGGTTCTCTGATTCCAAATACGTGATCTGTGAACCTATTTCCTCTAATTCTCCCCCTATTAGACATCTTGTTTCCTAATAGGAGTAAAAAATGTAGGAATTCAGCTCTAATGATCTTTTAGGTGATTAAAAATATTTTACGAAGGACAAAAATGCAAAGCAAGTTGGACTAAGTTGAACCCAACTAAGTCCAAATTGCTGAATTAGTAACCAGAATAAAGTAGTGACCTATATTCGATTTGTTAATTTCCATCCTAGTTCGCGTATTGTCCTTTTTGAAGTTTTTGCTTTCGTGGTTTCCTCTAGATTCTGGTTAATCAATGTTGATGAGCAAAATTATATACAGCAGAGATTGTTTAGTCCGGTTCACGACTGGGCTATGAGGGTTCTTAAAGGTATTCCTACCGATGGAACTTTCAACCATGAAGGTTTGTTGTAGTCTTTAAAGCAAAAGAGGAAAGATGTCCTGTACTCTTTTGACTTAAAGTCTGCTATTGACCGTTGGCCATTTTCCCCTCTCATTGCAAGTTGATATCCAGACGAAGAGAGTAGATAATGGAATAATGTGCATTCCAGACTTTAGAGCAAATATACAAGGCATGTGTGTTCAAAATTTTTGTCTTTTTTTGTACTAGTTTTCCTACCCTTTTTTCCCTTTTTTGTTTTCAGTTTAGGTTATTGAAATTAATAAGTCTTGGATTGGGGTAGATTTTGGCGATGCTTATTTTTTGGTGTGTTATATATGATTCATGGGATCTTTGAAGTTTTTCATGTTGGGGTATTCTTATTGAGTTTTAACTGTTTGCTGGGAAACCTTAAGTTGGGGTGAATTTCATGGGATCACCTGTTGTCATTGAAAAAGAAATTGCAATAAAGAAAGAAATGTTAAACATACAGATGTGTTTTTGATAACATACTTTTTATTTCAGTTTCATGTGCTTGTTCAACAATATATTTCAGGAATTAAATGCTTGTATTTGATTGAAAATCTTATGCATAAACTGATTTAGCTATTTAGCTATTTACTTGGTTTGATTTGATTGGTTATTACAAAAACGGGTTATAACTGAAATGGAATGAAATGAAGCTGTATTTTTTAATTGAAGTTGGTTTGGCTATTTTTACTTCTCCTTGATTTATATTATTTGTTTATCACTTAATTGTCACAGAGATTGTTATGTGGATGGCATAATTTATTGGTGATTGAAGAGTTACTTGTATGCACTGGATAAATATAAATATTTTGAAAATCTTTAAGAAACTTTGTTGTTGGATTCTGAACCGAATTATTCAAAACTCAAAAGGTCTTAAGGTCATAGTCAAGACTTCAAATATATTTCAAAGATAGCTTAATTAGTATATTTAAATTAATTATCATTTTCATACAACTGTGACATTGTGTAAATCAAAGATAACTTAAATTAAATGTGACATTGTTTTGCAGGTGAAAGCTAGCTACTCTTATCCAATGACAAGCAAAGAGGTTTGTCGGCTATGATGTAGATGTGGAGGGTCAGAATGAAGATGTTGGTGTGAAGAGGAAAGCAATCTATGCGGAGAACATTGATGTGCAGTCAAATGAAAGAGTGGGGGATAAAGTGGATATGCAAAAAAAGATGTGAGGAATGGTTACATTTTGTTTCAAATGGTTAACCATGAAATGAATAGCAAGAGGGAGGAAGCATTGAGACTGGTGACTTAATAAATGACCTTGATCAAGAGGAAATGATTGACAAAATTACACTCTTAATATAATTTTTGGTCTCCAAGTTAGAATTATTTTTTTTTTGAAGTCATCACTATTGTAAGGAGATTGACACATGTTGTTTAACTTAGTAACCAAGCTTTGAATTTTGGGGTGACCTAGTGAGGATCATTTTGGTCACCTATCTTGTATGCTGATGCATAGCTGTGGCCTTTTGTGATGTACTGTTAGTGTATATAAATTGACTAATGCTTTTGTCCCTTTATTCCAATAGTATGTTATTGCGCACTTTTTTTGTACAGGAAGTAACTAAATCAAGAATTATCATGTCTTAAAGTGTTGCCCCAAAAGGGCTGGTTGCTGACAAGTTAACTAATGAGAATAACAAATTCTTTAATGGTTTTGACAAGTTCACTTATGGGAATGACAAATTGTTCGATTCTCACCAAATGTGTGTGGGAGTTGGCCCAAGAGGCCTAGACGCTGACAAGTTAATTAATGTTAATGACAAAGTATTTAATGGTTTTGACGACATTGATAATGGAAATGACAACTTAGTCTTACCAAATGTGTGTGTATGTGTGTGTGTGTTGCCCTAATAGGGATGGACGCTAACAAGTTCACTAATGGGAATGACAAATTCTTTAATGGTTTTGACTAGAATGATAATGAGAATGACAACTTAGTCTCACCAAATGTGTGTGTGTGTGTGTGTTGGCCCAAAAGGGCTGGGTGTTGACAAGTTGACTAATGGGAATGACAAAGTTTTCAATGGTTTTGACAAGTTTAGTAATGGTAATGACAAGTTCTGTTGTAACACTGACAAAAACCACACAAGTTTATGACAACAAGTATCAAGTAAATGCTCCACGGCTTCTCAACGTTACTCATTCCACCTACACCTAATGTACAAAAGTTATGAACCCAAAAGAACGTGTTCTTTCATGTTTACTTTGACAACAACAAACTGACACGATTAACAAGAGTAGTAATGGAAATGATAAGTACAGTAATAGAATTGACAAAACATTAGATTCTTTATGACAGCAACTATCATATACATTGTCAAATGAGAATTTAACACTACTCATTCCACCTACACTTAATACACATAATTCATGGACCCAAAAGAACGTATTCCTTCATGTTTAATTACAACTAACTGACATGATTAACAAGAGTAGTAATAGACATGACAAGTACAGTAATGGAATTAACAAAACATTAGATTCTTTATGACAGCAACTACCATAACAAGTCTTGTCATCACTTTCCTTCAACCGATCACATATCTATGGTATTAACATATATGTCTGTTTAGGTCTGCCATGAATTTCCTCTATTGCCTTTTCCTTTGCCCTATATGCTTGCTTATATGTCAATTGCACATCATAATCTCTAGCCAAACTTTTCCTTATTTCATTTGCACGTTTGTCTGAGTGATTTCTAACCTCATCAATGATAATTGATGATGTTAAGGTAGCACTTTGAGTGTGAGTCACGTCAATATTTTCTTGCGATGAAACCAGTAATGTTATTGACAAATACCGTAATGTTTCTCACACAATTGTTAGGTCCTGACAAAGTGAGTTATGATAATGACAAATCCTGCAGTGACATTGACAATAAACAAGATGTGGTAATGACAACAACAACTATGCACATACAGATATGCTTAACTACCATATACAAGCCATCCTAATCTCACTTTTTCACTCCAAATAGTCAGTCATCCACATTAACTCAATGCTACCTATTTGAAATCAATAAGCTCTTCATTATACTCCCTGTCACAGTTAACAAGAGTAAATACATAAATAACCCACACCACACCGTCGTAGTTATGCAAAGTCTGAACCTTTACTATGCCTCAACATACAAACTCACTTACCCACAACCAAAATCGCTATAAATAACCTACAATCGCAACATCATCATCATTGTTCTTAGCCCTCATTGACAACCCTAAATAAATTACCTCCCACACCTTACGTAAATCCCCACCTTTGTACTATTCATGCACCATCAAAGCCACCAAACCACACCCAATACCCACCAACATGAACAATGGGAATAAGATAGTTATTGTCCGATTCATCTAAAAACGATTATGTTTTTTAGAAACTTACTTATAGGAGAGTTGTCATCCACCGTCGATCGCTGCAACAGAGAGAGCAATTTTTTTTTGTCGGAACAAAGAACGCAATTTCACTCAATTAGGGAATGTGGAGGGTATGTCAAACCAATTAAAAAGGGCATTTTGGTCTTTTGTATATAACATCAATATCCCAGATTCCCCCCTAACCCTTATCTGTCTTTTACAAGTCTTAGTGGACTTTTGTGGGTTTTGACAATTCAGATGGTATTTAAATGAGATTTTCCCTTTTTTAACTATATATATATATTTCTTATTTATTTAGATTAAATTATATGCTACATCCTGAAGTATTTTTTGTACTAATTATTTCAAATTAATTAATTTCTAGTATATCCAAAATCTAAAAATATTTTTCAGTATCACACAGTATCCTAAAATATTTTTTCAAAAGTATTCAGTATCTCGAATTAATTAGTTTTTAGTGCATCTTAAAGCATTTTTGTCAGTAGCACTCATCATTAACTGAGAAAAAAATACTCTATGGTGCTGGATGCACTACAAATTAATTAATTTGAGATACTAGGTGTTACTTTGAAAAAATACTTCAAGTTGTTAAATACAACTTAATTCAAACAAATTAAAAAATTAATAAAAGAATTAAAAAAGAGACCCTCATTTTGGGATAAGCATTACGTGAATATTTTTTGGACGAGAAGGGAATGTGAATTCACTCCTACGTCTCTTTGATATCTCTCTCACACAAGTACAGCCATCTTATGTTGCTGCAGTTGGGTCAAATCCCATCTTTGGTGGTTCCTTCTGCAAAACTTGTCAGAGAAATGGTCACAACCAATGACGTCGTTTTGTCTTCTAGTTCCTCATCGACAGTCGTAAAAATCCACTATATACTATGGATGCAAGGACCTGAGCTTTGCTCCCTATGGCGAATAGCGGACATACAAAAGCAGAATCTCCTTTAATTGTGGGATTCCTGAGCTTGAAAAAAAAGGTGAGATCCTATCAATTCATCAGAGAAGCGGAAGTTGCAAACTTGGTTAACAAGATTCGTGAAGCTTGCATTAAGAATAATAATGTAGTAGCAGTGAATATGATAAAGATGCTTGTTGCAACCTCAGGGTTTTTGGGCACAAGTATGATGAAACCCTAGATGATAAAAGCAATAACAGACTTGAAGAGCTAGTCATGGAAATGCTGCATCACTTCAGAGAGTTCAGTTTTGGGGATTTCTATCAATTGTTTTTAGCGTGGAATAGGAAGGGGCTTTGACAGGTTAAAAGAGACTTGTCCATAATCATTTGTTTTTTTTTTTTTTTGTAACCAATTGATTTGAATTGTTTATATGTCTATTCCCCTTATTTATGAAGAGTTGGACACTTTCAAATAAGATTTGTTCATGATCTGATGTTTTTTAACTAATTAATTTGTGTTGTTCATAATTCTATTCCATTTGTTCACGAGAAGTTGGATACTTGCAAATGAGACTTGTTAATGATCCTATATTTGTTTAACCAATTAATTTGTGTTGTTCATATATCTATTTCACTTATTTATGAGAAGTTGGAAACTTATAAATGAGATTTATTCATGATCCTATGTTTTCTTTTTAACCAATTAATTTGTGTTGTTAATATGTGTGTTCCACTTATTCATGAGGAGCTAGGTACTTACAAATGAGACTTGTTGATAATCCTATATTGACATTAACTTTCTACAACGCCAAAGTAACGTAACTTACAAAATGCTGTCAAAACACAACTACCCTGCAGAGAGAGATGGTAGGCCAAATAAATTCACCATTTTAGCCGAGACTCGGACAATCAATTTCTGGAAATTCCCTCCTCATCCACCACTCCCAAATCATTGATCATAAAACATGGCATGATTATTCGGTGGATTTCAAAATAAGCAGCCAGGATAAAATATCTCAAATAAGCCTCAGTTCGTACTTTATAGCCATTGTAATGCATCTCACCCACGGAAGGGCTTAATACCCACTTTTCATTTCTTGGCAGCAATGAGCCATCAATTGAAAATCTCAAGAGCACCACACCATGACAACAATGGACTTAGCAGAACTATGCCGACGGTGATGGAACACATACACGAGATTGAGGATGGATGAGCAATAGGTTTTCATAGAGGATATTCTTTAGGATTACACGATGGAGAGAGCAATCTATGGGGCTTTTTTGTTTTTTTCCCAAATTTCAAGGGCAGCAACGTCTTTTTGTTTCAAAATTTAATTTTATTTTCCCTCATGGAACTGCAGTGAAGTTTTAGAATTCTATGGGGGTAAATAAGAATAAAATTGTTACAGTGGTCTTTGTCTGTACTTTCCCAATAAAAAAATAAGAGTAAAGGGGCTTAAATAACCATGAACTATTTTTTGGAGCAAAAGTAACCATGAATTATGAAAAATAGAGCAAAACTATTAAAATCCTTAAAATAAGAAACATTGATCGTTAATTATGATGTTGAAGTGTGTGTTGACAGTGTTAATAATTTTGCTCCATTTTACATAGTTCATAGTTACTTTTGCTTTAAAAAATAGTTTATGGTTATTTTAGCACTTTTAAAAATAGTTCATAGTTATTTAAGCACCTTAACCCAAAAAATAATAACCTCTATCTAAACAAATACCACAATTATAGACACTTTGTTTTATACAACACGTGGCGTTAGTGTATTGGAAAAGTGCCATACATTGTACAACATTTTTACACGAGAATACAAATGACATGAAGGGCAACCGTCTTTATACTAGGAAAATAGGCCGGCCCGTGATTTGATAGAGATTTGGTTTAGGGTTACATGCCTGGCTTGTAAGCTGTTATAAGCCTTGATGGAAAGTTATAAATAGCGTAGGCCAGGCCTTAAAGTAGTAACTTGAAAAACCCACTTACTTGCTCTTTAGGGATTTTCTGACGAATGACTGCTATTCCTAAATTATCACTGTGCCTCATCTTCCTGATAGAAGAAGCTCTAACCTATTCTATTCTAATCAAAGTTTTGAAAGCCGGATTGGATAGGCCGGAAACCAGCCAAGCGGTGGTTGGATAGTTAACATCGATTCAACCAGTTCTTTGCGGTTTGACCCTCTTTTTATTTTTTTTAATATTTTATTCAGAATTTCATATAAATTAACCCTAAAATATTCACCTCATCACCTGTCTAGCTCTGAGTTAGCCCTGATTTGACTCCAATCTGACCCGCTGACCTTTAACTCAATACCCCGACCAGTTTAGTAGCTGGTCTAGGTTTCAGAACCTTGATTCTAATTCTAACTTTTTTTTTGTTCTCTACATTTTTCAGGTTGTGAGATGCTACATGTAGAATTATTATGACTAGAGATATTTTAGTAAGACTTCCACTGCTACTCTCTTTTATAGAATCTATATAATATATTTGAAATCTTTACTGTTAGATTATTCCAACATATAACATTAGAGCAAGTTTTTTCGATATTTTAGTGAAGCATCATCTACGTGCTGCTTTCCATTATTTCTCTTTTGTTTGAGTTTTCTGAATATTCCGAGATGATCTTGAGCTTTTAAGATTTTCATATGATTTTATTTATGTGCTAATGTTCAATATACGTGTGGGATGATTTCTAAGTTGATAGGAAAGTAATATTTATTCTCTCTGGTAATCACCGCTGCTTATGAGATTTTGGATGTTGCATGCGTTTTTCTGCATCTTCTACCTTTTCAAATTGTAGAAAAGTTATATTCTCGTTTTGTATGTTTTCAAGTTCAAAAAAAAAAAAAATCGATTTGAACTTTTTTTTCGGGGAAAATTTTGGTGAAATATTGTCCTGCTTGCTGTGATTACATGCTTGCTGCCATTAAATACATTTTTAAAAAAATAAGCTTGTATTTTGGCCTTGCTGTGATTTCACTGGCCTGTTTATATGGTTGAGAATTCGAACTGTATGGCTGAAAAAAAACATGCTGGGATAATTTTCTCTACTTATAACCAAAAGCTTTTCAATTGAATTTAAATAATATTCTCCGTCTTACATGTAAAACTTAGTTTGAGGTGAATTAATATCCTAAATGTAAGATATTTTTTCATCTTATCTTTTATATTTACCATTTTTCTTTAAATGAATTTGCCTAACTTATAAATAGATCGATATACAGTTTATTAACACCAAAAAATATTTTAGAAAGATCATGTTACAAATGTTATAATTAAGTAATTTATTTAGTTTCATTAATATCCTCAAAATGGATATATAGGAAATATTGAGGGCCAGATGAGTATTGTATATCAGATTGTATAAAAAAATGACAAGTATTGTATATCAGATGATTGAATTAAAATACCTACACTTCAAGAACAAAGGTAATATTCATGATTCATGAGCTTGTTGGAAGGTCATAGTCATGCTTGCTATTTTGAGTACAAGGTTTCCGACCTATTTTTTTAAGCATAACCACGCACACTTTAATACATTAATTAATATAAACTTCAATTAGGTAATACATAACCTTGTAAAAAACTCAAGGTGTCACGCTTAATTCAGTGTGTAGGTGACTCAATTAGGACTTGGCCGATAGTAACAAAGAGAAGAAATTAGAATCCCTATTGTTAAACTTCTGGGCTACCAAAAGGAAAATCATAATCAATATGATGATGGTTACAATGGTAAGTGGCCTTACCCAGTAAGGTAGAGAAGACAAATTCGAATTCCGGAAAACACATTAGTTAAAAGTGAAAACCCTTTGTGCTCTAAATTTTGAGAGAAAACCCTTAATCAAATAGGGAAAAAAGAGAGGAAAATCACAGCAAAATATAAGCGTAATATATATAGTTCATGGAAGCATCAAGGGCCATGGAACTATCTAATCAAAACCTTTTCCTATTTGTATTGTGGTGCCTCATCTTCCGCTTCATTTCGTTTAAGCTCACATGAATAAGAAGCAAGTCCAATAATCTGTCTCTCCTTTTCCTCCAAAGTTACCCATTATTGGCAATCTTCATCAAATATATAGGGACAATCTCTCGTCTCTCTGTATGATATCTCTCAAATAAGTAGGATTAATTAATTAGTTCGGAAACCTGGCCACTTAAGCAATTTTTTTCATATACTCCCTCATATCCTTTTTATAAGAGTACGATAACTGAATTACAATATTTAAGAAATCAGTTAAAATTAGTTAAAAGTAATAAATATGTCAGAAATGAACTTTTTTTTTTTTTCAAGTATGCCCTCATTTATAAGGAAATATATAAGAGAGGGAAATAGAGTAGTAATACAAAAAAGCATGAACAAGAATATAGTATAAGAAAAAACATGAGGAGAAATAACATCATTAGTTGGGGGGGGGGGATAGTAAAAACACATTAAATGTTTAAGCAAACCCAATTAAGATCTTATAAAAACGTTCAAGGCAATTCAAATTTTAGACTTTCATGTAAAGCACTACTATTTTTTCCCCCCACATTTCAAACTATATATATGGTTTTCCTAAACATATTTTGCAGCAATAGTCATAAACATTGATCCTGATGCGATGCCCGTTTTCAGATTTAATTTGACTGAAAATACTTAAAATATTTTTCATTTTGGCATTTTCGTTAAAAATATGCAGTTTCATTAAAACACTTATTATCGTGCATGCACGTCAGTTTTCAGAATTGTAAATGAAGAAGACACTTGCAAGTATGCCTTCTGTCACGTTTGGCATCATAGACAGATCATTAAAACTTGCAAGCTAAGTGTTAACATGTGTGAGTGGGATGGATTCCCAGAAATACAATTACACGTATTATGTTTTTGGTTTATTAAGAGAAGTGTCGTATGGATTAGTTTGATATTAAATTAAAAGTATTCAAAAAGATGAGGTATGTTCATTACTATGTCTAAATTCAACATGCCTCCACTCATTCAAAAAATATGTGCGATGGATTAATAATGCATCATCCAAAAAAACATGCCTCCCATGAGATATTGCTGGGCAGGTGAGGAGCAGCTATATATTTCTGACTTAGTGATTGTTTGGGAAAAACTTAAATCATGGTTTCAGAAGTTATTTTCCGTAAGTCGAGATAAAATTCCTCTAGCATATTTATATCGTAAATCGTAAAAATTATTCTTAAAAACTAATCTAAACACACGCTTAATAATGTATATCTTTACAGTGAGAGGTCCTTTCTATGAACATGCACGCAAATTTCTCTCCATTATTTGCCTGAAACGAATGAATCTACCACAGACGTACACTCAAGATCTGGACCCTCAATACACGTACACTCCATTAGCCGCCCACCACTTCACGTTTTGCTTGCTTGTTTAATGCAGACGTGTGTATTTGATATTGCTTATTGAGGTCAATAAGCACTTATTACGTAAATTGAGATACAACTCCTTTCACATACTTACTTCGTATGCCGTAAATTACGATTTATAAGTACTTGTTGTCTAAAAATAAACTATCCCAAACGAGTACGTACTCTAGGACGTTTCACTTCTCCATTGGCGCTCCGAAAAATTAGCCAACCATGTTCTGCCACCTCATCGGTTTCTCACTTGGCAGGTCATCGACCAGCACAGGATCTGGACCCTTAAGATACCACCTGCACAACCTACCGATCGACACTCAATTGTCCTCCCAACAATCTTCAAGGCCCACTACTTCGCGGGATGCTTGCTTAAATTTTAAAATATAAGAATGATGATAGTAACTAATTATAATTTGAGTATATTTCATCAACATTTAATTGTAGATTCACCCGTTAAATTCTCCCATAAGATATTGCTGGGCAGGTGAGGAGCAGCTATATATTTCTGACTTAGTGAGTGTTTGGGAAAAACTCAAACCGTGGTTTCAGAAGTTATTTTCCATAAGTCGAGATAAAACTTCTCCCACATACTTACCTCATAAATCATAAAAGTTATTCTCAAACACTAATCTAAACACACACTTAATAATACATATCTTTACAGTGAGAGGTCCTTTCTATGAACATGCATGCAAATTCTCTCCATTATTTGCCTGAACCGAATGAATCTACCATACACGTACACTCCATTAGCCTCCCACCACTTCACGTATTGCTTGCTTTTTTAACGCAGACGTACTCTAGGACGTTTCACTTCTCCATTGGCCCTCCGAAAAATTAGCCAACCATGTTCTGCCACCTCACCGGTTTCTCACTTCGCAGCTCATCGACCCGCACAGGATCTGGACCCTTAAGATACCACCCGCACACCCAACCGACACTCTTCAAGGGCCCACCACTTCGCGGGAATGCTTGCTTAAATTTTAAAATATAAGAATGATGATATTAAATAATTAAAATTTGAGTATATTTCATCAACATTTAATTGGAGATTCACCCTTTAAATTTGTTTAGTCCGAATTTTTCATTAAATGGAACTAACGGAGTTAAAATTAAATGACTAAAAATGTACTTTTTAAATTTAAGGGACTAAGTTGAAACATGATATAAACTTAAAAGATTAAACATATAGTTTAGCCTATGTTTTATTAATTTCAGTATTTCATTATTTGAATAACTTGTCTATATATAGACTGATTAGGACTTTTTGTGAGTTAGCCTTGGTGTCCACAATCAAAAATTAATTAAGGATTGTGTATAGGTAAATTTAGGATCGTTCTCTCTTCTTGAGGAGCCTTTTATTGAATCCTAAGTAATCTAAATGTCATGCAAATATAATGAAAACAAGGGAAAATTAATTTTAGATTTTTCAAATTAAGATCTAAAAGAAAATTCAATTTAATTTAATGTTAAACTATTATTTTTGGTATTTTTATAAAAATTGGATGATTAATGAAATATGAATGAAGTGAATTTTCTTGAGAAATTGGTTCAATAGCTATCCTAATTCATTAAATGATATGAGAGTTTGAAATCCATCAAATCTTAATTAAAAAATCCAAGTAATCACATTGGGCTTAACACTTCTAATCAATCTCTACTCTTATGATCGAATTCATAGCTATTGCTTAGAAATATTATTTAAGAGCTACTTGATGTGTGAAATGGATCAAATTAATGCAATTGTTTCCTCTAATATGAATGTACAAACACGCCACTTAAATTAACTCAAATCAATTACACAAACTAGTGAACACATAGCAAGTATAATCTTGTTTCAACATCACGTTTAGTTCCCAGTACAGATTTTAACCTCGGGTTTAGTTCACAATTTTGGGGGTCAAAACTCATCCGTCGAATATCCAATGGCCTGCGCAAAAAAGAAAAGAGGGGTTTGGGATACGTTGATCTTTTTTTTTTTTTTAAAAGAAAGGTTTGCACCGGAAAAAAAAAACAAAGAAAAGGGGTGGATGAAGACTTTCGCTCTAATTAATAAGAGAAGCAAATATGGTTATAATAGCATCGGAGAGAGTATTTTGATGACAATACTATCACTCTAACATGATTTTTATTGAAAGAAATTATGACTTCTTACAAGAAATACCTAATTATTATATTTTAACTACCTTATATATTGAAAAAATTCTAAGAAAATATCATTTGAACTTTAAAATCCCCAATCAGTGATTTGACAAAAACCTGAGTTGTCAATCACATTACTCTTTTTATCAATATCATTACTCTTATTGTCAACAAAACCAATTTGAGATTTTAAAATTCAAATGGTATTTTTTTGGAATTTTCCCTTATATATATATATATATTCAATTTATGTAAGATTATTAATAGGCGCTTTTATAAATAGGATGGGATTGAGTATATTGTTGTTAGCATTTTTGGTCCTTGAGGTTGAGGGAAAAACCAGGTTATATGAAAAGAAATTTTAGTCATGAAAATTTGACTGTACACAATCCGACATATTCCTCTAGCTTATTGTTAAAAATACATTAACTGCATGATAGTAATGTTAGATTTGATTAGTATTATCAGCGCCAAATAGAAAATTATTTTATTAATAGGATTTTCTCAAAGTTTGCAATATTGAAATTCTCTCAATCTCTTCCACTAGACTTAATTACATCACAGATAATTTTTTATTTTTTTAATTAATTATTCTTTCAATTGTATCACCATTATAAATGTTGTAAATGTGAATAACATTTCATTAGTTATCCAAGCATTTTAAAAGATGATTAAATGTCATTACTAAAGATTTAGCTCTTATTGGCCGATTCTTCTCATGAGCTAAACATAATGTTTCACTTACATGCCTTTACTCTTTAACCTGCTTCATTTATAATAATAATAATATGAAAAGGTTAGGGTCATTATCACTTAAGATAAAGAGGTTAGGGTAAAAGAAAGTGTCAAACATATCAAAACATTAAACAAAGGAAAAAATTAGGAGTCATTTTTTTTATGACTCGTTTCAACCTTTCCGGCAGATAAGAATTGATAAGAATGACCTATTATAAAAATTTAAACTACCAATTTAAAAATCGAAGATGAGATGAGAATCAAAATAATAATAATTAATAGAGATTTTTTTTTTTCAGGTGTAAAACTATGAAGGATTTTCTTCCGACTTAATCATTATGAGTGAAGTGTTTATTTCGATTTCTAATCTTGCAGTCATTTGTATTATCGTTTTAATAAAAAATAATTTTAATTGATATTTTTTTAACTATATCATGCCTTTTAAAAGACAACTAAATCTTCATTAAAATTTCAGGTCAAAAAGTCATTACCAAAAATTTAACCTTGGAAGATCAATTATTTAAATAAGAAATTTAGCATGGAATTAACGTGCTCATGGCAATAATAAGCATTAAGAGCTTATCACTTATCATTGTGATGAGCAGTGAAGTTCTAACTTAGCATTGAATCAACGTGTCTTCACTATTTAACGGCTGCTTCAATAATTTTGCTTTATTAAATTATAAAAAGGGTTAGAGTCAAACAAGTGTCAAATCCGTTTGAAAAACATGGAGGTCTGCATTATGTATTCAGCGTATCTATAAGATTAGGAATTCATCCCACAAAATAACGCTGTTTTTCTACCAGAACGACGTCATTTCGCAAAATGACGTCATTTTACAGTATGAGCTCCTATACTTATAGATAAGTTGAGTAGGTAATGCGATCCGAGCTCATAATGTCACTATCTATGAAACACATATATAACTAACAGGGAAAAATTTTATATAAAAGGTTTTTACTGTAGACAATACGAGAAGCTCCTCCCACGTGCTATCAAAAAACAATATTTGCAATGTTAATGTTGATGTTATAATGAGTCTCTATTTTATTCCGATTTCTTGTCCACATGTTTTAATCATTCAGTTATTTGCTTTATTACTTTAAATATATTATAGGGTTAGGGGATAAAAATACCCATAAACTTTTACTAAAAATACACCCACCATCATAAACTTTTCCAACGCAAAAATGCATATAAACTTTTCCAAGTTAATAAGAGTTAACGGGAGTGGCTTTTTTGCGGTGTTTGAAAAAATTTATGGATATTTTATTAAATGAATTGATATCTTATATTTATAATGAAACTAAAACTTTCAACTAACTACCATGTTTAGGATAGGACAAAATTACATGCCATTTTAAAATGCCATTGAATCAATGGCTAAAAGATTGTAAATATAACATTTGCATTAGCGATGGCGAAAGTGACTTTTTTTTAATATAACTTTTACAAATTTAAAATAGGATAAAAGTCATATTGTAAATGTGATTTATATTTGGATTGTCGGTGATAGAAATAAAATTTTTTTTTTTAAAGCTGAATCTTGTTTAGATGATTATTTAAAAAACAAATTTAAATAAGAAATGACTAAAAATGATATGAATTTTGTTAAATAATACATATATAATTTTTTTCCTTAATCAATGTCATTTGTGCTTTCCCTGTTATTTCTTAAACAAATCCCCAAATTTAAATTTTTTAAATGATTTAATATTTTCCATATTTTTTTCCCAACTTTTCCAATAAATGTATAATTATAAATTTATATGAAAAATTTTTCTCTTTGTATTATATATAAGATTAAAATAAATTTTCTTAATACATAACAAACAAAAGAAATGAATATACTATAATATAATTAAAAAAAATTCATCATGATTTCTCTCTACTTCCTTTTTTATTCAATCTTTATATCTCTTAGTGTCTCTCTCCTCTCACCACGTCTCCTCTTTTTTTTTTTTTTTCATGTATCCCTTCTCTCTCCCTTCACTAAGCACCGTCTTCTTCATACCTCTTCTCTCTCTCTTTTTTTGTCCCCCTCAAAGCAGCTCAAGATGGTTTTCATGGTATCATAGCCTTAGGCTAATAAGCCCTTCCAACAAATCGCTAGCCCAAACACTATACACTAGTTTCACCATGGCTTTTGCCACTTCATTGTGGCTTTTCCCCTCTCCATCGCTTTCTCAAATAGACTCTAAGGTGAACATATCGTTTATTTTTACCTTGTTCTTTATTTACATTAATTATAATGATTAAAGAGGCCACCGTAAAAGAAAGTTTCAAAAAAAAAATACTGTTATTTGGCCGGTAAAATTATTATTCTCTCCGGTCCTAATTATAAGACAAAGTTGATTTTTTTAGAGAAATTAAATAAGCTAATTAAATTATTTTATAGTATTTATATTTTTATTTTTTCTTCAAACTAATTAGTTTGACTAATAAATTAGTATATAATCTAAGGATACATAATATATGATATGATTAAGTAACTTATTTAGCTTTCTTAATTTCTCTAAAAAAAAATCAACTTTTATCTTATAATTAAGACCGGAGGTAGTATTATTTTAATAGCTTGATTAGAAGTTTAGAACTATACACTACAAAAAAAACGTGATTTAGTAGCGGTTAAAAATGGGTATTCGTAGCGGTTCTAACCGCTACAAACTAGGTTAGTAGCGGTTACCCAAACCGCTACTAAATCGTACGTTGAAAGCGGTTTTGTAGCGGTTTTACTCAATCAAAAATAACCGCTACAAACTTTGTAGCGGTTCATAGTAACCGCTACAACACCCAGAGATATTTGTAGCGGCTATATAACCGCTACAAATATAAAAAATTTTATTGAGAGCTTTAAAAAAGAATTTTTTTTTTGTAGCGGTTTACTAACCGCTACAAATATAAAAAATTGAAAATTTGTTAAAAATGACATTTTTTTATTTGTAGCGGTTAAGAAACCGCTACTAATTTTGAATTTCATGAAATTAGTAGCGGTTTTTAAAACCGCTACTAATTTCATGAAATTCAAAATTGGCGCCAAAAAATTTAAATTTAGCTCTAAAAAGGCGTGTTATTTAGTAACGGTTTAATAACCGCTACAAATATTTAAATTTTTTTTTAAAAATATACGTTGATTTTTTTTTCTGTTTTTTCAATATTATATTAAATAGTTTAATTTGTTATTATTTTATCTATTTCAATTAGTTTATTATTCAATAGTTTAACTTATTAATAAATTAAAAAGAAAAAATGTAATTGAATATGATTAGTATAAAATTTATATTAATAATATTATTAAGGATAGTTAGGTAATAAGGAATTATTATGTTTTATAATATAATGTAATTGTGTATGAAAAATAGATGAAAATGAGATAGAGTTATGATATATCTAGAAAAAAAAATGGTTAGAATAAATTTTATAGAAAGGAAAGAAGTATTCTAAAAAAAATTGAAAATCTTGTTACCATATTTGATCGTATTATTCAGCTCCTCTACTCATACGAAAGAAGTTGTAAATGAGAGGAAATGAAAGAAGGGTAAGGTGAAAAGAAATTGGGGAGTGTTTGAAATGAGTTGTGATAAGGGTATTTATAGGGATTCACGTATTATTTGTAGCGGTTAATGTAGCGGTTATTAATTAGTAGCGGTTATTTATATTTTTGTAGCGGTTTAATTATTTGTAGCGGTTAATGTAGCGGTTATTATTTAGTAGCGGTTATTTATATTTTTGTAGCGGTTTAATAACCGCTACAAATTTTATTTTAATTTTTTAAAAAAAATTTTTTTACATTTTATTTTAACACAAATTTTTTGCATTTTTTGTAAAGACAAATTTTTTACACTTGAATTTGATCACTCATCGTCGCCATCCCTACAGAAATTTTGTAGAAAAGTTATTGTTATTGATGTATTATTAAATTTAAAAAATTTAATTGAAATGACGTGGACTTAAAAAAACTCACCGCAGTAGAGGTAAATTGTCATCGCCTTCAGGGAAGTAGTTTTCAAAATCAGCTGGCTGAAATGGCTCACTCTCGTAGGCGATGTTATCGCCTTCACCCATGTCGTAAAGGTCTCTTGGCTTTAAATGAACGACCATGTGCCAATCCCTATGCCTCTCGTCCTCGACATAATAAACCTGATGTGCCTCTGAAGCTAGAATATACGGCTCATCATCTTGAGAAAACCAGTATGAATCGGGCGTGAGAAATTGACTGATGTGATCCCTAGGTCGTCAGTTGTCAGTCCCCGAGAAGTAGTGGTATTTGCCCACAAACACTTGAACAGCGTCACGGTGAAACGGCCTTGATAATTAAGCTCGACCACATCAAGAAGCTTGCCATAGTAACGGACGCCTCCGAACTGCATGTTGGCGTCACTGCTGCTCGCATAACTCCTTGTCCCAAATGTGCCATAAACACCTGAATTCTGTGTTTGCAATCCTTGATCCCGTGAAACCGTGCAAAACTTAAAACCATTGACATTGTATGCTGTAAACCGTTTTGCATGATCAAGAGGGCCGATTGCGAGAGCTCTGAAATCTGGTGAGTGTGGGTTGTGGTCATTTAGTATTCTGCGCGCAAACCAGCTCGGGAATTCTCTGTGGACCCTCCTATCAACTTCCGAGGATGTCTGTGTACGGATCCTGAGCTGACGCTTGACATGACTTCTGAATTCCCTGCAATTAATAATGGAAAGGCGTTAGTGAAATGAAAGTGAGAAATGTTACGAAAGATATAGATCGAATAACATACATGTGAGTGTACAATTCTTACCGTATCAAAGGCTCAACTTGAGTGCAATTAATCAAGACATGTCTATGTGCTTGGAACTTCTCAGTTGCCGTTAGTTTGAAGTTCTCAGTTGCTCCAACTGGTTTACCAACACGAGGGATAAATTCTCCTGATGTCGGTGCAGGTTCAGGACAATCGTCAACACGAGGCGGGCGGTTGAAAGCCGTCTCAAGATCATCAAAATACCTTGAGCAAAAATATAGCACCTCATCCCCTATATAGCTTTCAGCTATAGAACCTTCTGGCCACGCCTTATTCCTCACGTAAGATTTTAATTTCCCAAGGAACCTACGAAGTACATAAGAGAAAATTGATATAAAATGATGAAAAGGACGACTAGCAAACATTAAATACGGACAATAAATGAAAGCACATATTTAAAATGAGTACCTCTCAATCGGATACATCCAACGATATTGTACTGGTCCAGCGAGCTTTGTTTCATGAACGAGGTCGACTGTGAGGTGAACCATCACAGTAAAAAAGGACGGAGGAAAGATCATCTCCAAGTGACAAAGCGTAAGAATGATTTTTGACTGCAGTTGATCGAGCTCCTCAACGATCAAAACCTTAGAACACAACTTCCGAAAGAAAGAACAAAGTTCCACCAAAACGATAGAAACATCGGGAGGAAGTGTATTCTTTATAGCCAGAGGGAGTAACTGCTGCATAAGAACATGTGAGTCGTGACTCTTCAGGCCAGCAACCTTTCGAGCCTGCAAGTCGATACATCGAGAAATGTTGCTTGAATACCCATCAGGAACTTTTAATTTCTTCAACGTCGCGAGGAACACATCCTTGTTCGGTTTTGTGAGGGTAAACTTTGCCGGTGTAAATCTGTCATGCTCATCTGGCCAAGCATCTTCACGAACTCGGGGAAAGGCTTCACAAGCAAATGTTCCTTCACAATATTTCGTGCATGCCACTTCTTGAACTTGCATTTCCGACAGGGACAGACGATCTTGCCGTTATAGCTGGCGTGAGTGAATGTGAAATCTAAGAAACTGTTTAATCCGTACAAATATTCAGGAGAATTGCGCGGCAACCTTATCCATGATTTATCCATAGCTACAAGTGAGAGAGAAGAAAGTATAGAGAAGAAGATGAGTGAGAAGATAATGAGGAATGCCTAGAACCTTATATTCTGAAAATCCAACGTTTATAATTTTGTAGCGGTTATTAAACCGCTACACCAACCGCTACAGAAATTCCAACGTTTATAATTTTGTAGCGGTTATATATATAAAACTGCTACTAATATTCAAGCCGTTAATTGGTGGGAAATTCAAAATGTACTTGTTAAGTATTAGTAGCGGTTATATATATAAAACCGCTACTAATATTCAAGCCGTTAATTGGTGGGAAATTCAAAATGTACTTGTTGAGTATTAGTAGCGGTTATATATATAAAACCGCTACTAATATTCAAGCCGTTAATTGGTGGGAAATTCAAAATGTACTATTCAGTATTAGTAGCGGTTATATATATAAAACCGCTACTAATATTAAAGCCGTCGGATATTAAATATAAAAATATTTTTCTAATTTGTAGCGGTTATACATAACATAACCGCTACAAATGTGCACAAAGGCGGCAAATTTCAAAATTCAAATGATTTGAGTGTTTGTAGCGGTTATTAGTGTATAACCTCTACAAACATACATATTTGTAGCGGTTTCTGAAGGTAAACCGCTACAAATATATATGTACATTTGTAGCGGTTATTAGTTTATAACCGCTACAAATATATATGTTTGTAGCGGTTATACACTAATAACCGCTACAAACATACAGATTTGTAGCGGTTTTAACTTAAAACCGCTACAAATATATATATACTTTATTTTTTTTTAAAATTTAGATATAAATCATTCATAAATTATTTCAACGCGATCTAATAATATAAATATAATTATATAAAACACAATAAGAAAATTCTGAAATAAAAACTCATATAAATATTTACAAATGTTTAAACAAAAGAAAATGTCCTAAACTAAGGAGCTGGGGGCTGATCCTTTGGTGCTCCCTCAGGTGGGGCTCCCTCAGATGCCGCTGGATCGGGCTGCTGCGCAGAGTGAACCGCACCATCGTCATCAGCAGGAGGAGGAGTAGTACTCGGGACGACGTAGCGAGGGACAGGAGGAACCGCTGGATGCTGCTCGTTCGGGAACAAGCGACTCCATGCTCCCTCGAGCATGGTGTTCGCGATCTCACGCCACTGCGTCTGCTGAGCGTACATCATATCTGCTGCTGCACCTGCATCTGCTGCTGCTGCTGCGCCATCTGCTGCTACGTCTGCTCCAAATCTGACCGCAGCTGGTCAATAGACTCGTCCCTCCGACGTCTGACCCCTCTAGAGCTGCCAACCTCAGAGGCGGCGCTCCTGCCGTAGACCATGCTAGGTCTGGCGCCTATCCCCATACCCTGCACGCGTCCGGGGTGCTCAGCCTGAGCCAGACCCGCCTTCAAAGGAGCCGTCGGGTCCACTGACCCCTGTGACTCCTCAGGCTGGGTCTGTCGCAGCTCAGCCTGCGACAGCTGCATCCGCTCCTGCCATTTTATGAAACAATAAATAATTAGCATTTTTCATTTTTAACTTGGTTTTATAAAAAATATAATAATAAAATTACTTATAATGGCCGCCTCTGCCTGCTGAGAGGTCGCAGTCTCGTCACGGTGTCTGTGTGTGATGGCGTACAGCTCCGCATAGTCCGTCTGACGGTTCTCCTGTTGTGCCCTCGTCTCCTGAAACAATTACAAAACAATTAGTATTATGAAATAATCAGCTAAAAGTAAGTGAAGCACTTGAAAAGTTACCAGCTCGCTGTAGGTCACAGCAAAGGTCTTCCATCCTACTGTGTGGTGGATCGTCTGCTGCGCCCGGATCTCGGTGTTCCTATGAGAAAGCTCCTGGAAAAACAAATAATTAAATGTATTATAATTTAAAATTAAATACAAATTAAATTGATATTATAATTTAATATTTAACAATTACAAAATTATATATCAAAAATATAATAAATACATTACCTGCGCCTGATGGCTCCTCCTGAACTGGACGAAACACGCCCAGTCGTTCAGCAGCACGCCGTCCGGGACGCTCTTCTGCAGCTGCTCCAGAGGCATCGTCCCGTCCCCATCCACCCTGTGGAAGAGACGGTTCCTCCTGTTCCTCCAGGCGTCGCCCATCTTCACGAGGGCGTACCTCTTCCGGTTGGCCCGGACGGCAAACCGCAGCTGAAAAAAATACATTTAAATATCAATAATTATAAAAACCATAATTTAAAAAAAAATAATTAAATAGAATTAATTAAAAAAATATTAATTAAATAGTTTTAATTACCTGAACCACCTCCTCCCAAGCCTGGTCCTTCGGCCCCTTCGGAATGTGCCTCCACGTCGGGAAGTGAAGGGGGAACCGCATCCAATTTGATCCCAGGTCGCTCAGGAAGCGGTTGAGCAGGTGACCCCCATTGTGGATCGGCTGGTCACTGCCCTCGTTCCACGGCACTATAACTCGCAGGGACCGGTCCATGCTGTTCAGACCGGTCACATCCAGCCTCCTCGTCGACACGTTCCCCTGCTCATCTGCACAGTTGACCGCACGTTAGATAAATTATAATTCAAAGTTAACATTTCAAATTTAAATAAATAACTTACTAAATTAAAAAAGTAATTTACCTTCGACCTGCACCTCAAACCCAGTGGACCGCGAAGACGACCCTCGTGGGTTGTTCTGCTCCCGAGCGTCCTCCTCATCGAGGAACTGCTCCATCTCCCTGAACCCACCAATCAGGATCTCGAAGTCCTCCTCGTTGAGGAAGTCCTCAACGCTAATCTCTGGCCTCTCCACCTCAGGCACCTCTGGTGCGGTCGTCGCCTGTGGGATCGTCTGCGGCAATGTTTTTAAAGCCGGACCGGACATCAAGCCGGAAAGGCCAGTGGGTCAAGGTTCAACCGGTTGGAACGGTTGAGCCGTTTAGCCGGACCGGTGACGTAATAATTAAATTTAAAAATATTATATATACAGACATTCGAATATTACAATAATTAATCTGTAGTCTAATTTGAATAAAAATTTTAATAATATAATTTTATGAGTTTATTCAAAATTAGTTTAGATTAAAATTTTTTATTATTTATAATAAATTAAAATAAGGAGTATGAATTTATACAATTGCAATCCATTCTCTTCTCCCACGTAAGCTTTTGTGCTGTATGGTGGGGTCAGTTTGTTTTTTTTAAAAAAAACTCATATTATTAAAAAGGAACAAAAGGTCAAAATGAGTAATTGAAAACTCTTGCAAGTCTGTAATCACATTTACTCGGCTATTGATGTGAGCGTACGAAAAGGAACTTCATTGGTCAGAGTGATTGGTCAGAGTGTTTGGGGAAACGTAAAAGGTGAAGGCATTTAATTTTTTTTAAAAAAAAAACAATCAAAATATGCCGGCTTGCACTTTAGAATTGGAATTTCGAAGCTCCTTCTTTATCTCTGAAAGTGCATTCTCTCACTTCTTCCTCCTTAGAAGCCACTGAGTCCAGGACCTCCAAAGGAGTCCGAGCTTTTTCATATCAAAGCTGAATGGCTGAAATCTAAAGCTTGGAAGAATGCATGAAACTCTTTATTTTTGTGTTTCTCATGTAAGATTTTCATCACTTCTTTATAAATAAACTCCATTTGTAGTTAAATATTGTGTTTAGTTTGATTTTCTCTTCTTCCTCCCTCTACTTCTCCTTCATTCTGAGATCCGTCCGGGTTTTTGTTAACCGTTCCGGTTCCCGAGTTTTTCCCGGTTTCCGGCCTAAAAGCCGGCTCCGGACGGCTCAATCCGGCTTGACTGCCAAAACGAGCCAACGTTGAAACTCGGGCCGTCCTCTTCTCCGGGCAACGGCCGGACCGGTCGGACCGGCCGGTCCGGTCCGGGTCCAAAAACATTGGTCTGCAGTACCTGTGGGGGGATGGGCTGAGATGCCGCAGTAGCCCTACCTGCGCGCTGCCCCTCCCTCTGCCCCCTGCCCGACTGCTGCCATCCTGTAAAGTCGGTCTGGGGACCTCAGGGGCCTTCCCCTTATCCTGTCCTGAAGCCATATCAACTGTACAAATTAAAAAAAAAATTAGTCCATTATTATGCAAAAATATAATAAAAATACAAATATAAATAAAAATACGTGTTATATATGTACCTCAAGTGCGAATACTGCGGAATACTGACCAAAAACTCCTATAGAGACGTTTGAACGCTCAAATCTCGAAGAAATCACTCAGAGAAACCTCAGGAAACAAAATGAGCAAAAGGAGAAATGAAGGAGGTGGTGATTTAAATAGGCCAGATATTAGTAGCGGTTATTAAAATAACCGCTACTATAACCGCTACAAATAATTAAATTTGTAGCGGTTCTACAATAACCGCTACAAATCTTCACAACGTTTGAAATTCTGTAGCGGTTATTGCCCAAAACCGCTACAAATTTCGAGACTCTTGAAATTCTGTAGCGGTTAATGCACATAAACCGCTACAAAATTCTGACTTTTGGTATTTTGTAGCGGTTTATGTGCATTAACCGCTACAAGTTTTGGCGAGAACTTCGCGCCAAATTTGTAGTGGGTTTTTGTAGGAAACCGCTACAAATAATCTTGCCGCTACAAATTTGTAGCGGTTTAGGTAAAAACCGCTACAAATACTATAATTTGTAGCGGTTTAATATAACCGCTACAAGTGCACCGCTATAAAATCCCTTTTTTTTTTGTAGTGATAGTTAATTACCATGAGTTTCTTAAGTAATACGATTAGATTTTGATCATGCCAATCCCAGTCATGCAAAGTAAGAGGGAAAAAGTTAAATGAGCGTATTAACCTTTAAAATAAGAAAGACATAATTTAATTTTTTTATTTTTTATAAAAATTAATTTTATTCATCATTTTATTTTTAGAAAAACCTCGATTTTATTTTGTGTTTTTATGACAACTTATACAACACTTAATCAGCATTTACATTAACTCTAATTAATATATTATGAGTATAAGAATTAATTTACATAGTCAGGGAACTGTAAGGTCCGAATGAGGAGAAAAAAAATTATAAAGGCATCATTATAAATTAGATAAAACTATGCAAATTGACGAATTAATTTTTCCCTATTTTAATAACGTTCAGTTTGCTTAGACGAACTATAGTTAATCATACCATGAGTTTCTTATATAACACAATTTTTTTCCTTGAAACATTTTAGTGTGAATACTCCTGACTAACTAAGATGGAATCTATATGAGTATATGCTGTTAATTAATTAAAGATCTAATTAAAAATATCATATTAATTGACCCCACTAGTGTGTTAGCACCTACTTGGTCAACTATAAATAGAGCCTCCTAGTGTGTTAGCCATCCACCACAAGAATCTAGTAAATCCTACATCGATCAGCTGAGTGCATCTATCAGCTTCTTCTTCTGATATGGGATCTCAAAACAAAGAGCTTATTAGTGAATCAACAAGACTTCTTAATGCTCAAACCCATATATGGAACCACACCTTCAGCTTCATCAACTCAATGTCCCTCAAATCTGCAATTGACTTAAACATCCCAGAAATCATTCGCAAACATGGCAAGCCCATGCCTCTTCCTCTTCTCATCTCCTCCTTACAAATCCATCCCTCTAAGTCTCCGAACATTCATCCCTTAATGCGACTCCTCACCTACTCCGGCTTCTTCACTCTCCAGAAATTTCCAGAGTCTTCTGAAGAAGAAGATCAAGAAGGCTATGTCCTAACTGATTCTTCCACCCTGCTTCTTAAGGACAACCCGTTAAGCGCGACGCCGTTCTTCCTCGGTATGATCGATCCGGCGTTGAAGAAGCCGTGGTATGAGCTGACAAATTATCTCCAAAGTGATGAAC
Organism: Inga laurina; assembly: GCA_963855925.1. Lineage (NCBI taxonomy): Eukaryota > Viridiplantae > Streptophyta > Magnoliopsida > Fabales > Fabaceae > Inga > Inga laurina. Next base: position 54,041,429 of record OY979707.1, on the reverse strand, counting down.
CGTCGCCTTTTCACATGGCGCATGGGAGCAAGATTTGGGAGTGTGCCAAGGCGGATTCTAAGTTGAATGATTCTTTTAATGAAGCTATGGCAAGTGATGCGAGGTTGGTGATAAGTGTTGTGATTGATAGTTGTAAAGAGGTGTTTAAGGGGATTAAGTCTTTGGTGGATGTTGGTGGTGGCACTGGTTCTACAGCTAAGGCCATTGCTAATGCTTTTCCAGAAATTCAATGTACTGTGTTTGATCTCCCGCATGTTGTTCATGGACTACAAGGTAACGCCAATCTCAAGTTTGTTGGAGGAAACATGTTTGAGGCTGTTCCTCCTTCCGATGCCATCCTGATGAAGGTCGTGTCTCCGGTCTTTAATTTAATATATGAATTAGATAATTAGTTTGTGAATATTAAAAAAAAATAGTTAAGTTAATTATTTGTAATAAATAGACATTAGTTTCCCTAAAATATGATATTACCTCTAGTCTTTAATATAAGATTTCCCTCAATGAAGAAATTGAACTATAAAATAGATTTTATATGAAGGATTAGAAGTTTTTCTTTAATTATGTGTATTGGATATTTTGGGGCAAAAACAAAATTTTATTTAGTCCTATTTATAAATCATGTCATTAAATTGTTCATATGAATATAACTCAAAACAATAATCATTTCATTTATTATTGTAAGGAATTTATTCTGATGGTATGGGGGTTTACCGTATATTAGATAGGTGGAAAGTTAAAAAGTTACTAGCTTTTAAATCAAAATTAATGAGATTTAAAATTTTTCTTAATTATTTATAAATTTTTTTTTCTTTATGACAATAAAACATGTTTGAAGTGACTTTATAAATAAGAATCAATGAGTATATATATACATTGACTGATCAACCTTGTATTCATAGATTAATTGATTCATTCATTATTGTTTTTAACTAATTAGTTTTTTAATAATTTTTGTTACTTCCTTGAATTGGCATGAAAATAGTGGATCCTACATGATTGGAGCGATGAGGAGTGTGTGAAAATTCTGAAGAATTGCAGGGAGGCAATTACAAGCAAAGGGGAGGGAGGGAAGTTGATAATAATAGACATGGTATTGGGAGAGGATGACGTGATGGTGAGAGACAAGAACAATAAATCAGTTGAGAATCAATTGTTGGCTGATGTTCTGTTGATGGTTTTGTATCCTGGAAAAGAGAGGTCTGAGAAAGAATTGGCCAACTTGTTCCTTTCTGCTGGTTTCTCTCATTACAAGATTCATCCTGTTCTGGGTTCACGATCTGTTATCGAGGTTTATCCATGAAACATTCTTGCATATGTCCTAGTATGAATTAACTCTGTTAACTCTGTTATGAAGTGGAGCAAGGTTGTCGTATGACCGAACGAAAAAATAATAATAATAATAATAAAAGAAAAAGAAGTGGAAGATGATCTAAGGTCAATTTATATGTATCGCTTTGTAATCTGCATTATATATATATATATATATATTAATGTTTGTGATGAGAGTTACGTTGTTATTCTCTATTTGTCTCATTTTTAACTTTTGATAGTTACATCAATCTATTAGAAAAGTTTAGTCCTTCACAATATAATGAATTGAGATTTGAATGTCCTCATTAAGAGTAGTACTCAGTGTCTCAAATAAGTCTCCAGTATGAGGATATCCGTACTTACAAGAAAAAAAAAATCTTTCATTTTATTAGATGTATTTAATGATGGATTGACAAACAAAAAATTCATTATTATCCTGTGTACCATAGATAGTACAACGTAGGAAATTAAAGGATGAAGTTAAAGTTGAATTTGGAGTTGAGGTGAACCCTGAACACATGAAGAGGGAAATTGTAAGAAAAGAGGTTAACAAGGTTGTTTTTCCCCCCTTGGAATTGAGAAATTAGAATTGGTTGAGAAAATGTATAAAAGGATTTGATGCCACATTTTTACTTAAAGCATTAGGGATTTTTTTCCGCCTAAGAGCCTAATTTCTGGAATTGATTCTGCATGGCAAAACTCTGTTTTGTTGGTTTTGAAGGTAGAGCATCATAATGAGGACAAGCGTTTTAATTTGACTTAACTTTAAGGATAAGTGAGGAAGAAAATGAAGAACAAGTTCCATTGCTTGTGACCTGCTTTTGTAAGCTAAATATGACTCTATAGACTTGGTTTTATTATACCTTGTTTCTTTATTTATCTTGTACATTATGCTCTTTTGAAAAGAACAACATAACTTTATAAAAGGATGTAATTAAATTAGAACATGGAGCTACATGAAGAAATGTTTCAATTATTAAAAAATAAATCGTATAATTTATCATCATTCTTTTATTAAACCAACTCAATTACATACAAAAATTAAATTATTTACCGTTATGCACTTGTGTAGTATATGAGAGAAGTGACACAATGCTGAGAGCCTGTGTGTAACTCACCTTCTCTATGTATACTCATTTCTCTGTTTTTTTCAAAAAAAAAAAATCTCTTCTTTCTAATTGCACCAGATGCAACAAATGTAAATGATAGACTAAATTAACAAATTAGAAAAAAATTGGGAATCGCTATTTGTTGCCATATAATGAAGCCACTCGGCAAGTTCTTCAGGCAATATCCAAATCATAACCAAAAACATGTTAAATGTTTGGACAACCAAAACAATGCTATATGAATAACACACAAACTTGTTAAATTTTTGGTTAAGAGTCTGTCCATTTTACCTTCCATCAAAATACATTCTCTCCAACAAGGAGACCTTAACGGTCAGATGGAATAGGTGGAAAATAAGATGAATGGAGCCAAAAATTAGAAGACTGGATGTAAATATTTAAAATATATATACCTAAAAGATATATATAATATTAGCTCTTGAGAAGTGCCTTATTTTTTAAAATTAATTCTACGATTGATAAAATATATACTCAAATATATTTTTAATTCTTTAAAATTTATACGAGGTAGATTTGTTGTCTCTAAATTTATAAAATATATTTTTAATTTTGGTTGTTATAAATTAAATTTGACGTTTAACCTAAAAGTATCATATGCCACCATCCACTATTTTTGTATGGGCCATGACTCATATTTAAAGTCCATTTTCTCCGGTCCTTCATTATCTGTAACCTTTTTGAACGTGGTACAAAGTTGTTGAAAAATTGAGAGCTGCATTGAATCTCGCCCAATATGCTGGCTAGTGATAGGTGCATGGAATTTAGCATTAAATGTTGGTAGTAATTGATCGGTAGAAAATTTCACTCCACTTACCGTTGAGAATTAATATCCAAGGTCCCCAAAACTACTTCATTAAACCTCACTGCAATCTTTTTTTTAAAAAAAATATATGATCTTTCAGTATCCGGCATTTTTTTTTGCTCTTGGTTTTTTCGGCTCAGGTCACCAAGCAACCAACTAATTTGGACAGGGATTTGGTTGGACCCACTATGTGGGAGTACCCCTCCCAAAAGAAACCTCTCCACCCTCCCCCCAAGATCTAACCTAGGAGCGGATGAATGGGGCTCAGAGCCCTTTCCATTTGAGCCAGCTTCTATTGGTAACCTCACTGCTCTCTAAGGATCAAAACAAAATTAAAGTTTATGAGTGTAAAAATAATTGTGTCCTTACTTTATTTATTTATATTTAAAAAAGGCCTATAGCCGCCGAAGCTCTGGCCACCACTGGCTACTTGGTGGGAGCACCGGCTACTAGAGCGGTGACGCTAGCCATAAGAAAATTTAGTTGTAAATCGCTTTATTTTAATTGCAAATATTCATATTTCAGTTTTTAATTTATATATAGACACTTCTATTTATGGGACTTGTTAATTCCTTATATTTCTTGTAAATCGCCATATTTTGGTTGTAAATTCCCTTATTCTAGTTGATAAATATTTTTTTCGCCTGCATTTGTAAATATTAATATATAAACACTTTCAATTCATTTATGGTACTTGTTAATCATCTTATTTTTGTTGTAAATTTTCTTCTCTTTAAGGAAATTAACAAGCATTATAAATGGAAGTATCTGTATATAAATTAATTCACAGCTGGAATATGGAGATTTACAAAGAAAGTATGGCAATTTATAATAAACATAAGAAAATTAATAAATCCCATAAATGGAAGTGTCCATATATGAATTAACAATTGAAATATGAAGATTTTCAATTAAAATAAAGTGATTTACAACTAACTTTTTTGGTGACCAACGCTAGAGCGTTGACAACTGGCATCTCCCCTCCGGAAACCGATGCTCTAGCTACATGGCCAACGGCGGATGGAGCTCCAGTGGCAAGCCACTGGAGCTCTAGAGAATGTTGACACTTTTCTTAAAAGACTGAATATGTTGTTTTGTTTTTTTTTTTTTGCCAAGGACTGAATATGTTGTTTTGTTAGTTAATTGACTCTATAGATTAGCTAATTTTGATAGTTAATTGACTGAATATGTTGAGTTGGTAGTCTACATATCATCTATATTATTTTTGTTAATATGCAAATTTGCGCCAAAATTCCATGTGTTATTTACTTCATTTTTTTCAAAGTTGGATTTAAAACTTCCGGGATAAATTTGCATCTTAACAAAAATCAACAGTGGGGAAGAAAGGAGAGGGATTTTAATGGAGGGGAGAGGAAAAGAGGGGAGTAGAGAGATTTTAATGTTACCTTGTTTGGTTGATGAGGGGAGAAGAGGTAAAATATTTTTATATAGACAACTTTATCCTTATTTTATTTAAGTCATTTTTTTAATTTTGTAGAATGTTTGATAATTATATAAAAATATAATTTTATAATTATTAAACTAAATAATTATAAATTTCATGGACATAATAGCTACACCATACCAAAATATTAAAGTGGGGATAGGGATTAGGAAGAAGACCCAACACTTTTATTTGGTTCATGAACCAATCTCAAATGTGTTTATTCAAATTATGAATGTTTTACAATGAAAATGGGATACTTATTTATACTAAAATCAAGCCCTTTTAAAACTCTTTAAAATAATACAAAGGTTAGAAATGGCATGCCACACCAACCCCAACTCACCAACCTCTGCCATCATTCCCTGTTTCTATCGTCATTGCATGCGTCATGTTTATGTCCTCTGTTTCAACGTGCATGGTTCTGTTTCATTCCCCCGGGGTTGGACAGGACTCGTCCTCGAGTCAAAATCAACATCATCAATATAAGGAGATGGATTCGCAACATTGAAAGTGGCGGAAATACTGTAAGCACCAGGAAATTCCACTTTGTAAGCATTATTGTTAATTTTCTGTACGATCTTGAATGGGCCATCAGCTCGTAGAGACAACTTGGCATTTGGTTGTTTAGGAAAACGTTCCTTCCTCAAACGTATCCAAACCAAATCCCCTACATTAAACACTTGATGCTTTCAATGCTTGTCTCGTTGTGCCTTGAGTTTCAAACTCTACTTCTGAATCCTATTACAAACCTGCTCATGTAATTTCTTAATTTCCTTGGCAATTGGTCCGCATTGACACTATATTGTTGCTTATCAGAAGATGGTGTCAAATCAAGTGGGCTGAGAGGACGGGTGCCATAAACAACTTCAAATGGACACTTTCCAGTTGCTTGATTGATTGAATTGTTGTAAGCAAATTCAACTTAAGCAAGGATAAGATTCCATTGAGTTAAGTTCTTTCCAACAAAACTTCGGAAGAGATTGCCAAGAATTCTGTTAACAGCTTCTGTTTGTCCATCAGTTTGAGGATGGCTAGCACTGCTAAATTGAAGATTAGTTCCCGTCTTTTTCCATAAATTCCTCTAAAAATGGCTTACAAACTTGATGTCTCTATTAGAGGTGACGGTTTTTGGAATTCCATGGAGACGAATAATCTCCTTGAAGTACAAATCTACAACTTAAACCGCATCATTAGTCTTTTGGCAAGGAATGAAGTGAGCCATCTTTAAAAAACGATCAACAACCACCATTATAGAGTCCTTTTATCTCTGGGTCCGAGGTAACCCGAGGATAAAATCCATACTCACATCCTCCCAAGGTGCTTCAGGTACTGGCAACGGCATGTACAACCCGGTATTTTGGCTTTTGGATTTAGCTAGATGGCATGTTCTGCACCTTTGGATATGTTTGTTTATATCTCGTTCAAGTCTTGGCCAATAGAAGTTCTCCTTTACTAAGGCCATAGTTTTATCTCTACCGAAATGACCAGCTAATCCTCCATCATGGGCTTCCCAAATTATAGTGAACAACGAGAAATGCAAAGGGTTTTTCCTTTGAATAAAAATCCTTCTTCCCTATAATATTGTTGAAATGGCTAAGACTCAGTGGCACTCCAGGCACCTTGGAAATCAGGATCTTCTTGGTACTACTCTTTTATAGTTTCAAAACCCACTACTTTGGTTTGCATAGTCGTTAACAAAGCATGGCGACGACTAAGCGCATCAGCTACTTTATTCAGGATACCAGCCTTATGCTTGAGTAAAAACGGATAGGTCTGCAATATTTCACTCCAAGTGGCATGCCTTCAATTGATCTTCTGTTGAGAATTCAAATGCTTGAGTGATTCGTGGTCAGAATAGAAAATAAACTCTTTATGCAACAGGTAATGGCTCTAATGTTTCAAAGCTCAGACAACGAAATAGAATTCTCTGTCATAGGTAGAATATTTGAGCTTAACATCATTAAGTTTCTCACTGAAGAAAGCAATTGGATGGCCTTCTTGACTCAGAATAGCACCAATCCCGGTGTTAGAGGCATCACAACTGACTTCAAACACTTGGTCAAAATTAGGAAGAGCTAGCACAAGAGTTTCTGTCAAGCGTTTCTTCAGTTATTCAAAACTTTTCTGAGCCTTCTCTGTCCATTGAAACTTGTCTCCCTTGATGCAATCCGTGAGGGGTGCAGCAATGGAACTAAAATTTTGAATGAACCTCCTATAGAAGGAAGCTAATCCATAGAAGCTCCGAATTCTTGGATAGATTGCGAAGTTGGCCAACTGTTAATGGCTTCAATTTTTCTTGAGTCAACTCGTACACCTTCTGCAGTGATAATGTAACCCAGCAAAATGACCTCATTTGTCAAGAAAGTGCATTTCTTTAAATTGGCATAAAGTTTCTGTTCACGAAGAGCTTGCAGTACTTGACGTAGGTGCTTTAAGTGATCTGCTATGCTCTTGCTATAGATAAGAATGTCGTCAAAGTAGACAACAACAAACTTGCTAATGAAAGGGCGAAGGACCTGGTTCATCAGGCTCATAAATGTGCTAGGAGCATTTGTCAACCCAAATGGCATCACATTCCATTCGTACAACCCATCTTTGGTTTTGAAAGCGGTCTTCCATTCATCTCCGGGACGAATTCGATTTGATGATATCCGCTACGAAGGTCAATCTTAGAGAAAGTGGTAAAGCCATATAACTGGTCGAGCATGTCATCAATCTTGGGTATCAGAAACCGATACTTAATTGTGATCTTGTTGACTGCACGGCAATCTATGTACATTCTCCAGTTTCCATCTTTTTTGGGAACTAAGAGTACATGTACAACACAAGGGCTGACACTTTCACAGATCAATCCCTTTTTTAGCAATTCTTCAATTTGGCTTTGAACTTTAGCATGTTCTTGAGGACTCATTCCGTAAGCTGGCCTGTTAGGAATTATTGCTCCTAGAATAAAATCCATAGCATGTTGAATGTCTCGCATGGGTGGTAATCTCGGCGGAATTTCATCTGGAATCACATCAGGAAACTCATCTAACAATGGTTGTACTTCAAGTGGAATGGCAGTTCCATTATTTGCCTCGAGCATTAAAAGAAAACCCATGACTTGGCTTTCTATTTTGGTCACCTTCTCGACTAAAGACACCAATGGTTTGAACTCACTTTTGTCTTTATTGTGTTTATCGGGTGGCAAAGGTGTGAGCTGAATCTTCACGCCATCCTTCTAGAAGGAATATGTGTTTATGTGACCGTCATACAGAATGCGTCGATCATATTGTCAAGTTCTCCTCAAAAGAAGATGACAAGCATCCATTGGAATATCACACCAAACTTCATCATGATACCTTTTACCGATAGAAAAAGTAATAAGGCATCGTTTCGAAACTTTTACCTCGCTGTCCTGGTTAAGCCATTGAAGCTTGTAAGGGCACGGATAGTTGTGAGTTGGTAGTTGCAACTTTTCTACCATATAGTTGGAGACTACATTTTCACAGCTTCCGTTGTCAATAATGACGTCACAGACTTTACCTTGAGTAGTGCAGCAAGTATGAAAAATGTTGCAACGTAGCCAAGGTTCTTCTTTCACAGTGGCTGTATGCAAACTTCTCCTAATAACAAGTGATTCACCGTGATCTATAGGAGTAATTTCTTCATAAAATATTGACTCCACATCAAATATTGGCTCTATTTCAGGCACTGGCTCCCTTTCTTCGTCAAATACTGTAGAAGCTTCCCCTTCAATAATAGTGACAACTCTGCAGTTAGGGCAGTTGAAGCGATGTGACCAAATGCTTGGCATTTGAAGCACTTAGGTACTTTGGAGTTGAATTCCCTAGTAGCCTTTGGTGGAGGCACGTTTGAAGAGCTAGGATGATACATTTGTGGCTTACGCCCATCAAAAGGAATTCTGGTTGAGGAAGACGATTGGTGTGGAGGCCTTCTGGGCAACTGCTTCTCGATACGGATGGCTAAACTGATGACGTCATCCAGAGTTCAGCATTGCTGGAGTTGTACTGGATGGACAATGTTCGTATTTAACCCTTCGAGATAACGAGCTATTGTTTGCTCCTCCCTTTCTTGTATATCACATTTCATCATAAGTTTCTCAAATTCCCTGGTATATTCCTCCACAGACATAACCTTTTAGTGGAGATAATGTAATTGAAGGAAATTATCTTGATAATAATTTTCGGGAAGAAACTTACATGAGAGTTCTCGTCACATCTTGTCCCACATTCGTATCTTGCTTTTTCCTTCTCTTTCACGCCTTTTCTTGATAGTTTCCCACCATATGGAAGCATGTTTCTTTAGTTTGATGGCGACAAGTTTGACTTTCTGCTCATCGAGAATTTTTTTATATTCAAAAAGTCTTTCGACGGTTTGAAGTCAATCGACAAATTCATCTAGTTGAAGTTTTCCCTCAAATCCAGGTATGTCTACCTTAATGTCATTAAGGCGGAATGGTTGTTGTTGAGGATAGTGGCGGTAGTCACTGGACGACGAACTATTGTTATCTGAATCATCATCTGGATATTCACTGCGAGATTCTAGCATGGCTTGCTGCATTTGTACAGTGGTTTCCAGTTCCTGTATCCGACGTCTCATCTCGTCCATCTCAATCTCATATGTGTTTCTGTGTCTTGGAGGCATTTTGGAATTGTTCTTGTGAGGTTAGGTATTGGGTGGAAGAGTATAAGGATATGATCGGTATTTATGGAAAAAGTAAGGGGAAAAATTGGAAATTTATGGACAAATAAGGGTAGAAATGTAATTTAGTAATTTTCAGGGGCTGAAATGTAATTTTGGCAGAAATCTGGGGTCAAAATACAATTTTAGAAAGTTTTAGGGCTAAAATGTAATTTGGCAGAAATCTGGGGTAAAAAATACAATTTCAAAAATTTTTGGGGCTGAAATATAATTTTGGCAGAAATATGGTGCCAAATGTAATTTCAGAAAGTTTTGGGGCTGAAATGTAATTTTGGCATAACTTTGGGGCCAAAATGAAATTTCAGAAAGATTTGGGGCAGAAATTGTAATTTTTACCAAATTTCGGGGTCAAAATGCAATTTTTGAAAGTTGGGCTGACTGTGATTGTTGACGTGGTGTTTATGACATGTGGCAGTCAATGGGTGGCTGATCTATTGATGACGTGGCATATGACGTCATCATCTTCAACCTCTGAACTCCAACGACTGCGTGGAATTCCGGCGACGTCTGTGGAGGCACGTGGAACTGTTTCACGACAGTGATCAAGGCTATTTCTAGGTTTTTTGGTCTTCTGAACACGATGGTGAGGTTGGTTTCTTCAGAAAAATGCTCCGAGAGTGAAAATCTGACACCACCTTTTTCTCATATTTTTTGTTTCTCACCCACTCCTCACTCTTTCACTCTTTGGCACTCTGGAACTAAGCTCTGATACCAAAATAGTTCAAGAACCAATCTCAAATGTGTTTATTCAAATTCTGAATGTTTTACAATGAAAATGGGATACCTATTTATACTAAAATCAAGCCCTTTTAAAACTCTTAAAAATAATACAAAGGTCAGAAATGGCGTGCCACACCAACCCCTGCTCACCAACCTCTGCCGTTGTTCCCTGTTTCTATGGTCATTGCACACGTCATGTTTATGTCCTCTGTTTCAACGTGCATGGTTCTGTTTCACTATCCAATTGAATTCATCAAAGATTTAGATTGTGCAATCTCCAATATTTCCTTAGCATTCAAGGAAGATCCTAGTGTAAACTTCAAAACTCCAAGTAACATCAACGAGTGGGACATATTGAATGCAATTCCTGAACATGGATGGACTATCCTCTTGAAGAAGCACAAACAGGGAACCATGATCCATTGTCAATCATGGATCTGTTATCAAGGACAACCTCTACAATCTTTTGTTGGGAAAAGGAAAATAGCGAGCTGTCCTATTTCTTTACACTTCTTCATAGACTCATTTCACTGGATTATCAAAACCACACTTTTCTTAGAATCAAATGATACAAATCTTCAGGTTTTTTGCCTAAAGATGTTCCTGCCGCAATCTGGAACAAAACAAGTCTCCTCCAATGTTCTGTATAAAGATACAGTTAATCTGTTGAGTTCTTTTGATTTTAGGCAAGTAATTAAGGTAGGTAATTTTAGTTTTCAAGTTTGCAGATCTCTGCAATGAATGCATCGCATTGATTATAGAGTTTTGATGGAATATCTGTTTTTCATAAAAAAAAAGAAGAAGAAGAAGATATCACGACACTAAATGTAGGTTGGCACTATCCTCCATCAACGTGGGGATCCATTATTTTTGTCCACAGGTAACAGGGTTAACATTACCCCTTCATTAACGAGACTGTGGATCAGGCAGGCCCTGGTTTTTCAATAAAAAAAAAAACTCTTATGGGCTGGACTAGATTCTCATCTTAATCGATGTCCCCAACTGCCCTAAAAAGATCAGGGTGATGACGAGCAGAGCCACAGATCGTGGACAAAAAACTGAGTTCCACGACAGATAGGGGCTCCTGGGGATGGGAGACATAGATAGAGAGGGAGGAAAGGAGGTTCATTACGTGTTTCTTTGGAATCATGCTTATGGCATCCAAAAGTGCTTATTTATGTAAATTAAGATAAAATTTATTTCACATACTTACTTCATATACCGTGATTCATAATTAAAAAGCTATTTTTGAATGTTCCAATTGTTATTCCAAAGTGGAGACTTATAAGTAAGGGCGGGTTAAAGGCAATAGGCTATCTCTGGAGAGCGCCAATACTGGTTCATTTAAATTGACGTTGAAAAAGTATGTTCATAAAAATTAAGACAAAATTTTTCACAAACTTACTTTGAACATCATAAATACTCCCTCCGGTTCTAAATATAAGACATAGTTTGTAGTGCAAATTGCACTACAAACTATGTCTTATATTTAGGACCGAAGGTAGTAATACCACTCTGATCCTATTTATAAATCTTTTTTGACCAAAAAATTTAGTCTTATTTATAAGTTCAGTTTCAGTGTGGTAAATGAGATTGTGATAACTCTGCTCCTACTTATTATACCAATGAAGAACTAATTTATAGATAGATAGAGAAGAAAAAGTTCAAAAATACACATTCATAAATAAGAGTATAGTTAAAAATTTATCCTATAATCATTGAGTTAACTATCTCTCATTGATATGTGAGATTTAGTTAAAAAAATTTATAAATAGGATAAGAATAGTATTAGAAACACAGTTTCTATTATTAATATTAACAAAATACACTTGGAGAATGACTTAGTAGTCAGCCTCAAAAATGCAACCATCCTTTTTTATTACGGTAACGCCACTTCTCGAGCGATGCAATTCCCGGAGGACCTGCAAAAAGATTCATTCAGATATTCAACCTTATATATAATCTAATTAATATGTCACAAATGGAGGTTCTTCCGCTTTTGTTATTTACGTAAATATATCATCTAATTTTGTTGATAGAAAAAAAATATCATCTACTGTTAAAAGCACTAACCTTAATTCCAAATGTCTACCAAAAAAAATCATAGTATTCATCAAGATTTTGCATTGAAAATGAATCTTACCACCACGACTAAAATACTACCAATATCCAGTCCTTAGCCTCCAAAAAACCTGACGTAATTAATAAAGTAAACGAAATACAAAGGGATAAAATTCCACATGATTCTCAATAGTCAAATCCAAAAGAATCTGTGCCCAGTAGAATTAGGAATAAGATATTGGCCATATTTGATATGGCGTGTATATTATTTATAAGTTGTTTTTTCTATATATTTTGATAAAATTTCTCTCCATGCAGTAAATCATGATTGAAAAATTACTTTTAAACATTCCAATCGTTATTCTAAATACACACATAAATTCAGAAAGGAGAGTCTTTTTTCACAGAAGTCAGAATAATATCAATTTCTAGAACAAGGCTAAGTGCGAAAATTTACCGCAATAATAAAAAGAGTAATGAAACAGAGCAGCTATCATCGTTGACATGAAAATATTGCATATGATGTATGCAATGACGTTGTGAACAGGGAATGACGACAAAAGGGTTGGTGAATGGTTGCCATGTCTGACCTTTGCATTATTTTAAAGATTTTATAAGATTGTGAATTTAGTATAAATAGGTGTGAGTTTTTCATTGTAATGCATCTGAGTTTGAGAATAAACACATTTGAGTTTGGTTTCTATACCATTTTGGTATAATGAAACAGAGTAGCCATCATCGTTGACATGAAACAGAGCAGCCATCATCGTTGACATGAAAATATTGCATATGATGTATGCAATGACGTTGTGAACAGGGAATGACGACAGAAGGGTTGGTGAATGGTTGCCATGTCTGACCTTTGCATTATTTTAAAGATTTTAAAAGGTTGTGATTTTAGTATAAATAGGTGTGAGTTTTTCATTGTAATGCATCTGAGTTTAAGAATAAACACATTTGAGTTTGGTTTCTATACCATTTTGGTATCAGAGCCTAGTCCTAGAGAGCTAGAGAGCGAAAGAGAGAGGAGTGGGTGAGAAAAAAAACGTGAGAAAAAGGGGGTGTCGGATTTTCACTCTCGGAGCATTTTTTTTTTGAAGAAACTGACCTCACCATCGTGTTCAGAAGGCCGAAAAACCTAGGAATAGCCTCGATCACCGCCGTGAAACACCTCCACGCGTCTCCACGGACGTCGCCGGAAAATTCGCCGGAATTTCAGACGGTCGCCGGAGTCCAGAGGTTGAAGACGACCCAGTCAGCTGCCACGTCATCACTGTTGACCAGTCATCGCCACGTTGTCCAATCATATTGCGCCACGTGTCAATAGCGCCACGCTAGCATCACCCGTCAGCATTGCCACATCACCCAGTCCAATCATCATCCACGTCATCGATCAACGCAACATGGACCAATCAAGGACTGCCATGTGTCACTCGGGCCATATCAGCACAACGGTCAGCTAGAATTTTGTTAAAATTACCATTTTGTGCCCTAAATTCTATGATATTTACATTTTGACCCCTAGAAAATTGCCAAAATTACATTTAGGTCCCTAAACTTTCGGAAATTACATTTTGACCTCTAGCATTTGCCAAAATTACATTGTTGCCCCTAATTACCCAAATTTCCTATTTTACCCCTTACTTTTCCATAGACACAAATCCTTCCCCTACCCTTCTACCTTGTACCTAATAACTGTGTACTCAAAGTCATAACCTATGAGACAAACTGCAAAATGCCTCCAAGATGCAGAAATAGACATGAAATTGAGATGGAGGAAATGAGATGCCAGATTCAAGAACTAGAAGCCACTATAGCAGAACAGCAAGCCTTGCTCGAAACTCGTAGAGACTACTCAGAAGATGATTTGAATAGCCACAGTTTGTCATCCTCTGACTACTGTCATCGTCCTCGCCAACAACCATTCCGCTTCAATGACATTAAGGTAGACATTCCTGAATTCGAAGGAAGACTCCAACCGGACGAATTCATTGACTGGTTACAAACAGTTGAACGAGTCTTTGAGTACAAAGAGATTCCAGATGAGCAGAAAGTTAAAATTGTTGCCATCAAATTAAAGAAACATGCCTCCATATGGTGGGAGAATCTTAAAAGAAGGCGTGAAAGAGAGGGAAAGAGCAAAATACGAATGTGGGATAAGATGCGACGCGAGCTTTCACGTAAGTTTCTTCCAGAAAATTATTATCAAGATAATTTCCTTCAGTTACATAATCTCCGCCAAAAGGCTATGTCTGTAGAGGAATATACCAGGGAGTTTGACAAACTTATGATGAAATGTGATATACAAGAAAGGGAGGAGCAAACAATAGCTTGTTATCTCGGAGGGTTAAATACAAACATCGTCCATCCAGTACAACTCCAGCAATACTGGACTCTGGATGACGTCATCCGTTTAACTATCCGTATTGAGAAGCAGATGTCCAGAAGGCCTACATACCAACCGACTTCCTCAACCAGAATTCCTTTTGATGGGAATAAGGCACAAATACATCAGCCTAGCTCTTCAAATGAGCCTCCACCAAAGGCTACTAGGGAATTCAACTCCAAAGCACCTAAGTGCTTCAAATGTCAAGGATTCGGTCACATCGCTTCTAACTGTCCTAACCGTAGAGTTGTCACTATTATGGAAGGGGAAGCTTCTACAGTATTTGACGAAGAAAGGGAGCCTATGTTTGAAACGGAGCCAATATTTGATGAGGAAGGAACGTTTTCCTAAACAACCAAACGCCAAGTTATCTCCACGAGCTGATGGACCATTCAAGATCGTACAGAAAATTAATAATAATGCTTACAAAGTGGAATTGCCTGGTGCCTACGGTGTTTCCGCCACTTTCAACGTTGCGGATCTATCTCCATATATTGATGATGTTGATTCTGACTCGAGGACGAGTCCTGTCCAACCCCGGGGGAATGAAACAGAGCAGCCATCATCGTTAACATGAAAATATTGCATATGATGTATGCAATGACGTTGTGAACAGGGAATGACGACAAAAGGGTTGGTGAATGGTTGCCATATCTGACCTTTGCATTATTTTAAAGATTTTATAAGGTTGTGATTTTAGTATAAATAGGTGTGAGTTTTTCATTGTAATGCATCTGAGTTTGAGAATAAACACATTTGAGTTTGGTTTCTATACCAAGTAATTTACCCAAAAATTACGACAATCATAATAGTAAAGCAATATGCATGAGATACGTTAAGGACATGAATAACTTAATAACTTTTGTTTGGGATAAAAATAAAAAAATTTTAGTGATATTTTGTGGGCCTACAAAGGCATATGATATCATCCCATGTATGCCAGCCGCCTCCTGCCTCTAACGTTTGCCGTTATTGAGACGTGTCATTTGTTTTATTCAATATAGAATAAACTAAAATGAGTTATATTGACATGTTCTTTAAATTGTTTATCATATAAAAAAATTGTATTCTCAACGTAGGTGATAGAAGCATCTAATATCAAACTGGTATGGTTAAAATTTTTCTGAATTTTTAAAAGTTATATTGATACATATTCACATACAAATGCATCTAAATAATATCAATACCATCCATCAAAAGTTCTTACTTTAGTTTATACTTCCTCCGGTCTTATTTATAATCAAATTTTCTCTTGATTGTGTAAAACGAACTGGTAGTTAAAAGAAATAAGTGTGTGAAAAATGCCATGTATTTTTCTAGATGTGCCCATATTTATAAAAAAGAGTATAGGAGAGAGAATAAATAAAAAGTATGAGAGATAATGAATATAAGATATGAGAGAGAATGAGTATTTAATAAAGGTAAAATAAGAAAAAGAAACTTACATTTTCAGAAAAAAAAAAGTGAAAGTTGTTTATAGGGCTAAGGTGCAAAAGTAGTCATCAACTTTGTCTAAAAGTGCAAAAATAACCATGAACTATTTTTGGTAGCAAAAGTAACCATAAACTTTATAAAAAAGAGCAAAAGTAACCATGACATTAATGGACATTAACGTCCGTTAATGTGAACTTTTTAAGGTGCTAAAATAGCCATTAACTAATGTCAAAAGTGCAAAAGTAACCATAAACTTTTTCTTAGATGCAAAAGTAATTTCTTAAACATTAATTCATAATTTTTTTTTGCTTTTGTGTTGTGAGTGTTTTATCAATTTGGGGATTAAAATGACAAAACTTATGAATTAATATTCAAAAAGTGAACTTTTTTTATTTTGGCGAGAATGACGAAACGAAAGAAAATCATCACCTAACTCCAAAAGATAAAATTCAAGGTAATTAAACCTGGACTTGTCAGTGAACTGGCCGGGGTACTGGGTCAAGGGTCAGTGGGTCAGACTTGAGCTAAACCGGTGAGAAATAGAATATTTTAGGCTTATAGTATGAAATTCTAAAGGAAAAATTAAAAAAAAAATATTTTTTTAAACAAAAATTAAAAACTTAACCCAAATCTACTGACCGGTTAGCTGGTTTTCAATCTGCTTCGGATCATATAACCATGATAAAATCCTTAACATTAATTATAAAATAGGTGACTTTTTAAATATTAATTTATAAATTTCTTTTTTACTTTTGTCATTTTAATCCCCAAATTGATAAAACATTCATAACACAAAAGCAAAAGTTAAAAAAAAAAACTTATAAATTAATGTTAAAAAAGTCACCTATTTTATAATTAATGTTAAGGATTTTATCATAGTTATCTGATCCGAATTAGATCAGAAACCGGCTAACCGGTCAGTAGATTTGAGTTAAGCTTTTAATTTTTGTTTAAAAAATATTTTTTTTTTATTTTTTCTTTAGAATTTCATACTATAAGCCTAAAATATTCCAATTCTCACCGATTTAGCTCCAGTCTGACCCACTGACCCTTGACCCAGTACCCCGGCCAGTTCACTGACAGGTCCAGGTTTAATTACCTTGAATTTTATCTTTTGGAGTTAGGTGATGATTTTCTTTCGTTTCGTCATTCTCACCAAAATAAAAAAAGTTCACTTTTTGAATATTAATTCATAAGTTTTGTCATTTTAATCCCCAAATTGATAAAACACTCACAACACAAAAGCAAAAAAAAATTATGAATTAATGTTTAAGA
The DNA here is from genome assembly GCA_963855925.1 of Inga laurina. Taxonomy (NCBI): domain Eukaryota; kingdom Viridiplantae; phylum Streptophyta; class Magnoliopsida; order Fabales; family Fabaceae; genus Inga; species Inga laurina. The sequence goes on along the minus strand of OY979707.1, from coordinate 54,024,159 downwards.
AATTACTTTTGCATCTAAGAAAAAGTTTATGGTTACTTTTGCACTTTTGACATTAGTTAATGGCTATTTTAGCACCTTAAAAAGTTCACATTAACGGACGTTAATGTCCGTTAACGTCATGGTTACTTTTGCTCTTTTTTATAAAGTTTATGGTTACTTTTGCTACCAAAAATAATTCATGGTTATTTTTGTACTTTTTGACAAAGTTGATGGCTATTTTTGCACCTTAACCCTTGTTTATAAAAGAGATCAACTTTATGAGAGATAAAATTATTTATAAATAGAACCAGAGGGAGTATGATTTTTAACAGAGAATTTTATTATATAAAATGGTAGCATTTAATTATTTATAAGTTTATGAATAACTTTTGTTAAGGATAAAAATACAATTTCTCTAGTGATATTTTGTGGGCCCTACAAAGGCATATGACATCATCCCATGTGTGCTGGCTGCCTCTTGCTTCTAACTCTTGTCGTTATTGTTAGATCTTAATTCCTTCAGTTTTATTTATAATTAACTTTTTCTCTCATAGGGTTGATCTCTTTTATAAGCAACTTTTATTTTTTGTCTGAAAATATAAACTTCTTTTTCCTATTTTACCCTTCTTAAATATTCATTCTGTCAACACCCGTTTCCATTTCGATATTCAAAGAGTAATAAAGACAAAATTCCATGGACATACAGAAAAGTACAATTATAGTGATAAAAATATTCATTTACAATCCCGATATCGTTTGTAGACGAAATACAGAAAATATAGCGGAAGTTTTAATATTTACAATTTTCGTCAAAATATCAAAACGTAAACTAAAGTATAACCACGATCTTGTCCTCGCCTCAAGACACATGCCATTCACTTTTCGGCATCTATGTCTTTTCCCTTTGCCCCACTGGTACCCACTGAGGTGTTTATTTAAAAATAAGGTGAGATTTCAAAGAATCCCCATAGAGACATAATATCGTTCATAGAAAATGCGAAAAGTAAATATAACATGCGCCAAGGTATGCACAAATTAATGAACAATATAAATACATCATCGTCATGTATACATGAGTAGGGCCTAGTCCCACAATCTACACTGGTTGTTCATCCGCCAACTCCCAGTGCAAGTGCACCTCTGGCACTAATTGCCCATCTCTAGGCAAATCATGTTAATTAATAAAGTGCATTTACAAAACAATGGCATCCACACAATCACATAACTTATGACATAGTGTATGAAGGATAATGTCCCTACCTTAAAGCTTTATAATCCTCTATTTGATGGTGTCTCGTAAAGCGTGTTATCCCGGCATTCGACTCGATCCTAAAATATTAAATGTACCAGAAATAAGTTATAACCTATCCAAGTATCATTTTAGACTATTCCATAGTATTTATTTTGATTATATTAATCTATGGTGAAAATTTACAAAAATGCCCCTAGGAATCCGACCTGGCCCCACCGTACCTGGCCTGATGGCACGTTTTCTCAAAATTTTGACCAGAGCTTTTTTGACTTATTTTCGTCCAAGGAATCCATTTCCAGGCTCAAAATTACCAAATTCACAGTCAAATTACGAAAATACCCTTGAAAGCCCCTATTTAGGGATTTCAATGGCGTTTTCGTAATTATGCTTTTTCGGCCTCTACCAAAAAAGTACCCAACTGTAATCCCACCTATTTTTGACCATTGAATCCAATGAAACCATTTATTTCATAAAAAACCAACTCCTACTACCAGTTCTGGTCTGGCCAAAAATATGTAGAAAAATAGAAAAATGGAGCTTTGTGTTTTAGCTTCCAAAACTTGTTCTTTTCCACTTCTAATTCTTGATTAACTCATTTAAACACTTCTTAATCATGATTTAAAAGATTTTGGGCAGCATAAACCCTTACTGTTATGGCTTTTCTAATTTTACAACTCATCTTAAAAATCACAAAATCAAACAACAATCACCAACAACAACTTCAATACACTAAGAAGTGAGGTTTTGGAGATTACCTCTTGATCCTTGGTGTTTCTCTCTCTAAGACGTCCTCTCTCTCTCCTCAACCTTGATGATTAGCTTGCTACACCATGATTTCCATGAAGAATAAGAGATTAGAGGATGAACTACACAAAATAAGAAGCTTAAATCACTTTGGAACACAAGCTCTTACCTTGATTTTCTTCCTCTTTCTCTCTAGCCTCAAGAGCTTCACAAACTCACTCTCTCTTCCTTTTCTCTATGGCTGGGCGAAATATGCACAAGGGGAGGGAGAAAGTGTGTTTTAGTATTTTAGTCTTCATGCTTCATCCTAGCCTTTGATCTAGCCAATGGTTGGGATTTCTCCACCTCTCATGTACACCATCCCTCCAACCATACCTCCCACCATACTCTCTTGCTTTAGGCCATCCCTTGTCATCATTCATGTCCAATTGGATTGGGACTAGATTTCTTCTAGTTCCCCAAGTCCTCCACTCTTCCCTTTTCTCTAACTAAATCTATTCTTCTCCCTTATTTTTCATGTTGTACGAAAATAGCGAGAGAAAAGGAAGAAAAAATTATTTGTCACTCATTCCATAATTCACATAATTGAATTATGTATAATCCTCCTTAATTTCTCAAATTCTTGATTTATACCACCAAGAATAATCCAATTATACATTTTCCTTTATTTTCCTTGATTAATTGAAATTAACTCCAATTAATTGGGAAACAATTAATCTTGGCCTAAATTGGCAAAATTATGATTTTGCTATCACCTTGGTAATTAATTCAATTTTTGAATTAATTTGCCCATTTCCTTATGAATATAAATATTTCAAAATTCACAAGATCCAAATTCATGAATATTCACTATCTTATTGAATTATTCAAATAATTACAATATATTTTTGGTGAATAAAATTTGGGGTGTTACACATTCTCTCCCATATCTTATATTCACTATCTCTCATACTTTTTATCTATTCTCTCTCCTATACTCTTTTCATAAATAGGGGCATATATGAAAAAAAAACATGGCATTTTTTACACATTTATTGTTTTTAACTACCAGTTCGTTTTACGCAATCAAGAAAGTTGCTTATAAATAGGACCGGAAGGAGTATATTTTTATGACAACCAACCTTAAAGAAAGTATTCCCCCGGCCCTATTTATAAGCAACTTTTCTATAGATTGCATGATTTGACACAACATTAGCCGCCTCGGGGTCAAATCAAAAATTACCACAAATTAAATGCAATATAGTGCAAACAACTCGGGATCATTCTCTTGTCAAGGAGCCATTTATTTTGATTTCCCTAGGTAAAACTAAGTGCTATAAACATGATTAGAAAAGGGGGTTTTTGAAATTGGTTTACTAGAAATTAAAATTTATGAAAATAAAGCTAATTCTAATATTTTTGGTATTTTGGGAAAAAGATAAAGAAATGATTTGAATTAAAAAGGGATTATATAATAAAAAGAACCTTTGTGGCAAATTTAATGGCTTTCCTAGCTTCTTTAAAATATTTTGGGAGTTACTTTTACATTGAGTCAAATTAAAAACCCTGAACAATTGTATTAGGTCCAATATACCTAATAAATGACTAGTCCTACAATCGCATTCATAGTCAACTCTTAGGCAAATTGTTAAAAACCCACTCGATGTGTATTGAAAATTTTCTTAATGCACTTGCTTCCCCTTAATTGTAAGCAGAACCGTGACATTCAAATTAAATCAAATCCATTACACAATCTAGATATCACATAGAATGTATAACTTCATAAATCCAATAGGAAAATAAGTTCAATAAAATTCAAGTGCACCAATACCAAATTCAACACAAAATAATCCATCATAGACAAATTATCACTCATCTAAGTCTCAAAAATACACATATATCAATGCAAAATTAATCCACACATCATATGTATAAATTGAGCTAATGGCCAATAATGAACTCCCCCTTGCAAATACTTGAAGCTCTAGCCACTTCCTCTGCCACCAAGACTCAAGCAACTTAGCAACTCATATTTCCAGCAGTGATCACAGCTTCTTTAAAATACCCAGAATTCATAAGAGATGAATAAAATGCCTGACTCAAATTAAATATGACAATGGAAGTACGTGGTCTATCCAATTAAAGCACAACAGAGAAAGAAAGAGGACTATAACATAGAAACATGGCTTTGAGAGAAAGAGGATGGAGATGGTGATGAAGTGATAGTGAGAAATATAGTGAGGAAGTCGAAAGGAAGTGACAGTGATGGAGATGAAGAAGAGAAGGTGGTCGGTGGTGATGTGCAGAGAACAGAGGAATGACGGAGCTGGGGATGGAAATAAGGAAGGGTCGATGGTGTGGTGGTGCTTTGGGAAATGCAGGTGGTGACTATCGACTGTGAAGAGACAGCAACAGAGGTGACGGAAATAGTGCAATGGTGTCTGACGACGGTGGTTGAGTGCCTCCTCTGCCCAGATGCGCCGATGGTGGTAGTAACGTCGATGTGGAGATATTCGACGGTAGTGGTGGTGTCTAATATTGTAGACCGGCGAGGAGAAGAAGATGAAGTGACAATGGTGGACCTCCCTCTCACGCCTCTCAAGCTCCGGATCTACAGCAGTAGCTCTCCCTCACTCTACTCTGTCTCCTCTGTCATGGTGGATGGTCAAGGGAAGAGGGGGCGTCACCAGCGACAATGGTGGAAGAGATGATGTCGCCAGCAACCTTAGATGAAAGGGGAAGAAGGTGAAGAGAGATGAGATCTCTCTGCTTGTGCGGCGTGCCAGTCTCTTATTCTCCGCTTGCATCTCTGTTAATGTCCATTCTCGAGTTCCCCATCACAACTATGTCTCCAGGAAGCAAACCTAATGGGCCTTGGTCAAAATGCAAGTTTTGATCAATGACCATTCTGCAAAGTTTAAAACGTTATGAGGAGGGACTTAAGTAAAAAATATTTGAAATGTTTTGGGGTTCAATCAGAATTTCCTAACATGTGGGTACTTTGCTATGATTTTTCCTAGGCACTTTTCTTCACATTTTTGTAATTTTCAGAAATTTTGGGCCCTTTTCTATAATTTTTTCCAATCGTCAAAAAATATTAATTTGACCCAATTGCATTTTTTTCAAAATCTCAAAATTTATTCCAAACCACCTACAATACAAAATTAAGCACAAGTAGCATTAAAAGTCCAAGAAACCATTGCACAAAATAATTAACAAATTATGACCATTTTGCCCCTAATTCCAATTAATTCAATACAATTGTCCCTAACTAAAATTTGTGCTTGATTATACAATAATGTCCTATAAAATGCATTAAAAACCCAATTTAATTATGAAAAATCATATATAAAATATGGTTCAATCATTGCACAAAATGAACTGATGGTTAAAAATAATAAGTGTGTTCAAAATGTCATGTTTTTCCATATATGCCCCTATTTATGAAAAGAGTATAGGAGAGAGAATAGATAAAAAGTACGAGAGATAATGAGTATAAGATATAAGAAAGAATGAGTATGTAATAAGGGTAAAATAGGAAAAAGAAGCTTATATTTTCAAACAAAAAACCAAAGTTGCTTATAAAAGGGATCAACCCCATGAGAGAGAAAGTTGCTTATAAATAGGACCAGAATGAGTAGTTTGCAGGAGTTACACTAGTTTACAACCTTCGAAATCGTTTGTAAAAGCAAATAGTGGTGCATTACTCAAGTGGGCACTCGAGTGATGTGAAAAAATTTGATGACTTGAGTGACCACTTGAGTGATGTGTTAAAACTTCACCACTATCACTTCATTGAATGAAAACGAGTAAGTTGTGAATTTTAAAGTTAATTACTCGAGTGATATGTTTAGAAAAGAATCTCACCACAATAGCAACTAGAAGTGATGACTTTATAAATGAATATCACTCGAGTGACCACTTGAGTGATATGATGCATGAATTCTTAAATCACTTCCACTTCAACTTAATGTCTTCAGATAGCGATTTTATCTCTGAAATAAATTCTTAAGACCACTCAAGTGATGTGTTCTAAATCTCATCACTTTTAGTTCACCATAGTGAAAACAACCAGTGACCATTTCTAAAAATGAATTTCAAAGTTAATCACTTGAGTGATGTATTCAATTTGATATCACTTTTACCTAACCACAATGAATTCAGGTAATGATCAGTTTTGTGAAAAGAATTTTAGTGTTGATCACTTGAGTGATGTGCTCAATTTCATATCACTATTTATATACCACAGTGATATGTCCAAATGATCAAGTTTTTCTAAAACTAAGTTTAAAGAGATCACTCGAGTGACCCTAAAATGTTGGCGTCTCTTGCACAACACCACAATGACTCAAAACAGTGCTCAATATTTTTGAAAAGAAATCACTCGAGTTGCCACTTAAGTGATGTAAGAAAAGTGCATCACTTTCACATCACCATAGTGAGCCAACAAAGTGATTTATTTTTGTTTTCAAATTTAAACTGAAAATTACGTGAGTGATGTAGTATCAGAAACAATAGAAGGCTTGGGAAATCTCGACACTCATTCAAATCTTCTCTAAACTTGTTCTTTTTACTTCTGATTGATTGCATACATTGTTATATCATTGTCTAAAGATATTGCAGGTGCTTAATCAGATATTAACATAAGATTAGCAAAAAGCACTTTTGTATCAGAAGCATTTAATGCTACTTCAAAAGAGCTTCAGCCTCTTCAAATTCTCTTTGTCTCCAAAGGCTAATTCAAAAGACATAAAGAATGATCTAACACATTTAATGGATAGAAGTAATGACAACAGACTCACAAGGGATATATTCAAAAGAGCAAGGGTCATCAACTTCCCCCACACTATAAATAACAAAGCATTGAAGATGAAGCAACTAACTCAACAAAAAATTTACTATTGCATTCATTGCTATATCTTAAGCTCTATTTTTATGTGATTTTGTACTTTAGTTATTATTCATTTACTCTTATGAGAGATACTATCGAATCATTTATTATGATTAACTTATTCAAGGTAGTGTAACCTTAAGTGTGGACATTGATTGTAAAGTATAAGGGGGAACGAGTGTGCTTTAAAGAAGAACTTCTTTGTACTAAGACAACAAAAGCCCCATAAATCTTGATATGATAGGGGAACACTCAGCAAGGATTCTGATGACTAGATGTTGGTCAAGTGGCCTAAACTATGATTCATTGTCAATCGTGGATCTGTTATCAAGGACAATCTGTACAATCTTTTGTTGGCAAAAGGAAAATAGCGATTTGTCCTATCTCTTTGCATTTCTTCAGAGACTCACTTCACTGGATTGCCAAAACCACACTTTTCTTAGAATCAAATGATACAAATCTTCAGGTTTTTTGCCTAAAGAAGATGTTCCTGCAGCAATCTGTAACAAAACAAGTCTCCTCCATTGTTCTGTATAAAGATATAGGTAATCTGTTGAGTTCTTTTGATTTTAGACAGATAATTAAGGTAGGTAATTTTAGTTTTCAAGTTTGCAGATCTCTGCAATCATGCATCACATTGATTATAGAGTTTTGATGTACTATCGTTTTTTTTATTATTGAAATGATAATTGTTTTTCATAAAAAAAAATTAAAAAAAAAGATATCACGACAATAAACGCAGGTTGGGACTATCCCTATCCATGTGGGGATCCATTATTTTTGCTCACAGGTAACAGGGTTAAAGTTACCCGTTCATTAACGAGACTGTGGATCAGGCTGTCCCTGGTTTTTCAGAAAAGTGGGTTGGGACTATCCCTATCCATGTGGGGATCCATTATTTTTGCTCACAGGTAACAGGGTTAACGTTACCCGTTCATTAACGAGACTGTGGATCAGGCTGTCCCTGGTTTTTCAGAAAAGTGGGGCTCCTCGAAATTATATTTTCTCCCGTCATCAATCAGAGAGCTCCATTTAATATGAGACGTAGCTATCCTTATGTTTTGGTTTTCCCAACAAGATCGTCAATACTCAATACTATCAAAGACTGTGGACCAACCCTAAATATCAGTATGAAAGCGACGGAAACTCCTATTGGACGGGTCACACAAAAACAAAAGCAAATCCTACAGATTCCATTGGGTTGGCTCCTAGTAAATGCGTTCTTATCATATGAAAATTGAACTTTAATCTCTTGCTGCCTTTTGGAAGAGATTTCATAAGTCCGATAATACTTGTAGTGAGTTTTATGTTTTACTATTAAGTTATCTTTTGATTATAATTATTAAATTACTAGATAGTCTTCAGCCACAAAAAAAAAAAAAAAAAACTTTTATGGGGTGGACTAGATTCTCATCTTGATGTCCCCCAGTGCCCTAAAAAGATCAGGGTGATGACGAACATAGCCACAGATCGTGGACAAAAAATTGAGTTCCACTACATCTCTTATAGTAATTGTTAATTAATAATATAGGGGCTCTGGGGATGGGAGAGACCGATAGATAGAGAAGGACGAAAGGAGGTTTACTAAAGTGGAGACATACCGGATAAGATAGGATCTATTATGCAAGCTCTCCAAATAAATAGTGCTAGCTGTCTCCCCCTATGGTATCTATTATGCAAGGCGTCCAAATAAATAAGGGAAAATCATGGTGAGGTTACAAGAATCATAAAAAATTATACCAAAAAAAAATACCATAACAAATTTTTCTGTCAAAAAAGCTTCTAGGGACTGTATTGTGCTTAATTTTAGATGTGCAGTTATCATATTGTCCTTACTAATTAAAAACACACTGTCAGGTATTAATAACTTTGTCAGCCTATTTTAACAACTATATCTTCCTACTTTGATAAATTCATTTTTCCACTTAGACAAGTTCTAAAATGACAAGTTAATGTGCCTATTTTTACCAGCTTATGTGCTAATTTTAACAACTTTGTTAGGCTATTTTGACAACTGCAACTGCCTACTTTGACAAGTTTATTTTTTCACTTGGACAAGTTCTAAAATGACAAGTTAATGTGCCAATTTTGGTAACTTTATCAACCTATTTTGACAAGTTCATCTTTTGAATTGGACAAGTTCTAAAATGACAAACTAATGTACCTATTTTCATAAGCCTATGTACCAATTTGACAACTTCATTGGCCTATTTTGACAATTCCAGCTGCCTACTTTGACAAGTTTATTTTTCCACTTAAACAAGTTCTAAAATTGTAAGTTAATGTGCATATTTTTACAAGACTCTGTGCCAATTTTGACAACTTTGTTAGTCTTTTTTAACAATTACATCTGCCAACTTTTACAAATTTATTTTTCCACTTTGACAAGTTCTAAAATAGCAAGTTAATGTGCCAATTTTGATAAGTTCTTCTGCCTATTTTGACAACTGCATCTGCATACTTTGAACTTAAGTAGGTAGATGCAGTTGTCAAAATAGGCTGACAAAGTTATCAATGCCCGACAATGTGTTTTCAATTGTAAAGGCAATCCGGTAACTTCATATCCAGAATTAATCACAATACAGTCCCTAAAGACCTTTTTGATAGGAGAATTTACTTTGAGACTTTTTTATAATTTTTTATGGTCCTTGAAAACTCACTGAGATTTTCCCAATAAATAATGCTAAGCTGTCTCCCCCCTTGCTCTCTAAGCCAAGCCTAGCCTTGTGCCAATTTTTGCGGCTCAGCTTTCTTTTTGTTTTGATTTAACATCATTTTTATATTTTGTTCTTAATATTTCATCATTTGATTAATTTCCTTCTTTCATTACATATATATATATATATATATATATATATATAGACATACACATATTGACATCAGAGCCGGACCTTCACTTTCAACATCGTTTGCAAACCTCCTATACCATGGCTGATCTGAATGAAACATCCTCTTCTGTTGCAACCATGTCCAAAAGCTTATCAAATAGTGTTTGTGATCAAAGTCAGCAAGCTGCCCGTCGATCTGGAAATTTCAAACCTGATCGTTGGCATTATGATTATCTTCTGTCTTGGGACAATAAGTACAAGGTATGGTTAATCTCATTCTTATAGTTAGATGCAATATAGGTAACCTCATTTTCCGTATCAATAGTGATCACAAAGTAGTACCAACAAGCCAATCATTGAACACCTAGTCATAAGAAGAGAGGCCAACAGTAATACATATATATATGATGGATAAATTAAAGAAGAGACTGCGTATTTTTATACAGATATATTCTAAGACAACTATTATGGTTAGTAAGTGCATTTCCTCTCAACTTTCTTTTTATTTCCAAAATGCAGGAACAAGCATACGAAGAAGAAAGCGGCAAACTGAGGGAACAAGTAAGGATAATGCTTTTGGAAACAGTGAATACTCTGAATCAGCTTGAGTTTATTGATACCTTACAAAGGCTTGGTCTTGGTTATCATTTTAAAAAAGAAATAAACAAGATCCTCGGAAATATTTATAATAATGTGGATAATTTCAAGAGTAAGCAGAATCTACATGCCACAGCGCTGAAGTTTCGACTCTTGAGACAGCATGGCTATGATATATCTACAGGTTATTACTACTACTTGAACTTTATATCAATTTAGGGAAAAAAAATTCAACCCTTTTGCATTTATATGAAAGTTTTTAAATTATTACTGACTAATACTATTTGTTACTGCAGATGTGTTTGATAGCTTTAAAGATGAAAGGGGTGATGATTTTCAAACAGGTTTATCTGAGGATATCAAGGGAATGCTTTCATTATATGAAGTGTCATTTCTTTTAATGGAAAATGAAACTATTCTGGAAAAAGCTAACGATTTTACCTCAAAATCTCTTAAAGACTTTCTGAGCAAGAACCCAGAACATGAACTCATATCCCAAGTGAAACATGCTTTGGAGGTTCCATTTCATTGGAATCTACCAAGATGGGAGGCTCGTTGGTTCATTAATGAATATGAAAGAATTCCTAATATGAATCCCACTTTACTTCATCTTGCCAAATTGGATTATAACATGCTTCAAGCCATGTACCAGGAAGAAGTCAAGTCTAATATAAGGTGACATATGTATACACATTATGACGTTATTTTTCTGCTAAAATTATTATTGGGAAAATACAAATTCTAAATATATGACCTTTTATTCTCTCCTTTTTTTTTTTTTTTTGATATAGCAAAAAATGACTAAGATGATTGAGTTTATATGGACTACATAAGTTTTACTAACGATTAGTTTAATTTGTGCTTGCTTTGATTTGAAGATGGTGGGAAAGAAGTGGCCTGGAAGAGAAGGTGAAGTTTTTCAGGTGTAGGGTAGTGGATAACTATGTTTGGGGCCTTGGAATGCAAGATGGGCCAGAATTTGGAAAATTAAGAAAAGTCACTGGAAATTTTTGTGCCATGATAGCCCTAACAGATGATATGTATGATGTTTATGGGACTTTGCAAGAATTAGAGCTCTTCACTGAAGCTATTATCAGGTTTGACTATTTGTTCCCTTCCTCAATTAAAGGTTGAAGTGTGTGTGTGTGTGTGTGTTTTATTTCTCAACTTTGAGGCATATTTCATTTTAGTTCTTTTGTTTTTTTGGTATAATCAAGGGTTTACCTATTCAAAATTTAGAGCCCAAAGGTTTTCGCCTTTCTAAATAAGTACGCCTCCTAGGATTTCAACTTGTGTTCCCCTTCTTATAGGAGTGAGGCCGCTTAGCACATCAACGAATAACTTGCTAATTCATTTTAGTTATTGAACTTTACAAAGTTTCTGGCAAATCCTTCAACTATTTGAATATTAAAGCATTGACATGAAACTAAATAAAAGTAACGGACTACAGAATGAAGCATGCCTTAAAGTTAGAGGACTAACGTGCACTTTTGTCTAAAACAATAGCAGGATTAAGGAACAAGCTAAGTACTTGGCAGTAGGCTTTTTCTCATAAAACTTGACAAGAAATTTGATTTTAAAAATGATTGTTATCATAATTTTTAAAGATGTTTTAATTATTTTAATTTCTAAATAATTTTCCCTAAATATGTTCTCTTTCAATTGTTTTTCTGCCTAACAATATGTTGATTGTGATTATAAATTTTAGGTGGGATGCAAATGACTTGGATAATCTCCCAGATTACATGAAAGTGGTATTTTTTGCAATTCATAACTTTGCAGATGAAGTGGCTTCTGACGTTCTGAAAGAAAAAGGGCACAACGTCCATTCCTATCTAAAGAAAGGGGTATATGATCTGTGATGTTAAGTTATTTATATCTATAACTATAGCCTTTAAGTACTTACTAAATTAGGCTTCGATATTATTGATGATAACATATATATTAATTTAAATTTTCAGTGGCAAGATCTGTGTAGGGCATATATAGTTGAGGCAAGATGGTACCATGGTGGGAAAACGCCAAGGCTGAAAGAATATTTGGAAAATGGAAGTATTTCAATAGGTGCACATATTTCTCATCTTCATGCTTATCTTTACCTGCCAAACAATGCTATAAGGAAGCTGGACTTGGATTCCTTAGACACTTCTCGTTCAAGTCTAATCTACTTCTCATCCCTTAATGCCCGCCTTCTCAATGACCTCGGATCATTTAAGGTACCTCCATTTATATAAAATTTTTTAATTACATATATACACACGCACACACACAGTAGTGTGTAAAAACTTCAGGGATAACGCACTGTATCCCCAAAAAAAAAAAAAAAAAACTTAAGGGATAAGTAATTTGTAAGCCCTTTTAGTTTTAACTAATTTTTAATCAGGTTCTTATAATTTTTTTTTTATTAAGTCTTTATAATTTTATTTGTTTTTAATCAAGCCTCGCCTCTATAGTTTTTTTTTTTTTTTTTTTTTTTGCGTTTTATCGAGTTCTTCTAATTTCATCTAATTTTTAATTAGGTTCTTGTAATTGTTTATTTTTTTATTCTATAAATTCTAATAATATTCTTCTATAAATATAAAATATAACATTATTTAATATATTATTTTTAATATTATTGTATATGTAACAATATTCTATAAATAGTAATTTATTTCAATAATTTATTTTAATATTTTTCAATTTTTTCACTAAACATTTATTTATATTATTTATTTAATAATTCTAATATTTACCTATTTTTATAATTATAAAGTTCGAATCACAATAATAATAATATTTTATAAAGATATCATTATAATGAATTATTCTAATTATATTAATTAATTAATTAATTAATTATAATTATATAATCATTCATTTAAATTTATTATTAATCTTGATATTTTAATATTATTTTTATATTTAATTTTAAATTAAAATGATAAATAAAAAGTTACAAGGGCTTGATTAAAAATCATGTGAAACTATAAGGACCTAATAAAAAGAAAAAACACTATAGGAATCTAATTAAAAATAAGTGAAAGTATAAGGACCTAATAAAAAGGAAAAAAACTACAAAGATGTGATTAAAAATTGATTAAAGCTATAAGGACTCGCTGTTAATTATCCCAAAACTTAATTACTACTTCTTGTCCCTTTTACAAGATGACTTTTATTTACTGGAAGGAATTTTTTGTCCTTTTTATAACATGTTTTGATAGTTTCAACTAGCTAGCATTAAATATTTTTTTTTATATATGCCAGGTAGCGACATAAAGTAGAAACTAATACTCCTCTATTCCTATTTATAAGGCATAGAGAGAAGGTTTATTATGATCAAATTTATAAGTAACATCCTTATATTGTTCATATGAATATACAATTATGCACTTCATTTATTATTATTATTATGCTGACTTTATTTTCATAGGGTATATTGTACATGAAATAGGGATAAACATAGAAAATTGTTAAATTTTAAAAAAGAGTTAATGAGGTTTAAGAGTTTTGTTGTTGTTTTGTATGTAAAACATGCTGGAAGTGACTTATATTATAAATAAGAAGAAAAAAGTATGATGTTTGAGTTTAGTGTAGTTTATAAAAATAATATCGAAAATCACTTAAATTTTAGGGCTAAGGTGCATTCAGCACCCCTAGTATTTTTCTAGATGTGTCCATCACCCTTAAGTAACTTTTTTGTGCAATTTTACACTTACCGATTCAAATAATTTAGGGTGTTGGATATACCAAAAAGATCACTTTAAGTTATTGGATGCAAAAAAAGTTTAGGGTACTAAATTCATCTTAAAAAATATTTCAGGGTGTTGGGTATACTACAAAATACTTTAAGAGCACTGGATGCCCCTGGAAAAATACTTTAGACTTTAGAGTATTAGATACACTTTAACTCTAAATTTTATGACAACTTTAATACTTCTAATTGTTTTTATTGACACGTGTAAATAAGTTAAAAACATCTTATAATAAATATGTGAGAGAGTATTGATTTAGATTGATATCAGTGGTAGGAACCTTGCATAATTTCTTGTTTGGTCTAACGTTGAATTGATGTGTATATAGCGTGAGAGGAAGACAGGGGATATACCCTCTGCAATTCAATTGTACATGAATGATAGTGGAGCTTCGGAAGAAGAAGCCATCCAACACATTAAGGGTTTAATATATAAAGCATGGCAGAAGATTAATCAACAAGTGGCCACATCTTCCTTCTCTCGTGATTTCAACATGAGTGCTTGGGAAATTTCAAGGACTTCAATTTTCTATTACAGTAATGAAGATGATACCTACACTCTTCAGCATTCTGAATTTGAGGATCTTGTTCATTTGTTAATTTTGGATCCCATTCCCAATATTACATGTTCCTAGAGTTATTAATATTGAGAGTGTTAAGGATGTTGTTTGAAGCTATATATTGTACTCTATTTTTCAAGCAAAACGAGTCAAATGACTTTTGTAACAATTTTTATCAGATCGATTCTCCGATTATTTGATAAGATCGATTCTCATTACTAATTGTTTCCTGGAAAAAAAATTTAAAAAAAAAAAAGGGAAAATAACAACATTGGTTTTTTTGGGGGACAAGAGATATGCATGTGAAAAAACTTAAATTGAATCTAGACCATCCAAATTTAATTAAAATGAGCCTTCAAAACTCAAGACCAATGGCCCGATGTACAACTGGGTTGATCTATACCATAATTTCGATAAGATAAGTCAGGTATGGGATAGATCCGAACCTAGCTTATCATTCACACCTGTTCGAATGTAAATGGGAGGAACAATGGTTTTATGAAACCAACAGGAGGTTGTATCCGGTGAAAGGCGCTAGTCCTTCATAACATGACAAACCAAGATTTTAATTTTTATTGAGAAATGTTCCCATATTCAGTACTCAACGGTGTCTTGAGTAGTATTGCTTCCAAGAAGAAAATACCTATGCTAAGTTTGGAAAAAAACGAGTTTGATGAAATCCTCCTCAAAGATGACAATAGAAAAGAAAAAAGAAATCCCACCCCCATAATCTCTTATGAAAGAGTTATTTAGTCCATGCAACATTAGCATACACAAAATAAAATGAAACTTGGGGCTTCTCCCCGTGCACACGGCTTGTTGTGCACTAAGCATTAATTTATCAAGAAAAGGAATGTGGAGTATTGTGTTTTAAGTGTAAGTAAGTTGACAGACTATAGTTCTGGCAAAAAAAAAAAAGTTGACAGACTATAGTGTTTAGGACTAAACAAATTTGAAGCTTGTATATTGAACCGATTGAATAATTTTTAATAAATCAAAATTATTGGTTGAATAAGTTTATAGACCGAAGGCATTTATTTATAAAGGAATATGAAAGAGCTGAAACAGTGATGCGCTCTGCAAGTATATGGGTCATGCCAAATAATAAAGTGATAAGTAGAGTATCGTCCCATGAGAAATCAATCAATTAATTTTTAGGTATTAAAATCTCAATTTCTTTTAAGTTAAACAAATCTAGTTATGAGTAAATTTAAAGGAATTTAATTAACGAAAACTATCAATGTCAAACATAACCTAGAGTCATTAATCCCTCACTAGCTCTCCAAATCTTAAATCTATTTAATTAGTTAATCTCGAATGTTAATTTTGTTAATCTCAAGCATAAATAGTTATAAGTGTCTGTCGGTCTACTCACAACCCTCTCTTAAGTATAACTATTATATCTAACCTAATTACTCAAGAGGCAAGATAACTCAAACACACTCTTCAACAATTATATGGAGCTATTAGGTATATGTCTATCCTAATCGCAAATTAAATCATAATCTAATCTCATATTATTTAATCTCAGAGCCTAATTAAAATTCCTTTCGTCAAATTAAATCCTAATACTCAAATTCACATTTAATAGTAGACAATCATCAAATGGATATAATAAAGCAAGATTAAGTAACCAAAATTAACATAAATTATAACGAATAAATCATGGAAATAAAATCTAGTTCACTAGTGAGTTCATATTTTCTCTAGATCTAAAAGAAAATTAGCCATTCATGAATAAAACAAAATCCATAATGAAACAAAGAAATTTAGATCCAAAGAATAAAGAGAAAGAAGAAAGGAGAGCAAATCTGTCAAAGAATTCTTCTTCCTATCTGCTGCGGTCACAAACGGACGAAACAGTCGTTCGATTCCTCCTACAGGTTGCCCACTGTTTCTTCAATCCTTCCACGGCTCTTGCTGTTGTCGCCGCTGAGAAAGACGTCCTTTCTTCTTGCCGTCCTTGACTCCCTCCAGAACCTCGCCTCTTTATTTATAATCGAAGGTCTACTTCCTCAATCAAATTGCGTACGCTGCATCCTTGGACTTGGATATCTCTATCTTTTTTTTTTTTTTTTTTTTATCTCGTCTTATCTGATTGTCCTATTTTGTAATATATATATATATATATATTCTCTTCATGTTGGCCCACGTTTTCAAATATGGAGATGGATTATGTAATGATATTAATCTTCTTTTCCCTTTGTATATATCTTCACACGGCTCCACAATATATATATATATATATTTCTTTTTTTCCTTCTAATTTTCCCCCTCCTGAATATCCTCATATTTCCTGCAAAATAAAAATAGGATATGGGTAGATTTTATAGCCAAATCTCTTATTATCCTATATTTGATTGAGGAGAAGGAAGATATATAAATGATAATTAAATAGGTATAAAATATTAATATATCTAATCAAATATATATTAAAATTTACACATATTTAATTATAAAATAAATAATTATCAAACAGCAACATTTACAATGAAATATAAAAGGCAACAAACTTAAATATGGGCTGTTTTTTACAATGGAAGGTGGAAGATCACATGCTTAGGTATGAGCTCAATATTTATAATGGCATATGAAAGACCACAAACATAAACATGGAATGGAATGTGAAGGAGCACGGACTTAAATGTTGAGTGGGTATAAAATTGGAATGTAAAGGTATGGGTCTAATCATAATAGATGAAGCAAAACATGCTCATTGGAATAAGTAAAATGAGCTAACATATGAGAATCAGCCGTAAATTGACTTACTGTCATGCTACTAAAGGGAAAGAGTGAGGTTTTCATTCCTACAAAAATAATGTGAGGGTCAAATGTGCGGGTAGTTTTTCAAGTGTTGGATATTATAGTGTAGTAAATTTGAAGGGTTAAAGGGCAATTTTGCCCTGGAAGTGTCAAATCTATAGCAATTTTACCCTAGCCGTTATCCCAATTAAATTTGACCATTAGTTGAACAAATATGCTGAACTGGCAGCCCGCTGTCGTCTACGTCATTATTGTTTTGGGTTTAGGTGAAAATTTTTCTCAAAAGTTTTCACTCAGGAGTAATGTTGCCCTAGAAGTTTTCAAGTCATAGCAATTTCACCCTAACTATTATTCAAGTTAAGTTTACCAGTTAGTTGATCAAATATGCTTTTTTGATAAGTCTGTGTCATCTTATGTGAACCATTTAATAAGATTAAATAGATCATTATTATTTGCAGTGACATTATTCTTTTTTTTTTCTATTACAAAGGCAAGCAAAGCTTGAAAATGTCAGGACCTATAAAGTAGGCCATACAAAGTGATCCTGTGGTGGTGCACCACATTCCTGGTCAAAAAGAAGAATACAATCAGCAGGGGAAGACCCCAGTTCGACGTAGTCCTGGCTGTTCATGTGAGCCTGTCCTACCAGATAATCAGCACAACGGATGCTTTCCCTATAAGAGTGGGAAATCCGCAAGTCCCAGTCCAAAAAAATAAGAGATCTGGTGTCCAGGATAACTTCGTATAATGGGTGGGAAGTAGGACAAGTAGACCATAATAGATGAATAGCTTGGAGGGAATCAGTGAACAGATTGATTTTGGATAAACCCATCTGCTTACATAAATGAAGGCCTCTGTAGATTGCGTGGATTTCTGCGGCAGTTGGGAATGAATGTCCTAACTTCTGTTGAAATCCACGTATCCATGTGCCATGCTGGTCACGAATAACACCTCCGCAGGCGGCCTATCCTCCATTGAGCACAGATCCATCAACGTCTAAACGAGCAAAATCCGGTTCCAGTGGTTCCCAGTGGACTGCCCCTCTCTCTGGAACTTGAAATATCTGGTGGTGAAATCGTCCGCTCTCCACTCCTTCCGAGAGGTGAAGCAGGCATCTATGCACTATCTCCTGTGGCTTCTCAGCTACCCCTTCGAATGCTTGACTGCATCTGTTCTTCCATAGTAGCCAGCACGTTATGCTGAATACTCATTGCCATGACCATCTAGAGGTTCTCCTATTGCCCAGTGAGTGATGCATGTTCCATTGTAGCCATTCCTGCAAACAACCACTAAAAAACATAGAATAATATATGGTGTTAGTTAAAGAGGACCACACCCTCTGGGCTTGGTCACAATCTCTCAATATATGAAGGATGCTCTCCTCACTCTCACACTGAAAAGGGCAGGTGTTTGGAACATTTGGGTTATGTCTCGCTCTTGTAACATTTGTTGGAAGCCTCTCATGGAATACTTGCCACATAAAGAGTTTGACTCTTTCAGGAATTCCCCAGTGCCATAAATACTGCCAGTGAGGTTGAGAACTGAGATTTTGCTGATGATAGATCCTCTCATAGGCTGACTTCACACTAAAGTTACCGTCGGGAGCATTTCTCCAACAAATCACGTCATCACCGATGTTCGTTGGGGGCGACACCATCATTATCTTATCTACCACCCAAGTAGGAAGAAATGTTTCCCATTTGGATCTGTCCCAGTGTCCCGTCTATGTTGTAAAGGAAACAACCCGAGCATCAATATCAAGAAGGTGCGAGTTTCTATCAATGAATTATTTTAGTGGCCTATCAACCGACAGTGACATTATTCTTTGTTGCAAAATTAGGGGTTGCTCTCAAGCAATGCACAGGTCGACGTCTATTGTAGGAAGTAAACTTTAGGAAATGATCTTGCAGGACTATCCTTGTAATTATTAAATATATAATCGATTGTAATTGTATTTGGGTTTTCTGTAAGTTTAATTTATTTTACTAGATTACCGAGTAGAGATAAACTTGTTTTTTATTGATAAGATGATGCTTTTGTTTCATTTGATTTCCCATTCAATCATGTAGGGGTTGATATAGGCCTAATTTTTAAGTGACATAACATTTTCTCCCAAAAAAAATCTCTGCCAAATGACCCCCATAAAATTGTGATTTTTGAGCCATTACAGCACAATAAACAAACTACAATTTACAAAATCGAATGCTGACTAATTAGTTATTCATTATTTGCAGTGTAATCTACAATTGTTCCATGGGTATTATGAGCTTGGATACTTCCTTAGCAACTGAGAAATCTAACTTTTGAAAATATGTTGAGTTGAGGATTATGAGCTTCCAAAAGTCTAAGGCGGTTCCTTTATATTGGTTATTGTTATCAAGTACCTAAAAACTTTTAAAGTGGTAAACTTCACCGTCCTTCATCTCTCTCGTGTAACATTCCAAAACTCTCCTCTGCATTACAGAATCCACAATCCTGGTTCCCTGCATGTATTTCATATGTTATCACAATTAATGGGGTGAAATGCTTTATATGTAAGGCAACTTCATGATTGACATGCATACTCATCTATATTAGAATCAAGCCAAACTTCCAAGGAGCATATGGTGGGGTTTTCTTGCAAGAAAATAAACTTCCTTGTGATCATCAATATGGCTGAAAAGGTCATATTAAACGATCATCATATTGGAATAGTTTTAGAGCTAAAGTTACTTATGATGAATGGAAAGTTTACTTTCATGTGAGCACAAATTAAAATTACACCACTGTATGTTGTTTGTAAGTTTTCAAACCAACAACATTTTTAAAAGAATGCAAAAGATCACAAACATCAATATTTACAATGGAACATGAAAGGACAGAAACCTAAATATTGACTCCTTATAAGGCTTCTTAATAAATGAGTATGGATGATCACAAACTACAACATTTACAATGGAACATGAAAGAGTACAAACTTTAAAAAGACAAAGCCACAAACAGGGTGTCAAAAAAGACCGGAACAAACCAAGTTGGTCATTACAAATCCTCAAAATCAACAAACGGTGTTAAAAAACCGAAATCTGTCACTGCAAGTCTTTCATAGATATAATAGATAGATAATAGATAAATACTTATTTTTCTCAAGAACTTTTTGTAATTATTAGAGACTGTGAAGGGGAACATAGCACCATAATGTTTTCTTGGGTGCAAAAATTTACATCAAGTTTGTCAGAGGGAGCAAAAATACCACATCTATTAACTCCCTCTAAAACGTCCATCACATTTTTTTGTGGGCCCCACTTGCTATCTAGCTCATCCCGATCTTTAACAAATATATATATATAGAGCTAGATTAAAACGAAGAACAAAAAGAGGTGAGAATCTTACACAAAGAAGCTCACATGTTGTCTTAGTCAAGTGAAGAGAGTGTAGATGTAAACGACGATCCGACGAACAGAAGAACAGCAACCAGGAAGGATCGGACGAATAGACGAATGGCAACCTGGAAGGATTGAAATAGACGATCTGAGTCGCGTCCTTGGACGCTGTCCTATAGAGTTATTCCGCAACCACCGGCAGAGAGGAAACGGCACCCCCCAGGATTAAACAGACCCTTCTTGATTTTTCAAGGCCACAGAACTGGCGGAAGGTAATGGCAACGACAGGTAGAAAACACTGAACAGAGGAGGGGAGATGAGATTGTGATCCGCTGAGACCGGAGAGGCACCACCGAACAGACAAAGCCTAATAGTTGCGAACGGGAAGGTCTCCCGACGGCTCAGCAATTTCCAGTCACGGAGGGTCACGAATTTGAAACCCCAAAATATAGTGACTTTTTGGCAAGGCAAAATTAATATTATTTTTATTGTCTAAAAATAATATTTTCGGTGAGTAAAAATAATTCACAAAAAGTGCCAGTACCACGTATTATTCACGCGCAGGGGGGGGAAATCGCCGGATTTCAACTACGTTTGCCTTCCGGTGGCCCGTTGTTGTGTGCGCGTGAGCCCACCACTCCTCTAGGCCTCTTTACAAGCCCAAGTTAGTAAAGTAATATATATAGGCTTGTGACCTCTTACTCCCAAGCAATGTGGGACTAGCTTCTTTGACACACCCACTCAAACACTTATATTTTACAACAGAGAGCTCATTACTTTCTTCACAAACTTGTTAGAAAAATTGGATCCTTCTCTTTGTATTTATTGTATTACTAAATTCAGATTCACGGTTAGTTCCACAACCTATCAGCACAGCTAACCTCCACCGTAGGGTTCCTCTTTGTTGTCACTCTTAGGGCATGTTTGGTTGGAGGGGAGGGGATGGGAGGGGAGGAAAAATGAGCTCCTCCCCTCATTTGGTTTGAAATTTTGGAGGGGAGGGGACTAAAAATCTGACTCTCTCACCCATCCCCTCCCCTTATTTTGCTCCTCTCCAAATTGGGGTTTTTTGGAGGGGAGCCAAATTTTCTAACCAATTTACCCTCATATTTCTCTGGTATTTCCAGTTTGGTCTTCGGGTTTTACTTTACTGTGCTCCTTCCTTTGGTCTTTCTGATGGTTTCTCCCTTCCATTGTGGTAACTGTTCCTATTCATCCTTTTATTTCTTTTAGTTCCACATTCCTTCGTGCCCAAAGGATCTTTGCATTTTTTTTTTTACTCAATAACCTCTTAATTCGGAAAAAAAACATTTTTCAACAAGATCCAAATAAATAAGTAAAAGGGAGATCAATTTGAGTTACCAGCAGTTCTAGCACTACTCTCTTCTGGTTGCTCTATTTTGACAGCAAACATACGGGAAAAAAATGAGAACACAAAACTACGAGATTTGTTTTGAGAAAACTACTTAGATCTCTGCCTCATCTTTCTGCACTTCATCTTCAACCGCCTCATACGCTTCTTCTTCCACTTGGCTCTCTTGATGCGCAGAAACAGGCATCCCTTCCCTTGCTCACCTCACAGTGCTAATGGCTCCCAAGGAATGAGAAATACGGAGAATAAACTGATCTTTGTGTTTTTTTTTTGTTCTTTCCGATGGATCTTTGCTGTCTTAATTTTTTTTAAATATATTATTTTATTAATATATATATATATATATATGTATGCATATAAAAGCTGGGGGACGTGCAAAATATCTTTGATGACTTCTTTTTTTGGCCAATAACTATTATATATTATATATTAAAGCTAGAGGAGTAAACGATAGTGAAAGAAAATTAGAAAACCAAGATTTTGTTGTTGTGTTTTGAGCTGGCTAACTTTTTTCTAGATAAGTGAATTTTCATAAATTATATAATTTAAATTGAGATTTGTGATTGTGTCAATGAGAGTGAATTTTCATAAATTATATACTTTATATTGCTGTGTAAATTAATTTAAATAATTTATATGAGTAAAAATATATAAACTAATATATAATGATAAAATGGTAAATTAGATATTATTTCCCCTCCCATTCCCTCTTGAACCAAACAAATGATCATTAAAAAACCTTCCCCTTCCTTTCCCTCCAACCAAACCAAACAAGGTAACCTCTTATCCTTCCTTTCCATCCCCTTCCCTCCATTCCCTCCCCTCCCATCCCCTCCCATCAAACCAAACAGGCCCTTAGTCGCCGTCAAGACCTCTTTGTCGTAGGGATTCAAAAACCCAATCACTAGATCTCTACAAACCACTCTTCATCACGCTCTCAATATCCTTCATGCCTGTCAATCTCTGCCTCTCACTACCTGTTCGCACCGCAAGTGCATGGGTCATGCCAAGTAAAAATTAAAGTAATAAGTATCATTCCCACAAGGATTTAATTCCAAAACCCGGTCAAATATTGATTATGATACTTTCGCCTAATTTGAGTAACAGAAATTTCAAAAGTGAAGTGAAACTATGAAATAAACCTATACTAAAACTAAAAATTAATATAAACAAATGATTCTTGGACTTCAAGGATAAAAATGGGTTCTAGGATTATTTATCCCCCTTATATTTCATAACATTTAATTAACCTCCCCTCATAGATGCTCTTAATAGTTATATATATGTTAGCCTAGTATTCAAAGGGTACTTGTAAAGCTTTCTCAAGTCCAAAACAAGTGTTTAATTTCATAAATTGCTCAATCTCTTGCTACAGTTAATGAAATCCAAATTTTAAGCACCAATCCTAATATGACTATGCAAGGTTCATTTTAAACTCATATAACCCCAAGTAACACTATGGAAGTGTCTAAATGGTGCATTTGGAATTGTAGGATTCGATATTTGCAAAACTACCCCCGGGGACCCGGCCCGGGCCCGCCGTACCAGAACCGGTTGCACTTTTCCCGAAATTCTAATCTGGGCTATCCTAACATATTTCCGCCCAAGGAATCCATTTCTGTACTCGGAATTATCAAATTCAATGTTAAATTACAAATTTACCCTTGGCAGCCCCACTTTAAGGGTTCTAGGGGCGTTTTCGTAATTATGCTTTTTCGGCCTTTTCCGAAAAAGTGACCAACTGTAACCCCACCTAATTTTCGCCCCTGAACTCAATGGAACCATCAAATCATTGAAAATCCAACTCTAAGACCCATTTCTAGAGCTGGCTGAAATTTATGAGTTCTCCGGGGAACAAAACTATCCATTCATCATGCAAATTCAAATTCTTACACGTACAATTTTACCCAAGTTCTTTAGTCAACCTAGCTCTCTCAAGTATCAATCAAGCAAACAAAACATATAAATGATGATCAAGCACTTAGAAGCATTAGGCAAAGAGTAAAACACACACACACACACACACATCATTAATCACAAAAAAAGAGGAATAATCAAGAGTTAATCCATACAAGGGTTCAGAATAATCCAAGAATCAAAGCTTTAGCTTCACATGTTCAAAAAATCCATGTGAAAATACATCTAAACCAACACAATCATAGAACATGAGAAAGGGAAGGAGAATGGAGAATTAGAACCAAGACATGAAGCCAAAATCTCTTCCAAACTACAAACCCTAACTCAATCTCCTCCAAAATCCATGCCCTAGCACAACAAAGAGCTCCTGAGAACACCTAAGAAGTCAAGAATGTCGGCTAAGAGGAAGTGGGAGGGTATTTATTCTCAAAACCCTAAAATTTTTGGGTTTATTCCAATTGTGCGTTTTGTTGTCAGTGATGGAGTGGCTAGGCCCTCCTTCCAACACCTAGACTCTCTTCTCCTCTGTCCCTATTTTATGCAATCACAGCCTAGGCGTTGCTACTTTCTGTCTTGAAATTCCTATTTCTCCATATGGTCACGGCCTAAGCACTAAGAGCATGGCCTGGGTGCTCCTATGTTATGTTTTAAATTTGTTTCCTCATTGCTGAATTGATTTTTCTATGCTTCTCACATCACTAACAAACCTTCCATTCCCAAGCTTAGCAAAGTGGCTATAATCACTTGAGCCTCATATCAAAACATTCCTACAAAGGAGTAACAGTAAAATCATAATAAACTAACTAGAAATATGATCAAAATATGCATAATTGAGCAATGATGTGCAACCAAAAACCAAACATACATTTTTCTATCTTGAGTATTCAAATTATACTCAAATGTGTCAAAGATTGTATGAAACTCTAGGAAATATGTTGAAAGGCCATGAAATCCTAGAGGTTAACACTCCCTATGGAGATTTCTCGTCTCCTTCATCCCTCATTGCTCATCGTCGGCTCCAGGAGAAGCCTCACTAAAGATTATCAACGGTGAGGGATGAGGGGGAGGATACATGGGAGATGTTGAAGAGAGACGAGGATGATGTTTAAGAGAGAGGAGGTTGATGGTAAAAAAGAAGAGATAGAAGGTTGGAATGTGAAAGATGAGGATGAGGTGGATGGTGTAATACCCTGAATTTTGAGATTTGAGGTTAAAGAATAAGCCTGAAATAAGTAAACTGCTAAGCCCCAGGAGCCCAAATTATTCCTTAATGAATCTTATATCTTTGGGGTATTAAAGAAAGTAAAATGATGAATTTTGGAGAAAGTAATTATGTTTTTGGTGAAATCGCCTATGAGGTACTGAGTTTGTTATGAGGTTTTGAAAGATCAAATGATGAGCAAAAATTATGAGATTTTACATGATAAAAGTAGACATCTTAAGCTTTAATTTGATAGGTCATATAACTCAATTAGAGCTATATACAAAAGGTTATGAATTTTTAAATTCAGCACAGAAAAACTGTAAAATATCTGGATCAGTAGGCAAAGATTAAGATTTTGAGAATTTTGTGATTCCAGATAGCAAAAGTATATATTTTTCCTTAAAACTAAACTCAATAAGGGTTCTATAGGCTTTGAAATCACTCCAATTTGATTTTTCTAGAATTAGTTATGATTTTTCAAAGTTAGGGCAGAAAATCTGGCAGAATTTCTGAAATCCGAAAATGTCAAATTTTAGAATTATGACATCATCATAAGGCAAGATGACATAAGCATGGGATTAAAAGCAATCTCTCCATCTTCATCGGCCATTTCCTGACGCCATTTCAGCCAAAAGAAAAACGTGAGAGAAAGCTTGGAGAAAAATAGAGAGAAAGAAGGAGAAATCTCACAAGGTAGATCGATCTCTTCGGTGAATTCGTACATAACGTGTATAATCCTTCTCCTAAGTTATTCTTCTATGTGAATTAAGGTATTGAAGCAAGTAATTTCATTGTTCAAGGAGGCTAGGGTTCAGCCATAAAAGGAAAAATGCAGAAAGAGCTTGAGGTAACTTCCAAACTCTTGTATATTGACTATTCTGACTGCTGTGGACAATTTAATCGGTGAAATTTCGTAGGATTGTTTTTGTTTGTAAAATTTGGAAATGTTGTGTTAGAAGTGTTATGATGCCAAAATTGATACTAAATGGTAGTTCTAATCTAATGTAAAGGTTAATAAAGTGATTAGGAGTAGAAAGGAACACGTCTGCGAAGCCGAAACCGAAAAACCCCAATTTTTCTTGTGGAATTGAGAATTTCAGCCAAGGCTAGTTTGAAGGGGTTAGAGATGGATTTTAAATTATTTGATGATTCCATTGTGTTTAGGAGAGAAAATTAGATGGGGTTACAGTTGGTCACTTTTTCGGAAAATGTCGAAAAAGCATAATTACAAAAACGCCCCTAAAATCCTTAAAGTGGGGCTATCAAGGGTAATGTTGTAATTTGATATTGAATTTGATAATTTCGAGTCCGGAAACGGATTCCTTGGGCAAAAATATGTTAGAATAGCCCATATCAAAATTTCATAAAAAGTAAAGTCAGACCGAGTTCGGCAGGGCCAGGCCGGGTCCCCAGGGGCATTTTAGTAAATTTTCATAATAGGCTCATATAACCCCCCCCCCCAAAAACACTATGGAAGTGTCTAAATTTTATATTTGAAATTGTAGGACCAAGTTATGAGCCCAGTCGTTGGCACGCTTTACAAGACACACATTTCAAGGAGTAAAAAGGTTAAGGTAGGGAACTTACCTCTCCTGCATGTATTTGATATTTGTGTTAGTGTGTTGATGCATGTTATTGCTTTGCTTGATTATGTGAAACATGTATGAATGATTTGAGGCTATGTTTCAATTTATGCTATGGTCATAAGTATATTGTTCGAAGCATTGAGCTTACAGATTTGTCATTATGTGAGCATGAGTTATGTGATGCAAGCATGTCATGCATTAAACATTTATCGTACATGCATATTGGTATTATTTTCCTACCGAGATTCTCTCGAATCTCACCCTCCCCTACCAACAATTTAGACAGGAGAAGACAGAAGATATGCTGAGAATAATGCAAAGAAACCATATGAGGGGATTGCAGTGGTGGAACGAAGACGAAAAGATGTCTCTATTTCACTGGCACGGGTTTAGATACCCAAGTAGCCCTATGTGGCTACATTGATGGTAATGATCATGTATGAACCCCTATGGGGAATTTATGTAATCATGCACTTATTATCAGTATATTCATATTATTCTTATGTTGTCCACCGAACCGCATATTGTTTTCCATGAATACTCTGAAAAAAAAAAGTTAAAACAAGGTAAGGCTATGACAGACGGTAAGTGGGGCCCATGAAAAAAAAATGTGACGGGTGTTTAGAGGGAGTTAACAAATGTGGTATTTTTGCTCCCTCTGACAGACTTTATATATATATTTGCACCCAAATAAATATTATGATGTTAAGTGCCCCTTTGCCAAAACTTCATTGTCATGTTTACATTTTAACCCTTTATTTAATATTAATAGTTCTCAGGAGATTTAATATTTATAATTAAAACTTTTATACTTACAAGTCAAGTTACATTATTCATTGGTTAATATTATATTAAATAAAATTTGGGAGTATATTATACATCATGCATGTTTGACAAGTGTTATGGCATATTTTACTTCAAATTTGAGAAGAACTATATATTATTTGTGGTCCCCCAAATATATATTATGAATAATTTATTTTAAAAAAAATTATATTATATCCAGATATAGACATATATTATTGATATGCAGAATCATACATCATTCCAATTGCACCGAAATGTTAAAAAATTGCCATGAAATATACAAACTTATCATTTTTTTTCCTTTTATACCACTGTGGTTATTATTATAAATAAGAGCCAGCGAGGAGTTATTACAACTTAATTGCTAGCACTTATTAAACCTATCAATTACTTATGCAGTGTATGCACTTTTTTAAAAAAAAAAATAGAAACGGACATTATTCATAAAGAAAAGTTACATGGTTAAAATTAATAGTGCTAATAAAATGTGGCAAGAGTTATCATCAATCCTTTCCAGCATTTGAAGACTTAACATCACTATCTTCAAGGGAGCAGCACATGCAACATCATAGATGGGAGGCCAAAATATCAAGACACCCAAAGGCAATAGCAAACATAACAATAATTCCCTCTCCCAATTATGATGATAGAGTTATATTCTTACTTGTTTTGGTATTGTTAAAGACATTTAGCCATATGTGACCAAGCTTGTCTTCACAGGCAGATAATAAAGGCTCTTCCATCTATCACAGTTGCAACTTTTGGATACCGAAAAATCTGGTCCAAAACACACACATGAAATTTTAAAAAAAAAAAAAAAAATCGACAAGCCAAAAAGTAGGCTGTTGAAGTAGGAAAAAATAGGTTCTTTAGACAAGAAATAATTATCGGCTTCACAAAAGAAAACAAAAACCCCTTGGTTGGATATAAACTCGTCAAATTAACCTTGAGCGTTCATCAAGATAACGAACACTTTATGCACATTCTGATGATGACAATGCAATGACTCTTCACCCTCATTCTCCAACTGCTGGAACTCTATTTGGAATCCTAAAAACCAAAACAAAGCACTACCTCACCAAAATTACCATCCTGCGCTTATGTTAAAAGCTTGTAAATTCGCATCTCTTTACCAAAGTGATCTTTAGTCTCTAAAAAAACACCGTTTAGAATCCACTAGCCCCATGCAACACACAGGGGAGAAAACCTCGTTATTCACAAAGAAAAGTTACATGGTTAAAATTAACAAGACAACAGCCTTTCATCATCCTCAATCTTTGTGGATATTAGATGGAGCGTTAGATGGAGAGTTTGATCAAAGACACATAAGCGACCTAGTACCTACTATGTTATGTCAGAGTTTTGCAAGCCGATTAGCAGTAGAAATTCTGTCACTTGGAAAATTTTTATGAGTTGAATTTTAAAAGATTGAAGAAGTGGGGTAATAAAATTTTAGTAAAGATAATATATAAAATAAAAGAGTAAGAAAAATTAATTAAAAATTTTTAACCCCACTTCTCTAATTTTTTTAAATTCAATTCAAAAAAATTTTCCCTCCGCCCACTTTCCCTCCCCTCCCCTCAAACCAAACAAGCCCTTAGAGTATGGCTTACAAGAACCTGGCAATCTTTACCAAAAAAAAAACAAAGAAAGAAACCCTAAATTCCTGCATTATATCCGTAAAAGGATGGCTCATGTCATACTCCCAGTATCTAAGTTGGTAGCTTAATACAGTTAAAAGGAGAAAAATATTCTTATAACCTTTTGACCAACATAAAGAAAGATCTTAACTAATTCAGAATAATTTTGCAATAGTTGGAGGAACTTTTATAAGTTTACAGATAAAGTCGATCCCACATTCAATATTCATCTCTATTGCGGATAACTCCTTCACAATCACTGCTTCCATTCTCTAGTACTGAGTCGTCCACTTCTATTTTGATAAAGCCTTCAAGAAAACTCAAGATGGATGACATTATGATCAAGCTTTGTAGCTATAGAACTCACATTGGCTTTTGTAATTCTTCACTACTACAAACAGGGGTTTTAACATTCCTATTTGGCACTTTTAACATCCAAAAATAGGGGGACGTCTATGTGAGGGGCGTAGTAACGTAGAACTTTAGACGTCCCTAAAAAAAGGATGTCTAAAGTGAGACTTTAGATGTCCCAAATTTAAAAAAGGGACATCTAAAGTGGAACTTTAGATGTCCCAATTTTGAAATAGGTACGTCTAAAGTCTCCACTTTAGATGTCCCTTTTTTAAAAAAGGGAAGTCTAAAGTCATTTGAATTTCAAATTTCCTGTAGATGCTGAGGTCATCAATTATGGAAGCAAACACAAGTTCTAGACGAGAATCCTCTGCAATAGTTTTGTTGAATACAAATGCTAGCTTTCTCCATTCTCTTTTTGGCTCCAGAATTTCCTTTTTTGGTATCACCACACTTCCACCACTTTGCTAGCTTTGTTCAAACTTCTTTTAGTCAAACTTTAGAATTCAAAAATCCATTTTTTTACCCAGATGCACTATACTAGATCTGATTGTGAAAAAAGAGAGGAACTTATATAATAATAATAATAAACAGACAAGCATGTAAGATTTGAGAAGTGATAAAGAGAGAGTTACCGTCGCAAATAGGGGCAACCGAAGGGCATAATGAGAGGGGGAGGATGGCGAGAACACCGAAAGAAAAAGTCATTTGAATCTATAGAATGTGCGTCTCTCTCTGCAACTCCTCTCAGAGAAATGGAAAAATGTTGTGGAAGCGAGAGAGAGAGAGAGAGAGAGAGAGAGAGAGAGAGAGAGAGAGAGAGAGAGAGAGAGAGAGAGAGAGGGAGGAAGGAAAGCATCCTTTTATTTAATATAAGGCACGAGCGTCCCTTTTATTTAATACAGCTCGTAAGAAAATTTTTAAATTCCTTTAGACATCCCAAATTCCATTTGAGATGTCTAAAGCTACCTAGTATCCACACAGAATTACAAAAATGTTACCGCCTATGTTTTAGATGTCCCTATTTTAAAAAGAGCATCTTTTAGGGTAGCAGATCTATATTATGTAGTAGTGCTTGGTTTGAGTGTAACCCCCTACCTTAATAGCCAAATTTATAGTTCGAGAATGTGTCATTAAGTTGAAATAGAGACCGGTGGTTAATTTAAAACTTTTCCAGAACCTGTTTAGTGCGGTCTCACGTTCACATTTCGAATATAATTGGCCTGCGCAGTTCGGTTTCAATCATGCATATCAGAGTGCAACAAAAAATTTCTGACAACGTTTGGGTTCCGTTCACTTAATAAAGGGTTTACAGGGCACATTGCCCATTTACAGTTTCCCATAAAGGGGATTACACAACACTATTCAATATATACAGCACATGCAACCAATCCCCAACAAAATATGACAACCAACTACCAAAATTAAAACTCCTAGCCGGGAGCTTTAACCGCCCCTCGTCACTTGCTTTTTCTTTAAACCACTTGCCCTTGCTGTAGGTTAGTCATTAGAAAGAATGAGATTCAAAAGAATCCCAGTAGTAACAATTCACTTATAACATGTACAATCACAAAGCATGTAAGCACATCGCAACAACAACAACACAACGGCATTTCTGCAACAGCTTTCACTGCATTAACAACGGCATATTTCACAACAGCATGTTTCACAACAACACAACAACGGCATTTCACAACGGCAATGTTACATCACGGCATATTCAATGACATGACATAAATGCAAGGCATCATACACAGAATAAGAGAAAGAGTCACTTCCTTGTTCTTTCCGCTCGTGCACTGGCACTGGTTTATCACGTGCAGGACAAATGTCAAATCCTATAATTAGAATTTCAACGACAGGTTATTACTTAATCCAATTCTTTAATTCAAACACTCAAGTCGGTTATCATTAAGGACATTTAATCAAATCAACTAAGGAGTTAAAATGGTCAATTAACCTAAAAGACCAATTCCTAACCTCAAAGTTCAACAATACTACATTATGCCATTACATCTTCAATTTTAGCATAAGGGACCAAATCTGCCAGAATTTTCTCCAGACTTTGAAAAATCATAACTAATTCTAAAAACATCGAAATGAAGTGATCCCAAGTCCTATGGAAAGATATTGAAGTCCTCTTCATAGGAAAAATATGAATCATTACCGTAAATCACCACACAATTCCAGAATTACACAAAATCCCATACTGCTCCAGAATTAAGTCCAGTTTGAACATCAAACTTTGGGCAACCAGAACTCCCAGCTCAAAAAAACGAAATGACACAAATTATGTGTCCATTTTGAAGCTTGGAATGTGAAATTTAAGACTGGAAAGTTTCAGAATTTTTAGAGATCATTTGGTTATCCAAAAACACCATACCAATAAGGTACCTCGCTGGAATTCTATTCAGGCTGATAACCCAGATTTACATTTTGAGTTTCAATGACCCAAAATTTACAACCCGGGGCTATTCCCACATAATTTTTCGTATAGAACACAATGGTAACATCAAAATTAACAAATTCCCACTCATTCTCCATGTCCAGTTTTGGCAGAAAAATCAAAATAAATTCCAACAATTACCAACTTCCAATTTCAGCATCAAACTTATGTCAAATGGTTTCCAATCATCATAAACCACCAATAACACAACCAAACCATCATGAATTACCCAAACCCTTGTTTGGCCAAAATCAGGGCAGATTTACACATGCCAAGATACTCATTCAACTAACACAACCAATAGCTCAAATTGATGCTAATACTCACCTCTTGCTTCTCCTTAAGTTCTTTCTTTGATCCTTCAGCTTTTGTTCTTGCAAGGTGGCTGAAAACTCCTCTTCTTCAAAAACAAAAATCATAGAAATGAAGCTAAGGAAGAGAGGAACAAGTTTCATGAAGGACACTTGAGCCATATATGAGGTTAAGGAGGTGAAAATCAAGATCAAAGTCTTACCTTCACTTGCTCCTTCTTGCTCTCTCGGTTGCAGCTCCTAAACCGACTTAGAGAAAGAGAAAATGTGTGCTTTAATGATCAGATTTTTGGCCCCTCCTATCTCTTAAAGTCCAGCCGAAATATAAGACTTCAAAGGGATAAATGATCTATCAAAAATATCACACTTCCACCTCCTCAAAATAATATATTTTAATAGCTTTAACATGTGTCAAATAAATTGAGATCATCATCTTTTCTCTTTCCATATACTTGGGCGAAAATTGCTTCTTGTTTTTACTAAAATGAGACTTTGAATTATCATATCTTCCTCCTCCACATATTTTATTTAGAGTTGCAATATTTGACCATAAGACTTTTTCCATCACCTTTTATCTTCCTTCATCTTAACTTAACCGAAACTACACCTTAAAGAGGCTATATATATATTTGATTCAATTCCCTCTTCCTTTTCCTTTATGTTAGCCGAAATTATTGACTGAGAGGAAGAATTTACTTAATGCTCTTCCTTTCTCTTTTGTGACTTGGACATCCCAACATAAATAAAGAGAAGTGAATGAATTTGACCAAGTCTTGCCTTTTTACATGTATGCGTGCCATGTTGACTAAATCTCCTCTCCTTCTCTTGAATTTAGACGTTAATAAGAGGCCTTGAATGAATTAAATGGCTTCTTGATTAAACCATTTCCATCTTCTTAAAATATATTATTAATTACAATTTATGACATATTGTTTGACTTTTCAACTCTTCATTTACTTGACTACAAATGTTCCAACCTTTTGAATATATTTTGAGGCATTACATTGAGCACACTCTGAAGAAATTGGAATGGGCATTTAGATTGTCTAGATAGATAGAGTTCTACACCAAACAGCTTGCTACATATGGAAGTCCAAATATCCCAACAAATATATCTAAAACCAAATTGCCATTGAATCTTCTAAGCATGATTCATTCCTGCTCTGATGTTATAGATTCCATTGAACCCAGTGCAACTTCCAACTACTCATAACATCAACCATATTAGAGGGGAAAAAACTATAGAGAATGGACTCAAAATAATGTATGGTCCATGGACCTAAGTATGAACTATGGCCTATTCAGGACAAAAAAGAAAAAACTATGGCCTATAATAAAAAATATTGTTGACACAAATATCTTTTTATTAAGGATAATTATGTTAGAGGCATTGATCCTATCCTATTATGTCACTATACAAATGATATTATCATGACCTTCAAAATTGAGCCGAATGACCCAATATACAACCGGATCGGCCCAGGGTCTCATATTTCACCCGAAAAATCGGTGCGGGTAGATCCAGACCTG
Organism: Inga laurina; assembly: GCA_963855925.1. Taxonomy (NCBI): domain Eukaryota; kingdom Viridiplantae; phylum Streptophyta; class Magnoliopsida; order Fabales; family Fabaceae; genus Inga; species Inga laurina. The sequence continues at coordinate 53,990,310 of OY979707.1, read as the reverse complement.
GCCTGTTCGACTGCTCGTTTTAGCACGACTTAGAATGCAAGGAAGAGGGGACCGGGGAGGACTAGGAAGGGTTTATGAATGAAGGTAACAATGGCAAACCAGTAGAAGAAATGACACTGTAAATGGCACTCGAAGTCCGTATAATGCCCTTCTTCCTCAGAGCCTCTTATGGATCCCTATGATGAAGAGCGATTGAGAAACGAAGTCATTTACCTTCACAGTCTCTGGCATCAAGGTCCTCCAAACCCTCGCCCTTTTCACATCCCGTATAATCCTAGACCCTATTCTTTGATTCATCAATCTAGTGTTAACCTTAACCCTAGGCCTCCTTACCCTTTTGTTCCTAATCACCCCAGACCCCTCCAACCCGTACATTTAAGCTCATTCAAGAACAAGAAGAGGAAGAAGAAGCCCACAAAAAAGAGGGACGGCAAGAAACGTTCTCGAGTTGATCCGCATTTGAATTCAGGTTCCGAGTGGCCAATGCCGATGCAAGATTCTGCTCCGGTGGTCTCGGGATGGCCTCCGTTGGAACCCCGTCCAGCTCAGGTGGCCCCTCCGTTGTCAGCGGAAGACAAGGAGAAGCTGCAAGTGATGCAAGTGCAGTATAAGGCTCGTCAAGCTTGCAGAGAGTTTTTGTTTGATTATGATGACAGTGATGACGACGTTGATGAAGACGATGTTGAAGATGACGAGGACAATTTAGATCATGATGATGATGATGAGGCGGAGAAGATAGGGAGTTCTTCTCGAAACTCTGTGGAGAAAATAATGAGCTGAGAAATTATTACCAGAAATGCTGGGAAAGGGGGGAATTTCGTTGCTTGGTTTGTGGTCTGGCCGATAACAAGAATGCCGGAAAGAGGTTCCATGATTGTGTGGGTCTTGTGCAGCATTCGATGTCAATATCGAGGACAAAGAATAGAAGGGCTCATAGAGCTTTTGGAAATGCTGTGTGTAATGTTCTGGGTTGGGATATTAATAGGCTTCCAACCATTGTAATCAAGAACGAGGTGAAGCCAGCTGAGGCAGAGGTAGTGAACCTTCGACAGTTCAAGATATGCATACTTATTGCAAGTAAACTGTTGTTTATATAATTAGCTAAACAAACTGATGTTCATATAACTTTAATCTTGACTTTTACTGGATAAACTACAAAATTATAGGCTCTGGTAGAAGTTAATCCATTAGGTATTCCTGAGTCACTTATATGTGGCTGAGTTTGTTATGTTTAAGAATAAAAGTGTATTCATCAAATTTTTGGAGATTAAGTTAAAGCTAAATGGTTGGATAACTTTGAGAACAAATTGTAAGCTAGTTTGATTAGTTTATTGCTGGCATTTGACTTTTTGTGATCATATAAGTTAGTGGAATTAAAATAACATTGCAGGGCAAGACAAATGATAATGCTGCTGATGGAAAAGATGGCTCTTTATCTCCTGATAAATTAGAGGACGCATCCGTGGAGCAGCTTGGTGAACCAGTTAAACAGGATGTTGAAGTTGTTCATGAGACTATTAAACGTGTTAGTGAGGTAATCATTTATGAATTTTGTAAATAGCGAGTGAAAATTTCAAAATGAACTAAATGTTATAAACTTGTCCATTGAAATGTTCAATTCATAGTCGATGGTGTGTGGTGGCAACTCATTGACCATCAACAAATATGACTTTAACAAGATTCTGATAGTTGTTGACTATCATATATGTTGATAGATGTTGGCGCCAACACAAGATTCTGCTCCAGTGGACTCAGAATGGCCACCATTGGAGCCTCCTCCAACTCAGGCAACACGTCCATTGTCAGCAGAAGAAAAGGAGATACTTGAGGTGTTGCAGGTGCAGTATAAGGCACGTCGAGCTTGCCAAGAGTTTTTGTTTGGTTCTGATTACAGCGGTGGTGGTGGTGAGGATGATGATGAGGATGAAATGGACAATGATGATGAGTTGGAGGAGATGAGAGACTTCTTTTTAAAACTATTTGGAGAAAATAATGAACTGCGGAGGTATTACGAGAAATGCTGGGAACGTGGGGAATTTCGTTATTTGGTTTGTGGTGTGGCCGATAACAAGAATGTTGGAAAGAGTTTCCATGATTGTGTTAGTATTGTGCAGCATTCGATGTCAATATCAAGGACAAAGAATAGAAGGGCTCATAGAGCTTTTGGAAATGCTGTATGTAATGTTCTGGGTTGGGATATTAATAGGCTTCCAACTATTGTGATCAAGAAAGAGGTGAAGCTTCCTGAGACAGAGGTAGTGAACCTTCTAGAGTTCAGTTTATGCATACTTATTGCAAGGAAACTGGTGTTGATACAAGTAGCCAAAAATCTGGTGTTCATATAACTTTAATCTTGAATTTTACTGGGCAAACTTAAAAATAGCAGGCTCTGATAGAAGATAATGAAGTTAATCCATGAGGTACTCCTGAGTCACTTATATGCAATTGAGTTTGTTACTTTTAATAATACACGTGTATTCATTAAATATTTGGAGATTAAGTTAAAGCTAAATGGTTGGATGATTTTGAGATCAAATTGTAAGGTAGTTTGATTAGTTTATTGCTGCTATTTGACTTTTTGAGATCATATAAGTTAGTGGAACTAAGATAACATTGCAGGGCAAGACAAATGTTAATGCTGCTGATGGAGAAGATGGTTCTTTATGTTCTGATAAATTAGATGAAGTATCCGGGGAGCAGCTTGGTGAACCAGTTAAACAAAATGTTGAAGTTGTTCATGAGACTATTAAACGAGTTAGTGAGGTAACTGTTTATGAATTTTGTAAATATTGAGTGAAAAGTTAAAAATGAACAAAATGTTTGAAAGTTATCATTAGAACGTTCAAGTCATAGTTGATGATGGTGTGTGGTGGCAACCCAAACACCATCAACAAATATGACTTGAACAAGATTTTGATAGTTGTTGACTATCATAGTTGTTGGCACCGACACAAGATTCTGCTCCAGATGACTCAGCATGGCCGCCATTGGAGCCTTGTCCAACTCAGGCGACACATCCATTGTCAGCAGAAGAAAAGGAGACACTTGAGGTGTTGCAGGTGCAGTATAAGGCACGTCAAGCTTGCCGAGAGTTTTTGTTTGGTTCTGATGACAGTGATGATGGCGGTGACGATGAAGAGGACGATATGGACAATGATGATTCTGATGACGCTGATGATGAGCTGAAGGAGATGGGAGACTTCTTTTTAAAACTATTTGGAGAAGATAATGAACTTAGGAAGTATTACAAGAAATGCTGGGAACATGGGGAATTTCGTTGTTTGGTTTGTGGTGTGGCCGATAACAAGAATGCTGGAAAGAGGTTCCATGATTGTGTCGGTCTTATGTGCAGCATTCAATGTCAATATCAAGGACGAAGAAGAAAAGGGCTCATAGAGCTTTCGGAAATGTTGTATGTAATGTTCTGGGTTGGGATATTAATAGGCTTCCAACCATTGTGATCAAGAATGAGGTGAAGGCAGTTTAGGCAAAGGTAGTGAACCTTCTGGAGTTCAATTTATGCATACTTATTGCAAGTAAACTGGTGATTTTATAATTTGCCACAAAAACTTATCATCACATAACTTTAGTATTGAATTTTGCCGGTTGGAAAAAAAAAAGGCTCTGGTATTATTTAATCCATTAGATATTCCTGAGTCACTTATTTGCAACTGACTTGGTCATGTTTAAGGATAAACTTGGGTTTATTAATTTTTTCAGATTAAATTGAAGCTTAATGGCTGGATAACTTAGAGACAAAATTGTATGGTAGCTTAATTGGTTTATGACTGGTTTTTGTGATCCAATTATGTTGATGGAACAAAAAATAACATTGCAGGGAAAGACAAATGAGAATGATGATGGGAAAGATGGTTCTTTATCTTCTGATAAATTAGATTATAAAGCATCGGTGGAGCAGCTTGGTGAGCCAGTTAAACAGGGCGTTGAAGTTGTCCATGAGACTATTAAACGAGTTAGTGAGGTAACCATTTATGAATTTTATAAATAGTGGGGGATACAAGCAAAGATGAACTAAATGTTAGAAACTTGTCATAAAAATGTTCAAGCCTTAGTTATTGCTGGTGTGTGGGGGCAACCAATTATTGCAATAAGGTGTCCTGGAGCCATAGGGAACCTATAATATTCAAGTATTTTGAACCTGTGTGAATTGAATTCCATTAAATTTTTTATATCTACACAGTTAAAAGAAAGATGATTTCAATAAAACCACAGATGCCCACTGCCAGGTCAGACAAAAAGTGAGGAACATTTGAGGAGAAATCTTCTCTACTGGTTCATATATTTTCTTCTCCGTTTTGAATTCCCCCTCAGTACTTGGAGTTTCTTCGATGCTCCCACGTATGTTGGTATTGATTTTTTGAGTGTGAGCTGATGATCTGACATTGTGCTTGATATGATTTTTACAGGGTGAGCCTGATAAATCTGCTGATGATCTTGATGTTCCTCGCTAGAGTTCTTATTTGCATTAAGTTTATGCCTTTATGTAGAAGATTACGAAGACCCCCATCTCCAAGGCATAGTTTTGTACATTCTTCTGTTTTATGCCATTAGCTCGGCAGTTGCTTGTTAGTATCTTGGTCATTTGCTTCTAACTCTTCTATCAAGACCTGATTCTCAGAATGGGAATATCTCTGCTGTGATAACATATTAGAAGTGAGAATTCCATGACTTATGGTTTCATTGTTGGATGGGTTTCAAATTGATTGACCCAAAACACGATATGTGATTATGATCTAAAATTCTCAAATCATATTAAACAAAATTGACTTCATTTGGGTAAAAAGTGTGATAGTTATTTCAGTCTTTGTATACCAAATCTCAAACATGACTGTTTTAATTCCAACACTTATGTTTGAAACTACCTTTGGTCCTTAATATAAGACATATTTGGGGAGTTGATCTTCGTCCTAAATATAAGACAGTTTTAATATTTGTCAATTTTTTTTTAATTTATACCTATTAATACTCCCTCAACAATAATCAATGAGGAGAGGGAATGAGGGAATTAAGGAATGTTAACTATGATGTTTTAAAAAATGCATGTCATATTAATTTTATCAATTTTTTTAATCTAATTAAATTAGGTAAATATATTTTATATTAAGTACTGGGGGATTATGTTTCATCATTGAAACGGCCTGTTGAAACGAAGCTGAATGCTTTAATCAATGCTCGAAGAAAATATTACGTAAACTAAGTGAATTTCTGACAAACTCATTGGCCAATAAAATCCTCGTAAGTTACCTTTCCTTCTGATGATTAAATTGATAATACCATACTCCGATCCCTCCAATCTTTGACTACGGACATACTTGGGAAGTCTATCTTGATCTAATTTACTAACTTGCTAATTTTTATAATATAATCAAATTAGTTAAATATGTCTTATATTAAGAATAAAAGGAAGTAATTCCACATGCATGGGTCCTACTGTTGGAAGGAAGGACATGAACAGATTTTGCTTCCAAGCCTTTAACTGGGAAGAATTCAGCTTCTGATGATTTTCATTAAAGTTTGCTTACTTTATCAGGAATTGTCACATGTTGGATATAACTCCCATAAACTATAAACAATCATTATACCTGCAAATTTTGTAGAAAAGTAAGCCTCATGCATTTACACGAGGCTATATTTGTGGGTTTCTCTAGGAGAGCATAGCAGTTTAAGCTTTAGCCACCATTTTTGCCCATTATCTCTCTAGCAACTCAAAAATTTTAAGTTTATACACCATTGAAAAAGGCGTAGACTCTTGGGGGAAAACACTCACTTTCACGTACAATCACAGTCAAAATCTTTTGAACATGGCAACATTTCCGTGCAGACAACAGATGAGTTGTATGACCAAAATAGCACAAACAAAATCACTTGTATCTGCTCAAAATTTCTCACTTAGAAACTGTAATATTCAAACTACAACAATATGCAGAACCAACCTAGTCTACATGCTTAGATAATTTTATCTGACAGAATAAAAGTACTAAGTTCACAAAGAGGGTTTCAGCATTTTCAGTCAATATCTTAGTCCACCAGACGGGAGGATATATGGTTCATGTCTATCCAACCATCGCCTACCGGTATCTCCAAAAGTAAAAGCACAAAGGAACCGCAAATATGCAATAAAATAGAAAGTCATTCACGACTCTCACCTGTCCCCACCACTTTGAATAATTTTTAAAATGGTCCTCTAGAGATTATCACCCGTCTCCATCACTACAACATCACGCACAGAATCTAATAGCATTCTCAACTAAAACAATTTTCCTTTCTAGTTTACCCAATAATTTGCATAATCTCAACTTCCTATAAATAGAAGTAACAAAATAAACAAACGGTAAAATTCTCCTCAAAATATATCATGAAATGAGATTCAATAAGTGTTGGAATTTACTAAATGGTTAATGTGATCCCAAACGCAACAACAAAACAGAGAAATCAAACCAGTCAACCATGAATGATTCGACACTTATAATTGTCAATTTCTGCACATTTCAAGCTTGAAGTGTCATTAGCATAGAACGAAAGAAAAAATTAAGACTGATCATATAATCAAGTGCTTCAAATAGGTCCGAGAAGGTTTAGCTTCCAAATATCATTCAGAGCAAGAATTGCTCCCCCAACTTCTGTGACACTATACAAGTTATTCCTTCCGTTTCCCAATCACACTAAATTTTGACTGAAAATACTGAGGTATGGTAACTGCTTAGAGAGGCAGTGACTTGGTTATGTATAGACCAGGAAATAGGGGCCCAAATTTGAGTTACGCCATCAACTTGTATTCAGAAGATGTAGTTAGGGATAAAATCGCTTGCTTAGTCTAAAATTAATATATTAATATATATCTAAATAAACACACAGTATGGGCATGCAATAGAAATCACAAAACAAGTAAGCATGATGAAGTCACATCTGACCGAATCATTGATCGGTAGGAGAAGAAGCTTAGAAGCAAGGGCATCTCGTTTGTAAAAGTTGTTTGGAAAGGGTTATCTCCTAGAGAGGCCACATGGGAAACAGACGCAGATATGAGAAAGTATTACCCAGAGTTTATGGCTATGTATTTGTAACAAATTTCGGGGACGAAATTTATTTTACGAGGGAAGAAATGTAATATCCCAAATTTAATGAAGGTTAAAATTTTCTAAAAAGAAAATTTAAATGGGAATTTGATAATAAGTCAAATTATAGAACTTACGAAATTTAAGGAATCTTAAATTAGACAAAGGGAAAAAATTAGGGCCTAGCGTGTGTATCTAATAAGATAAAATCAAACCTATATATATATATATATATATATTGAAACAAATTCTTACCGACACACACTAACACAACAGACACACCTACCGTATGACACATTCACACACTAATATAAATCACTTATTCTTTTCTTTAATTGGATGGAGACATAAGGACCCACAACACCCTCCCTTTCTTCATTTTTCTACTTTCATTCGGCCATTTAGCTTCACATGTGAATAAAGCAAAGATAGCACACATTCACAATCAATTGTCCACATTTCTTTTGGTTTGATTCTGCCGACACCTCAACTAACTCTCAATCACACACATATTAATTAAAGCATTCTCTTACTCCCTCATTTAATCAATTCGGTGAAAGCAAAAGAAAGAAATAGAAAGAGTAAGAGAGAGAGAGTTGAGCGAAGGGAGACAGAGGTGAGTGAGAGCTGAATTTCTCATCCAAAATAAGGTAGGAGGAAGGCTGGATTGTCACAAGCAACCACATATTCTTGTATAGGTGAGTCTCCTACACATTTATCTTCATTTTCCCATTGGATTTGAGGTTGTTTTCTGGGTTGTTTAGTTGCTGGAATTGAGAATTTGCCGGAAAAATTCTGTCAACACCAAAAAGTCATAAACCAGTGATTGTGTGACAATTTTGGGGCAAATTTTTGGGATTCTTTGGTTCTGAAATTTGATCATTAACCTCAGGACAAATGTGTAGGGGAGTATAGAGTTAAAATTTGTGAGGTTTAGAGTACAAATTCATGTATACATTTTAGTTTTCTCAATTCTGTTTTGCTATCCGAAAAAAAAGAGTTCATACCTGAAACTTGTAAAATCTTAAACAGAGGCTTTAGATGTAATTTTAGAATGGGTCTTTTTGTATAGATAATTTAGGATGTGTAGTTGATGATAGAATCAAGAAAAGTACAATTTGGAGTGAAAATGGATGAGTTCTTGATTTTTGAAGTCAGACTATCAAAATTGACATTTTTGGGAGTCAGTCAGATTCATGTTGCGTTTTGACCAGACAAACCTTAGTGAAAAATTATGAAATTTTAGGGGAATATATTAGACATTCATAGCTTTCCAATGAGCCCAATAATGCATTATTTTGATATCTGCGGAGAGAGTTATGATTTTTGAAATTTAAGTCAGTAACAGAGAACATTCTGGACGTTCAAGCCTGGCAGTTATGGTTTTCAAAAATTCTGGGAAATATCAGTTAACATCTAGTAGTTTTGGGTATTTTTCCATAAAACTACACTTAAATAGCTTTCCATAGAATTTTAGAACACTCCATTTCGATTTTTGTAGAATTAGTTATGGATTTTTGGAATTTGAGCTCTGTTTCTGAAATGTAATCTGGAACAGTAGTAGTTGGCCGAATTTTTGGGTAATATATGTAATCAGTAATCATATTTGGATATTTTTCCATGAAATTACATTTAAAGAGCTTCATTTAGGCTTTGGAATTTTTTGGAATTAGTTATAAATTTTCAAAGTTGATTGAAAATCTGTCAGTTTCTGGAAAATTGTGAAACTGTTATTTGGTAGTGATTTCATAAAAACTGAGGTTAAAAATGGATTCCTTGGGCGAAAATATGTCAAAATAGCCTGAGTCAAAAGTTCTAAAAAAGTATAGTCAGACCGGGTACAATGAGGCCGGGATCAGATCCCAAGGGCATTTTGGTAAATTTTTAGTATAGACTAATATAACCACCAAAAATATTATGAGAATTTCTGAAGAGGTACATGAATGAGTATCAACCTAATACTATCAAAGACTGTGGACCAACCCTAAATATCAGTATGAAAGCGACGGAAACTCCTATTGGACGGGTCACACAAAAACAAAAGCAAATCCTACAGATTCCATTGGGTTGGCTCCTAGTAAATGCGTTCTTATCATATGAAAATTGAACTTTAATCTCTTGCTGCCTTTTGGAAGAGATTTCATAAGTCCGATAATACTTGTAGTAAGTTTTATGTTTTACTATTAAGTTATCTTTTGATTATAATTATTAAATTACTAGATAGTCTTCAGCCACAAAAAGGGGGGGGGAAACTTTTATGGGGTGGACTAGATTCTCATCTTGATGTCCCCCAGTGCCCTAAATAGATCAGGGTGATGACGAACATAGCCACAGATCGTGGACAAAAAATTGAGTTCCACGACATCTCTTATAGTACTTGTTAATTAATAATATAGGGGCTCTGGGGATGGGAGAGACCGATAGATAGAGAAGGACGAAAGGAGGTTTACTAAAGTGGAGACATAACGGATAAGATAGGATCTATTATGCAAGCTCTCCAAATAAATAGTGCTAGCTGTCTCCCCCTATGATATCTATTATGCAAGCTGTCCAAATAAATAACTGAAAATCATGATGAGGTTATAAGAATCATAAAAAATTATAAAAAAAAAAATACCATAGCAAATTTCCCTATCAAAAAGCTCCTAGGGATTGTATTGTGTTTAATTTTAGATATGCAGTTATCATATTGTCCTTACTAACTAAAAACACACTGTCAGGTATTAATAACTTTGTCATCCTATTTTAACAACTATATCTACCTACTTTGATAAATTCATTTTTCCACTTAGACAAGTTCTAAAATGACAAGTTAATGTGTCTATTTTTACAAGCTTCTGTGCTAATTTTAACAACATTGTTATGCTATTTTGACAACTGCAACCGCCTACTTTGACAAGTTTATTTTTCCACTTGGATAAGTTTTAAAATGACAAGTAAATGTGCCAATTTTGACAACTTTATCAACCTATTTTGACAAGTTCATCTTTTGAATTGGACAATTTCTAAAATGACAAGCTAATGTACCTATTTTCATAAGCCTCTGTACCAATTTGACAACTTCATTGGCCTATTTTGACAATTGCATATGCCTACTTTGACAAGTTCATTTTTCCACTTAAACAAGTTCTAAAATTGTAAGTTAATGTGCATATTTTCACAAGACTCTATGCCAATTTTGACAACTTCGTCAGTCTATTTTAACAATTACATCTGCCAACTTTTACAAATTTATTTTCCACTTTGACAAGTTCTAAAATAGCAAGTTAATGTGCCAATTTTGATAAGTCTTCTGCCTATTTTGACAACTGCATCTGCATACTTTGAACTTAAGTAGGCAGATGCAGTTGTCAAAATAGGCTAACAAAGTTATAAATGCCCGACAATGTGTTTTCAATTGTAAGGGAAATCCGGTAACTTCATATCCAGAATTAATCACAATACAGTCCCTAAGGACCTTTTTGATAGGAGAATTTATTTTGAGACGTTTTTATAATTTTTTGTGATCCTTGAAAACTCACTGTGATTTTCCCAATAAATAATGCTAAGCTGTCTTCCCCCTTGCTCTCTAAGCCAAGCCTAGCCTTGTGCCAATTTTTGCGGCTCAGCTTTCTTTTTGTTTTGATTTAACATCATTTTTATATTTTGTTCTTAATATTTCATCATTTGATTAATTTCCTTCTTTCATTACACACACACATATATATATATAGACATACACATATTGACATCAGAGCCGGACCATCACTTTCAACATCGTTTGCAAACCTCCTATACCATGGCCGATCTGAATGAAACATCCTCTTCTGTTGCAACCATGTCCAAAAGCTTATCAAATAGTGTTTGTGATCAAAGTCAGCAAGCTGCCCGTCGATCTGGAAATTTCAAACCTGATCGTTGGCATTATGATTATCTTCTGTCTTGGGACAATAAGTACAAGGTATGGTTAATTTCATTCTTATAGTTAAGATGTAATATAGGTAACCTCATTTTCCGTATCAATAGTGATCACAAAGTAGTGCCAACAAGCCAATTGTTGAACACCTAGTCATAAGAAGAGAGGCCAACAGTAATACATATATATATGATGGATAAATTAAAGAAGAGACTGCGTATTTTTATACAGATATATTCTAAGACAACTATTATGGTTAGTAAGTGCATTTCCTCCCAACTTTCTTTTTATTTCCAAAATGCAGGAACAAGCATACGAAGAAGAAAGAGGCAAACTGAGGGAACAAGTAGGGATAATGCTTTTGGAAACAGTGAATCCTCTGAATCAGCTTGAGTTTATTGATACCTTACAAAGGCTTGGTCTTGGTTATCATTTTAAAAAAGAAATAAACAAGATCCTCGGAAATATTTATAATAATGTGGATAATTTCAAGAGCGAGCAGAATCTACATGCCACAGCGCTGAAGTTTCGACTCTTGAGACAGCATGGCTATGATATATCTACAGGTTATTACTACTACTTGAACTTTATATCAATTTAGGGAAAAAAAATTCAACCCTTTTGCATTTATATGAAAGTTTTTAAATTATTACTGACTAATACTATTTGTTACTGCAGATGTGTTTGATAGCTTTAAAGATGAAAGGGGTGATGATTTTCAAACAGGTTTATCTGAGGATATCAAGGGAATGCTTTCATTATATGAAGTCTCATTTCTTTTAATGGAAAATGAAACTATTCTGGAAAAAGCTAACGATTTTACCTCAAAATCTCTTAAAGACTTTGTGAGCAAGAACCCAGAACATGAACTCATATCCCAAGTGAAACATGCTTTGGAGGTTCCATTTCATTGGAATCTACCAAGATGGGAGGCTCGTTGGTTCATTAGTGAATATGAAAGAATTCCTAATATGAATCCCACTTTACTTCATCTTGCCAAATTGGATTATAACATGCTTCAAGCCATGTACCAGGAAGAAGTCAAGTCTAATATAAGGTGACATATGTATACACATTATGACATTATTTTTCTGCTAAAATTATTATTGGGAAAATACAAATTCTCAATATATGACCTTTTATTCTCTCCTTTTTTTTTTTTTTGATATAGCAAAAATATGACTAAGATGATTGAGTTTATATGGACTACATAAGTTTTACTAACGATTAGTTTAATTTGTGCTTGCTTTGATTTGAAGATGGTGGGAAAGAAGTGGCCTGGAAGAGAATGTGAAGTTTTTCAGGTGTAGGGTGGTGGATAACTATGTTTGGGGCCTTGGAATGCAAGATGGGCCAGAATTTGGAAAATTAAGAAAAGTCACTGGAAATTTTTGTGCCATGATAGCCCTAACAGATGATATGTATGATGTTTATGGGACTTTGCAAGAATTAGAGCTCTTCACTGAAGCTATTATCAGGTTTGACTATTTGTTCCCTTCCTCAATAAAGGTTGAACTGTGTGTGTGTGCGTGTTTTTTTTTTTTTTTTTTATTTCTCAACTTTGAGGCATATTTCATTTGAGTTCTTTTGTTTTTTTCGTATAATCAAGGGTTTACCTATTCAAAATTTAGAACCCAAAGGTTTTCGCCTTTCTAAATAAGTACGCTTCCTAGGATTTTAACTTGTATTCCCCTTCTTATCGGAGTGAGGCCGCTTAACACATCAACCAACAACTTATTAATTCATTTTAGTTATTGAACTTTACAAGTTTCTGGCAAATCCTTCAACTATTTGAATATTAAAGCATTGACATGAAACTAAATAAAAGTAACGGACTACAGAATGAAGCATGCCTTAAAGTTAGAGGACTAACGTACACTTTTGTCTAAAAAAATAGCAGGATTAAGGAACAAGCTAAGTACTTGGCAGTAGGCTTTTTCTCGTAAAACTTGACAATAAATTTGATTTTAAAAATGATTGTTATCATAATTTTTAAAGTTGTTTTAATTATTTTAATTTCTAAATAATTTTCCCTAAATATGTTCTCTTTCAATTGTTTTTCTGCCTAACAATATGTTGATTGTGATTATAAATTTTAGGTGGGATGCAAATGACTTGGATAATCTCCCAGATTACATGAAAGTGGTATTTTTTGCAATTTATAACTTTGCAGATGAAGTGGCTTCTGACGTTCTGAAAGAAAAAGGGCACAACGTCCATTCCTATCTAAAGAAAGGGGTATATGATCTGTGATGTTAAGTTATTTATATCTATAACTACAGCCTTTAAGTACTTACTAAATTAGGCTTCGATATTCTTGATGATAACATATATATTAATTTAAATTTTCAGTGGCAAGATCTGTGTAGGGCATATATAGTTGAGGCAAGATGGTACCATGGTGGGAAAACGCCAAGGCTGAAAGAATATTTGGAAAATGGAAGTATTTCAATAGGTGCACATATTTCTCATCTTCATGCTTATCTTTACCTGCCAAACAATGCTATAAGGAAGCTGGACTTGGATTCCTTAGACACTTCTCGTTCAAGTCTAATCTACTTCTCATCCCTTAATGCCCGCCTTCTCAATGACCTCGGATCATTTATAGCCCGTTTGGTTCGATTACATGAGAGAGGATTACATGTAATCTTGATGTAATAGAGTGATTACAACGTTTGGTTGCACTTATGTAATGTAAACAGGATTACATTTTGTAATCGTGATTACATCATTTGATGTAGTCAGGATTACACTGCTATGACTGATGAATGAGGATGCAGACATCCTGTAATCAAGTGAAAATGATACTATTGCCATCATAATTTTTTAAATTGATCAGAGTGCCCACCCATAAATGCTGTTAAATATTAAATAATTTTATTTATCACCAGTAAATATTAAAAAATAATTAATAATATAGAAACCTAAGAAATATTCCCCATTAAAAATTAAAAAATTATATTCCACCTTTAAAAAAATATTAAAACATACCATTAAATAATATTTCCATATTAAAAAATTAACATGAACCCCACCTATACACTGAATAATATTTTCATCATTAAATATTAAAAAATTACCATGAACCCAATGTGTATATTGCACAGAATTAAAAAATTATCATGGACCCAATGTGTACATAATTATATATGTAGACAGGGGTAATTTTGTCCCTTGCTATATTATTCCCATGTATTTCTCATTTTTAATGTAATCCAACCAAACATTGTTATGTATATATATCATCTTTCTTTAATGACGAACCAAACAAATTATGTAATCATCATTACATTACATTCCATTACATTGCATTACATTCCATTACACTACCTTCAATTCCGTGAACCAAACGGGCACTTAAGGTACCTCCATTTATATAAAATTTTTAAATTACATATATACACACGCACGCACACAGTAGTGTGTAAAAACTTCAGGGATAACGCACTGTATCCCAAAAAAAAAAAAAAAAAAACTTAAGGGATAAGTAATTTGTAAGCCCTTTTAGTTTTAACTAATTTTTAATCAAGTCCTTATAATTTTTTTTTTATTAAGTCTTTATACTTTTATTTGTTCAAGCCTCGCCTCTATAGTTTTTTTTTTTTTTTTTGGGTTTTATCGAGTTCTTCTAGTTTCATCTAATTTTTAATTAGGTTCTTGTAATTTTTTATTTTTTTATTCTATAAATTCTAATAATATTATTCTATAAATATAAAATATAATATTATTTAATATATTATTTTTAATATTATTGTATATGTAACAATATTCTATAAATAGTAATTTATTTCAATAATTTATTTTAATATTTTTCAATTTTTTCACTAAACATTTATTTATATCATTTATTTAATAATTCTAATATTTACCTATTTTTATAATTATAAAGTTCGAATCACAATAATAATAATATTTTATACAGATATCATTATAATGAATTATTCTAATTATATTAATTATTTAATTAATTAATTATAATTATATAATCATTCATTTAAATTTATTATTAATATTGATATTTTAATATTATTTTTATATTTAATTTTAAATTAAAATGATAAATAAAAAGTTACAAGGGCTTGATTAAAAATCATGTGAAACTATAAGGACCTAATAAAAAAAAAAACACTATAGGAATCTAATTAAAAATAAGTGAAAGTATAAGGACCTATTAAAAAGGAAAAAAACTACAAAGATGTGATTAAAAATTGATTAAAGCTATAAGGATTCGCTGTTAATTATCCCAAAACTTAATTACTACTTCTTGTCCCTTTTACAAGATGACTTTTATTTACTGGAAGGAATTTTTTGTCCTTTTTATAACATGTTTTGATAGTTTCAACTAGCTAGCATTAAATATTGTTTTTTATATATGTCAGGTAGCGACATAAAGTAGAAACTAATACTCCTCTATTCCTATTTATAAGGCATAGAGAGAAGGTTTATTATGATCAAATTTATAAGTAACATCCTTATATTGTTCATATGAATATACAATTATGCACTTCATTTATTATTATTATTATTATTATTATTATGCTGACTTTATTTTCATAGGGTATATTGTACATGAAATAGGGATAAACATAGAAAATTGTTAAATTTTAAAAAAGAGTTAATGAAGTTTAAGAGTTTTGTTGTTGTTTTGTATGTAAAACATGCTGGAAGTGACTTATATTATAAATAAGAAGAAAAAAGTATGATGTTTGAGTTTAGTGTAGTTTATAAAAATAATATCGAAAATCACTTAAATTTTAGGGCTAAGGTGCATTCAGCACCCTAGTATTTTTCTAGATGTGTCCATCACCCTTAAGTAACTTTTTTGTGCAATTTTACACTTAACGATTCAAATAATTTAGGGTGTTGGATATACCAAAAAGATCACTTTAAGTTATTGGATGCAAAAAAAGTTTAGGGTACTAAATTCATCTTTAAAAATATTTCAGGGTGTTGGGTATACTACAAAATACTTTAAGAACACTGGATGCCCCTGGAAAAATACTTTAGACTTTAGAGTATTAGATACACTTTAACTCTAAATTTTATGACAACTTTAATACTTCTAATTGTTTTTATTGACACGTGTAAATAAGTTAAAAACATCTTATAATAAATATGGGAGAGAGTATTGATTTAGATTGATATCAGTGGTAGGAACCTTACATAATTTCTTGTTTGGTCTAACGTTGAATTGATGTGTATATAGCGTGAGAGGAAGACAGGGGATATACCCTCTGCAATTCAATTGTACATGAATGATAGTGGAGCTTCGGAAGAAGAAGCCATCCAACACATTAAGGGTTTAATATATAAAACATGGCAGAAGATTAATCAACAAGTGGCCACATCTTCCTTCTCTCGCGATTTCAACATGAGTGCTTGGGAAATTTCAAGGACTTCAATTTTCTATTACAGTAATGAAGATGATACCTACACTCTTCAGCATTCTGAATTTGAGGATCTTGTTCATTTGTTAATTTTGGATCCCATTCCCAATATTACATGTTCCTAGAGTTATTAATATTGAGAGTGTTAAGGATGTTGTTTGAAGCTATTATTGTACTCTATTTTTCAAGCAAAACGAGTCAAATGACTTTTGTAACAATTTTTATCAGATCGATTCTCCGATTATTTGATAAGATCGATTCTCATTACTAATTGTTTCCTGGAAAAAAAAAATTTTTAAAAAAAAAAAGGGAAAATAACAACATTGGTTTTTTTGGGGGACAAGAGATATGCATGTGAAAAAGCTTAAATTGAATCTAGACCATCCAAATTTAATTAAAATGAGCCTTAAAAACTCAAGACCAATGGCCCGATGTACAACTGGGTTGATCTATACCATAATTTCGATAAGATAAGTCAGGTATGGGATAGATCCGAACCTAGCTTATCATTCACACCTGTTCGAATGTAAATGGGAGGAACAATGGTTTTATGAAACCAACAGGAGGTTGTATCCGGTGAAAGGCGCTAGTCCTTCATAACATGACGAACCAAAATTTTAATCTTTATTGAGAAGTTCCCATATTCAGTACTCAACGGTGTCTTGAGTAGTATTGCTTCCAAGAAGAAAATACCTATGCTAAGTTTGAAAAAAAACGAGTTTGATGAAATCCTCCTCAAATATGACAATAGAAAAGAAAAAAAAATCCCGCCCCCATAATCTCTTATGAAAGAGTTATTTAGTCCATGCAACATTAGCATACACAAAATAAAATGAAACTAGGGGCTTCTCCCCGTGCACACGGCTTGTTGTGCACTAAGCATTAATTTATCAAGAAAAGGAATGTGGAGTATTGTGTTTTAAGTGTAAGTAAGTTGACAGACTATAGTTCTGGCAAAAAAAAAAAGAGTTGACAGACTATAGTGTTTAGGACTAAACAAATTTGAAGCTTGTATATTGAACCGATTGAATAATTTTTAATAAATCAAAATTATTGGTTGAATAAGTTTATAGACCGAAGGCATTTATTTATAAAGGAATATGAAAGAGCTGAAACAGTGATGCGCTCTGCAAGTATATGGGTAATGCCAAATAATAAAGTGATAAGTAGAGTACCGTCCCATGAGAAATCAATCAATTAATTTTTAGGTATTAAAATCTCAATTTCTTTTAAGTTAAACAAATCTAGTTATGAGTAAATTTAAAGGAAATTAATTAATGAAAACTATCAATATCAAACATAACCTAGAGTCATTAATCCCTCACTAGCTCTCCAAATCTTAAATCTATTTAATTAGTTAATCTCAAATGTTAATTTTGTTAATCTCAAGCATAAATAGTTATAAGTGTATGTCGGTCTACTCACAACCCTCTCTTAAGTATAACTGTTATATCTAACCTAATTACTCAAGAGGCAAGATAACTCAAACACACTCTTCAACAATTATATGGAACTATTAGATATATGTCTATCCTAATCACAAATTAAATCATAATCTAATATCATATTATTTAATTTCAGAGCCTAATTAAATTTCCCTTCGTCAAGGTAAATCCTAATACTCAAATTCACATTTAATAGTAGACAATCATCAAATGGATATAATAAAGCAAGATTAAGTAACCAAAATTAACATAAATTATAACTAATAAATCATGGAAATAAAATCTAGTTCACTAGTGAGTTTATAGTTTCTCTAGATCTAAAAGAGAATTAGCCATTCATGAATAAAACAAAATCCATAATGAAACAAAGAAATTTAGATCCAAAGAATAAAGGGAAAGAAGAAAGGAGAGCAAATCTGTCAAAGAATTCTTCTTCCTATCTGCTGCGGTCACAAACGGACGAAACAGTCGTTCGATTCCTCCTACAGGTTGCCCACTGTTTCTTCAATCCTTCCACGGCTCTTGCTGTTGTCGCCGCTGAGAAAGACGTCCTTTCTTCTTGCCGTCCTTGACTCCCTCCAGAATCTCGCCTCTTTATTTATAATCGAAGGTCTACTTCCTCAATCAAATTGCGTACGCTGCATCCTTGGACTTGGATATCTCTATCTTTTTTTTTTTTTATCTCGTCTTATCTGATTGTCCTATTTTGTAATATATATATATATATATATATTCTCTTCATGTTGGCCCACGTTTTCAAATATGGAGATGGATTATGTAATGATATTAATCTTCTTTTCCCTTTGTATATATCTTCACACGGCTCCACAATATATATATATATATATATTTCTTTTTTTCCTTCTAATTTTTCCCCTCCTGAATATCCTCATATTTCCTGCAAAATAAAAATAGGATATGGGTAGATTTTATAGCCAAATCTCTTATTATCCTATATTTGATTGAGGAGAAGGAAGATATATAAATGATAATTAAATAGGTATAAAATATTAATATATCTAATCAAATATATATTAAAATTTACACATATTTAATTATAAAATAAATAATTATCAAACAGCAACATTTACAATGAAATATAAAAGGCAACAAACTTAAATATGGGCTGTTTTTTACAATGGAAGGTGGAAGATCACATGCTTAGGTATGAGCTCAATATTTATAATGGCATATGAAAGACCACAAACATAAACATGGAATGGAATGTGAAGGAGCACGGACTTAAATGTTGAGTGGGTATAAAATTGGAATGTAAAGGTATGGGTCTAATCATAATAGATGAAGCAAAACATGCTCATTGGAATAAGTAAAATGAGCTAACATATGAGAATCAGCCGTAAATTGACTTACTGTCATGCTACTAAAGGGAAAGAGTGAGGTTTTCATTCCTACAAAAATAATGTGAGGGTCAAATGTGCGGGTAGTTTTTCAAGTGTTGGATATTATAGTGTAGTAAATTTGAAGGGTTAAAGGGAAATTTTGCCCTGGAAGTGTCAAATCTATAGCAATTTTACCCTAGCCGTTATCCCGATTAAATTTGACCATTAGTTGAACAAATATGCTGAACTAGCAGCCCGCTGTCGTCTACGTCATTATTGTTTTGGGTTTAGGTGAAAATTTTTCTCAGAAGTTTTCACTCAGAAGTAATATTGCCCTAGAAGTTTCCAAGTCATAGCAATTTCACCCTAACTATTATTCAAGTTAAGTTTACCAGTTAGTTGATCAAATATGCTTTTTTGATAAGTCTGTGTCATCTTATGTGAACCATTTAATAAGATTAAATAGATCATTATTATTTGCAGTGACATTATTCTTTGTTGCAAGATTAGGGGTTGCTCTCAAGCAATGCACAGGTCGACGTCTATTGTAGGAAGTAAACTTTAGGAAATGATCTTGCAGGACTATCCTTGTAATTATTAAATATGTAATCGATTGTAATTGTATTTGGGTTTTCTGTAAGTTTAATTTATTTTACTAGATTACCGAGTAGAGAGATAAACTTGTTTTTTATTGATAGGATGATGCTTTTGTTTCATTTGATTTCCCATTCAATCATGTAGGGGTTGATATAGGCCTAATTTTTAAGTGACATAACATTTTCTCCCAAAAAAAATCTCTGCCAAATGACCCCCATAAAATTTTGTGATTTTTGAGCCATTACAGCACAATAAACAAACTACAATTTACAAAATCGAATGCTGACTAATTAGTTCTTCATTATTTGCAGTGTAATCTACAATTGTTCCATGGGTATTATGAGCTTGGATACTTCCTTAGCAACTGAGAAATCTAACTTTTGAAAATATGTTGAGTTGAGGATTATGAGCTTCCAAAAGTGTAAGGCGGTTCCTTTATATTGGTTATTGTTATCAAGTACCTAAAAACTTTTAAAGTGGTAAACTTCACCGTCCTTCATCTCTCTCGTGTAACATTCCAAAACTCTCCTCTGCATTACAGAATCCACAATCCTGGTTCCCTGCATGTATTTCATATGTTATCACAATTAATGGGGTGAAATGCTTTATATGTAAGGCAACTTCATGATTGACATGCATACTCATCTATATTAGAATCAAGCCAAACTTCCAAGGAGCATATGGTGGGGTTTTCTTGCAAGAAAATAAACTTCCTTGTGATCATCAATATGGCTGAAAAGGTCATATTAAACGATCATCATATTGGAATAGTTTTAGAGCTAAAGTTACTTATGATGAATGGAAAGTTTACTTTCATGTGAGCACAAATTAAAATTACACCACTGTTGTTTGTAAGTTTTCAAACCAACAACATTTTTAAAAGAATGCAAAAGATCACAAACATCAATATTTACAATGGAACATGAAAGGACAGAAACCTAAATATTGACTCCTTATAAGGCTTCTTAATAAATGAGTACGGATGATCACAAACTACAACATTTACAATGGAACATGAAAGAGTACAAACTTTAAAAAGACAAAGCCACAAACAGGGTGTCAAAAAAGACCGGAACAAACCAAGTTGGTCATTACAAATCCTCAAAATCAACAAACGGTGTTAAAAAACCGAAATCTGTCACTGCAAGTCTTTCATAGATATAATAGATAGATAATAGATAAATACTTATTTTTCTCAAAAACTTTTTGTAATTATTAGAGACTGTGAAGGGGAACATAGCACCATAATGTTTTCTTGGGTGCAAAAATTTACATCAAGTTTGTCAGAGGGAGCAAAAATACCACATCTATTAACTCCCTCTAAAACGTCCATCACATTTTTTTGTGGGCCCCACTTGCTATCTAGCTCATCCCGATCTTTCACAACCCAACATCTTTCTTTTCTTTTTTTCACCATCAACCGTCTCTCTCTTCAACATCATCCTTTGGCCTCGTCTCTCATCTCCCTCATCCCTCAAATGTATAATAGAGAGTACCAAAAAAAAGGTGGTTGGAGGAGGAAAATGAGTGTGATATATATATATATATATATATATATATATATATATAGAGCTAGATTAAAACGAAGAACAAAAAGAGGTGAGAATCTTACACAAAGAAGCTCACATGTTGTCTTAGTCAAGTGAAGAGAGCTCATTACTTTCTTCACAAACTTGTTAGGAAAATTGGATCCTTCTCTTTGTATTTATTGTATTACTAAATTCAGATTCACGGTTAGTTCCACAACCTATCAGCACAGCTAACCTCCACCGTAGGGTTCCTCTTTGTTGTCACTCTTAGTCGCCGTCAAGCCCTCTTTGTCGTAGGGATTCAAAAACCCAATCACTAGATCTCTACAAACCACTCTTCATCACTCTCTCAATATCCTTCATGCCTGTCAATCTCTGCCTCTCACTCCTTGTTCGCACCGCAAGTGCATAGGTCATGCCAAGTAAAAATTAAAGTAATAAGTATCATTCCCACGAGGATTTGATTCCAAAACCATGTCAAATATTGATTATGACACTTTCACCTAATTTGAGTAATAGAAATTTCAAAAGTGAAGTGAAACTAAGAAATAAACCTATACTAAAACTAAAAATTAATATAAACAAGTGATTCTTGGACTTCAAGGATAAAAATGGGTTCTAGGATTATTTATCCCCCTTATATTTCATAACATTTAATTAACCTCCCCTCATAGATGCTCTTAATAGTTATATATATATATATATGTTAGCCTAGTATTCAAAGGGTACTTGTAAAGCTTTCTCAAGTCCAGAACAAGTGTTTAATTTCATAAATTGCTCAATCTCTTGCTACAGTTAATGAAATCCAAATTTTAAGCACCAATCCTAATATGACTATGCAAGGTTAACAAGTATATATATATCTATCTTGTGAACAAAACTATCCATTCATCATGCAAATTCAAATTCTTACACATACAATTTTACCCAAGTTCTATAGTCAACCTAGCTCTCTCAAGTATCAATCAAGCAAACAAAACATCTAAATGGTGATCAAGCACTTAGAAGCATTAGGCAAAGAGTAAAACACACACACACACACACACATCATTAATCACAAAAAAAGAGGAGTAATCAAGAGTTAATCCATACAAGGGTTCAAAATAATCCAAGAATCAAAGCTTTAGCTTCACATGTTCAAAAAATCCATGTGAAAATACATCTAAACCAACACAATCATAGAACATGAGAAAGGGAAGGAGAATGGAGAATTAGAACCAAGACATGAAGCCAAAATCTCTGCCAAACTACAAACCCTAACTCAATCTCCTCCAAAATCCATGCCCTAGCACAACAAAGAGCTCCTGAGAACACCTAAGAAGTCAAGAATGTCGGCTAAGATGAAGTGGGAGGGTATATATTCTCAAAACCCTAAAATTTTTGGGTTTATTCCAATTGTGCGTTTTGTTTTCAGTGATGGAGTGGCTAGGCGCCCCTTCCAACACCTAGACTCTCTTCTCCTCTGTCTCTATTTTATGCAATCACGGCCTAGGCGCTGCTACTTTCTGTCTTGAAATTCCTATTTCTCCATATGGTCACGGCCTAAGCACTAAGAGCATGGCCTGGGTGCTCCTATGTTATGTTTTAATTTTGTTTCCTCATTGCTGAATTGATTTTTCTATGCTTCTCACATCACTAACAAACCTTCCGTTCCCAAGCTTAGCAAAGTGGCTATAATCACTTGATCCTCATATCAAAATATCCCTACAAAGGAGTAACAGTAAAATCATAATAAACTAACTAGAAATATGATCAAAATATGCATAATTGAGCAATGATGTGCAACCAAAAACCAAACATACATTTTTCTATCTTGAGTATTCAAATTATACTCAAATGTGTCAAAGATTGTATGAAACTCTAGGAAATATGTTGAAAGGCCATGAAATCCTAGAGGTTAACACTCCCTATGGAGAATTCTCGTCTACTTCGTCCCTCATTGCTCATCGTCGGCTCCAGGAGAAGCCTCACTAAAGATTATCAACGGTGAGGGATGAGGGTGAGGATACATGGGAGATGTTGAAGAGAGACAAGGATGATGTTTAAGAGAGAGGAGGTTGATGGTAAAAAAGAAGAGATGGAAGGTTGGAATGTGAAAGATGAGGATGAGGTGGATGGTGTAATACCCCGAATTTTGAGATTTAAGGTTAGAGAATAAGTCTGAAATAAGTAGACTGCTAAGCCCCAGGAGCCCAAATTATTCCCTAATGAATCTTATATCTTTGGGGTGTTAAAGAAAGTAAAATGGTGAATTTTGGAGAAAGTAATTATGTTTTTGGTGAAATCGCCTATGAGGTATTGAGCTTGTCATGAGGTTTTGAAAGATCAAATGATGAGCAAAAATTATAAGATTTTACAAGATAAAAGTAGACATCCTAAGCTTTAATTTTATAGGTCATATAACTCAATTAGAGCTATATACAAAAAGTTATGAATTTTTAAATTCAGCACAGAAAAACTGTAAAATATCTGGATCAGCAGGCAAAGATTAAGATTCTGAGAATTTTGTGATTCCAGATAGCAAAAGTATATATTTTTCCTTAAAACTAGACTCAATAAGGGTTCTATAGGCTTTGGAATCACTCCAATTCGATTTGTCTAGAATTAGTTATGATTTTTCAAAGTTAGGGCAGAAAATCTGATAGAATTTCTGAAATCCGAAAATGTCAAATTTTAGAATTATGACATCATCATAAGGCAAGATGACATAAGCATGGGTTTAAAAGCAATCTCTCCATCTTCATCGGCCATTTCCTGACGCCATTTCAGCCAAAAGAAAAATGTGAGAGCAAGCTTGGAGAAAAATAGAGAGAAGGAAGGAGAAATCTCACAAGGTAGATCGATCTCTTCGGTGAATTCGTGCATAATGTGTATAATGCTTTTCCTAAGTTATTCTTCTATGTGAATTAAGGTCTTGAAGCAAGGAATTTCATTGTTCAAAGAGGCTAGGGTTCAGCCATAAAAGGAAAAATCCAGAAGGAGCTTGAGGTAACTTCCAAACTCTTGTATATTGACTATTCTGACTACTGTGGACAATTTAATCGGTGAAATTTCGCAGGATTGTTTTTGTTTGTAAAATTTGGAAATGTTGTATTAGAAGTGTTATGATACCAAACTTGATACTAAATAGTAGTTCTAACCTAATGTAATGGTTAATAAAGTGATTAGGAGTAGAAAGGAACACGTCTGCGGAGCCGAAACTGAAAAACCCCAATTTTTCCCCGGGAATTGAAAATTTCAGCCAAGGCTAGTTTGAAGGGGTTAGAGATGGATTTTCAATGATTTGATGATTCCATTGTGTTTAGGAGGGAAAATTAGGTGGGGTTACAGTTGGTCACTTTTTCGGAAAATGCCGAAAAAGCATAATTACAAAAACGCCCCTAAAATCCTTAAAGTGGGGCTATCAAGGGTAATGTTGTAATTTGATAATTTTGAGTCCGGAAATGGATTCCTTGGGCAAAAATATGGTAGAATGGCCCATATCAAAATTTCAGGAAAAGTAAAGTCAGACCGAGTATGGCAGGGCCGGGCCTGGTCCCCAGGGGCATTTTAGTAAATTTTCATAATAGGCTCATATAACCCCCCCCCCCAAAAAACACTATGGAAGTGTCTAAATTGTATATTTGGAATTGTAGGACCAAGTTATAAGCCCAGTCGTTGGAACGCTTTACAAGACACGCATTTCGAGACGTAAAAAGGTTAAGGTAGGGAACTTACCTCTCCTGCATGTATTTGATATTTGTGTTAGTGTGTTGATGCATGTTATTGCTTTGCTTGATTATGTGAAACATGTATGAATGATTTGATGCTATGTTTCAATTTATGCTATGGCCATAAGTATATTGTTCGAAGCATTGAGCTTACAGATTTGTCATTATGTGAGCATGAGTTATGTGATGCAAGCATGTCATGCATTAAACATTTATCGTACATGCATATTGGTATTATTTTTCTACCGAGATTCTCTCGAATCTCACCCTCCCCTCCCAACAATTTAGACAGAAGAAGACAGAAGATATGCTGAGAATAATGCAATGAAACCATATGAGGGGATTGCAGTGGTGGAACGAAGACGAAAAGATGTCTCTATTTCGCTGGGACGGGTTTAGATACCCAAGTAGCCCTGTGTAGCTACATTGATGGTAATGATCATGTATGAACCCCTATGGGGAATTTATGTAATCATACACTTATTATCAGTATATTCATGTTATTCTTGTGTTGCCCACTGAACCGCATATCGTTTTCCACGAATACTCTGAAAAAAAAAAAAGTTAAAACAAGGTAAGGGTGTGATAGACGGTAAGTGGGGCCCATGAAAAAAAAATGTGACGGGTGTTTAGAGGGAGTTAACAAATGTGGTATTTTTGCTCCCTCTGACAGACTTTATGTATATTTTTGCACCCAAATAAATATTATGATGTTAAGTGCCCCTTTGCCAAAACTTCATTGTCATGTTTACATGTTAACCCTTTATTTAATATTAATAGTTCTCAGGAGATTTAATATTTATAATTAAAACTTTTATACTTACAAGTCAAGTTACATTAATCATTGGTTAATATTATATTAAATAAAATTTGGGAGTATATTATACATCATGCATGTTTGACAAGTGTTATGGCATATTTTACTTCAAATTTGAGAAGAACTATATATTATTTGTGGTCCCCCAAATATATATTATGAATACTTTATTTTAAAAAAAATATATATTATATCCAGATATACACATATATTATTGATATGCAGAATCATACATCATTCCAATTGCACTGAAATGTTAAAAAATTGCCATGAAATATACAAACTTATCATTTTTTTCCTTTTATACTACTGTGGTTATTATCATAAATAAGAGCCAGCGAGGAGTTATTACAACTTAATTGCTAGCACTTATTAAACCTATCAATTACTTATGCAGTGTATGCACTTTTTAAAAAAAAAAAATAGAAACGGACATTATTCATAAAGAAAAGTTACATGGTTAAAATTAATAGTGCTAATAAAATGTGGCAAGAGTTATCATCAATCCTTTCCAGCATTTGAAGACTTAACATCACTATCTTCAAGGGAGCAGCACATGCAACATCATAGATGGGAGGCCAAAATATCAAGACACCCAAAGGCAATAGCAAACATAACAATAATTGCCTCTCCCAATTATGATGATAGAGTTATATTCTTACTTGTTTTGGTATTGTTAAAGACATTTAGCCATATGTGACCAAGCTTGCCTTCACAGGCAGATAATAAAGGCTCTTCCATCTATCACAGTTGCAACTTTTGGATACCGAAACATCTGGTCCAAAACACACACATGAAATTTTTTTTAAAAAAAAATATCGACAAGCCAAAAAGTAAGCTGTTGAAGTAGGAAAAAATAGGTTCTTTAGACAAGAAATAATTATCGGCTTCACAAAAGAAAACAAAAACCCCTTGGTTGGATATAAACTCGTCAAATTAACCTTGAGCGTTCATCAAGATAACGAACAATTTATGCACATTCTGATGATGATAATGCAATGACTCTTCACCCTCATTCTCCAACTGCTGGAACTCTATTTGGAATCCTAAAAACCAAAACAAAGCACTACCTCACCAAAATTACCATCCTGCGCTTATGTTAAAAGCTTGTAAATTCGCATCTCTTTACCAAAGTGATCTTTAGTCTCTAAAAAAACACCGTTTAGAATCCACTAGCCCCATGCAACACACGGGAGAAAACCTCGTTATTCACAAAGGAAAGTTACATGGTTAAAATTAACAAGACAACAGCCTTTCATCATCCTCAATCTTTGTGGATATTTGATGGAGCGTTAGATGGAGAGTTTGATCAAAGACACATAAGCGACCTAGTACCTACTATGTTATGTCAGAGTTTCACAAGCCGATTAGCAGTAGAAATTCCGTCACTTGGAAAATTTTTATGAGTTGAATTTTAAAATATTGAAGAAGTGGGGTAATAAAATTTTAGTAAAGAGAATATATAAGATAAAAGAGTAAGAAAAATTAATTAATAATTTTTAACCCCACTTCTCTAATTTTTTAAAATTCAACTCAAAAAAATTTTCCCTCCGTCCACTTTCCCTCCCCCTCCCCTCAGACCAAACAAGCCCTTAGAGTATGGCTTACAAGAACCTGGCAATCTTTACAAAAAAAAAAAAAAAAAAAAGAAACCCTAAATTCCTGCATTATATCAGTAAAAGGATGGTTCATGTCATACTCCCAGTATCTAAGTTGGTAGCCTTAATACAGTTAAAAGGAGAAAATATTCTTATAACCTTTTGACCAATATAAAGAAAGATCTTAACTAATTCAGAATAATTTTGCAATAGTTGGAGGAACTTTTATAAGTTTGCAGATAAAGTCGATCCCACATTCAATAGTCATCTCTATTGCGGATAACTCCTTCACAATCACTGCTTCCATTCTCTAGTACTGAGTCGTCCACTTCTAATTTGATAAAGCCTTCAAGAAAACTCAAGATGGATGACATTATGATCAAGCTTTGTAGCTATAGAACTCACATTGGCTTTTGTAATTCTTCACTACTACAAACAGGGGTTTTAACGTCCCTATTTTGGAACTTTTAACATCTAAAAATAGAGGGACGTCTATGTGAAGGGCGTAGTAAAGTAGAACTTTAGACGTTCCTAAAAAAAGAATGTCTAAAGTGAGACTTTAGACGTCCCAAATTTAAAAAAGGGACATCTAAAGTGGAACTTTAGACGTCCTAATTTTGAAATAGGTACGTCTAAAGTCTCCACTTTAGATGTCCCTTTTTTTAAAAAAGGACGTCTAAAGTAATTTGAATTTCAAATTTCCTATAGATGCTGAGGTCATCAATTATGGAAGCAAACACAAGTTCTAGACGAAAATCCTCTGCAATAGTTTTGTTGAACACAAATGTTAGCTTTCTCCATTTTCTTTTTAGCTCCAGAATTTCCTTTTTTGGTATCACCACACTTCCACCACTTTGCTAGCTTTGTTTAAACTTCTTTTAGTCAAACTTTAGAATTCAAAAATCCATTTTTTTACCCAGATGCACTGTACTAGATCTGATTGTGAAAAAAGAGAGGAACTTATATAATAATAATAATAAACAGACAAGCATGTAAGATTTGAGAAGTGATAAAGAGAGAGTTATCGTCGCAAATAGGGGCAACCGAAGGGCATGATGAGAGGGGGAGGATGGCGAGAACACCGAAAGAAATAGTCATTTGAATCTATAGAATGTGGGTCTCTCTCTGCAACTCCTCTTAGAGAAATTGAAAAATATTGTGGGAGCAAGAGAGAGAGAGAGAGGAAGCAAATCGTCCTTTTATTTAATATAAGTTACGAGCGTCCCTTTTATTTAATACAGCTCGTAAGAAAATTTTTAAATTCCTTTAGACATCCCAAATTCCATTTGAGATGTCTAAAGCTACCTAGTACCCACACAGAATTACAAAAATGTTACTGCCTATGTTTTAGATGTCCCTATTTTAAAAAGAGGCATCTTTTAGGGTAGCAGATCTATATTCTGTAGTAGTGCTTGGTTTGAGCGTAACCCCCTACCTTAATAGCTAAATTTATAGTTCGAGAATGCGTCATTAAGTTGAAATAGAGACTGGTGGTTAATTTAAAACTTTTCCAGAACCTATTTAGTGCGGTCTCACGTTCACATTTCGAATATAATTGGCCTGTGCAGTTCGGTTTCAATCATGCATATCAGAGTGCAACAAAAAATTCCCGACAACGCTTGGGTTTCGTTTACTTAATAAAGGGTTTAAAGGGCACATTGCCCATTTACAGTTTCCCATAAAGGGGATTACACAACACTATTCAATATATACAGCACATGCAACCAATTCCCAACAAAATATGACAACCAACTACCAAAATTAAAACTCCTAGCTGGAAGCTTTAACCGCCCCTCGTCACTTGCTTTTCCTTTGAACCACTTGCCCTTGCTGTAGGTTAGTCGTTGGAAAGAATGAGATTCAAAAGAATCCTAGTAGTAACAATTCACTTATAACATGTACAATCACAAAGCATGTAAGCACATCGCAACAACAACAACACAACGGCATTTCTGCAACAGCTGTCACTGCATTAACAACGGCATGTTTCACAACAACACAACAACGGCATTTCACAACGGCAATGTTACATCACGGCATATTCAATGACATGACATAAATGCTAGGCATCATACACAGAATAAGAGAAAGAGTCACTTCCTTGTTCTTTCCGCTCGTGCACTGGCACTGGTTTATCACGTGCAGGGCAAATGTCAAATCATATAATTAGAATTTCAACGACAGGTTATTACTTAATCCAATTCTTTAATTCAAACACTCAAGTCGGTTATCATTAGGGATATTTAATCAAATCAACTAAGGAGTTAAAATGGTCAATTAACCTAAAAGACTAATTCCTAACCTCAAAGTTCAACAATACTACATTATCCCATTACATCTTCAATTTTCGCATAAGGGACCAAATCTGCCAGAATTTTCTCTAGACTTTGAAAAATCATAACTAATTCTTAAAACATCGAAATGAGGTGATCTCAAGTCCTATGGAAAGATATTGAAGTCCTCTTCATAGGAAAAATATGTATCAATACCGTAAATCACCACACAATTCCAGAATTACACAAAATCTCATTCTGCTCCAGAATTAAGTCCGGTTTCAACATCAAACTTTGGGCAACCAGAACTCCTAGCTCAAAAAACGAAATGACACAAATTATGTGTCCATTTTGAAGCTTGGAATGTGAAATTTAAGACTGGAAAGTTTTAGAATTTTTAGAGATCATTTGGTTATCCAAAAACACCATACCAATAAGGTACCTCGCTGGAATTTTGTTCAGGTTGAAAACCCAGATTTACATTTTGAGTTTCAATGACCCAAAATTCACAACCCGGGGCTATTCCCACATAATTTTTCGTGTAGAACACAATGGTAACATCAAAATTAACAAATTCTCACTCATTCTCCATGTCCTGTTTTGGCAGAAAAATCAAAATAAATTCCAACAATTACCAACTTCCAATTTCAGCATCAAACTTATGTCAAATGATTTCCAATCATCATAAACCACCAATAACACAACCAAACCATCATAAATTACCCAAACCCTTGTTTGGCCAAAATCAGGGCAGATTTACACATGCCAAAATACTCATTCAACTAACACAACCAATAGCTCAAATTGATGCTAATACTCACCTCTTGCTTCTCCTTAAGTTCTTTCTTTGATTCTTCAGCTTTTGTTCTTGCAAGGTAGCTGAAAACTCCTCTTCTTCAAAAAAAAAAAATCATAGAAATGAAGCTAAGGAAGAGAGGAACAAGTTTCATAAAGGACACTTGAGCCATATATGAGGTTAAGGAGGTGAAAATCAAGATCAAAGTCTTACCTTCACTTGCTCCTTCTTGCTCTCTCGGTTGCAGCTCCTAAACCGACTTAGAGAAAGAGAAAATGTGTGCTTTAATGATCATATTTTTTGCCCCTCCTATCTCTTAAAGTCCAGCCGAAATATAAGACTTCAAAGGGATAAATTATCTATCAAAAATATCACACTTCCACCTCCTCAAAATAATATATTTTAATAGCTTTAACATGTGTCAAATAAATTGAGATCATCATCTTTTCTCTTTCCATATACTTGGGCGAAAATTGCTTCTTATTTTTACTAAAAGGAGACTTTGAATTATCATATCTTCCTCCTCCACATATTTTATTTAGAGTTGTAATATTTGACCATAAGATTTTTTTCCATCACCTTTTCTCTTCCTTCATCTTAACTTAACCGAAACTACACCTTAAAGAGGCTATATATATATATATATATTTGATTCAATTCCCTCTTCCTTTTCCTTTATGTTAGCCGAAATTATTGACTGAGAGGAAGAATTGTTTACTTAATGCTCTTCCTTTCTCTTTTGTGACTTGGACATCCCAACATAAATAAAGAGAAGTGAATGAATTTGACCAAGTCTTGCCTTTTTACATGTATGCGTGCCATGTTGACTAAACCTCCTCTCCTTCTCTTGAATTTGGACGTTAATAAGAGGCCTTGGATGAATTAAATGGCTTCTTGATTAAACCATTTCCATCTTCTTAAAATATATTATTAATTACAATTTATCACATATACTTTGACTTTTTAACTCTTCATTTACTTGACTACAAATGTTCCAACCTTTTGAATATATTTTGAGGCATTACATTTGTCACACCCTTATCTTTATTTCACCTTTTTCAAAGTATTTACGGAAAATGATACGCAGTTCGGTGGGCAACACAGGAATAGCATAAATATACTGATATTAAACGAAAATTTATATACATGAGTCTTCCCCGTAGGGTTTGATAATATGTACAAATTTTGTCCAAAATATCCAATATATTAAAATTAAACCAAATAATTCTGATCTTGGAACCTGCACATCTCAATTGTCCGTGTCAACTACTTTGCCTTTAGAGTCACTGGTTCCCGCTGGAACATTTATTATTTATGAAAAAGGGTGAGATTCCAAGGAATCTCAGTAGTAACACATAATCCATCATATAAAATGCGAAAATTAAATATGTAATGCACCATATAATGTAAATGAAAAATTCATACTATAACATGTGTGTACACAATACTCAGGGCCAAATGACTGTTTGGATCCCCTACATGTCCGTGTACCTCAGCTGAGTCCCATACCACAGCTAGGTAATGTGCCCTAGGCACGTGTTCATATAACAGAATATAGCAACATATAGCATATCAACATTCACATAGTGTATGAGAGATAGAGTTACTACCTTATGTCCCTTTTTGCTACATCAAAAATAGTTCCTCGAATTATGTGCCAACGGCTCAGGCAATTGATTCGGTCCTAAAATTTCAAATGTACAAGAATTAGGTTAAAACCCATTCGTGTACCTCTTCAGAGATTTCCATAATATTTTTTGTGGTTATATTAGTCTATACCGAAAATTTACCAAAATGCCCCTGGAACCCGGTCCCGGCCCCACTGTACCTGGTCCGACTATACTTTTTCAGAAATTTTGACCCAAGCTCTTCTAACATATTTTCATCTAAGGAATCCATTTTTTAACCTCAGTTTTTACAAAATCACTGCCAAACAACAGTTTCACAATTTTTCAGAAATTGACATATTTTCAGTCAACTTTGAAAATTCATAACTAATTGTAGAAAATTCCAAATTGACTGATTCCAAAGCCTAAATGAAGGTCTTTAAATTTAATTTCATGGAAAAATATCCAAAGATAATTTCGGATTACACATTTTGCCCAGAAATTCGGCCAATTACTACTGTTCCAGGTTGCATTCCAGAAACAGAGCTCAACTTCAAAAATCCATAACTAATTCTAAAAAAATCGAAATGGAGTGTTCTAAAATTCTATGGAAAGGTCTTTAAGTGTAGTTTCATGGAAAAATACCCAAAACTACTAGATATTATATAATATTTCCCAGAATTTTCGAACATCAGAACTGCCAGATTTGAACGTCCAAAATGACCCCTGTTTCTGACTTAACTTTGAAAAATCATAACTCTCTCCACATATATCGAAATAATGCATTCTTGGACTCATTAGAAAGCTATGAATGTATAATACATATCTTTAAAATTTCATAATTTTTCGATAAGGTTTGTCTGTCCAAAACTCAACATGAATCTGACTGACTCCCAAAAAACGTCAGTTTTGACAGTCTAACTTTAAAAGTCAAGAACTCATCCATTTTCACTCCAAATCGTACATTTCTTGATTCTATCATCAACTAAACATCCTAAAATATCTATACAAAAAGACCCATTTGAAAATTCTATCTATAGCCTCTGTTTAAGATTTTACAAGTTTCAGGTATGTACTCTGTTTTTCGGACAGCAAAACAAGGTGACGAAAACTAATATGTAACCATGAATTTATACTCTAAACCTCACGGATTTTAACTCTATAATATCCTACCCAAATGTACAGAAGTTAATGAGCAAGTTTCAGAACCAAAGAACTCCAAAATTCGCCCCAAAAGCGTTACACAATCACTGGTCTAACAACTTTTTGGTGACAGAAACTTTCCGGCGAATTTTCTCTTATTCCAGCCACAAAACCACCATAGAAACCACTCAAATCCAACGTGAAAACAAAGATAAATGTGTAGGAGACTCACCTAAATATATTTATGATGTTGGATGTGGAATTTGGAGCTTCTTCTTCCTTCCTCAATTGCACCGATCACTCTTGCTCTCTTGACTCTCTCTTTGTTCTCTCTTTCTCTATTCTGTGTTCTTTCTTTCTTTCACTCTCTCTTTGACCAGCTACTTGGTCGAATGAAGAGCTGAGTGAATATCTAATTAAATGGCTGAGTGAGTGCAAATGTGAATCATATTGTCGGATAAAAGTGTGGTGAGGTGTTGAGAGTGCTTGCACGTGAATGTGTGTTTGTGAGTGGCCCAAACAATTTTTTTTTAATGATGAGTGCAAGGTAGTGGCTGATGGTATACTCTTATAGAATGCAAGTGTGGTGTGTGTCGGATAAAAAAAATAGTGTGTGTGTCGGCAGCTTTTAATATACATATATATAGGTATATTTTTATCCTATTAATTACACATACTAGGCTCTAATTTTTCTCTTTGTCTAATTTAAGATTCCTTAAATTTTGTAGGTTCCATAATTTGACTTATTATCAAATTTTCATTTTAATTTTCTTTTTAGAAAATTTAAGCTTCACTAAATTTGGGATATTACATTTCTCTCCCCGTAAAATAAATTTCGTCCCCGAAATTTGCTACATATATCTCATATCTGCGCCTGTTTCCCATGTGGCCTCTATAGGAGATAAACCTTTCTAGACAACTTTAATGAACGAGATGCTCTTGCTTCTGAGCTTCTTCTCCTGCCGATCGATGATTTGGTCAGGTATAACTTCAAAAGTCAAGTCGTCTCGCATTTCCACGTCTTTATATTCAATTACATGCTCTGGATCAGGTTGATACTTTTTCAATTGAGAAATATGTAAAACGTCATGCAATCTGCTCAGGTTCAATGGCAAAGCAACACAGTACGCCACTGGCCCAATCCTCGCCAAAATCTCAAATAGACCAATGTACCTCGGTTACAACTTTTTTTTTTTTTTTAGTGCTCTGCCAATACCTATAATTGGTGAAACTTTCATAAACACATGGTCACTGACTTCAAATTCTGGAGGTTTCCACCTCGTATTAGGATAGCTCTTATATCGACTTTAAGCAGTCAATAGTCTCTGCTTGATAAACTTTATTTGCTCGATTGTCTGATAAACAATATCTAGCCAAAGTATGCGTCTCTCAGATAATTCTATCCAGCACAAGGGCGATTGACACTTCCTTTAGTACAGTGCCTTACAAGGAGCCATCTGAATGCTCGAATGATAACTGTTGTTATAAGCGAACTTCGCCAATAGAAGGAATTTGTTCCAATTACCTTTGAAATCTAACGCACGCACCCTCATCATATCCTAAAGTATCTGTATGGTTCATTTTGTTTGCTCATCTGTCTGAGGATGTATGCCTTGCTGAATCTTAGTTTAGTACCCAATGCTTCGTGAATTGCCTTACAAAACTTAGAAGTAAATCAAAAATCACAATCTAAGATGATATTCTTTGGAGTACTATGTAACCTCACTATTCCTTGGTATAGATCTCCACCAGTCTATCAGAAGAATAATAGATGTGATATGTAGGAAGTGAACTATCTTTGAAAATCTATCAACTATATCACCTATATAGCGTCGTGATTTCTGACCTTGGGTAACCCTGTCATAAAATCCATGGTAATATTCTCCTAATTCCACTCAGGAATCTCAGGGTTTTGCAGAAGCCCTGAGGGTCGCTGAGTTCAACTTTCACTTCCTGACAAGTGAGATGCTAGTGACAAACTTAGTCATCTCTCTTTTCATTCTCGTAGCACTTAATATTCGGGTCTTATCGCCCTGCACAAACTTGTACACTGGGACTTACCATCAATAGACCTGTCTGTAGACATGACTGTCTATAATTGTGCTAACTATATGTAATTGTGTCTGCCTGTTTGGTATTCAGGATCAAATAACCGTTAGATCCTTACTAGCCATATTGTATATTGTCTAATCCAACTATGTGTTTTGCTCAGAATCAATGACTATTCCCTTTTTCTAATCATACTATGCTCACTAGTCGCTTTGTGCACTATTCACTGTATGCACCATCCACTGCATGCATTGTATCACAAGTGGGTGATTTATTTTATAAGGCTACAGCTGTCAAGAAATATTCACCACCATTATACCCTACAACACTAGGGCTCATTCCAATTCTAGTTCACATGTGTCACTACAAAACCACAAGGGTTGTGTGACTGTTGACCATACATGTCATTACACTGTACATCACGCAGGATGTAATATTATTGACCACATCGATCACATTATTGTACATCAAAGAAGGTGTAATACTATTGGCCACACCACCTCAGCAGCATGTTTTACGCACCGCCTTTCGGCCTCAGGGTTACTTGTGATTCTCACCGATGCAACCAGGACCCGGCACTAACCAGCGACCTGGCCATGTCAGGGGTACATCCTGATCATGGGGTTGATTAACATGCTCTGATGGGACTGCCTTATCAATAACCCACATGGGTTTAATCACTGTATGTTACACAAGCTGGATTATTATAGACCTCACGAGCCTAATCAAGATAGGTAGGGGCTACAATCTTTGCCTACAGTTGTCTTACTACCTCAGTTGAATCATAATTGCATCCATAGTAACCCATAATCATTCACACAAATTGTGATAAATAAATATGCTATACACCATATAAGTAACAGAATTATAACACCATAAATCTGACTGTCTGGCTGCATACATGATTCAGGATCATGTAACTGTATGACCCCTACTTGTGCCCTATTCCTGCACAGACAATTGCCTGCCAAGAAATGTTTCTCTGTCCCGACGCAGACGACTGCCTACCCGGAATTGTTTCTCTATCCTAATTGGGTTCTGCGCCCCAACCAGGCTGTGTATCTCAACTCGTGTCACAAAATATGGCATATAAGGCATATAGATAATCACATAGTGTATGAAAAAAATTCACTACACTAGCCTTTCCTTAATGATATTAAATTTCTACCATTCCCCTAGTCTTTGATTTGCTTTTGCTGCTCCTCTTATAGTTGTCCATTATGTATCACGATATTAGGATTTGATAAATTCCATTCTATGAGACAACATGTCTTAGCACCACTCGTAGGTACTCCTCATGTTATTCTCTATTCTTCAAGTAGATTGGAAAATTGACACTAAATTTATAACCAATCCTCTCTCAACTAGAGATCAAACCTTCGTCAGAAGCTAAGGGTGTCAACCTCTGTAAATAGTATACCCTTGTTGATTGAGTTGTGTTATTCATGTTTGCAAACTGTCTCTCTTAGGAGCAAGTGTAAATAGAGGCTGTCATTCGGGTTCCTCAGACTATTGTTCATATTCTTGTTCCTTAATTCCACAGATCATCACTAGCACAACACAATTTTGAATAACTTTGCCAGTCAAAGAACACACTAGTCCACTAGGTCTTAAGACCTCTGGACACAGGTCCATTATAATAAATTCGGCATGTAAGATTTTACAACCTAGGGTCCCTAACCCAACTTTTACATTCATCATGAAATCTAGAACTTTAACATCACATATATTAGAAATTATTTTCCTCAAATATACCCAATAGGTTCGCTAAGCATCAGAATTAATAGCGTTTATTCTAACCTCTACAATATTTGGATATTATCCTCAAAACATTACTGAAAGTTCAACACTATCCACAAGGTTCAATTTTCCATCATGAACAGAACCATAGTGCAACCTGATTTGCATTTCGACCTAAGCACTATTTTAGCTCAGATCTGATTCAAGTCATTCTCAACCTTCAGTATCATCAAATTGGATCCTCCAGGATCGATACACGGCAAAACACCGCTAATTATTTCTTAGATATTATAACATACCATTCTTAGCTATATTCTATACCTCAAACAACTCTGAGTTATTTTAGCATTCCTCAAACCTAAGGCTCAACATTGATTATTGATTTACAATCCATCCCTTAATTTCATTCTGGATTTATAACCTCAAAATCAATTGAGTCAAAAATCATTCTACCTCAATCATACCCAACATATATACTAAAGTCATCATATAGTACTGTATATCACAATTAATTAATATCATTACTTAACATGGAGAAACCTCAAAACAATTACTATACCTCAAATTTTCGATTACCTTATCAAATGAACTTTTATGCGCAGCAATTACTACAACAGAAACAGTTCAAATTAAGATTAGTACTTATATTATCAACATCTCCATGGTTCTAAACATCATTTGAATCATCTAATTAAAATGATTATTAGTCATGAAGAAACCTTAAGATAATCACTATTCCTCAAGTTTCCATGACCTTGCCAACTTAACTTCCTAGGGTGTCACCCATCCTAGGATTCCCCAAGGTTAAGCACACTTAACTTTCGTGCACCTGTGTCAAAACGCAGTGACTAGCTTCAGCTGTCTCCGACCACTGCTACGCTATGACTGCCCTTGGTTCACTGAGTCTTGCCACTATCTCTGGCTAACTTAACATTGTGTGTAGACACTAACCATACTGATATATAATCCCAGTACATGTGCCAAAATGTGTATCCTGATATGTTCCCTGTTGTCCACAAAGTTGTTTGTTGAACCCCCAATCTATAGTCTCATTCTTCTTCTGGCCCAACATATGGTGTTCGGATAGAAGTACAGTGTTGTGCAGATCCTAATGTTATCTAGAATCCCTAAACTAAACTATCCTTGACCACCCTCCACCGGGTTAGTCTGTCCATGTATAATGTATTCTGGGCTACTGGGATGTGGTACTCACGGACAACACGTAGGTACATACCCTTGATGTGCTGCCATAACACTTGATTTGGTTGTAAGCCATGCATTACTTATACCGCTCCAATGCTGGATCGGTAATGGAATCCAGATCTATCTCTGTCTTGTCTGTTAATGGCTTATCCGCCTAACTCTTAACTACTTGCAATTGTGGCTAAGCACTAATCAATCTGTTGGTGATTCTATCATAGGATGAGGCTAATACTCAAGCCTTACTCGGACCTGCTTTCTCGGCATCCGCGTCATCCTTGTACCACACTCTCTCTGGTATCGTATTATGTGCTGCCTTCTAAGTATTCTACTATTCCATGGGGCTTGTTTGTTCCATTTTCAGGGCTTGTGAACTAGCTGAAATAATTTACTTCGTTATTCCTATCATCGGATAATTAAGTATATCAGTATACTATCCTGTTGCCAGAACCACCGTATTTACTCTGAGCAAACAATTCTGTGGCCAGAATCCTTGCTCTGATACCAAAATGTCACACCCTTATCTTTATTTCACCTTTTTCAAAGTATTTACGGAAAATGATACGCAGTTCGGTGGGCAACACAGGAATAGCATAAATATACTGATATTAAACGAAAATTTATATACATGAGTCTTCCCCGTAGGGTTTGATAATATGTACAAATTTTGTCCAAAATATCCAATATATTAAAATTAAACCAAATAATTCTGATCTTGGAACCTGCACATCTCAATTGTCCGTGTCAACTACTTTGCCTTTAGAGTCACTGGTTCCCGCTGGAACATTTATTATTTATGAAAAAGGGTGAGATTCCAAGGAATCTCAGTAGTAATACATAATCCATCATATAAAATGCGAAAATTAAATATGTAATGCACCATATAATGTAAATGAAAAATTCATACTATAACATGTGTGTACACAATACTCAGGGCCAAATGACTGTTTGGATCCCCTACATGTCCGTGTACCTCAGCTGAGTCCCATACCACAGCTAGGTAATGTGCCCTAGGCACGTGTTCATATAACAGAATATAGCAACATATAGCATATCAACATTCACATAGTGTATGAGAGATAGAGTTACTACCTTATGTCCCTTTTTGCTACATCAAAAATAGTTCCTCGAATTATGTGCCAACGGCTCAGGCAATTGATTCGGTCCTAAAATTTCAAATGTACAAGAATTAGGTTAAAACCCATTCGTGTACCTCTTCAGAGATTTCCATAATATTTTTTGTGGTTATATTAGTCTATACCGAAAATTTACCAAAATGCCCCTGGAACCCGGTCCCGGCCCCACTGTACCTGGTCCGACTATACTTTTTCAGAAATTTTGACCCAAGCTCTTCTAACATATTTTCATCTAAGGAATCCATTTTTTAACCTCAGTTTTTACAAAATCACTGCCAAACAACAGTTTCACAATTTTTCAGAAATTGACATATTTTCAGTCAACTTTGAAAATTCATAACTAATTGTAGAAAATTCCAAATTGACTGATTCCAAAGCCTAAATGAAGGTCTTTAAATTTAATTTCATGGAAAAATATCCAAAGATAATTTCGGATTACACATTTTGCCCAGAAATTCGGCCAATTACTACTGTTCCAGGTTGCATTCCAGAAACAGAGCTCAACTTCAAAAATCCATAACTAATTCTAAAAAAATCGAAATGGAGTGTTCTAAAATTCTATGGAAAGGTCTTTAAGTGTAGTTTCATGGAAAAATACCCAAAACTACTAGATATTATATAATATTTCCCAGAATTTTCGAACATCAGAACTGCCAGATTTGAACGTCCAAAATGACCCCTGTTTCTGACTTAACTTTGAAAAATCATAACTCTCTCCACATATATCGAAATAATGCATTCTTGGACTCATTAGAAAGCTATGAATGTATAATACATATCTTTAAAATTTCATAATTTTTCGATAAGGTTTGTCTGTCCAAAACTCAACATGAATCTGACTGACTCCCAAAAAACGTCAGTTTTGACAGTCTAACTTTAAAAGTCAAGAACTCATCCATTTTCACTCCAAATCGTACATTTCTTGATTCTATCATCAACTAAACATCCTAAAATATCTATACAAAAAGACCCATTTGAAAATTCTATCTATAGCCTCTGTTTAAGATTTTACAAGTTTCAGGTATGTACTCTGTTTTTCGGACAGCAAAACAAGGTGACGAAAACTAATATGTAACCATGAATTTATACTCTAAACCTCACGGATTTTAACTCTATAATATCCTACCCAAATGTACAGAAGTTAATGAGCAAGTTTCAGAACCAAAGAACTCCAAAATTCGCCCCAAAAGCGTTACACAATCACTGGTCTAACAACTTTTTGGTGACAGAAACTTTCCGGCGAATTTTCTCTTATTCCAGCCACAAAACCACCATAGAAACCACTCAAATCCAACGTGAAAACAAAGATAAATGTGTAGGAGACTCACCTAAATATATTTATGATGTTGGATGTGGAATTTGGAGCTTCTTCTTCCTTCCTCAATTGCACCGATCACTCTTGCTCTCTTGACTCTCTCTTTGTTCTCTCTTTCTCTATTCTGTGTTCTTTCTTTCTTTCACTCTCTCTTTGACCAGCTACTTGGTCGAATGAAGAGCTGAGTGAATATCTAATTAAATGGCTGAGTGAGTGCAAATGTGAATCATATTGTCGGATAAAAGTGTGGTGAGGTGTTGAGAGTGCTTGCACGTGAATGTGTGTTTGTGAGTGGCCCAAACAATTTTTTTTTAATGATGAGTGCAAGGTAGTGGCTGATGGTATACTCTTATAGAATGCAAGTGTGGTGTGTGTCGGATAAAAAAAATAGTGTGTGTGTCGGCAGCTTTTAATATACATATATATAGGTATATTTTTATCCTATTAATTACACATACTAGGCTCTAATTTTTCTCTTTGTCTAATTTAAGATTCCTTAAATTTTGTAGGTTCCATAATTTGACTTATTATCAAATTTTCATTTTAATTTTCTTTTTAGAAAATTTAAGCTTCACTAAATTTGGGATATTACAACATTGAGCACACTCTGAAGAAATTGGAATGGGCATTTAGATTGTCTAGATAGATAGAGTTCTACACCAAACAG
Organism: Inga laurina; assembly: GCA_963855925.1. Taxonomy (NCBI): domain Eukaryota; kingdom Viridiplantae; phylum Streptophyta; class Magnoliopsida; order Fabales; family Fabaceae; genus Inga; species Inga laurina. The sequence continues at coordinate 53,948,990 of OY979707.1, read as the reverse complement.
CTTGCTACATATGGAAGTCCAGATATCCCAACAAATATATCTAAAACCAAATTGCCATTGAATCTTCTAAGCGTGATTCATTCCTGCTATGATGTTATAGATTCCATTGAACCCAGTGCAACTTCCAACTACTCATAACATCAACCATATTAGGAAAAAAAAAACTATAGAGAATGGACTCAAAATAATGTATGGTCCATGGACCTAAGTATGAACTATGACCTATTCAGGTCAAAAAAGAAAAAACTATGGCCTATAATAAAAAATATTGTTGACACAAATATCTTTTTATTAAGGATAATTCTGTTAGAGGCATTGATCCTATCCTATTATGTAGCACCGATCCCGCCAGCCCGCCCTTTTTAAACGGGTTGGTGGCCCGATTAAAAACGGGCTAAACGGGCTGAGCGCGTTTAGCCCGCGAGCTGGCCCGCTTAAATTTTTTTTTTTTTTTTCAAATATCCTTGGTCCCTTATCTCATTCTCCTTTGATGATGTGTTTAATTAATTCCTCATACTTTTTATTTGACACTTATTTTCATATTATATTTATTTATTATACTATTATTAAATTAAAAAGAGATGTATTTATATAGTTTTGTGATTTAAATAGATGAAAAAAAAGGAAAGTAAGAATGAAATTGATTTCTTTACACAAATATATAAAAGAAAAGAAGTATGATATAAGCGAGTGAAAAAGAAAAGATTAAGAATTTAAAATAAAAAAAAATTGGCGAGTTGGCAAAAGCCAACCCGCCCCGCTGCAGCCCGCAACCCGCATGGGTTGGCCCACAACCCGCGGACCAGCCCATTTTCCCACTCCTACTATTATGTCACTATACAAATGATATTATCATGACCTTCAAAATTGAGCCGAATGACCCAATATACAACCGGATCGGCCCAGGGTCTCATATTTCACCCGAAAAATCGGTACGGGTAGATCCGGACCTGGCCTGTTCGACTGCTCGTTTTAGCACGACTTAGAATGCAAGGAAGAGGGGACCGGGGAGGACTAGGAAGGGTTTATGAATGAAGGTAACAATGGCAAACCAGTAGAAGAAATGACACTGTAAATGGCACTCGAAGTCCGTATAATGCCCTTCTTCCTCAGAGCCTCTTATGGATCCCTATGATGAAGAGCGATTGAGAAACGAAGTCATTTACCTTCACAGTCTCTACGATGAAGAAAGGTTGACAAACGAAGTCATTTACCTTCACAGTCTCTGGCATCAAGGTCCTCCAAACCCTCGCCCTTTTCACATCCCGTATAATCCTGGAGCCTATTCTTTGATTCATCAATCTAGTGTTAACCTTAACCCTAGGCCTCCTTACCCTTTTGTTCCTAATCACCCCAGACCCCTCCAACCCGTACATTTAAGCTCATTCAAGAACAAGAAGAGGAAGAAGAAGCCCACAAAAAAGAGGGACGGCAAGAAACGTTCTCGAGTTGATCCGCATTTGAATTCAGGTTCCGAGTGGCCAATGCCGATGCAAGATTCTGCTCCGGTGGTCTCGGGATGGCCTCCGTTGGAACCCCATCCAGCTCAGGTGGCCCCTCCGTTGTCAGCGGAAGACAAGGAGAAGCTGCAAGTGTTGCAGGTGCAGTATAAGGCTCGTCAAGCTTGCACAGAGTTTTTGTTTGATTATGATGACAGTGATGACGACGTTGATGAAGACGATGTTGAAGATGACGAGGACAATTTAGATCATGATGATGATGATGAGGCGGAGAAGATAGGGGAGTTCTTCTCGAAACTATGTGGAGAAAATAATGAGCTGAGAAATTATTACCAGAAATGCTGGGAAAGGGGGGAATTTCGTTGCTTGGTTTGTGCTCTGGCCGATAACAAGAATGCCGGAAAGAGGTTCCATGATTGTGTGGGTCTTGTGCAGCATTCGATATCAATATCAAGGACAAAAAATAGAAGGGCTCATAGAGCTTTTGGAAATGCTGTGTGTAATGTTCTGGGTTGGGATATTAATAGGCTTCCAACCATTGTAATCAAGAACGAGGTGAAGCCAGCTGTGGCAGAGGTAGTGAACCTTCCACAGTTCAAGATATGCATACTTGTTGCAAGTAAACTGGTGTTTATATAATTAGCCAAACAAACTGATGTTCATATAACTTTAATCTTGACTTTTACTGGATAAACTACAAAATTATAGGCTCTGGTAGAAGTTAATCCATTAGGTATTCCTGAGTCACTTATATGCGGCTGAGTTTGTTATTTTTAAAACTAAAAGTGTATTCATCAAATATTTGGAGATTAAGTTAAAGCTAAATGGTTGGATAACTTTGAGAACAAATTGTAAGCTAGTTTGATTAGTTTATTGCTGGCATTTGACTTTTTGTGATCATATAAGTTAGTGGAACGAAAATAACATTCCAGGGCAAGACAAATGATAATACTGCTGATGGAAAAGATGGCTCTTTATCTCCTGATAAATTAGATGACACATCCGTGGAGGACGCATCCCTGGAGCAGCTTAGTGAACCAGTTAAACAGGATGTTGAAGTTGTTCATGAGACTATTAAAGGTGTTAGTGAGGTAACCATTTATGAGTTTTGTAAATAGTGAGTGAAAATTTCAAAATGAACTAAATGTTAGAAACTTGTCCATTGAAATGCTCAATTCATAGTCGATGGTGTGTGGTGGCAACTCATTCACCATCAACAAGTATGACTTGAACAAGATTCTGATAGTTGTTGACTGTCATATATGTTGATAGATGTTGGCGCCAACACAAGATTCTGCTCCAGTGGACTCAGAATTGCCACCATTGGAGCCTCCTCCAACTCAGGCAACACGTCCATTGTCAGCAGAAGAAAAGGAGATACTTGAGGTGTTGCAGGTGCAGTAGAAGGCGCGTCAAGCTTGCCAAGAGTTTTTGTTTGGTTCTGATTACAGCGATGATGGTGGTGACGATGATGATGAGGACGAAATGGACGATGATGATGAGTTGGAGGAGATGAGAGACTTCTTTTTAAAACTATTTGGAGAAAATAATGAACTGCGGAAGTATTACGAGAAATGCTGGGAACGTGGGGAATTTCGTTTTTTGGTTTGTGGTGTGGCCGATAACAAGAATGTTGGAAAGAGTTTCCATGATTGTGTTAGTCTTGTGCAGCATTCGATGTCAATATCAAGGACAAAGAATAGAAGGGCTCATAGAGCTTTTGGAAATGCTGTATGTAATGTTCTGGGTTGGGATATTAATAGGCTTCCAACTATTGTGATCAAGAAAGAGGTGAAGCTTCCTGAGACAGAGGTAGTGAACCTTCTAGAGTTCAGTTTATGCATACTTATTGCAAGGAAACTGGTGTTTATTTAATTAGCCAAAAATCTGATGTTCATATAACTTTAATCTTGAATTTTACTGGGAAACTAAAAAATATCAGGCTCTGATAGAAGATAATGAAGTTAATCCATTAGGTACTCCTGAGTCACTTATATGCAATTGAGTTTGTTACTTTTAATAATAGACGTGTATTCATTAAATATTTGGAGATTAAGGTAAAGCTAAATGGTTGGATGATTTTGAGATCAAATTGTAAGGTAGTTTGATTAGTTTATTGCTGCTATTTGACTTTTTGAGATCATATAAGTTAGTGGAACTAAGATAACATTGCAGGGCAAGACAAATGTTAATGCTGCTGATGGAGAAGATGGTTCTTTATGTTCTGATAAATTAGATGAAGTATCCGGGGAGCAGCTTGGTGAACCAGTTAAACAAAATGTTGAAGTTGTTCTTGAGACTATTAAACGAGTTAGTGAGGTAACTGTTTATGAATTTTGTAAATATTGAGTGAAAAGTCCAAAATGAACAAAATGTTTGAAAGTTATCATTAGAACGCTCAAGTCATAGTTGATGATGGTGTGTGGTGGCAACCCAAGCACCATCAACAAATATGACTTGAACAAGATTCTGATAGTTGCTGACTATCATAGTTGTTGATAGTTGTTGGCACCGACACAAGATTCTGCTCCAGAGGACTCAGCATGGCCGCCATTGGAGCCTTCTCCAACTCAGGCGACACATCCATTGTCAGCAGAAGAAAAGGAGACACTTGAGGTGTTGCAGGTGCAGTATAAGGCACGTCAAGCTTGCCAAGAGTTTTTGTTTGGTTCTGATGACAGTGATGATGGCGGTGACGATGAAGAGGACGATATGGACAATGATGATTCTGATGACGCTGATGATGAGCTGAAGGAGATGGGAGACTTGTTTTTAAAACTATTTGGAGAAGATAATGAACTTAGGAAGTATTACAAGAAATGCTGGGAACATGGGGAATTTCGTTGTTTGGTTTGTGGTGTGGCCAATAACAAGAATGCTGGAAAGAGGTTCCATGATTGTGTCGGTCTTGTGCAGCATTCAATGTCAATATCAAGGATGAAGAAGAAAAGGGCTCATAGAGCTTTTGGAAATGCTGTATGTAATGTTCTGGGTTGGGATATTAATAGGCTTCCAACCATTGTGATCAAGAATGAGGTGAAGGCAGCTGAGGCAAAGGTAGTGAACCTTCTGGAGTTCAATTTATGCATACTTATTGCAAGTAAACTGGTGATTTTATAATTTGCCACAAAAACTTATCATCGCATAACTTAAGTATTGAATTTTGCCGGATGGAAAAAAAAAAGGCTCTGGTATTATTTAATCCATTAGATATTCCTGAGTCACTAATTTGCAACTGACTTGGTCATGTTTAAGGATAAACTTGGGTTTATTAATTTTTTTAGATTAAATTGAAGGTTAATGGTTGGATAACTTAGAGACAAAATTGTAAGGTAGCTTAATTTGTTTATGACTGGTTTTTGTGATCCAATTATGTTGATGGAACAAAAAATAACATTGCAGGGAAAGACAAATGAGAATGATGATGGGAAAGATGGTTCTTTATCTTCTGATAAATTAGATTATAAAGCATCGGTGGAGCAGCTTGGTGAGCCAGTTAAACAGGGCGTTGAAGTTGTCCATGAGACTATTAAACGAGTCAGTGAGGTAACCATTTATGAATTTTATAAATAGTGGGGGATACAAGCAAAGATGAACTAAATGTTAGAAACTTGTCATAAAAATGTTCAAGCCTTAGTTATTGCTGGTGTGTGGGGGCAACCAATTATTGCAATAAGGTGTCCTGGAGCCATAGTGCACCTATAATATTCAAGTATTTTGAACCTGTGTGAATTGAATTCTATTAAATTTTTTATATCTACACAGTTAAAAGAAAGATGATTTCAATAAAACCACAGATGCCCACTGCCAGGTCAAACAAAAAGTGAGGAACATTTGAGGAGAAATCTTCTCTACTGGTTCATATATTTTCTTCTCCGTTTTGAATTCCCCCTCAGTACTTGGAGTTTCTTCGATGCTCCCACGTATGTTGGTATTGATTTTTTGAGTGTGAGCTGATGATCTGACATTGTGCTTGATATGATTTTTACAGGGTGAGCCTGATAAATCTGCTGATGATCATGATGTTCCTCGCTAGAGTTCTTATTTTCATTAAGTTTATGCCTTTATGTAGAAGATCAGGAAGACCCCCATCTCCAAGGCATAGTTTTGTACATTCTTCTGTTTTATGCCATTAGCTCGGCAGTTACTTGTTAGTATCTTGGTCTTTTGCTTCTAACTCTTCTATCAAGACCTGATGCTCAGAATGGGAATATCTCTGCTGTGATAACATATTAGAAGTGAGAATTCCATGACTTATGGTTTCATTGTTGGATGGGTTTCAATCAGGTACAATCACAGTCAAAATCTTTTGAACATGGCAACATTTCCGTGCAGACAACAGATGAGTTGTATGACCAAAATAGCACAGACAAAATCATTTGTATCTGCTCAAAATTTCTCACTTAGAAACTGTAATATTCAAACTACAACAATATGCAGAACCAACCTAGCCTACATGCTTAGATAATTTTATCTGACAGAATAAAAGTACTAAGTTCACAAAGAGGGTTTCAGCATTTTCAGTCAATATCTTAGTCCACCAGACGGGAGGATATATGGTTCATGCCTATCCAACCATCGCCTACCGGTATCTCCAAAAGTAAAAGCACAAAGGAACCGCAAATATGCAATAAAATAGAAAGTCATTCACGACTCTCACCTGTCCCCACCACTTTGAATAATTTTTAAAATGGTCCTCTAGAGATTATCACCCGTCTCCATCACTACAACATCACGCACAGAATCTAATAGCATTCCCAACTAAAACAATTTTCCTTTCTAGTTTACCCAATAATTTGCATAATCTCAACTTCCTATAAATAGAAGTAACAAAATAAACAAACAGTAAAATTCTCCTCAAAATATATCATGAAATGAGATTCAATAAGTGTTGGAATTTACTAAATGGTTAATGTGATCCCAAACGAGACAACAAAACAGAGAAATCAAACCAGTCAACCATGAATGATTCGACACTTATAATTGTCAATTTCTGCACATTTCAAGCTTGAAGTGTCATTAGCATAGAACAAAAGAAAAAATTAACACTGATCATATAATCAAGTGCTTCAAATAGGTCCGAGAAGGTTTAGCTTCCAAATATCATTCAGAGCAAGAATTGCTCCCCCAACTTCTGTGACACTATACAAGTTATTCCTTCCGTTTCCCAATCACACTAAATTTTGACTGAAAATACTGAGGTATGGTAACTGCTTAGAGAGGCAGTGACTTGGTTATGTATAGACCAGGAAATAGGGGCCCAAATTTGAGTTACGCCATCAACTTGTATTCAGAAGATGTAGTTAGGGATAAAATTGCTTGCTTAGTCTAAAATTAATATATTAATATATATCTAAATAAACACACAGTATGGGCATGCAATAGAAATCACATAACAAGGAAGCATGATGAAGTCACATCTGACCGAATCATCGATCGGTAGGAGAAGCTTAGAAGTAAGGGCATCTCGTTTGTAAAAGTTGTTTGGAAAGGGTTATCTCCTAGAGAGGCCACATGGGAAACAGACGTAGATATGAGAAAATATTACCCAAAGTTTATGGCTATGTATTTGTAACAAATTTCGGGGACGAAATTTGTTTTACGGGGGAAGAAATGTAATATCCCAAATTTAAATGAAGGTTAAAATTTAAATGGAAATTTGATAATAAGTCAAATTATAGAACTTACGAAATTTAAGAAATCTTAAATTAGACAAAGGAAAAAAAAATTAGGGCCTAACATGTGTATCTAATAAGATAAAATTAAACCTATATATATATATATATTGAAACAAATTCTTACCGACACACACTAACACAACAGACACACCTACCATATGACACATTCACACACTAATATAAATCACTTATTCTTTTCTTTAATTGGATGGAGACATAAGGACCCACAACACCCTCCCTTTCTTCATTTTTCTACTTTCATACGGCCATTTAGTTTCACATGTGAATAAAGCAAAGATAGCACACATTCGCATTCAATTGTCCACATTTCTTTTGGTTTGATTCTGTCAACACCTCAACTAACTCTCAAACACACACATATTAATTAAAGCATTCTCTTACTCCCTCATTTAATTAGAGCTGGGAATCAGGGTCGGCCCTTGACGGGCCAGGGCCTAATAGGGCCGGCCCTAAAGGGTTTGGGGTCAAGAAAATTACAGTTTTTCAAAACCCGGCCCGAGAGCATCAGGACCAGGGCCGGAAAATCCTTTTCACAATATTTAACAATTTTTCCTATATATTTTCCCCAAAGAGATATAATTAGTAAATAACAACGATTAAAGTTCTAATTTAATACATAAATGTTGTCAACATTAAGGTTTAAATAACACGTCTCTTGCAACAAACAAACACAGTTACTAATGTATAATCAAAGGTAAAATCATGTCCATAAATAACTCACACAAAGGCCAAAGCATAAGAAGGCAAGAAACTAAATACTCTAACCTCTAAACAACATGAGTATGACAACTATCATTTTCACCTTCTTCGCCACTATCATCAATTTCAAGGACATTTGATTGTGTTTCACTTTGAGAAGTAGGTTCTAGTAGTCAACTAATCACAACCTCCATCAAAAATCATACTCTATCAGGCAGAAGATTATATAATATGATTTTAGTCTAAATAGGCAGAACAATATATTCAAAAATCATACTCAAAAATCACAATATGATTCAATTAGACAAAACAATATACTCAAAATCATACTCTATACAATATGAGGACAGAATGACATATAGATTCAATAAGGTAATTCAAAAATGTAACATGGTTCCTTTCCAAGTAAAAAAAATAAAAAATAAACGGGCCTAAAGGGCCGGCCTTTTTAAGCCCGAGGCCCTACAGGGTCGGCCCTTTTAGACTCGACTTCCTTTTGAGACTCCAATTTACAAGCCCGACCTTTGAAGGGCCAGGGCCTAAAAGGGCTGGCCCGACGGGCTCGGCCTGTTTTCCCGGCTCTAGATTCAATCAATTCGGTGAAAGAAAAAGAAAGAAATAGAAAGAGTAAGAGAGAGAGAGAGAGAGAGAGTTGAGCGAAGGGAGACAAAGGTGAGTGAGAGCTGAATTACTCATCCAAAATAAGGAAGGAGGAAGGCTGGATTGTCAAAAGCAACCACAGATTCTTGTATAGGTGAGTCTCCTACACATTTATCTTCATTTTCCCATTGGATTTGAGGTTGTTTTTTGGGTTGTTTAGTTGCTGGAATTGAGAATTTGCCAGAAAAATTCTGTCAACACCAAAAAGTCATGAACCAGTGATTGTGTAACGATTTTGGGGCGAATTTTTGGGATTCTTTGGTTCTGAAATTTGATCATTAACCTCAGGACAAATGTGTAGGAGAGTATAGAGTTAAAATTCTTGAAGTTTAGAGTACAAATTCATGTATACATGTTAGTTTTCTCAATTTTGTTTTGCTGTCTGAAAAAAAGAGTTCATACCTGAAACTTGTAAAATCTTAAACAGAGGCTATAGATGTAATTTTAGAATGGGTCTTTTTGTATAGATAATTTAATTATGATGTGTAATTGATGATAGAATCAAGAAAAATACAATTTGGAGTGAAAATGGATGAGTTCTTGATTTTTGAAGTCAGACTATCAGAACTGACATTTTTGGGAGTCAGTCAGATTCATGTTGAGTTTTGACCAGACAAACCTTAGTGAAAAATTATGAAATTTTAGAGGAATATATTAGACATTCATAGCTTTTCAATGAGCCCAATAATGCATTATTTTGATATCTGCAGAGAGAGTTATGATTTTTGAAATTTAAGTCAGTAACAGAGAACATTCTGGATGTTCAAGCCTGGCAGTTATGGTTTTCAAAAATTCTGGGAAATATCAGTTAACATCTAGTAGTTTTGGGTATTTTTCCATAAAACTACACTTAAATAGATTTCCATAGAATTTTAGAACACTCCATTTCGATTTTTGTAGAATTAGTTATGGATTTTTGGAATTTGAGCTCTGTTTCTGAAATGTAATCTGGAACAATAGTAGTTGACCGAATTTTTGGGTAATATCTGTAATTAGTAATCATATTTGGATATTTTTCCATGAAATTACATTTAAAGAGCTTCATTTAGGCTTTGGAATTTTTTGGAATTAGTTATAAATTTTCAAAGTTGATTGAAAATCTGTCAGTTTCTGAAAAATTGTGAAACTGTTATTTGGTAGTGATTTTGTAAAAACTGAGGTTAAAAATGGATTCCTTGGCCAAAAATATGTCAGAATAGCCTGAGTCAAAATTTCTAAAAAAGTATAGTCGGACCGGGTACAATGAGGCTGGGATCGGGTCCCAAGGGCATTTTGGTAAATTTTCAGTATAGACTAATATAACCACCAAAAATATTATGGGAATCTCTAAAGAGGTACATGAATGGGTTTTAACCTAATTCTTATACATTTTAAATTTTAGGACCGAATTAATCGCCTGAGCCATTGGCACGTAGTTCAAGGAACTATTCTTGTGTAGCAAAAAGGGACATAAGATAGTAACTCTATCTCTCATACACTATGTGAATGTTGATATGCTATATGTTGCTATATTCTGTGATATGAACACGTGCCTGGGCCACATTACCTAGCTGTGGTATAGGACTCAGCTGAGGTACACGGACATGTAGGGGATCCAAACAGTCTTTTGGCCCTGAGTATTGTGTACACACATGTTATAGTATGAATTTTCATTTACATTATATGGTGCATTACATATTTAATTTTCGCATTTTATATGATGGATCATGTGTTACTACTGAGATTCCTTAGAATCTCACCCTTTTTCATAAATAATAAATATTCCAGCGGGAACTAGTGGCTCCAAAGGCAAAGTGGAAGACATGGGCAATTGAGATCATGTGCAAGTCATAAGATCAGAATTATTTGGTTATATTAGTTTAATTTTAATATGTTGGATATTTTGGACAAAATTTGTACATATTATCAAACCCTGCAGGGAAGACTCCTATATGAAAGCTTGTACCTAATATCAGTATGTTTGTGCTATTTCTGTATGCCTGTGAAACTATGCCATTATTACTCTACGAATATCGAAATGTAAATGGGTGTTGACACAACATGTGGTGCCTACCGGAGTTTTGAATTTATAAGGTTAGGGGATTTTTTTTATTTAAACAATTTTTTTAAGATTAGGAAGCTATAGCATTTTGACAAACAAGCGTCATATAAGTCTTTTTTTTTAAAGACACTATTGTTTGTAGGACTGTAAGTCTTTTTTTTTTAATACAGAAGCTTTCGTCAATTAGCACTATGTTTTTTTTTTAAAGTTTAAAACCTGTCATGAATCTTAACTTATTTTTTTATATGTGCTTATAATTTTTTTTCAGGTATTTGCTTGAAGTTATAACTTTCTCTTAAACTTCTTATACATTATAAGTTTTTTAATTTTTAAGCTTACAAATATAATTTTATTAGTTGTTACTTGTTTAATTTGCTCAATGTTTTTTATATTTAACTTATTACTTAAAATTATTTTTTTAAAAAATATTTTCTATATGCTTAATTGCTTTAGAAAACGTTGGAAAAGTCTTACAAAAAAAACATTAAAAAAGGTGTATTAAGCATTTAATGACACTATTATTAAGCCTTTAATGACACTTTCTCAAGGAAGTATCATTAAATGCATATATTATATGCCTTTAATGGCACTTCTTCATTAAAGGTTTAATAACCTTTAATGGAACTTTCTCACGGAAGTGCCATTAGAGATTTAATAGCCTTTTTCAATGTGTTTTTTTTAAAAACTTTTTCAACATTTAATGGCACTCTCTTGAGAAAGTGTCATAGCTTCTCCCACCATATTGCTATATAATTTTCACAGCCCGCCATTTTCATTTTCATCTTCCCGTGTTCCCTCTAGCTCCTCCATTTCCCAAACCTCCGTTATAATACAAAGATTCCTCTCTCACGTGTTTTTTTTCTTCTTGTCTCGGCCTCCTTCAGAGGCTCCCTAGTGTGGAAGTGTTTTTTTTAACATTTAGTCCACATTTTTTTTAGTTAAAATCTCTTATGAATCTTACATGTGTGCTTATAATTTTGTTTTCAGGTATTTATTTGAAGTTTCAACTCTGTCTTCTTGAACTTCTTATATATTGTAAGTTTTTTTAATTTTTAAGCTTCCCAATATAATAATATTTAGTTTAATCCTCCGTTGAAGTAACGTATATTGCAAAAGACTTCCCTAAAGAAGTGTCATAGGAAGTCTTTTTTTCAAAAAATAATTCAAAATTATTTTATTTTCCTGATGTAAACCTTCGTTTAGAATCTGAAATTCACAACAATTTACAATACAATTCACAGTAAAATGAAATAACATAGCACGTATCTTTTGCAATATTGCGTTTTCATGTATCAAGTATAAAAGAACTCCAGCATTTAACTTGCATGGCACTTCCTTGGAAAAGCGCCATAAGAAGTGTCAATTTGCTATGGTGCTTCCCCCAGAAAGTGTCATAGCTTTATAATTAAAAAATGAATAAATAATCAAGCTACGGCACTTCCATATATTCAAGAAGCGTTGTAGCTTATTTCAATGGCGTTGGAAGCTATGGCGCTTGGCTTTCTTTAAATTAAGGGCCACAGTTTGTGCTTTTTGTAGTAGTGTAAGCTGAACCTTTCTCAGTCCTCGTGTTTATATGACAAAGGAAGTGCAGTTTCTGAAATCTAATAATGTGATTTGGAATTAACATTAGGGTAGTGGGTGTTTACCCTTATTAATATCATATATCGATGTTATATTATATTGATATTGGTTGGTATATATGGATAGTAGCTGAAAGGCAGTTTAACGGTTAAAAAAAATGGCCTAGCAATTAATTTAGGAAATATCGACTGCACTAATAAAAAATTTTTTCCTACTAAAATGAAAAGCCGCCATACTTAGTTAGGTTCATGAGTTTGAATATTGTGAGATATTAGGAACTACACTTCTTGGTCAATGATAATCTCTGTGTGTGTGTGTGTGTGTGTGTGTGTGTGTGTGTGAGAGAGAGAGAGAGAGAGAGAGAGAGAGAGAGAAATAAAATTAAATTAAGAAGAATGGAAGGCTATTCACGCTAATTGCAGATATTTTAGAAAGATTATTTCACTTTCCTACCAATTACCATATATCAAAAATTGGATCTTGTTATTATTTAATGTGGTTTAGAAAATATTAGAGTAAACTGTGTCAAAGAGACATTTTATGTTGTTAATGTGTGTGTGTGTGTGTGTGTGTGAAAATTAATTTAATAAGAATGGAAGTCTATTCACGCTAATAGCAGATATTTTAGAAAAGATTATTTCACGTTCCTACCAATTACCATATATCAAAAACTGGCTCTTGTTATTATTTAATGTGGTTTAGAAAATATTAGAGTAAACCGTGTCAAAGAGACATTTTATGTTGTTAATATAAGTGAGACTATGTGGTTATCTCTTGTGGAGTTTTCTTATTGGTACATCATTTGAATGGGATTGCATTACTCATGAAAGTAAGTATTGCCTGCTAACTTTAAAATGCGCTTAATGCATGCTTATGTCAAGTATCACTTGAAGTTTTTTTTTTTTTTTGGCATACAAGCATGTTGTCTAGAAAATGATATGATTAGCAATATCTTATATAACTTGGATGCTACTAAAATTATTTGAATTTTCTGTGTGGAAAACATTGGTTTAGGCAAAAGGCGACACTCTCTTGAAGTTATATATCATTTGCTCAAAAATGCTTATTTGGGGATTGTTTTCAGATTAAAATTAAAGTTTAATGCTTTGTTTACATTAATTAGCTAGTTAGCAGAAGTTGCAATGTTCTGTCATAATATATTTGATATATGGCTATTGATGGAGTTAGTAGTCTTGTGAATTAAATATTTGTAATCCAATGAATAATTATATTTGTTTACGTAGGCATTGATGGGTGGACTTATTTCCTTTCTGTTATTGGTCCATGAATATATTAATTGGTTTTTAATATTTATAATATCTTTGTATTCCAGCTAAGTTTTTCTCCCCATAAATAATGTGAGTTGTCTTTAAGGTTTTAATATATTCCTGTTAAGCTTATAATCAGTTTTGTTAATAAAAAAAAAAAAAAACTATTGGAATGGTCCAACAGCTTTCCTCACTTTGAGGGTCTTTAAATAGGAAAATTTTAGTTTGTGTATTATCACAATTTATGATCACTAGTAATGTGTCTTTACCCACAATTTTTAATATGCCAACTGTTTTATCCTCAATCAAAGTGGACACCATTTATTTGTATTAAGGCTGGAACTATAGATTGTGCTGATCATGATATAAGGACCAATTGGGATAAGTATGCGATTCGAAGCAGTAATAATTCATGAAGCTTAATATCTTTATTTGCTCATTTGTGAATTGAATATTAAAATTAAATATTGGTGTTTAAGGGAATTATTATCTTTAGGTAATTTAATTCCCACCATGGCTGGGTTCAATCCATTTTCGTTAAAAGTTTTAATGTTGTGTCTAATGGATATATTAATTTTTTTTTTTAATAATTGGTAACCCTATGTTATTATTCTATCAACGTACCCCTCCTTAAAGCATCATTTTTGTTAAAAGCATCATTTTTGTTTATGTGCCGATCGTAATGTTCCTGGGGTATTTTCCTAAAAGTTCTGTAACAATGCCAACTATTTCATAATACATGGGTGAATATTTCCCTTGCATTTATGAGTTTCAAATGTTTAATATATTAATTTGTGATTACCATGTGGCATTATATGTGAATCATATTCAACTCTAACTGACAAGACTATATATGAATCATGCTTTTCAATAATATTATGAGTGGCTATTGTGAAAGTTGTGAAGTGTTACATGGGTAACCCATCTCCTATTTGTTGGTGAATATAATTCATTTTGTGGGAGGTTTTATATATTGTCTTGATTAATGATTGTATTTAATTGGTTTTAATAATTTATCTGTGAGGGACTAACGTTGAGTTTTGATTCTGATTATGTTGATGATGTTGCTATTATTAACTTGATTTCACAAATGTGATATATTTGGTGCATGCGCATTGATCTGAAAAGAGAATATGATTACGGGCTGCAACGTTTTATCATTGTCATGCAGATAGTCATACTTGTGATTACATATAATTGTGCTGTGGATATTTTAATTTGGAGAAATTCTAATTTGATTACAATGGAAGGTGATTATAGGATTACTCTATTGTGGTGAAATAAATTATAGTTAGAACTAATACAAAATTTTTTTCCTATGGGCGGACAAAGAATTGATAATATAAATTATGACCCATATATCTATATCACAACTTTGGTTCGCCAGAGGGTCTGAAGGTGATAGCCTAGTTGAATTGAAATCCATGATTGCATATGAAGTATAAAGTACTTGAGCTTTAAAATGAAAGATAGGTTATTAGCCTACTATATACTAGTCTGTCTTTGAATAACAGAAATAAAGGAACTGTACTTATATGTCTCGCATTTGAGGGGGAGATTGTCAGAATACAAGTGTGAGTTAATATTGAAAAGCTCTACTCATATATTTCATCCCAAAGCCTATTGATCTCCCTAAAATGGATGTCATATTGAGTTTTTAAATCAATATTTAATGAAAACAGAAAAATTTGTTGTTGGTTAAGTAACATGTTACAGTAAACTATAAGTTTACTGATTCGAACAAATTTATTGTTGGTATGACTTGTTTGGTCATCCAAGTCATATGTATGATGCAACAAATTATAAAAAATTAAATATTGACATTCATTGAAGAACCAGAAGATTCTTTATGTATTGCCAACATATTATATAATTTAAGAATTATTATGTACTGTTTGTTCTCAAATAAAATTGACTGTGAGAATATCATTGGTCATGATCAACAATAGATCTCTGTATTTTTGGAAATATATCAAACAGAATTATATGGACCCATTGATATAGCATGAAAACCAAACAGTTGTTCAACAAATTTGAAAGATGTATCTATAAGATGGTTACATGTGAGATTATTATTAGCTTGTAACCTAAAGTTTGCAATAATGTTTGAATAAATTAAGCACGCAATTTTGAGATTATATGATCCATAAATCATGTATTAAAGTCTCCATAAATAGCTAGATCAAGTTTTATGAGAACAAAATTTTGTATTTCAATGTTGGTATATTTAATCTTATATATTGTAGCATTTATACAAGCCAACAAAATTCTCCTGGTCAAATTGACTTTTGGTCAGGAGCTATACATAATCAATCTTAAAAAGCTCGAATGTGCAATACTTATTAATTCACCACAATACACATAGATGGATATAGAAAGAAAGTTGAGATAAATGTTGGGTAAAGACCTCATGTTTCTTGTTCGTCACTAAATGAAACAAAAGGATGTTTTTAAAGGAAACAAATCAATGTAGGAGACTTATACCGCATGACTTGTCAATTGTCATTTTACAATGGTTTCCTAACATAGAGGGGAGAAATTGAATATATAACTGGAAAAGAGAACACGTGGAATGCATTATTACCATTAAGTATAGATCCTCGAATACAGAAGTATGAACCAAAAGTTCATCAGACTATGCATTCATGAAATATTATAAAATATTTGTCAGATGGAATTATGACCTAAATAAGAGTTACTAAATCTCATATTCCAGCTAAAAATGCTCCAATAAGTATGAATAAAAGAGAGACATGTTTAAAGCATGAAAAACTATTCGGTTCCAAATATAAATATTATGGATAAATTGGAGCATATAATTAAGATGATCATATTAAGGAGGCAGATACTAAAAGAAGAGTGCCAAGACATAAATAATTATAAAAACCTCAAGAGAGGTTTAGGTACCTGAGGAGTAATATAGATCTTGTTATGTTACAACTGGAAAAATAGAACCAAACAGATAAAGTTGTGAACAACAATTTTGAAAATGATATCACGTGATCAAATGAGGATCTTATATAAAGATATGTCATGAGAAGTAAACAAAAAGATGATTGGCCAAAAGAAAAAGTAAATGACGGAAAAAGACACAATGGAAATAAGATTATATTGTGAAAGTTAAGGACCAACTGTCTGAACACTAGAAATATGATAGTATTTATGTGTTCATATGAAAATAAAGATTTTCACAAAATAAATGATGGGTGGATATAATAATTTTGTATTTATTATTGGTTTGACAATTCATTACGTGTCTGTTAGATATTGTCATATGCAGCCTATGCATATGGCTCAATAAATAGTGAAGTTTGCATCATAAGAATCTTAAAAGGATTCAAAATACCAGAAACATGTCCGAATATGATTTTGTTTGCAAAATATATATATATATATATATATATATATATATATATATATATATATATATATCAAATTTGATATTCTAGAAGTACCTTATATTTATGAGAATATTTAGAGATCACATTAATATTGTATTTATTATGATTTTACTGGTAAATTTAGTTCTTATAGGTACACAGTGGATAATGAAAATAAGATTGGGTGATTTTCATGATAATTCTTTTATTGTTCCAAAGTGAACAAGATAATTTTTTGCGGCTAAAAGGAAGATATGTAACATCCCAAATTTCGAGATTAGAGGCTTGAGAATAAGCCTGAATTAAGTGGAATGCTAAGCCCTGGTTTAGCAGGAGTCCCAGGAATGTAAAATTTGCTACCAATGTGTTTTCCTAAGTGGCAATGAGATTGTCATGTATTTTTTAATAATCAAATGATGTCCAATGAATGTGAAATTCCCAAAAAAAAAAAGTAGACTTATCAAGCTTTAATTTGATAGGTCATGTAAGTCATTTGGAGCTGTACACAAAAAGTTATGTATTTTTGAAATTAGCGTGGTGAAATTGGCAAGTTTTTGTGATAGCGTCCTAAAATAGAAATTCTGAGAATTATGAGCTTCCAGTTGACTAAAGGCTATATTTTGTTTCCTAGAAATAGACTTAATAAGGGTCATATAGCCTTTAGAACCACACTAATTGGATCTCTATAAATAAATATATGAATTTTCAAACTTTGATGAAAATTTTGTCAGCTTGCGCGAAAATCACAAAATGTATGAGTGAAATAGTCATTTGACCAGTAAACAAGAAGTTATTATTTTTCCCTTTTCTTGGGGAACAATTCGGTCAAAATGGGAAAGTGAAAGGGACAGCAAAATACTTGGCTCATATTAATGCAAGAAGGAAATTTGTTGGCCAAGTAAATTAGACATATGCTAATTTCCATTAAATAATATTATCTCATAAAACAAGGAGATATATATGTTCATGATTTTTGGATGTTTGTATGTAAATCTGGAAATTTTAGACGTTAAGAAGGGATGTTGTTTGATTAATTTCACTAGAGGTAGTTCTATTGTGAAATGAATTTCATTAGTCAAACATGGTCCAAAAATGATGAAACTTTACAACCATAAAGTAGACATGTAGAGCTTCATTTTCATGGGTAAAACATAATTTTTGTACTAGTAGATTAAAAGTTATGATTTTTCAAAGTTGAGCCCTATTTCTTGAAGGGAATCTGGAATATAATAGGGGAGGTTTGATGTAATTCTGGGAATAATGAGGTGGTGGTCAGACTTAGGTATTTTTCCATAAAGTTACACTTTAAGAGCTTTTATGGAATTTGGAATCTGTCAATTTGGAGTTTCATAAAATTAATTATGAATTTTCAAATTTGACTGTAAAGCTAGTAGTTTCTGGAAAGCTGCGAAAATGCATTGTGTAGAAACTACTGTAACTGTGTTAGAAAGCCAACAAAATGAGTTTAAAGGATTTTATAATAGTACATGAATGAGTATTAACTCAATTCTTATACATTTGAAATTTTAGGACATATCAATAACCCGAGCTGGATCAAAGGAATTGAACAGACAGTAGAGCAGAAAAGGACAATTCCAGGTAGTAACTCTTTCTTTCATGCACTATGTGATTATTGTATGTTTGTACATGCCATCTTCTATCATATGAGCACAGTGTCTTGGGGACACACATATTAGCTTAGTTGTGGTTTGGGATCCAATGGAAGCACAGAGTTAAGCTAGGGTTGCAAACAGTCATTTGGCCTTGAACAGTATACACACAGCATTCTATCATTTTACATAACATAGTGCATGGCATATTTATTTTCACATTGTATATATCTGATTGTATGTTACTACTAAGCTTCTTTGAATATCACCATTTCCATAGATGTAAAAAGTTTTCAATAGTAAATAGCGACTCAGAGGGAAGAACCATAATTACCCACAACAGAATGTTCCAAAGGAGAACAAAAGGAGATGTTGGTTATCTGAAGACCTTTTATTGTTTTAAGGTCTATAATTATTATGTACAAACCCCTATGGGAAACTCCTGTAATATAATCAAGCATTATTATTTCAATAATATCAGTATATTTTTGCTATTCCTATGTGCCCACCAGACTGCTCAATTGCTACTCTGATTAATATTGATAATAAGTGGTATGTAAGGCAGGGTCTTACAAGATATGTTCGAAAAAACACTGGAAGTGATGTTGTCATCAGGGGGAGTAACACTGATGTTGTCAATAGTAGCAGGTAATACACGTTGTACTCTTTTTTTTCTTATCTAGGTTTTGTCCCATTGGATTTTCCTAGAAAATGTTTTTAATGAGGCAGCACTGAATAGTGTATCAATGAATGATGTACTATTTTCTTTGCTAGGTTTTTTTCCCACTGGGTTTTTTCTAATTAAAGTTTTTAATAAGGCACATTTATCATGGACATCCAACGAGGAGTGTTATGAATATTAATTATGTGGATATCTATTGACTCATATCCTAGTTAGCATTCATAAATAAGTTGTTGAGAAACTAAAAGACTATTTAATAATATGAAGGGCCATATAGTATTAATTGTACCATTTATTATATATTAATTGTGACTCTTGATAGTTACTCTTAAAGGTCTATAAATAGAGGTATTGTAAAAAGCATTGCAACCATAAGAAACAAGAAACTAATGAGAATTGCTCTCATCCTTTCTCTCTCTATCATCTTAGAGCTTGTTTGGAATAACGATTGGAGCTTCTAAAAGCAACTTTTCAATTGTGATTTATGATATACAAGCTAAATATGTAAGAATTTTATCTCGATTTATGTAAAAAAACACTTATAAGCTCTTCATAAGCCATCCCAAACAAGCATTTACTCTTCTCTATCTCTTATCCCGATCTCTTTTATTTTCATAACAAAAACAAACTTTTATTGGATGGACTAGATTCTCATCTTAATGTCCCCAGTGCCTACAAAGATCAAGGCGATGACCACTAGAGCCACATATCGTGGACCAAAAACTAGAGGTGGTAATGCGGGCTGGCCCGCGGGTTGCTGGCCAGCCGGCAAGGGTTGCGGGTTCAGACGAGGTGGGATGATGTAGCCCACCCCCTTCACAAGCTAGCTTTTGCCAGCCCGAGCCTATTTAGGCGGGCTGGCAGGCCGCCAATTTTTTTTTTTTAAATTTCACTTTTTAAAAAAAAAAATTTTACTCTCTTTTCTCTTTCACCCGCTCATATCACACTTCTTTTTTTTAATACATTTATGTTATGAAGTCAATTTCATTCTTACTTTCCTTTTTTCAATCTATTCACATCACAAAACTATATAAACACATCTCTTTTGAATTTAATAATAGTAGAATAAATAAATATAATATGAAAATAAGTGTCAAATAAAAAATATGGGGAATTAATTAAACATATCATCAAAAGAAAGGAGATAAGGGATATTAAGAGGGCATTTGAGGAGGAAAAAAATCCAAAAAAAAAAAAAAACAACAACAACAACGCAGGCCAGCGGGCCAGCCCGCACCATCCCTCGAGCTTTGTTTAGCCCGAATTCAAATAGGCCGCCGAAACCCGCCTGTTTTTGGCGCGTTAGCAGGCCAGTCCGACCTGTTTTACCGACTCTACCAAAAACTGAGTTCCACGACATCTCTTATAGTAATTGTTAATTAATAATATAGGGCGGGCTACTGGGGATGGGAGACTGTGGACCAACTAGATGGCTAGTACTATTAAAGACTGTGGACCAACCCTAATTATGAGTATGAGAACGACCGGAACTCCTATTGGAGGGAACTCACAAAACCAAAGCAAATCCTACATATTCCATTGTGTTGGCTCCTAGTAAATGTGTTCTCATCAGATGAAAATTGAACTTAAATCTCTTGCTGCCTTTTGGAAGAGATTTCATAAGTCTGATAATACTAGTACTAAGTTTTATGTTTTACTATTAAATTATCTTTTGATTATAATTTTACTTAATTACTAGATAGTCTTCAGCCATTAAAAAAACAAACAAACTTTTATGGGGTGGACTAGATTCTTATCTTGATGTCCACGACATCTCTTATAGTAAATACTAGATAATCTATCATGCGAGCTGTCCAAATAAATAATGCTAGCTGTCTCCCCACCTACTCCAAGCCAAGCCTTGTGCCAATTTTTGCGGCTTAGAGTTCTTTTTGTTTTGATTTAACATCATTTTTATATTTTGTTCTTAATATTTCATTATTTGATCGATTAATTTCCTTAATTCATTAATTCATTATATATACAGTATATAGACACACACATACTGAAATTAGAGCCGGACCATCAGTTTCAACATCGTTTCCAAACTTCCCATATCATGGCTGATCTGAATGAAACATCTTCTTCCGTTGCAATCATGTCCAAAAGCTTATCAGATAGCGTTTCTGATCAAAGTCAGCAAGGTGCTCATCGATCTGGAAATTTCAAACCTGATCGTTGGCATTATGATTATCTTCTATCTTGGGAGAATAAGTACAAGGTATGGTTAATTTCATTCTTATGGTTGGATGCAATATATGTAACCTTATTTTCCATATCAATAATGATCACAAAATAGTACCAACAAGCCAATCATTGAACACTTAATACCTGTTTTGGTTAATGGTAAAAACTGCTTTTCCAGTATGATTAATAAATATGTAAGGGGAATTTTATCTCAGCTTCTTAAATTCTAACTCAAACAGGGCACCTAGTCATAAGAAGAGAGGCAAAAAGTTATATATATATATATATATATATATATGATAGTAAATTAAAGAAGAGACAGCGTATTTTTATACAGATATATTCTAAGACAACTATTATGGTTAGTAAATGCATTTCCTCTCAACTTTACTTTTATTTCCAAAATCCAGGAACAAGCGTACGAAGAAGAAAGCGAAAAACTTAGGGAACAAGTAAGGATAATGCTTTTGGAAACAGTGAATACTCTGAATCAGCTTGAGTTTATTGATACCTTGCAAAGGCTTGGTCTTGGTTATCATTTTAAAAAAGAAATAAACAAGATCCTCGGAAATATTTACAATAGTGTGGATAATTTCAAGAGCAAGCAGAATCTACATGCCACAGCGCTTGAGTTTCGACTCTTGAGACAGCATGGCTATGATATATCTACAGGTTATTACTACTACTTGAACTTTGTATCAATTTAGGGGGAAAATTCAACCCTTTTGCATTTACATGAAAGTTTTTAAATTATTACTGACTAATACTATTTGTTACTGCAGATGTGTTTGATAGCTTTAAAGATGGAAAGGGTGATGATTTTCGAACAGGTTTATCTGAGGATATCAAGGGAATGCTTTCATTATATGAAGCCTCATTTCTTTTAGTGGAAAATGAAACTATTCTGGAAAAAGCTAGTGATTTTACCTCAAAATCTCTTAAAGACTTTGTGAGCAAGAACCCAGAACATGAACTCATATCCCAAGTGAAACATGCTTTGGAGGTTCCATTTCATTGGACTCTACCAAGATGGGAGGCTCGTTGGTTCATTAGTGAATATGAAAGAATTCCTAATATGAATCCCACTTTACTTCACCTTGCCAAATTGGATTATAACATGCTTCAAGCCATGTACCAGGAAGAACTCAAGTCTAATATAAGGTGAGATATGTATACAAATTATGACATTATCTTTCTGCCAAAATTATGATTGGGAAAATACAAATTCTAAATATATGACTTTGTATTCTCTCCTTTTTTTTTTTTTTGATAAAGCAAAAAATGACAAAGATGATTGAGTTTATATGGACTACATAAGTTTTACTACTGATTAGTTTAATTTGTGCTTGATTTGATTTGAAGATGGTGGGAAAGAAGTGGCTTGGAAAAGAAGGTGAAGTTTTTCAGGTGTAGGGTGGTGGATAACTATGTTTGGGGCCTTGGAATGCAAGATGGGCCAGAATTTGGAAAAGTAAGAGAAATCATAGGAAATTTTTGTGCCATAATAACCCTAACAGATGATATGTATGATGTTTATGGTACTTTGCAAGAATTAGAGCTCTTCACTGAAGCTATTATCAGGTTTCGCTATCTGTTTCCTTCCTCAATTAAAGGTTGAAGTGTGTTTTTTTTTTTTTATTTCTTTGAAGTATATTTCATTTTAGTTCTTTTGTTTTTTGGCATAATCAAGAGTTTCCCCTTTTGAAACTTAGAGCACAAAGGATTTTTGCCTCTCTAAATAAGTGCATTTCTAGGGATTCCAACTTGTCTTCTCCTCCTAACAATATATTGATTGTGATTATCAATTTTAGGTGGGATGCAAATGACTTGGATAATCTCCCAGATTACATGAAAGTAGTATTTTTCGCAATTTATAACTTTGTTGATGAAGTGGCTTCTGACGTTCTGAAAGAAAAAGGGCACAACGTCCATTCCTATCTAAAGAAAGGGGTATATGATATGTGACGTTAATTAGTTAGTTATATCTATAATTACAGCATTTAAGTACTTACTAAATTAGGCTTCGATATTCTTGATGATAACATATATATTAATTTAAATTTTCAGTGGCAAGATCTGTGTAGGGCATATATAGTTGAGGCAAGATGGTACCATGGTGGGAAAACGCCAAGGCTGAAAGAATATTTGGAAAATGGAAGTATTTCAATAGGTGCACATATTTCTCATCTTCATGCTTATCTTTACCTGCCAAACAATGCTATAAGGAAGCTGGACTTGGATTCCTTAGACCCTTCTCGTTCAAATCTGATCTACTTCTCATCACTTAATGGCCGCCTTCTTAATGATCTCGGATCATTTAAGGTATACCTCCATTTATATAAAAAATTTTAGTTGTATATATATACACACAGTAGGGTTAGTGTGTGTAAAAACTTAAGGGATAATTAATTTACAAGTCCTTATAGTTTTAACCAATTTTTTATCAGCTTGTTGTAGTTTTTTTTTATTAAGTCCTTACACTTTTATTTGTTTTTAATCAAGTCTCTATAGTTTTCTGCTTTTTTTCAAGTTCTTCTAGTTTCATCTAATTTTTGATTAGGTCCTTGTAGTTTTATATTTTTTATTCAATAAATTATAATAATATTCTTCTATAACATACAATATTATTTAATATATCATTTTTAATATTATTTCATAAATAATAATATTCTATAAATAGTAATTTATTTCAATAATTTTATTTTAATAATTTCAATTTTTCACTAAACATTTATTTATATTATTTATTTAATAATTATAATTTTTAATTATTTTTATAATTATAAATTTTGAATCATAATATTAATATTTTATACATATATCATTATAATGAATTTTTTTAATTATAGTAATTATTTAATTAATTTTTTATTCTAATTATATAATTATTCTTTTAAATTTATTATTAATATTGCTATTTTAATATTCTTTTTATATTTAATTTTAAATTAAACTGATAAATAAAAAGTTACAAGGACTTGATTAAAAATCATGTGAAATTACAAGAACCTAATAAAAAGAAAAAACACTATAGGGACCTATTTAAAAACAAGTGAAAGTATAAAGACTTGATAAAAAGAAAAAAAAAACTACAATGACCTAATTAAAAATTGGTTAAAACAATAAGGACTCGTTGATTAATTATCCCAAAACTTAATTACTACTTCTTGTCCCTTTTCAACTAGCGAGCATTAAATATTGTTTTTTATATATGCCATATTTAATAAGGGTAGCAACATAAAGTAGAAATTAATACTCCTCTGATCCTATTTATAAGGCATAGAGAGAAGGTTTATTTTGATCTTATTTATAAGTAACATCATTAGATTTTTCATATGAATATACAATTATACCCTTCATTTATAGGGATAAATTTAGAAAATTGTTAAATTTTAAGGAAGAGTTAATGAGGTTTAAGAGGTTTTTCTTGTTTTGTGTGTGAAACATGCTGGAAGTGACTTATATTATAAACAAAAATAAATAAGTATGATGTTTGAGTTTAGTGTAGTTTATAAAAATAATATTGAAAATCACTTAAATTTTAGGGTGCAGATGCATTCAGCACCCTTAAGTATTTTTACAAGTGCATCCAATGTCCTAAAATATTTTTTTGTGCATCCAACACCCTAAAGTACTTTTCTAGGTGTGTCCATCACCCTCAAGTACTTTTTTGTGCAATTTTACACTTAACGATTCAAATAATTTAGGGTGTTGGATACACCTAAAAAATATTTTAAGGTGTTGGATGCAAAAAAAAAAATAGCTTAGGGTACTAAATTCATCTGAAAAAATATTTTAGGGTGCTGGGTACACCACAAAATACATTAAGAGCACTGATGCCCTTATAAAAATACTTTAGGGTGCTAAATACACTTTAACTCCAAATTTTGTGACAACCTTAATACTTCTAATTGTTTTTATTGATATATGTGAATAAGTCAAAAACATCTTATAATAAAGATGGGAGTGAATATTAATTTATATTGATATTAGTGGTAGGAACCTTACATCATTTCTTGTTTGGTCTAACGTTGAATTGATGTGTATATAGCGTGAGAGGAAGACAGGGGATATACCCTCTGCAATTCAATTGTACATGAATGATAATGGAGCTTCGGAAGAAGAAGCCATCCAACACATTAAGGGTTTAATATATAAAACATGGCAGAAGATTAATCAACAAGTGGCCACATCTTCCTTCTCTCGCGATTTCAACATGACTGCTTGGGAAATTTCAAGGACTTCAATTTTCTATTACAGTAGTGAAGATGATACCTACACTCTTCAGCATTCTCAATTTGAGGATCTTGTTCATTTGTTAATTTTTGATCCCATCCCCAATATTACATGTTCCTAGAGTTATTGATATTGAGAGTGTTAAGGATGTTGTTTGAAGTTATTGTACTCTCTTTTTCAAGCAAAACGAGTCAAATGACTTTTGTAACAATTTTTATCGGATCGATTCTCATTACTAATTGTTTCCGGGGAAAAAGAAAAAGGAAAATAACAAC
The DNA here is from genome assembly GCA_963855925.1 of Inga laurina. Taxonomy (NCBI): domain Eukaryota; kingdom Viridiplantae; phylum Streptophyta; class Magnoliopsida; order Fabales; family Fabaceae; genus Inga; species Inga laurina. The sequence continues at coordinate 53,923,209 of OY979707.1, read as the reverse complement.
ATTGGTTTTTTTGGGGGACAAGAGATATGCATGTGAATAAGCTTAAATTGAATCTAGACCGTCCAAAATTAATCAAAATGGTCCTAATTAAAATGCGCCTTCAAAACTCAAGACCAATGGCCCGATGTACAACTGGGTTGATCTATACCTTAATTTCGATAAGATAAGTCAGGTATGGGATAGATCCGAACCTAGCTTGCTCATTCACGCCGGTTGGAATGTAAATGGGAGGAACAAGGTTTTATGAAACCAACAGAGGGTTGTATCTAGTGAAAGGGGCTAGTCCTTCATAACGTGGTAAACCAAAATTTCAATCTTTATTGAGAAAGGTTCCCATATTCAGTTCTCAACGGTGTCTTGAGTAGTATTGCTTCCAAGAAGAAAATACCTATGCTAAGTTTGAAAAAAAAACGAGTTTGATGAAATCCTCCTCAAAGATGACATTGGAAAAGAAAAAAAAAAATTCCACCCGCATAATCTCTTATGAAAGAGTTATTTAGTCCATACAACATTAGCATACACAAAATAAAATGAAACTTGGGGCTTCTCCCCGGGCACACGGCTTGTTGTGCACTAAGCGTTAATTTATCCAGAATAGGAACGTGGAGTATTGTGTTTTAAGTGTAAGTAAGTTGACAGACTATAGTGTTTAGGACTACACAAATTTGAAGCTTATATATTGAACCGGTTGAATAATTTTGAATAAGTCATAATTATTGGTTGAATAAGTTTATAGACCGAAGCCATTCATTTATAAAGGAATATGAAAGAGCTGAAACAGCAACATTTACAATGAAATATAAAAGGCAACAAACTTAAATATGGGCTGTTTTTTACAATGGAAGGTGGAAGATCACATGCTTAGGCATGAGCTCAATCACTCCTTCCATTCTCTAGTACTGAGTCGTCCACTTCTAATTTGATAAAGCCTTCAAGAAAACTCAAGATGGATGACATTGATGAAGCTTTGTAGCTATAGAACTCAAATTGGCTTTTGTAATTCTTCACTACTACAAATAGGGGTTTTAACATCCCTATTTTGGCACTTTTAACATCCAAAAATAGGAGGACGTCTATATGAGGGGCGTAATAAAGTGGAACTTTAGACGTCCCTAAAAAAAAGATGTCTAAAGTGAGACTTTAGAAGTCCCAAATTTAAAAAAGGGACGTCTAAAGTGGGACTTTAGACGTCCCAATTTTGAAATAGGGACGTCTAAAGTCTCCACTTTAGAGGTCCCTTTTTTAAAAAATTGGTGTTTAAAGTCATTTGAATTTCAGATTTCTTGTAGATGCTGAGGTCATCAATTACGGAAGCAACCACAAGTTCCAGACGAGAATCCTTTCTAATATATAGTTTTATTGAACACAAATGCTAGCTTTATCCATTCTCTTTTTGGCTCCAGAATTTCCTTTTTTGGCATCATCACACTTCCACCACTTTGCTAGCTTTGTTCTAACTTCTTTTAGTCAAACTTTAGAATTCAAAAATTCATTTTTTACCCAGATGCACTGTACCAGATCTGATTGTAAAAAAAGAGAGAATCTTATATAATAATAATAATAAATAGACAAGCATGTAAGATTTGAGAAGTGATAAAGAGAGAGTTACGGTCGCAAATAGGGGCACCGAAGGGCATGATGAGCGGGGGGAGGATGGCGAGAACACCGAAAGGAAAAGCCATTTGAATCTATAGAATGTGGATCTCTCTCTGTAACTCCTCTCAAAGAAATTGAAAAACGTTGTGGGAGAGAGAGGGGGGGAGAGCGTCCCTTTATTAAATATAAGGAACGAGCGTCCTTTATATTCAATACAGCTTATAGAAAATTTTTAAATTACTTTAGACGTCCCAAATTCCATTTGGGATGTTTAAAGTAAAAAAAAATTACACTTTAGATGTTCTAAATTCCATTTGGGACATCTAAAACTACCTAATTCCCACATAGAATTATAAAAATGTCACCGCCTATGTTTTAGATGTCCCTATTTTAAAAAGGGATGTCTTTTAGGCTAACAGAATCTATATTCTGTAGTAGTGTTTGGTTTGAGCACGTTCTGAAGAAATTGGAATGGGTATCTAGATTGTCTAGATAGATAGAGTTCTACACCAAACAACTTGCTACATCTGGAAGTCCAGATATCCCAACAAATATATCTAAAACCAAATTGCCATTGAATCTTCTAAGCGTGATTCATTCCTGCTCTGATGTTATAGATTCCATTGAACCCAATGCAACTTCCAACTACCCATAACATCAACCATATTAGGAAAAAAAACTATAGAAAATGGACTCAAAATAATGTATGGTCCATGGACCTAAGTATGAACTATGGCCTATTCAGGTCAAAAAAGAAAAAACTATGGCCTATAATAAAAAATATTGTTGACACTATTATAAAAGTATATGTGATAAGAGAGAATATTGATAGAATTCAAAGAAAGGATTATAGAATTTCTAGAGAGAAGTTAGAGAGAAGTTCTCATTCAGTTCAACTGAAACAATCGATTACAGCCCTTTATATAGAGGCAAAAATCTAACCCTGATTGCATGACCATGGTTATATTTAACCCTGGTTTCATGACCATGGTTACTTTATATCGTCTTTATATCATTGTCTTCTTTTGCTTTTGCTTTGTGTCAAATCATCTCTTCTTCTTTATGTCAAGTCATCTTTTCTTCTTTATATCAAGTTGACTGGAAGAATAATATGAGTCAATGGACATCCACATATTTAATATTCATAACACTCCCCCTTGGATGTCCATTATGAATGTGCCTCATTAAAAACTTTAATTAGGAAAAACCCAGTAGGATAAAAACCTAACCAAAGAAAAGAGTACATCATTTATTGATACACCGTCGAGTGCTGCCTCATTAAAAACATTTCTAGGAAAACCCAGTCGAACAAAACCTAGATAAGGGAAAAAGAGTACAGCGTGTATCGACTCCCCCTCTTGATAATATCAGTTAAAATCTTTGAATCTCCGAAGACCAATATCATGAACAAGTTTTTCAAATATTGTATCAAATATTGTACCTGGGAGTGACTTAGTGAATAAATCTGCTAGATTTTCACTTGAACTGATTTGCTGGATATCTATTTCACCATCCTTTTGAAGGTCGCGAGTGAAGAAGAATTTTGGTGAAATATGCTTCGTTCTATCGCCCTTGATATAGCCTTCTTTAAGTTGAGCGATACATGCAGCATTATCCTCATATAGGATTATCGGGATCATTTTGCCGGAAGATAAATGACAAGTTGTACGTATATGATGTATTACTGACCTCAACCACATACATTCTTTACTTGCTTCATGTATTGCTAGAATTTCTGTATGATTAGATGATGTGGCTGATATAGTCTGTTTCATAGATCGCCATGAAATAGCTACACCTCCACATGTAAATAGATAGCCCGTTTGTGATTTACCATCATGTAGATCAAACAAAAATCCGGCATCTGCATAACCAACCAGTTCATGCTTGGATACATTTGAGTAGTATAACCCCATGTCTGTTGTACCTCTGAGATAACAAAGAATGTGCTTTATTCCATTCCAATGCCTTCGTGTTGGTGAAGAACTATATATTGCTAGTAGATTAACAGCAAATGATATATCAGGACGTGTATGATTAGCAAGATACATTAGTGCTCCAATAGCACTAAGATATGATACTTCTGGACCAAGTAGTTCTTCATCACCTTCTTCGATAATTTCTCGGGGTCGGAATAGGTCTTTATCCACCTTCAAAGATCTTACAATCATTGGGGTACATAATGGATGTGATTTATCCATGTAAAATCGCTCTATGACCTTCTTTGTATAAGTTTCTTGATATACAAAGATCCCTTTCTTGAAGTACTCGATCTGTAATCCAAGACAAAATTTTGTTCTTCCAAAGTCCTTCATTTCAAATTCTTTCTTCAAACAATTAATTTCCTTTTGAAGCTCTTCAGGAGTTCCAATGATGTTGATATCATCAACATAAATAGCAATTATAGCAAACTTACTATTAGATCTTTTCATAAAGATGCATGGGCATATCGGATCATTTTTGTATCCTTCTTTCAACAAATATTCATTAAGGCGATTATACCACATGCGCCCTGATTGCTTCAGGCCATACAGGGACTTATTTAACTTAACTGAGTATTGTTCTCGAGAACTTGAATTGGATGCTTCTGGCATCTTAAGTCCTTCAGGGACTTTCATATAAATATCATTGTCAAGTGATCCATATAAATAGGCAGTCACAACATCCATTAGATGTAAATCAAGTCCTGCATCTACTGCTAGACTGATTAAATAACGAAAAGTAGTCGCATCCACTACTGGTGAATACGTTTCTTCAAAATCAATGCCAGGTCTTTGTGTAAAACCTTGGGCTACTAGGCGTGCCTTATATCTAGTTATTTTGCCCTTTTCATTTCTTTTTCATACAAAAACTCATTTGCATCCAACTGGTTTTACATCTTCAGGTGTAAGGACTACAGGTCCAAAAACTTTTCGTTTTGCCAATGATTTTAATTCTGCATTAATGGCATCTTTCCATAGGGGCCAATCTTTTCTTTGTTGGCTCTCACTAATGGATTTTGGCTCATGATCCTCATTATCATTCATTACATCATATGCTATATTATAAGCAAAGATGTCATCAACGTTGACTTCATTTCTATCCCATCGGATTCCATTCATAACATAATTTATTGAGATCTCATTATTTTCACATATATCAGGTACCTGGGTCTCTTCTGGGACTACAACATTCTCTTCTGGAGATAATATCTCTTCAGGAGATGGCTCTTCTGGAGCTACTAATTTTTCTTCATTATCCTCGACTTGACCATCTATATTCTTTGCTCCTTTTCTTTTTCGAGGATTTTTATCTTTGGAACCGATGGGCCTGCCACGCTTCAGGCGTGCTTTGGATTCATTCATAGCAGGTTGTCCTTCAGGGACATCAATTTTAATAGGAGCATTAGCAGCTGGGACATGTGACTTTATCACTTTCTTTGGGTCAGTAAATGCTTCTGGCATTTGATTAGCTAAATTCTGTAAATGAATTATCTTTTAAACTTCAAGTTTACATTGTTTTGTACGAGGATCAAAATGAGCCAATGATAATTCATTCCAACTAATTTCTTTACCCAGCTGTTTGTTTTCTCCCCCTAATGTTGGAAAAAATGATTCATCAAAATGACAATCGGCAAATCGTGCCGTAAATAAATCTCCTGTAGATGGTTCTAAACATTTTATAATTGATGGAGATTCATACCCAACATATATTCCCATCTTTCTTTGTGGGCCCATCTTAGTGCGTTGTGGTAGTGCTACAGGCACATATACCGCACACCCAAAAGTTCTTATATGGGAAATATTAGGTTTCTGACCAAAAACCATTTGTAAGGGGGAAACCTTTAAATAACTTGTTGGCCTAATGCGAATTAACATTGCTGCATGCAAAATGGCATGGCCCCAAGCAGAAATTGGTAGATTAGATTTCATAAGTAAAGGTCTTGCAATTAATTGCAACCTTTTAACCAATGATTCTGCAAGTTCATTTTGCATATGAATATAAGCTACAGGATGTTCAACATCAATTCCAAGGGACATACAATACTCATTAAAAGCTTATGATGTAAATTCACCAGCATTATCAAGACGTATTTTCTTGATAGGATAATCAGGGTAATGTGCTCTTAATCTAATCAATTGAGCAAGTAATCTCGCAAACGCCAAGTTGCGAGAAGATAATAAGCAAACATGCGACCATTTAGTTGATGCATCAATTAAAACCATATAATACCTAAATGGTCAGCATGGTGGGTGTATTGGCCCACAAATATCTCCCTGTATCTGTTCTAGAAATGTGAGAGACTCACTTTCTACTTTGCTTGGTGAGGGGAGAATAATTAACTTTCCCTTGGAACATGCAGCACATGAGAAATCATGGGATTGTGGTATTTGTTTACACTTTAGGGTATGTCCACATGAATTCCCAATTATTTGTCGCATCATTATTGAACCGGGATGGCCTAACCGGTCATGCCAAACATTAAATTCATTAGTAAACTTATGGTTTACATTATCAAACTGCTGGTTTGTATTAGCAAACTTCTGGTTTGCATTATTGAACTTCTGGTTCTCAATAGTATGTGTTTCAATTGTGCTTATACATGTGTAATACAAACCAGAAGAAAAAATAGGAAAACTTTCTAATATGCATTTTCTACCAGCAACTATATTTGTAATAACAAGATATTCCTTATTATTTTTAGTTGTTGTTTTTAAATGATATCCATTTCTGCGGATATCTTTGAAACTCAGTAAGTTTCTTTTAGACTTGGTAGAATAAAATGCATTATCAATGCATAATTTTGTTCCTTCAGGTAACAAAATTTTAGCTCTTCCGGAGCCTTCAATTAAATTTATACTACCAGATATAGTTTGAACATTGGCTTCTCGTATTACCAAGGAAGAAAAATATTTATCATGTATGAGTATGGTGTGGGTAGTTGCACTATCAACGAGACATAAATCTTCAGGATTGATGCCAATATGATTCATTCTTCATAAAAACATAAATAAAATTAATACATATGATAGAAACAACTTTAAATAAAATATAACAATTCAAATTATATTAAGAAATCTGCAACATCCAAATAGTTATTATCTATATCACCATACTCAGAATTCTCGCCCTGATCAACATGATTAACTTCAACATTTGATCTTTTACCAGTATTTTTAATTGATTCTTGGTAAAGATCAACTAGGTGCCTTGGTGTACGACAGGTACGAGACCAATGGCCCTTGCCACCACATCGATAGCATGGATTATCAGCATATTTGTTATGCCTACTGCTTTCCCCTTTCTGGTTCTTATCAGTCTTTTCCCACTTCTGGTAGGAATTTGAACCTCCATGATATCGGCTACGGCCACGCCCACGGCTATAGCCACACCCACGTCCACGTCCTTGTCCACGTCCACGGCCACGACCACGATAAAATTCATTTGTTACTACATTCACTTTAGGGAATGGAGTTGAGCCTGTAGGACAGGATTCATGATTTTTCAACAAAAGCTCATTATTTTGTTCAGCCACAAGGAGACAAGAAATTAACTCAGAATATTTCTTAAAACCTTTTTCACGATATTGCTGCTGCAGGAGCAAATTGGATGCATGAAATGTGGAGAATGTCTTTTCTAACATATCATCATCAGTAACATTTTATCCACATAATTTCAATTTAGAAGTAATTCTGAACATGGCTGAGTTATATTCGCTTATAGATTTAAAATCTTGTAAGCGTAAATGCATCCAATCAAAATAAGCTTTTGGAAGAATGACCATCCATCTTCTGGTGATCATATCTTTCTTTCAAATTGTTCCAAAGGACAAGTGGATCCATCACTGTTAAATATTCAATTTTTAAATCCTCATGTAAATGGTGGCGAAGAAAAATCATGGATCTGGCTTTATCTTTGTTGGATGTCTTATTCCCTTCTTTAATCGTGTCTTCTAGACTTTTGGCATTTAGGTGAATTTCCGCATCCAACTTCCAAGATAAATAATTTTTTTCAGTAATATCAAGAGCCACAATTTCAAGTTTTTCCAGGTTTGTCATTGTTCAAACTTCTTGTAGAGCTTCATGCTGATAACGTGTTATAAAAGTATATGTGATAAGAGAGAAGATTGATAGAATTCAGAGAAAGGATTATAGAATTTCTAGAGAGAAGTTCTCATTCAGTTCAACTGAAACAATCGATTACAACCCTTTATATAGAGGCAAAAATCTAACCCCGGTTGCATGGCCATAGTTATATTTAACCCTGATTTCATGACCATGGTTACTTTATATCGTCTTTATATCCTTGTCTTCTTTTACTTTGTGTCAAGTCATCTCTTCTTCTTTATGTCAAGTCATCTTTTCTTCTTTATGTCAAGTTGACTGGAAGAATAATATGAGTCAATGGACATCCACATATTTAATATTCATAACATCTTTTTATTAAGGATAATTATGTTAGAGGCATCGATCCTATCCTATTATGTCACTATACAAATGATATTATCATGACCTTCAAAATTGAGCCGAATGACCCAATATACAACCGGATCGGCCCAAGGTCTCAAATTTCATCGGAAAAATCGGAACGGGTAGATCCGGGCCTGGCCTGTTCGACTGCTCGTTTTAGTCCGACTTAGAATGCAAGGAAGAGGGGACCGGGGAGGACTAGGAAGGGTTTATGAATGAAGGTAACAATGGCAAACCAGTAGAAGAAATGACACTGTAAATGGCACTCGAAGTCCGTATAATGCCCTTCTTCCTCAGAGCCTCTTATGGATCCCTATGATGAAGAGCGATTGAGAAACGAAGTCATTTACCTTCACAGTCTCTGGCATCAAGGTCCTCCAAACCCTCGCCCTTTTCACATCCCGTATAATCCTGGAGCCTATTCTTTGATTCATCAATCTAGTGTTAACCTTAACCCTAGGCCTCCTTACCCTTTTGTTCCTATTCACCCCAGACCCCTCCAACCCGTACATTTAAGCTCATTCAAGAACAAGAAGAGGAAGAAGAAGCCCGCAAAAAAGAGGGTCGGCAAGAAACGTACTCGAGTTGATCCGCATTTGAATTCAGGTTCCGAGTGGCCAATGCCGATGCAAGATTCTGCTCCGGTGGTCTCGGGATGGCCTCCGTTGGAGCCCCGTCCAGCTCAGGTGGCCCCTCCGTTGTCAGCGGAAGACAAGGAGAAGCTGCAAGTGTTGCAGGTGCAGTATAAGGCTCGTCAAGCTTGCAGAGAGTTTTTGTTTGATTATGATGACAGTGATGACGACGTTGATGAAGACGATGTTGAAGATGACGAGGACAATTTAGATCATGATGATGATGATGAGGCGGAGAAGATAGGGGAGTTCTTCTCGAAACTATGTGGAGAAAATAATGAGCTGAGAAATTATTACCAGAAATGCTGGGAAAGGGGGGAATTTCGTTGCTTGGTTTGTGCTCTGGCCGATAACAAGAATGCCGGAAAGAGGTTCCATGATTGTGTGGGTCTTGTGCAGCATTCGATATCAATATCGAGGACAAAAAATAGAAGGGCTCATAGAGCTTTTGGAAATGCTGTGTGTAATGTTCTGGGTTGGGATATTAATAGGCTTCCAACCATTGTAATCAAGAACGAGGTGAAGCCAGCTGTGGCAGAGGTAGTGAACCTTCCACAGTTCAAGATACGCATACTTATTGCAAGTAAACTGGTGTTTATATAATTAGCCAAACAAACTGATGTTCATATAACTTTAATCTTGACTTTTACTGGATAAACTACAAAATTATAGGCTCTGGTAGAAGTTAATCCATTAGGTATTCCTGAGTCACTTATATGCGGCTGAGTTTGTTATTTTTAAAACTAAAAGTGTATTCATCAAATATTTGGAGATTAAGTTAAAGCTAAATGGTTGGATAACTTTGAGAACAAATTGTAAGCTAGTTTGATTAGTTTATTGCTGGCATTTGACTTTTTGTGATCATATAAGTTAGTGGAACAAAAATAACATTGCAGGGCAAGACAAATGATAATGCTGCTGATGGAAAAGATGGCTCTTTATCTCCTGATAAATTAGATGACACATCCGTGGAGGACGCATCCCTGGAGCAGCTTAGTGAACCAGTTAAACAGGATGTTGAAGTTGTTCATGAGACTATTAAATGTGTTAGTGAGGTAACCATTTATGAGTTTTGTAAATAGTGAGTGAAAATTTCAAAATGAACTAAATGTTAGAAACTTGTCCATTGAAATGCTCAATTCATAGTCGATGGTGTGTGGTGGCAACTCATTCACCATCAACAAGTATGACTTGAACAAGATTCTGATAGTTGTTGACTGTCATATATGTTGATAGATGTTGGTGCCAACACAAGATTCTGCTCCAGTGGACTCAGAATGGCCACCATTGGAGCCTCCTCCAACTCAGGCAACACGTCCATTGTCAGCAGAAGAAAAGGAGATACTTGAGGTGTTGCAGGTGCAGTATAAGGCGCGTCGAGCTTGCCAAGAGTTTTTGTTTGGTTCTGATTACAGCGGTGGTGGTGGTGATGATGATAATAATGACGAAATGGACGATGATGATGAGTTGGAGGAGATGAGAGACTTCTTTTTAAAACTATTTGGAGAAAATAATGAACTGCGGAAGTATTACGAGAAATGCTGGGAACGTGGGGAATTTCGTTGTTTGGTTTGTGGTGTGGCCGATAACAAGAATGTTGGAAAGAGTTTCCATGATTGTGTTAGTCTTGTGCAGCATTCGATGTCAATATCAAGGACAAAGAATAGAAGGGCTCATAGAGCTTTTGGAAATGCTGTATGTAATGTTCTGGGTTGGGATATTAATAGGCTTCCAACTATTGTGATCAAGAAAGAGGTGAAGCTTCCTGAGACAGAGGTATTGAACCTTCTAGAGTTCAGTTTACGCATACTTATTGCAAGGAAACTGGTGTTTATTTAATTAGCCAAAAATCTGATGTTCATATAACTTTAATCTTGAATTTTACTGGGTAAACTAAAAAATAGCAGGCTCTGATAGAAGATAATGAAGTTAATCCATTAGGTAATCCTGAGTCACTTATATGCAATTGAGTTTGTTACTTTTAATAATAGACGTGTATTCATTAAATATTTGGAGATTAAGTTAAAGCTAAATGGTTGGATGATTTTGAGATCAAATTGTAAGGTAGTTTGATTAGTTTATTGCTGCTATTTGACTTTTTGAGATCATATAAGTTAGTGGAACTAAGATAACATTGCAGGGCAAGACAAATGTTAATGCTGCTGATGGAGAAGATGGTTCTTTATGTTCTGATAAATTAGATGAAGTATCCGGGGAGCAGCTGGGTGAACCAGTTAAACAAAATGTTGAAGTTGTTCTTGAGACTATTAAACGAGTTAGTGAGGTAACTGTTTATGAATTTTGTAAATATTGAGTGAAAAGTTCAAAATGAACAAAATGTTTGAAAGTTATCATTAGAACGTTCAAGTCATAGTTGATGATGGTGTGTGGTGGCAACCCAAGCACCATCAACAAATATGACTTGAACAAGATTCTGATTGTTGTTGACTATCATAGTTGTTGATAGTTGTTGGCACCGACACAAGATTCTGCTCCAGAGAACTCAGCATGGCCGCCATTGGAGCCTTCTCCAACTCAGGCGACACATCCATTGTCAGCAGAAGAAAAGGAGACACTTGAGGTGTTGCAGGTGCAGTATGAGGCACGTCAAGCTTGCCGAGAGTTTTTGTTTGGTTCTGATGACAGTGATGATGGTGGTGACGATGAAGAGGACGATATGGACAATGATGATTCTGATGACGCTGATGATGAGCTGAAGGAGATGAGAGACTTCTTTTTAAAACTATTTGGAGAAGATAATGAACTTAGGAAGTATTACAAGAAATGCTGGGAACATGGGGAATTTCGTTGTTTGGTTTGTGGTGTGGCCGATAACAAGAATGCTGGAAAGAGGTTCCATGATTGTGTCGGTCTTGTGCAGCATTCAATGTCAATATCAAGGACGAAGAAGAAAAGGGCTCATAGAGCTTTTGGAAATGCTGTATGTAATGTTCTGGGTTGGGATATTAATAGGCTTCCAACCATTGTGATCAAGAATGAGGTGAAGGCAGCTGAGGCAAAGGTAGTGAACCTTCTGGAGTTCAATTTATGCATACTTATTGCAAGTAAACTGGTGATTTTATAATTTGCCACAAAAACTTATCATCACATAACTTAAGTATTGAATTTTGCCGGATGGAAAAAAAAAAAAGGCTCTGGTATTATTTAATCCATTAGATATTCCTGAGTCACTTATTTGCAACTGACTTGGTCATGTTTAAGGATAAACTTGGGTTTATTAATTTTTTTAGATTAAATTGAAGCTTTATGGTTGGATAACTTAGAGACAAAATTGTATGGTAGCTTAATTTGTTTATGACTGGTTTTTGTGATCCAATTATGTTGATGGAACAAAAAATAACATTGCAGGGAAAGACAAATGAGAATGATGATGGGAAAGATGGTTCTTTATCTTCTGATAAATTAGATTATAAAGCATCGGTGGAGCAGCTTGGTGAGCCAGTTAAACAGGGCGTTGAAGTTGTCCATGAGACTATTAAACGAGTCAGTGAGGTAACCATTTATGAATTTTATAAATAGTGGGGGATACTAGCAAAGATGAACTAAATGTTAGAAACTTGTCATAAAAATGTTCAAGCCTTAGTTATTGCTGGTGTGTGGGGGCAACCAATTATTGCAATAAGGTGTCCTGGAGCCATAGTGAACCTATAATATTCAAGTATTTTGAACCTGTGTGAATTGAATTCTACTGAATTTTTTTATATCTACGGAGTTAAAAGAAAGATGATTTCAATAAAACCACAGATGCCCACTGCCAGGTCAGGCAAAAAGTGAGGAACATTTGAGGAGAAATCTTCTCTACTGGTTCATATCCTTTCTTTTCCGTTTTGAATTCCCTCTCAGTACTTGGAGTTTCTTCGATGCTCCCACGTATGTTGGTATTGATTTTTTGGGTGTGAGCTGATGATCTGACATTGTGCTTGATATGATTTTTACAGGGTGAGCCTGATAAATCTGCTGATGATCATGATGTCCCTCGCTAGAGTTCTTATTTGCATTAAGTTTATGCCTTTATGTAGAAGATTAGGAAGACCCCTATCTCCAAGGCATAGTTTTGTACATTCTTCTGTTTTATGCCATTAGCTCGGCAGTTACTTGTTAGTATCTTGGTCATTTGCTTCTAACTCTTCTATAAAGACCTGATGCTCAGAATGGGAATATTTCTGCTGTGATAACATATTAGAAGTGAGAATTCCATGACTTATGGTTTCATTGTTGGAGGGGTTTCAAATTGATTGACTCAAAACATGATATGTGATTATGATCTAAAATTCTCAAATCATATTAAACACAATTGACTTCATTTGGGTAAAAAGTGTGATAGTTATTTCAGTCTTTGTATACCAAATCTCAAACATGACTGTTTTAATTCCAACACTTATGTTTGAAATTGCCTTTGGTTCTTAATATAAGACATATTTGGGGAGTTGATCTTCGTCCTAAATATAAGACAGTTTTAATATTTGTCAATTTTTTTTTAATTTGTATCTATTAATACTCCTTCAACAATAATCAATGAGGAGAGGAAATGAGGGAATTAAGGAATGTTTACTATGATATTTTAGAAAATGCATATCATATTAACTTTGTCAATTTTTTTAATATAATTAAATTAAGTAAATATATTTTATATTAAGTATTGGGGGATTATGTTTCATCATTGAAACGGCCTGTTGAAACGAAGCTGAATGCTTTAATCAATGCTCGAAGAAAATATTACGTAAACTAAGTGAATTTCTGACAAACTCATTGGCCAGTAAAATTCTCGTAAGTTACCTTTCCTTCTGATGATTAAGTTGATAATATCATACTCCCTCCAATCTTTGACTACGGACATACTTGGGAAGTCTATCTTGATCTAATTTACTAACTTGATCTAATTTACTAACTTGCTAATTTTTCTAATCTAATCAAATTAGTTAAATGTCTTATATTAAGAATAAAAGAAAGTAATTCCACATGCATGCGTCCTACTGTTGGAAGGAAGGACATGAACAGATTTTGCTTCCAAGCCTTTAACTGGGAAGAATACAGCTTCTGATGATTTTCATTAAAGTTTGCTTACTTTATCAGGAATTGTCACATGTTGGATATAAGTGCCATAAACTATAAACAATCATTATACCTGCAAATGTTGTACTCCCTCCGGTCCTAATTATAAGACAAAGTTGACTTTTTTGGAGAAATTAAGGAAGCCAATTAAATTACTTTAGAGTATTTATATTTTTATTTTTTTCTCTAAACTAATTAATTTGACTAATAAACTAACATATAAACTAAATATACTAAAAATATAAACACTCTAAAGTAATCTAATTGGCTTCCTTAATTTCTCCAAAAAAGTCAACTCTGTCTTATAATTAGGACCGAAGGGAGTAGAAAATTAAGCCTCATGCATTTACACGAGGTTATACTTGTGGGTTTCTCTACGAGAGCATAGCAGTTTAAGCTTAAGCCACCATTTTTGCTCATTATCTCTCTAGCAACTCAAAAATTTTAAGTTTATACACCATTGAAAAAGGCGTAGACTCTTGGGGGAAAACACTCACTTTCACGTATAGCTAACAATATTATCAAATAATGCAATTAATAGTTTCAATGATAAGTATCTCGGTTAGTTCAGTACACAGTATACTAGTAGGTCAAAAATTATTTTCTCAAAAACTTGAAAACTATCATTCACGGTCCAGACTTGCAGAACATCAACATCAGCAGCTACTAATAACCCTTGTTCCCGCGAATCCTAGCTCTCATGTCCACCTGATAGAGGAGACAATGAAAAGGGAAGGATCAGCTATATAAACTCAGGTACAATCACAGTCAAAATCTTTTGAACACGGCAACACTTAAGCAGACAACAGATGAGTTGTATGACCAAAATAGCACAAACAAAATCACTTGTATCTGCTCAAAATTTCTCACTTAGAAACTGTAATATTCAAACTACAACAATATGCAGAACCAACCTAGCCTACATGCTTAGATAATTTTATCTGACAGAATAAAAGTACTAAGTTCACAAAGAGGGTTTCAGCATTTTCAGTCAATATCTTAGTCCACCAGACGGGAGGATATATGGTTCATGCCTATCCAACCATCGCCTACCGGTATCTCCAAAAGTAAAAGCACAAAGGAACCGCAAATATGCAATAAAATAGAAAGTCATTCACGACTCTCACCTGTCCCCACCACTTTGAATAATTTTTAAAATGGTCCTCTAGAGATTATCACCCGTCTCCATCACTACAACATCACGCACAGAATCTAATAGCATTCCCAACTAAAACAATTTTCCTTTCTAGTTTACCCAATAATTTGCATAATCTCAACTTCCTATAAATAGAAGTAACAAAATAAACAAACAGTAAAATTCTCCTCAAAATATATCATGAAATGAGATTCAATAAGTGTTGGAATTTACTAAATGGTTAATGTGATCCCAAACGAGACAACAAAACAGAGAAATCAAACCAGTCAACCATGAATGATTCGACACTTATAATTGTCAATTTCTGCACATTTCAAGCTTGAAGTGTCATTAGCATAGAACAAAAGAAAAAATTAACACTGATCATATAATCAAGTGCTTCAAATAGGTCCGAGAAGGTTTAGCTTCCAAATATCATTCAGAGCAAGAATTGCTCCCCCAACTTCTGTGACACTATACAAGTTATTCCTTCCGTTTCCCAATCACACTAAATTTTGACTGAAAATACTGAGGTATGGTAACTGCTTAGAGAGGCAGTGACTTGGTTA
This sequence comes from Inga laurina, assembly GCA_963855925.1. Classification (NCBI taxonomy): domain Eukaryota; kingdom Viridiplantae; phylum Streptophyta; class Magnoliopsida; order Fabales; family Fabaceae; genus Inga; species Inga laurina. The sequence continues at coordinate 53,907,755 of OY979707.1, read as the reverse complement.
TGTATAGACCAGGAAATAGGGGCCCAAATTTGAGTTACGCCATCAACTTGTATTCAGAAGATGTAGTTAGGGATAAAATTGCTTGCTTAGTCTAAAATTAATATATTAATATATATCTAAATAAACACACAGTATGGGCATGCATTAGAAATCACAGAACAAGGAAGCATGATTAATCAAGGAAAAAGATAGCCACTTACCTGGCCTCTTTTGCAATTGAAATAAGTTTCCCTCAATCCAACACACTCGCTAGGTATTGAGGGAGCCTTCTCTCCAGCACACTCCCTATAAGATCGATTCTGAACCTAATTTTCCATCGAAATATACACAACGTCATTCTTACAGCATTCAAACTCAAAATTTTAGAATTACAGGCAAATATTCATCTCGAATATAATCATTGCATCAATAAAATAATCCAGACGAACCTTAACACAATCGGATTCACTGAGACACTTGACAAGTTCCATAGCTAACCCCTTGCAAGATTTGGACATTGTGCTTCAACTAGGTATAAAAGAAAATACACAAATTACATCAATTACGAGAAACGACCGAATTTTGAGAAGAACTATAGATAACAATCTAACCTCGAAATTCTTCTTCACATATAAAATAATTTTCTTACCTGTTCGCTTTTGGAGAGGTTCCAGAAAACCCAGACTATTTCGCGCCCGAGTTGGTTCTGTTACGGCGACGGCGAGAGGGGCCCCCGTATTATGAAGAAACGTTTGTGACAGCGAGGTCAACGGCTAGTGTGATAGCGAGGGGCGCAAGTTGGTTCTGTTATAATCTCTGACGAGCGGAGGCGCGAGCTGGTTTTGTTCAAATCTCCGACGACGGCAGAGCGACGGCGGGTAGTAACCTCACTGGTGGGATTGCCCTGGGCGGCGTTCACGGCAGTAGCTCTGATCAATTGTGTTTGTGCGGACGGTGGCTAACCAGTTCAGCCACGGAAGCAGATCAACAGGTAGTAACCTCGCTGTGTTTTGATTTAATGGTTAATTATTACTCAGTAATAATTTTTTATATTGTTGACAAAAAAAAATAATTTTTTAGATTTGTTGACCATAGAGTAATAATTTTTTTAGATGGATTTCTTATTATTTTTTTTATTTTTTTTATACTATATAAAAAATATGATCAATAAATACTACTTAAATTTTAAAATCTTAAAGTAATGATTTTTTAAAAATCTGAATTATCAATTATTATATTTTTTTTTTTGTCAATCTTATTGTTATTATTGTCAACAAAATCAAATTGAAATTTTGAAATCCAAATGATGTTTAAATATGTTTTTTTCAAAAACAAAAATATTTTTATATAAACACAAGATATTGAAATTTTCCAACATAATTTTTTTATTTGAAATCATTTATCTAACTTAAAATTTAGTTTCTAAATTTTAATTGAATTAAAATTAAAAGTATTGAATCATATAGACTAATATAGGTAGTCTTTAAGTCCAAAATAGTTTAGAGATGCCCAGAACAAATGAAAAATTTAGGTAGTGTTTGAGAATTGACTTCAGGTCAAAAAAATCATAATCATAACTGGGTAATGAAATGATTAATTTTAATTTTTCCTTTAGATTTTCCTTTATCAGTGCTCTAGGGTTTTAACTTCCGGCTCAGGCGGAAGGAAGGGTTTATGCCCCTGAGGGGTATTTTTCGTCCCGCTGGAAAATAGTAATTGGATTGGGAGTTGCCATTAAAGAGGGGGGGCATTTTCGTCTATTGTGAATCTCAAACAGCCCAGGACTGGCCCAAACCAATGGGCAAGGGCATATAAATGAGAAAGGAAGCACGCGTGTTTCATTTCTTATTCGTCATTATTCAGACGCAGAAGGAGATACTAACAGAGAAGAAAATGTCTGGGGTTGGACCTCTCACACAGGATTGGGAGCCCGTGGTGATCCGAAAGAAGGCACCAACAGCTGCGGCCAAGAAAGATGAGAAAGCTGTCAACGCCGCACGTCGCGCTGGCGCCGATGTTGAAACCGTAAAAAAATGTATTGTTGCATGATTCGTCCTTCGGTTGGGTTTCTTTTGGTTCATGAACAACTGCGATTATCTTATTTAGATCTCTTTCTGCTTTTGTAATAATTTCTGAAGAATTAAATCGTGGCCTTGAAGAGATGGATTAATTTAATATTTTAATCTTCGAAATGAAAACGCTGAAGAGTTTATCGTCTTGAGGCTCAGATAATTTCTATCGGAGACATGAGCGTAGGGATTGTATAAGATTTACCATTGTTTAGAACTTGTGTTTAAATATCTGATGGCCAAACATTAGGAAGGTATGCCTGTTCCAGGGTTTTCTTATGTTTATGTGTAGAATTGGTACTTAGGTTTACCGAAAATTATTTTTATTATTTTTTTTCTCTCGCTGGTCCCTGATGCGTATTTGCTGATTTTTCTCATGAAATTTTGATTTAGTAGTTCAGTAGCTATGTATACTGAGTCGGTGCCTGTTTGTGCAAGCCTGACATGCCTGTATTTTGATATCTCATGTAGTTCAAGTGTCATCCGAGGGCATACAGGTGTCTTGTTTGAATTCTGAAGTTTAGGAGTCTGTGTTGAAATGATGTACAACTGGTACAAGAATAGGAGTGTGAATCGAAAGTGTGACCTTGTCTTCCAGGAGTTCCAGCAGTATTTTCTAACCTTATATTTCGTACAATCTGCAGTTAATGCTGCGACAAATAAAGCGGCCTCCAGCAGCACTTCCTTAAACACAAAGAAGCTTGATGAAGACACTGAGAATCTTCATCGTAAGTTTATACTGTCTTTTATTCTTTTTTCTCTTCTTGGTGCATCTTTAGCTGTAATAGAACATTCATGCTACATTTTCATCTGATACAACCACGATGGTTTGGTTTCCCTGAATTTTCAGATGTAGAAAGAAATGTTGTTTGATGCAGAAATATTGAACACTTATCATACTGGTTCTTTATAAATCTGACATTTGTCAATTACTCATCTATTCAATGTCTTTCATGAAGATTACTTGGAGGAAGCGTTTATGGGTGGGATATTATCAATGGAAATGCTTAGTTGTCTAGTGTTTCTGTAAAAACCATTATAGGTGACATTGAATCATTGATAACTATTCAGTAAATCAAAAGCGGTGGACTACATTAATGTGGAAATGAGAAGTAGGTACAAATTTTGTTATGATTCTTATGTACTCCTTTGATTAATATAGTTTTTTTTTTTTGGGAGGGGGATAAATAGTAAATTAGAATTAGAGTTTGAAAAATATAAAAGAATTTTGATTCTCTTTTTTTATATCTTTAATTTGGAGGGAAATAAAATGTAGGGTGGCTAGGGGTTGAAGAAGCGGGAAGTGTTCTCCACCTATTCACTTTCCCTCAAATTTAAAACCTTCAAACCTGGAAGGTCATTTCCTTTCCATATATAAACACGATGTTCAGGGATTCATTACATGCATAGAGGATAAAGATGCTCATGAAAATTGGCAGATTGTGTGTTGAGACATTTCGTAATGAAATGGACTACCATGTAACCCCAAGATCAAGATGAAGTGCTTTTTGGGTTTCTGGCTAACATTTGTAGCAATAAATAACTTAAATCCTTTATGGGATAAAATACTAGTTTACATGTATTTTATTTGATCTCTTAAGAATACCTTTTCTTTTTCTATATTTTGGTTGTCCATAGGCATTTCTCTGATCATTTGGCTTGCCAGTTTCCACCTGTTGTATATTAAAGAAATTGCCTGGATTAAAAACTATTGTGATACAACACCTTCGCTGACTAATTCCAAGAAAGTACATGTATCAAAGAAGAGAGAAGAATCAGGGCTTAACAGCTAAATTGGTTGCTATTTTCTTGGTGTTTTTTCTGTTATTATTATTATTATTATTGAGAAATAAGGGGGATAGCCCACTATAACGTTAGGATAAATTGTTAGGATTAGTTCCAGATATTTTGCTGATTATTATTCGATTTAATTGGATTATTTCCTTTGTAACCCATGGTTATAAATAGGCCGATAAATGTATGTCATTTATTTGAGATTAATTCTGATTTTGTGGAGATTCTCCTTGGCTCCTAAACTTCACTAAAGTGAGATTCTTACTTGAATATTGGTTAGCAGATTTTATCCTTTGGCTAGGAGTAAATCTAAGAGGGAGATACTTACTCTTGATTTTTCGATTAGATTTATCCGTTTAATTTTATTCTTTTATCCTTCCTAAAAAAATTGGTCTCTATCATAGTGCAACTTAACTTGCGAATTGTAATCAAGCTCTAGGGTACCAAGGTGGACATAGAAATGAAAGCAGAGGGATGAGACTTATGCAGAACACTTAAAAGGATCTGATTGTCCCTATGTTTTCCTAATCCAAAATTTTTTTTGAGGCCTTGAAATCATGTAAGCTATAAGTGTTGAAATATGAAATCATTTTGCTCGACTAATGTGAAACACCAGGTAAGGTTTATGCATACTGTAGGTTTAATTTTCAGGTTTTCACTTGCTGCAAATTCTGTCTATTATTCTTTAGAAACGCTTTTGTCTCCCTAATGTAATAGGGGGTGTTGATCATGAAAGGATTTTCTTTGGACAACCAGTTAAATGTGTAATAAATGTGTATAAAGCAGCATAATATTCTCCCTTAATATGCTGCAGTCATAGTATCTTATGGTAGGCATTATTATTATTATTATTATTGAGTCAATCAAATGGATCTGGATATTCTTGTCTGGGATTTCTCATGTTCTTCAAATGAATAATGTTAAAGTATGTATATGCAATGTATTGGATGATTTAGGCAGAAGTTTGTTGGGATTATTTTTGCCGTTTTCTTTGCTGCTGCTAGTTCTTTTTTTTTTTTGGTAAATAATTCCTCTTTTATGACTGGCTCCATTTTTTTGGTAAACCTTTATATTTAAAAGTCTATGGTATGTCTGACTTTATTTTCAGATGAACGGGTACCAACTGAACTAAAGAAGGCCATCATGCAGGCTAGGATGGAGAAAAAGCTTACTCAGTCTCAACTAGCTCAGGTCTTTTTCCTTTGATGTGGAGATTTTCTGTCCGCATCCCCACCCCCCAAAAAAAGAGCTAAAACTAAGGGCTAAGCTTCATTTTAACACAACTTTGAACTGCAATAAAGCAAGTGGTTTGGGGGGAACACAAAATGCTCCTATTTAGAGTTTGTCTTCAATTTTATTCCCAAAGATTGATATGGTATTTTGATGCATTTCAAACTAACTGTTTGCTAACCCTTGTAATTCCAAAGAAGTGTTGTGGCCTTAGTTTTACTTTTAGCTTCCATGAAACTGACTAGCTTTTTTTGTGCTTTGTCTCTTGTAGATGTATTTTCTCCTTCAAGTTCTCTTTTTTGCTTTAGCTTCCATGATACTGACCCACCTTTTTCCTGTGTAGATGATAAATGAGAAGCCTCAAGTGATTCAGGAGTATGAATCAGGTAAAGCCATTCCCAATCAACAAATATTAGGTAAACTGGAGAGAGCCCTTGGTGCAAAACTGCGTGGAAAGAAATGAAGTAGTATAAAGGATAGGATGTCTCTGTGTCAGCTATGTCAAAGTCTCTCTCAACTGGCGTTGTATATGAACTTTTCTCCTGTTGTCGTGACTTCTGTGTGTCTGTTGTGTCATGCTGGTGTGTTTTGATACATAGGGTCCGAAATAAGGTTGTGTTTGCGTAAGTTTGTTTCCTTGAAACATGTTTTGTTTCAGCTTCATATTTGGATCGGATCAAACTTAGTAGTGAAGTTTTATTAGCTGTTGCTATTGCTATTAAGTTCTCGAATAAATGTACATCAGAATTAAAAAAACAGGGAAAGGAAAGGGAGAAAGAAATTATCCAAAATAATTTGGTTGAGTTCAGACACTTGAAAATTGTGCTCAAGTTCTGCCCTACTCATTCTTCAATGATTCGAAACCATTTGGGAGGACTGGATAGGTTGAGACATACAGACGAGAAATTCTTAGGTAGTGTGGGGGAGTGGCACTTCATTTATACACTTCTCAGTCAAATTATGACGTCTCAAATATTTTTAGCCAATGTATGTTAATAATCTCTCTTATAAAACTTTGCTGCTCTGAACTATATTTCTCTTGTATTTTTATCATGTTCTATAAATCTCGAATTTCTTTTTCAAAAGGAAAAACAATAACTTCCGTTCTTATAATTTTGTTTTCAAAAAATATGGGGTTCAATGAGGGTGTGTCAAGTCAAAGGTCAAGCTCAGTTTTAACCAAGTCAAAATTGTAAAAACTAAATTGTATCAAATTAAAGTTTAAAAGCTGAATTATAATTGAATCAAAATGTTAAAAACCCAATGATTAGTATTTTCCTTGTTTTTAATGAACATTTATTTGCCCTTGACTGTGTGATGTTCTCTATATAAAGAATGAAAAACCTGTTTCAATAGATGAAATTGCAAGCTTATTTTTCATTCCCAAAATTGAAACAGGTTTTTCATTCTTTATATAGATTCCCAACCATTTAGAAGGGGAATGGGTAGATTGAGAGAGAAAGGGTAGTTGGTTTAAAGAGGACCGTTTTAGCCACTAGAAGCATAAACCTATTCATCCGATGACTAGAAAATTGGTGAGGTAAATTTTAATTTGATTGTGCGGTTTAGAAAATCTGACTAGTTAAACAATCTTGAAATCAAATTAAATAGAATTGTTAAAAAAGGATATTCAGAAACAATTAATTTTATATATATGATCTCGAGTTGAGGCTAGAAAATTAAAATATATATATATATATATATACAAGTTTTGTCCCAAAATTTTAGTGACTTTTCCCTCGTCCTGGAATAGAAAAGACAATATTAATGTCTGCCAGGATTGATATCATGGAAAATCATGTTCACTTGAATGTCTTACTGAAGGCAATATTATTTGAGATATGGTCAAGACAATCATGCTAAATATGGACATATCTCTAATAGAAAATTTGACTTCGGTTTGTTTTAATTCTCGAAATAGTAATAACGAAAAGTTATTTTAATATTTGATTTATTCATATTTTAAATTGAAAAAAAAAACTACAGAGTTCTCCAACTACTGAAAATAGCAAAACCTTTTTCAAACATTGTTTTTTTTAACTATTAACTATTGAGCAGCATTCGCCGTTCTGCATCGCTTGTGTTTTGCCTGTCATTATCCACTTCCAATATTTGGCTTGGAAAAAAAAATCATGGTATTGTGCTCTACTTCTTCGGCTTAAAGCCATAGCTTCACCAAAAACCCAATTAAAAAAAAATTGAATGAAGCAAAATAGGTTGCCCGAATTGGAAGAAATAGCACATGATTCTGTGGTGCTTACCAACCACGTCACCCACTTTTAAGTTTTATCCTTCAGCCTATGTCAAAACAAAAGAAAAAATAATTCCAGAAACTACCAATTCCAAAATCAATCAAGATCAGCAGCTTCTGCCGGCGAGGATAAAACAACAAGACCAAGACAATTGGCCCGAGATCTAATTGATTATGGAAGAAGTCATCCTAGGGATAAATGAACAACATTTACATCACCTTCCTCAAATCAAATAGTAAATTCAACTGTGCGAGAAAAAAATATGTAAAATAACTATTCATTTATGACATCCATAAAATAAATAGGCATGATGAAACCAAAAATATATTTACTCACAAGCCAGTTTAGTGCCAAAGCTAGTTAGGCATATGGCAAAGGCCTGAAATGCAGATAGGGGCTTCCTGTAGTCCATAGTGAAAGTATCATCCCCTACTTTCCCAAATTGAAGAAGAACCGTTTCCTCATCTCCTTTCCCTCCTGGTTGGCTTTGGTCCACCGTAGCAACCAGCTGAAAGTTCTTCACCGATGCTACAGTCACACGACCGTGGAAATTTAAGCACCAGCATTGCAAATGCTCGTGCCACCTTGGAGATTTGTTTTTCAAGATTGAGTATTCTGAGGCAGCTTGTTCTGTATTGATTGTCTTGTGAACATCCAGAGATCTGCTATCCGAACTTCCTCCTGATGATTGGCTTGGGAGCTTAAGTAAGCAAACCATCCTCCTTGGTCCTCTTGACTTCAAAAGGTTGAATTTGTATGATACATGCCCCACCTCAAAGTTACCAGCAGGAACTTGAGGGCATATTTGCTTGGAGGCGAAACGACTGCTGGCCTTGCCATTTGAAGGCCTTGCACCACAATGGGGTGGCTGGCTATCATAGATTGTGAAGTTCGTGCCAAGAAAATCTGAGCTGTAAAGAGATTTCACCAATTGAGTGTATGTAATACAAGAAGCAAAAGATTGATTGACCAATAACCACATATTCACATCAAGCATTTAACAATACATGCAGCTCTGCAAATCATTATAGGAACATATACCACCAAAATCAAAGGTATAGAGCTGACACATAACATCCTACTCAAACTTTATTCAAGGTTTTATTAGAAGGGTGTGTTTTGTTTACGCAAAAAGAATGTTTACCTTAACTTTCCAACATAGGCATTACTTCCTTGCGATATGTCATCGGCATCAAGTGAAAGTACATATTCAATACCAGAACCACGCCTATATCTCTTAGCTGCCAAGAGAAACTTACCTGTATCTGTGAATGCTGGCAAGAGAGAGGAAAAGGAGACAAAATAAAATGAGCAAAAATTTATGATTAATTGTATTAGAAGAAGGAAACATAGGATCAGAAAGCATGCAGCATATACATCAAGATTAATTCAAAAAAATCATTCAAATCATCACAGTATAAAATATTAATCATTAAAACTTGCAATTTTTCGATGAGTTGTATTCCTAGATATAACTTCCAACTAGTTTTTCAAAACATAATTCCACAGTTAAAAACATACAGTCCGCCAAAAGCTCCTTTGGTTTGGATCAACCATATCCCACATGCCTTCTCTCCCCATTGATCTACTTAGGCAATGTGATACACGGATTATGGACCAAACAAAAATTTCAGTTATTTAACAAGATTACAATTAATAATAGCTCATTGAGGTTCAGAAGCTAAGCCAAAAAACTCCTCAAAACCATTAATGAAGATTTTTAAGATGCTACAAAAAAGGGAGATATAACTAAGAGACTAAGAAGGTGTTTCGATTAGCTTTTTGGAATTGATTTTACATTGTACAAAGTAAGTATATGATGGGAATTTCGTCTCGGCTTACATGATAAAAGCCAAGCTTGTTGCCAAATAAGAGTAAATCTCAGGATATCAAACGCTTCTACAAAAGATGCTTTAACAACACCTAATAATTTATTACAACAGATCTATCCTAAAATGAAGCTTCATTGCAGAGGTTTTTCTTATCAGTTAACCTAAATAAATTATATTTCTTCTTCTGATGTCAAAATAAGTATTACTCAAATGAATGAAGTTCACACATAAGGCAAAAAAATGAATTCTTCCACTTCTGCATGTCACATCCAATTATTGTTTATGAACAGAATGTACAATTCCTTTTTCTTTCACTTTTTCTCTTCTCTTTGTTTTTTTAAAAAGGTAGGGACATTGTAATATCTAAGAGAACTGAATGGAACAAGAAAGGTTCCACAAGTTGACTACAATCTGTTATCCAATACAGAATCCAGTTAATTAAAGTAGTGTCATGTCATTTTAAAAATATTATTTATTTACATCAAAGTTAAATCATATTGGGTCAAAGTAGAATGGCTAGAGTCATGCACTTCCCAAATTAGATACCGTCCACTTTTAGCTTTCCCAAATTCAGAATACTTGACTCAGTCAACATGCTGCCCAAAAGAAAGGGTAAAGACCATTGAAGTCCAGTGAAGAAGGCATTATGTAATATCTATGCTTGGGGGAGGGTGGGGGGAGCTTTTTACCAATACTTACTTACATGGTGGAGTAAGGGCAAGATAAAGGTGAAATGTCGAAGCCTTCTTATCCCTCTTTATAATACATTGGTGGGGTGAGTCACGTGGTCCTGGCTGCAAGTCATAGAAATATAACAGAATTGTTCATTCCGTGCTTTATTATTTTAATATGCGATTTTAATACAAGATGAAAATGAGTAATAACCAAACAAATAAAATGCTCACAGGATGATAATGATAGTGAAACGCTGTGTCATTTGAAGTAACACATGTGAAATGCATCACTGTCCTTAGACGAATAAAGCATCATTAGCCAAAGGCAAAGATAAGATAACTGATTCCAACGAGAAAGTAAATTAAAACAAAGCAGTGTATATCACTGGACTAGTTAAATTAGAAAAAGCGTCTCATAAACTAAAGTTCGTTCCATGATACCCAGAAACGTTAACCACTGGACTCACAATTCCATTTCATTTATCGAACTATACAGACACTATTGCTAGATTTACCTGCGGATCCAGAATCAATGCTGATCCTCGCAGAAAAATATTGTTCGAAAATAGAGTCCCAAAAAAAAAACAAGCTGACATTTTAATTGAACAAAGTCGATTAAGAGATTAACTTAGGATGCAGCAATCTGCAGCAAAACATCAAAGAATTCCCGAATCACTTGAAAATTGAAATGATATTCAGGGCACTGCCCCGGCTTGATTAAATATCAATAATTTCTCCAGCCCGAGGGACCATTCATAGAAACCCAGAGTAAAATTCATCGGTTCACACACCCACGTCGAATAATCCAATAACCATGAAAAGAGAGGGGAAAAATTAGAAATCAAATCACAATCAATACCTGCTTAAGGCAAGAAGGAAAAGTAATTCTGCCGTTGTTGCGCGGAGGGAACCGCACGATCTCCTTAGTGATATCCCTCCACCTCTTGCACACGCAGGCGCAAGCAACGACGTTTTGGCGGTTAGGCCACTGGTCCTCGGTGGCCTCAACACGGCGAATGATCTCCCCTAGAAGCTCCGGCAGCATAGTGGCCCATGAACGGCCGTAAGGCGGAGAGTCCGTGGAGTCACCACCGTCGTCGGAATCACCGCCAATCCGCCCCTTCCGCTCATCTTCCTCGATGACCCTGACCTCCTTCAAGGATCTACAGAATTTCCGAGAACGAAAAATGCTTCTCAGAGACATAGGTTAGGGCTCTGAACTCTCATGAGAGAGAGACAGGGAGAGAAAGAAGGGGAACGGTGGGATTTACAGGAAGTTACAAGCAATAACGAGGGGGGAAAATAAAAGAGAATAACTCAAATTAGTTGAGACTGTTTGTCCAAAAAAAAAAAATTGGTTGAGACTGTTTTGAGATTGAGTCAGAAAAACTAAACGGTGTGGGAATGATAAAATGACAGGTCGGTGAGGAACAAATCAATGAATCCTGTGATGATACGCATGCGCGTTTGTTTAGAGCTGTTCCGCACACAATAATTAATATTAACTCACGTGCTGATAAAGATTAAGGTTAGTTTATTGAATTTTTAAATAGGGTTAAGGGGTAATTTTATCCTAGAACTCTTCACAAAGGGGCAATTTTACCCCGAAAGCGACAAAAAATGAGCAATTTTGCTCAAATCGTTATATCAGTTAATTTTAACTGTTAGTTGACCAAACATGCTGAGTTGATAATCAACATCTCATCCATATTTTTTTTATTAAAGTGCAAATTTGCCCCAAAAGGTTCAAATCTACCTTTAAAAAAAATAAAGTAGATGACACGTGAACTTCTAGAGTAAATTTACATCTTAACAAAAATAACGTGAATGACATATTGAATGTCAACCCTACTTATTTGGTCAACTAACAGTTAATATTAACTAAAATAACGGCTAAAGTAAAATTACTTCCTAAAAATTTTCGGGACAAAATTAACCCTAAGTGACGACTTCTGAAACAAAACTACACCCATAATCTTTTTAGATATTATCTATATCTAACCATATTACAATGTCAAGTAGTAACTTTTAAAATACATATGTTTAAAATTATATTTCTATGTAACGTATAAAATATGGTTCAGGCAAAAAAAACATATAAAATATAATTAATATACTCCCTATTGTTTATAATATAAGTCCTTCTAACTAATTCATCTGAATAAAAAAAAAAAAGATAATTAGCTCATTAAATATACAGTAATTTGAAAAAAAAAATCAACTTTATATAATTAAATTAGGTTTTGAAGGAAAGAAAAAAATATAAAAAAATCATATTTAAACGTTTATTACATTAACAAAATTGATAAATATAAATTAATTACTTTTAAAATGACTTATATTATGAATAAATATATATTATAGAAGCAATTTATATTATAGATAAGAATAAATATAAATATACCTTTCAATAGTAACCCAAGTGCTAGGCATATATAGTTCTTCTCCATTGCTGCCTCCTCCTGTTCTCCTTTTTTTTCCCCCTCCCAAGAATGAAGATTGGGTGTGAGGGATTTGGAGGGGAGGGAAAATTTATATGAATTGAATTTTAAAATATTGAAGAAGTGGGGTAATAAAATTTTAATAAAGAAAATATATAAGCTAAAAATATAATAAAAAATAATTAAAAATTTTTAACCCCACTTCTCTAATTTTTTTAAATTCAGCTAAAAAAAAATTTTCCTCTATCCATTTTCCCTCCCCTCCCTCTCAGACCAAACAAACCCTAAGGGAAGCCTTTGTAATATGTTTGATTGAGTGGCTAGATGATTTGAAATGATGAAGTGAAAAGAATATACGCTTTTTCTTTCATCACTTGCACTATCATTTTTATTGTAAATGAAAGGTTGAGATTGAGAGGAATAGATTTATAAGAGTAAGAAGTCTCAAAATAGCACAAGTGACATCAAATACTTCTTTAAGGTTTTCTTAAAAGTGTAGTTCAAACTCCCTATAAGGATTATAATTTTTTGGTCAATACCCAATAATAAAACCGACTAACGTGGTTGGTAAACTGAGAGATAGGAAACTTAATTATAAACGACACACACATTACCACCGATATGAAACCATAAAGAATATAATGGAGTTGGTCACCATGATGAGATGCTGATTATCAAATCATTGAATACAAAATCAAAATCAACGCGACATTGAAATATTGACAAATGCAATGTTTCATTGTATGACAAAAACTGAAATTAAAATGATGAAAAAATTCTTTTGTAAAATTACAAACCACTCGTTCTGGTCCTATTTATAAGCAATTTTTTTCCTGATTGTGTAAAAGGAACTGGTAGTTAAAAATAACAAGTGTGTCAAAAATGCCATGTTTTTTCATATATAGCCCTATTTATGAAAAGAGTATAAGAGAGAGAATGAATAAAAATTATGAGAGATAACTCTTAGCGTGTGTGATAATTAATTATAAATATATTATTTAATAAAGATAAAATAAGAAAAAGAAACTTACATTTTCAGACACAAAATAAAAATTGTTTATAAAAAAAGATTACACCCGTGAAAGAGAAAATTGTTTATAAATAAAACCAAATGGAGTATACCAAAAACTTTATTTTTTTAGTGTTTAAGTTAGTGTCAAAGGAAGTATTAGTGTGCGTGTGTCTAAGTTGTGAACTTGAACTATTATTAAAAAGACTAAAGATGTTTGTGTACTCTACCTAAAAAAAGACAATGTATGAGGCATGGTCATCTGACATCTCTTTTCTCTAGAATCTAAATCTCTCAAGTTCTTCCATATTTTCGCTGTTATATACACCTTTTTTTTTTTTTTTTTTTGTAGAAAGATTCATTTAATTCTGGACGAAATAATTTTTTAAGAACATCGAATCCAACCATATAGTTTATAATTCTGCAGGTGTTCTCTAGCATTTTTAAGTTAGAATATAACCTAACCTAAATTTAAATTGATCATAGTATTAAACACCGAATAATTTATTACTTAAAAAAGACGAGTAAACTTGAAAGTTAAACAAAATTGGTTCAGGTGATCAATATTGAGTATGAGAATCCTTACAAGTTAAGCTTCCAACAAGGGATCCCAATGATGACTTGGCCACCAAAACTAGTCTAATTTGTATTATTAGATTCAATCAAGGAGCCTTGTGAGGACAAAGTTGAGATTAACATCTAAAATATAGTCAATATATCAATATGATTTATCTTTAATAAAATTCATATAAAACTCTACTATTTGCAAGTCATAAATATTCATACTTATTTACCAAACAAAAAAAGGTGCAGTGATTTTTTTTTTTTTTTGCTACAACTGTTTAGTGTTATATAAAATAAATAGTTAATAAATAGGGAGAATCACAGAAAAAAGAACTTTCAATTGCAAAATCCTACATTAGTATTTCACATAAAATGAGTTATGAATTGTTTATCAAGTCTCGTTACTAGTTTATTGATTCTTAATAATAAATTTGATTTGAGATTTTACAATTTTAAAGTTTTTTCCTGTCATTTCCCCTAATAAATATCAATTATTAGTTTGTCAATATAAAATATAAAATTTATGAAAAATTAACATATTTCGACATCATATCTGAAACTGTGTTTTATAAAGCGTAAGCATTTTTCTACAGGTTTACTACCATATTTTTATAAAATATTATATCTGTTTATTTCGGATTTGCAGAGTAAGTAAAATGGATAAGATGCTCAAGGGAAAGTGGAAATAAAATTAATAGTTTAATACTCTCTTCTGCTCAGGCAAAAAAGAAAGGAAAAATTTTATTAAATGGCGGTTGAATTACTTAAATTTTAATTTGGGTCAATAAACTTACCAAATTATTAACTAGATTACATGGAGTAAAGAGGAATTTAAAAATTGAGTCAAATTACCTCAACACTCCTTAATTATTATTTGAGCAAAATTGAAAGACGGGTTGATTCCGGCAATGGCTTTTCTCAGCAATCTCTTTTATTGTACCTTCCAATTCTATCACCTGCCACGCGTTTTTGGACACCAAATTGGCAGAGGAAGATTTACATTCCATGAATTGTCTAACTGACCTTCTCCAGTTGTCAGTTTGGTATGTTCATGCTGTGACGTGATTTTTGGTGGCAGACTGACTGTCTTTTGGCAAGTCTTGCGTGATTGGAGCCACTCACCGATACAGTATATATTTGACAACTTTTATTTTTTAAATATAAGTGTTTATTATATAAGCTGAAATAAAAATTCTCTCATATACTTAATTCGTATACCGTGAATCACGATTTATAAGCACTTATTACCTAAAAATCATAGTACAAAAAACCGGACCGGACCAAACCGGGAACCGGTCCCTGGTCCGGTCCGGTTTGATCAGTAAACCGGTCAGACCGGTTGAACCGGTCAGAATCGGTGAAAACCGGTAAAACCGGTGGTCCAACCGGTTGACCCGGTTTCTTTCCTTTTTTTTTAAAAAAAATTTTCCAAATTTTTATTTTGTGTTTTTTGAGGGCAAAATGGAAAGTTGCAGACTAAAATGAAGAGAAAAATAGATAAAGAAAGAACAAATCTAAAAAAATGAAGAAAATAATAAAAAAATTTATTTAAAAAGATATAATAATTATAGGAAATGAGATATCTTTGCATAAGTATAGGTATTATAACTAATACTAATAGATTTTAAACTTTTTTTTTTTCTAAAAATCTTTATTTTTATATATAGAAGTTTAAAAATATATTAATATATATTATCACTAATAAATTATAATATTTTAATATGACCGGTTCAACTATCGGTTAGACCCCGATTGACCCATTAACCCTTGAACCTGTGTTGTGACCGGTTCATTACCCGGTCCGGTTTTTCGTTCCTTGCTAAAAATAGTACTCATTTGGAATAATTTATTTTTAGACAATAAGTGCTTATAAATCGTGATTCACAGTATACGAGATAACTATGTGAAAAAAGTTTTATCTCGGTCTACATAATAAAGACTTATTATCCAAAAATAAATAATACCAAACACAGACATAAACATAAGCTATTTCAAACAAACACACAATCACAGGGAAAGAAGTGGTGGCAGTTCGGGAGCACTGATTGGAAGGGGAAGAAGGGTTGAGGTAGCGGTGGAAACGGATTTGATAAAAGCAACGATAAAGATGCAATGACAGTAAATTATTATTAGGGCGAACAAATGGTCGACATTGATGAAGAGGAATCTCAGAAAGTTATTGCTGATCATAAGCATTTGTGAGATCAAGGGTGTGCCTACTGACTAGCGAGTCAATTGGGTGACGTTTCAGGATTATATGTTCATGGATGGAGGGAGAGGGAGAGAGATCTAAGATTTTCCAGTATAAATATTTTATTTTAATTTCTAAGGTATATTCCGTTTTTAAATTTGTTTTTTAATACCTAACGAGCATGTAATTAATTTGACCCAATTTCTAAATCCTTTATTGTTCCATGTGACTTGATATATGATTTGTTAAGTTCAATGACTCAATTTAGAATTTTGGTAATTCGATCGTCTTTTAACAGGATTTTCCCAAAAGAAAAAAAATAAAGGAAAATTACCCATAAATACTTGTTGGGCAAATTAATTATCAATTGCTACCATGAAAATCGGTTGTACTTTAACGAAATATATGTTGCACACAATGGAAGATGATTTACATATTTATATGGAAGAATTGTACACATACTGAAGATTATTTGCACACAACGGAAGATCTTTTACACACACGAAAGATGACTTGCACGATTGATAACATTCAGCAAATAATTTACCAAAAAGTATTTATTCCCAATTCTCCCAAAAAATAACAAAATTATTAATTATTAATCGCTCCGGTTAGCCTGTTACGCGCACATGGTATTCGCCGCCGGATAGACAAAACGACAACGTTTTGCCCTTTCTGGCATCAGAAGTTCGGAACTCAACTTAGAAGAATCGGCTTCCCTCGCTTCGGTTCTCTCTCTTCTCCTTCTGCTGATCAACGCCGTCGGGTCATCGCTGACTAGTCGCCGACGAAGAAGCCGTCCACAACACGACAACGATTTCCGGGTTTGTTTTTTCCTTTAGTCCTATCTTCCTCACTTATTTCCGATGTCTATATCTTCCACTGTCTTTCTATCTTATTATTCTGACTCTTCTTTTTCCCTCCTCGTTTTTTGTTTTCAATATTCATTGGCTGTAGAACAGACCCTACGGCATCTATAACGAATGTGCTTACTGTAAATTTATTGGCTTAGTCGATTTGATGGCAAGAGGAAAAGGCTCGAAGATGAACATCGCTATAATCCACCCAGATCTTGGCATAGGTAATCATTCATATGATAATTTTTATGCCACTGAAAGCTATCGGATTGGAGGTTGAGATTTATTTTGGCAATGATTAATAGGGGACAGTTGAGCACCATCTGTGGTGACTGCAATGTCGATTTTGCGACTACTGATTGATTATATGATGATGAGGGTGCTCACTGGAATGCCAACATATTGGATTAGACTGACATGTTTCGTATTATACTCTTTTAGGACATCCTATTTTTTCCTTCCTCTGAAGTGTGTGAGCTCTTTGAGATCATAATGTTTTAACAAGAGGGTCAACTGCTTGTTGGTCTTCTGCGCCCACAAATACATCACTAATAAATTTTCAATTTTTAAAATCTGTAGGCCTTTTAAACACATTACATAAAAGATTGTTGGCATCATACTATTTCCTTGCTTTTAGATTTATTGTTGCTACTTCATACTTTATATTTCACTACTTTCTGCTTTAAACTAGATGTCGTAGTGACTACCTATTTAGTGTTGTTACGGATATCTTGTCATGCTTTGTAGGTGGAGCTGAAAGATTAATAGTGGATGCTGCTGTTGAGCTTGCATCCCATGGCCATAATGTTCATATTTTTACTGCTCATCATGATAAAAATAGATGCTTTGAGGAGACTACCGCTGGTACATGTATCCCATTCTTTGTGCTTGTGTAGCACTTCTATTCTTTATATTTTATTTGTTATTGCCTTTACGATTTGGTCCAGAATGATTAGTTGAAACCCCTAATAGTGTTTTAACAATCAGTTTGATACACAAATGCCCAGGTACCTTTCCAGTTACTGTGTATGGTTCTTTTATTCCTCGACATATTTTCTACCGTCTTCATGCATTATGCGCATACCTGAGGTGTCTCTTTGTTGCTCTCTGTGTTCTTTTCTTGTGGCCATCATTTGATGTTATGCTGGCTGATCAGGTCTCTGTAGTTATTCCAGTCTTGAAACTTAAGAAGTCTGCAAAGGTAGTTTACAATTTGACATTTTAAATTTATGCTTGGATGTAATGAGAATTGTTTAATTTGTTGAATTTTCTCGATAGGTTGTATTCTATTGTCATTTTCCAGACTTGTTGCTGGCTCAACATACAACTTTCCTGAGGAGGATGTATAGGAAGCCAATAGACTATATAGAAGAAATAACAACTGGTTGGACTTCATTAAGGCTCTGTTTTGTTCCTTTGAAATTCCTGCCAGCATATAAAGTGAATCACTCATTCGATGAAGTTTCGCCAAATTGTAGGAATGGCTGATCTGATACTTGTTAACAGCAAATTCACTGCATCTACTTTTGCAAATACTTTCAAGCATCTGGATGCTCGTGGAATTCGACCAGCTGTTTTATACCCAGCAGTCAATGTGGATCAGTTCCATGAACCCAATTCCTTTAAGTAAATAACATGTTTGTAGCTGTTTGGCTACCTCCTCTATGTAGCAAGCTTCTTAAAATTCTGCATTTATTGTATGACTCCATTTTGGGCTGATGCTTACATTCTTTCTTCTGTTGTAGGTTCAATTTTCTTTCCATTAATCGCTTTGAAAGGAAGAAGAACATAGAGTTAGCAATATCAGCTTTTGCTAAGCTCCACACCCTCGAAGGAGATGCCCTTCAGCTTCAGGATGCATCTAATGCTTCCTTGACTGTTGTCGGTGAGCATCTTCTACTTTTGTTTTCTCAAGACTGATAAGCATTTTAGTGATGTTAGATGCATTATTTTGTTTCCCAATTTCCAAGTGGTTTGGCATATCAATACCATATTTTGAGACATGGAGTTCCAAATCGCAAGTTTAAATTGAAAATGAGAATATTGGTTGGGACCAAGAAAGTTATGTACTACTAGAATTTGTGTGTGTGGAGTTGGACGGAAGTTTGACTAGTATATGAAGGATAATTATAACAAATTTCTTGACAATTCAAATGAGTGCTGAATCTAAAACATTCAAATTTCTTTCCTTTTTGTCTGTTATCTCTCTCTCTGTGTGCATGCTCGCACATGCACGCGCTTGTATGCATATGAATTAATTTCATTCTTTGACATCTGTCAGCTGTGATCAATGGATAAGCATGAAAGCATGAAATATATTGTCATCATTTGTACCAGGAGGCTTTGACAGACGATTGAAAGAGAATGTAGAGTACTTGGAAGAGCTAAAAAATTTAGCAGAAAGGGAAGGAGTATCAAACCGAATAAGGTTCATCACGTCTTGCTCGACTGCAGAAAGGAATGCTCTTCTTTCAGAATGCCTTTGTGTCCTATACACTCCAAAGGTGCACAAATCCTTCTATTTACAAAATACTGGTTGGAATTATAGCCGAAGAAAGATTTTCATGCAGCTCCTTAATGCAGGATGAGCACTTTGGCATTGTTCCTTTGGAGGCAATGGCAGCTTATAAACCTGTCATTGCATGCAATAGTGGTGGACCTGTTGAATCAATCAAGCATGGTGTGACAGGGTTCCTTTGTGATCCTACTCCACAAGAGTTTTCTGAAGCAATGGTCAAACTCATTGGAGATCCGCAGGAGGCAGAGAGAATGGGCAGAGAAGCTAGGAGGCATGTCACTGAGTCATTTTCAACAAAGACATTTGGCCAACGTTTGGATAGATATCTTGTTGATATTCTCAGGGGAAAGGAGGACTGAATGAGTTATATGGCAGATTTTCTGATAGTAGTCATAGTACTGGTTTACTGACGATAAGTAGATCCAATCAGTTTGAAGCAGGCATTTAAGCATGTGAGTCTGAAATGTTTGCTTAAAAATTTGTCTATTTATGATTGGTTTAGTCTTTGAATCACAATTTTGAATAAACTGAATTGCTTCAGAAAATTTAGAATTTCAGAGAATACTAACCATATTACAGGTTTTACCCCAGCTAATAAGATATATAGATTTTTTTTTAGACAGACAAATAGTATTTTTTTGAGGTCTAATTTAGATAGAGCATAATGCAGTCCTAACTACTAAGCATTGCTCTCTCCATTTAGCGGGAAAAATATTGAATCAGACGGGCCAAAACAAATTGTGTCTGAAAACGAACGATTCAGTTTGGGTTCGGGTACTCGTCGGAAAATGAGCAGTTCCAAATTTGGATTGCCCAAGTTATATGTTTAATAGTTTTTATCTTAATAAGTACAGAATATAGAATAAAGATAATTTTCTTGTCACCCTTCAAAAGATAAAGTAAAATTATTTAAATTATAAATTGAATTCTTATGTTTTAGGAAAATGGTGTAAAATGATTCAATAATTCATGTTGGAATTATGTTTTAGTTTTTTTTTAAATAATCCAATATACGATACTGTTGATAGGTCATATCCCAATTAAGAAAAGCTCTCCCAACATGGTTTAGTTCCTTAAAATTCTAAGTCAAAACTTTGTTCGAAGAACATTGAGTCTTTAGCTCCCAATTGACAAGGAGTCCAAGTAACTAGAAGAACATATTTTTAGATTCTTTATTTTTAGGGTTAAGATACAAGTTTGCTCCTAAGGTTTTCACTAAAAAGCAATATTGTCCTGAAAGATTTTTTAGGTTCAATATTGCAATCGAAAGTATTAAAATGGAACAAAATTGCCCTTTACCGTTAAAAAATTATCAGTCAATATCAATTTTTTAACGTATGGGGCAAGATTGCTATGTTTAAAACTTTTGGGATGACATTGAACCTAAAAAAGCTTCTGAGGCAACATTACTCCTTAGCAAATACTTACGGAGCAAATTTGCATCTTAATCCTTATTTTATGCCAAATTACCTTTATTGTAATCTGTCTCAAGGTCGACAGCATAGATTAAGAACAATATAAAGAGAAAAACTATCAATTACAATAGGCTATACGGCAAAAATATCAACAAAATAAATATCGCCTCCACTATAACTTACAAGATACAAGGATTGCCATGCATTAACTTGACATTAATGCACGGTTAACACACACACACAAAACGAGATCAATATAGCTACCCCCTGAACTCAAAATCAGAGTTCACCTGAATTCAACTAAGGGATAGATGGCGCCCCACATCGGCTTTCGTCTATTAGAGCCCAACTTAACATTTCAGTGCAGAATTGGTCATCTGGTTTAAGCCACAAAGCCTGATTTGAAAAAACAACAATGACAATTCACAAGGCACTTGAGAATATCATTTAACACATGAAAATGCCCGATCATAGATTTAATATGAATATGAATATAAGATGCATATTACTGACAGATTTTATTATAGATATACAGACACTTACTTTGTGATAGTATGTGATAGCTGTAGTGAAGTCATCCTGAAAGAATTGCAACAGCAAACCTCGTATTAACAGATTAGGAGAAAAATTTCGGAAAGAGAATGGTGAAAAATATATTTTAAGATTCAAGAAAATTGACGTGCTGAGGAAGTTAGTCATTTGACAATAGACCCAAAGCTTTTTACCAATACCGTGACACTAAATAACACAGGGTCTAGCTTTTCAGACATTTTCCATAAACATAAGTGATCACTGAGTCATCAAATCCTCCTTAATCGACATGAAATGTCCAATAACGAATCACTTCTAATGCTCAATGCATTAAGAATTTTAATAGTTCTTTTTTTTTTTTTTGCCAAGAATTTTAATAGTTCATTATCTCATTAACTTCATGTAGGAAAAAACCCATATCAGAAATTTCACTCAATTCATGTTTTGCTCAACAATAATTTCAAAAATTCATCAAGCCAAGAGTAACCCCCTTCCCAGGCCAGCACAGACTCTTTTACACATAATGAACTCCATTGGTCCACCGATGACAATATACTATAGTGAAAAAAAGAAACAATGAAAAGAAAAAAGGGGAAGAGACTTTTAGATACCTGCAAGTGGTATGTATATGCTAGACCAGCATATGTGCTCAAACTTCTTGTTGATAATGCAAGTGCTTTCTCGTAGTATGAAATTGCTTCATCATACATCCTGAGACGGTGATTTAAGAATTAAGATCAGGAATACTGAACTCCACTGGTGATTATCTATAATTAAGTGACACAATTATAAAGAGAAAACATTGATCAACACAGTTGATAATATCTGACGAGAAGATACAACTTCCCATCAAACTTTAAATGCATGAAGATACCAATTTGTAAGCTAAAAACTATCAAGCATCCAGAAACTAATGAGTATCAAAAAAAAAAGGTGCAATGACCAGAGACAAATTTATCAACTTACTTCAACTTCCTGTAGGCATGGGCAAGATTAACTACAGTTGGTTCCCACATTTCACTTAAAGAGGATGGGATGAGGGCTAATGTTTTCTCAAACCAATATACTGCTTTATTATACCTGAAGCATGGATAACAATTATGCATGTCAGAATCCTCAATTAGTGCATGAGACTTAAAAAGGAAATACTGACTTTTCTAGCATTGGGCAACCCTATGTCAGCATAGATAACAGGAACATCAGAGTCATGTGTGAAGAAATTGAGTGCCAGAAGTTTAGTTCAAGTGAATAGTACGCTGTATAAAACTTGGTCAAAGCTTCCATATTAATTAGGTTTATCACAACCAAATTTTGGTTACTTACATAACATCGAAGAATCACATGAAATGTGTAAGACAGGGAGAGAGGACGGATTCAAAGGGAGAATGTAATATAATATGGTTTGTTGAAGGAAAATAGACTTAATTTTGGCGATCTGTGATTATAAAGCTGGCAAATATCCTTACTCTTGCATATGGTAGGCAACAACTCCGAGTTCATTAAATACATGTGGATCCGAGGGGCAAATCGCCTTAGCCTGCAAAAAGAACTGAAGAGAAACATATGCTCATGAGTATAAGCGCAAAGATATGAAAAATATATGAATAATGCATGATTTGCATAGTTCACTGAAGAAGAGTGCTATTCTTTGTTCATAAAAACTTAAAAAGGGATGCTGTATAATGAGGCAATCAGTTATCTCAAATCCTACAAAAGAACTGCATGAATAACATTTGAATTTCAAACATCATAATGGACTTAAAAAGTAAAAAAAGAAAATAGATCCCGCTTAAACATTGCTTGTTTTGTCATTTCTGCTAGCAACACAAACCTTGACATGACCATACTAAGATTTAGAATGATAAGTACACATCTTTGAGGTTTCTCCTTATAGGGACTATGATAGGAATCCTGCTGTACACACACTTCCAACTCTCACACAGTAGGAGGAAGAAATAACAGAAGATTGACAATGATTATGACAACAAGCAGTTTGATAAGAGACAGTAACTTCCAAATTGTGCTGTCATTTGTTTATAAGTTAGTTATCTAAGTGTGATGTGTTCTCTGTCATCTGGATAGGATGATGAGTTGCCCAGATAAGGTTGGTTACTACGTGTTACTAAGCCAGTTATGCTCATCTACATGTGCTAGAATCAATCTAATGAACGTGTGTAAAGTATTATTCAGATCAATGATGGAAGATTCTCCTAGTGGCTTTTTCAGACTATAAGTTTCAGATTCCGGCTTATATTCTAAGAGAGATCTACTTCTTTCCCTTTCTTTCTCTATTGGCTTCCCAGCAGTTCACAAACTTAACCCAGATCTAGAAAGACTATACTTGACAATATGCTTAGTAATGGGCACCTGCTCAGCAAGCTTATAGCTGTGAGTTCGCATGCATTCCATTCCAATGTAAAGAGTTGGCAAATGGCACCTGGAATAAGAGAATATCAAGATTTAACCTGTAAAAGAACAATTCATGCATAATAAGAGGATTTCATAATTAGAAAATGAAACACTCTTGAACACAGTACATCCAAGTGAGCTTCTCCCACAAGAATATTAAGTTAGGAAATAGAAAATGTAGCGGTTTGTTATTTGGTGGAGGCAATGACTCAATAGAAGCAAAGTTCAAAGAAATTTAATCAAATTATAAGTACCGTCTTGAAGAAATCTTTAAAAAAAAGAGGTAAAAACATCAGAATCGAGCACTAGGACCAGAGGCTAAATAAAATTTTTCACCCCCTCTACTCTAACATATCTAAAATTTGAAAGTGGTTTTTGCAGATATGGGCAGAAGAAAAAACTCAACCATATCTGAATCAAAATGTTCTAATAGCAAAAGTTGAATGCTACCCAGGAAATAAACGAGCTGCAGTGCGGTAAGCCGACATAGCTTGATCACCCTCTTCTTTAGCAGCATAAGCATTCCCATAGCCTATCCAGGCTGGTGCAAATGTTCCATCTAGACTTGTTGCCTTGCTGTATGGTAGAGGATGCATATGAACAATAAGGTTATTAACCATGTCAGGCAATAGGATATATGAAGAAAACAAACAGTACAATAAAAAAATCTAAGTTATGCTCAGAGATAAATAATCAACCCAAGACTCCAACTTTTACATGTCACAGGATAAATTTTGTTGATAAGTGAAATACCTATTATACTTGCATGTATATGCACTACTACACTTGGGTTAATAATAACGTATAAACAAGCATGTCATATTTCTCAGCAAGAATACAAAAGTGTACAAATCAAGCATGATCCCTACCAAGGCATAACATGACAAATTATAAAACAAAATGACTACTGCGTTGAAATTCAGGGAAACACTCAAAGTAACTATATTCCAACTATCATACTTTTAGTTAGCAAAGAAGTCAATTGTTCATATTATTGAAACAATTTGAAAGCTAAAAATGATAACAGATTACGAAGGAGCTAGCATTAGATGTTTCAGGATGGGCCACATCCAACATTATGACAAGCTGTGTACCTGAAATATCGACGGGACTGGTCATACTTCTTGATACAATAGTAATAGCAACCAACCGCAAACCAAGATAAAGCCCTATAATAACATCAAGTAACCACCATAACACAGTAAATAATTCAACCAAATATTCAAACCTGT